>CM029012.1:292913186-293623584 GCA_016801055.1 Panax notoginseng | reverse complement strand
AACCCTAGACCCCGGACCCCGAACCCTGAATCCTGAACCCTGAACCCTAAAAACCCTAAAAATCCTGAACCCCGAACCCTAAAAACCCTAAAAACCCCGAACCCCGAACCCTAAAAACCCTAAAAACCCCGAACCCCGAACCATTAAAAATGAACGTATGATTTATTATGAATTTTACGAGATGATTGGTTCAGAAATTATTAAATTTTCGGAGTTTATTATTTTATTGAAAAATTCTAGAATTGGTGAGCCCCACTCTTGGTTGTTGAAGAAATGTGCCGAGATTTTTATTCAAATGTGGTGGGTGGAAATAGTAATAGGTAAAGTCATCAGGTTACAGGCTAAGTCTGCTTCGGCGTGCTAACATTTTTCTATAAATAGAGAACTAAGTTAGAATTGAAAATCACACCATAAACAAGTTTTCTCTCTTTCTCTCTCTAGATTATTGAATGTATTTTGTGAGTATTTAGATACTTTGAGAGTTTCTATTCATCAGAACAAGTTTCTTTCAGCCTTATACCGGTATTCCGACCGGAAGTACTGATATTTTGATGTAAGGGATATTATTTTCTTCTTAAATGATATTATTTTCTTCAATATCATTATACTAAAATATTAACATGAGTTTTTATCAAATTTAGAACTTTTTGTGTCGGGATTAATATTCACGTATACGTTACTATTCACGTATACGGCACTATTCACGAATACGGCACTATTCACCGAAAAATAAAATTTTTCATTTTTGTCCAAGATGTCTATTATGGTTACTATCTTTGATTGTATCCATGTTTTGATTTTTATTTTTGAATTCTGCTTCACAATTGATTATTATGAAGTATTATTGATCTTGGATAAACTGTTATACGAATCCCTACTATTTGTTCTTCTGTCTCACTGGATTCGTTCTCTTTAAGATATTTTTCATCATCCTCAGTCCTAAATGATGATATTACTGAATATCTTTGGCCTGTAGTGCAAAGATGTATGATTACTTGATGAATATCTTTGGCCTGTAGTGCAAAGATGAACAGGTGTTGAGATGAATATGACTGACAGGTGATACAAATGAATATCTTTGGCCTGTAGTGCAAAGATGAATATTTGGATAAAGATGATTATTAATTGATGTTACAAGGATAAAATATTGATGATGAACTTTTAAATTTTAGAATATAGTAGAATTTTTTCTCTACTTGACTCTTCTAATGGTTTGTTGTTTCCGCTGCAGTTGTTGATCTAAAACTTGTTGTCGATTATATTCTATCAGATTTTTCCCTGTTGAAGACTAGCGATAATTTGTTGTATATTATCTTAGTCATAATATTCTTTACTGGGCTAGTTGAGCTCACCATTTTTCTTTTTGTTCCATTTTTCTTCTCAGGAGGTGAGAACATAGCAGGATCTAGTCGGGGTATGGAGTGATGGTTTTAGAAAGATATTTTAGCAGTCCTCACTATTTTTGTAAAATAGTGTTTGAATAATTATAATGAGGACTTATTTGAGTGTGGATATTGTCTAGAAGACAATATTTGTATTTAAACTCACAATATGTGTTGTCGTATTTTGCACGACAATTGTATTATTGAAATTGTAATTTACTTTCTGTACCATGTATTTGGCGACTCAGAATGGATGTTGTATATTTATTTTGGGGGCGTCACAAATTACATGGATAGGATAATTAAAAAAAGACACATAATTCATGAATAGTCTAAGTTGCACACATAGTCCAAAGCTGAAATTGAGTTTCAATCCTAAAAATCTTCGAAACAAAACAATACCTGCAAATCATTCAGCTTTTTTTTGTGCTAATTAGACTTGCCTCACAATATTTAGCAATTATTGTATTGTATTTTTTATATATTTTTAATTTTAACATATTATATAGTTTATAGTTTAATTTTTTATGTAATAATAGTGTATTTTTTATTGTATTTTTTATTTTATTATCATCTTATATTTATGGTATTTTAAATTATTTAATTTAAAGATATTATTTATGTAATAATATAGTTAATTATTTAATTATTTTTATTTAATTGTATTTTTTTTATAACCATAATATATATAATGGCAAGTCTGGTGACAAATTTGTTCTTAATATTACAAGTACACACTACATTCTTAAAACTTACTGCACTTGGGCGTATAGTTATATTTTAAACATATTATATAGTTAATTGTTTATAAATATATATTAAAGCATGTCATATTCATTCTCATTTTATTTTTGTATTGTTATATAGTTGATGTATTTATTTTATTATCATATTGTATTCTACATATTAAATACGTATTATTATATAAAATATATTTTTTTATGGATTTATTTTATTTATTATTCTTATCATATATTTTTGACGTATCATATTATGTTTATTGTATTTTATCTATTTTATATATATATATATATTATATATATATATATATATATATATACGGTCAGGATCAAGAGCATTCTGTTTAAATAGCATTCCTCCTTAAATAGCATTCTTTTATTAAAACTACGTCGTTTTAGAGGGACGCAGTAGCATTTTTGTAAATATGCGGTAACATTATATTTACAAAAATGTCACCGTGTCCCTCCAAAACGATGTAGTTTTGATAAAAGAATGTTATTTAAGGAGGAATGCTATTTAAGGATAATACTCTTGATCTTTACCATATATATATATATACGGAAAGCTTCAAGAGCATAATCCTTAAATAGCATAACGCCTTAAGTAGCATAATTTTATCAAAACGACGTAGTTTTGATAAGACGCAGTGATATGGTATTTACAAAAATGTCACCGCGTCTTATCAAAACTACGTCGTTTTGATAAAATTATGCTACTTAAGACGTTATGCTATTTAAAAATTATGCTCTTGAAGCTTCCCGTGTGTGTGTGTATATATATATATATATATATATATATATAATTATCTATTTATATTAGAGGCAGGATAATTTAGAGTGAGTGGCGACAAATACCCACTTGGTCCCCTCAATAGTTCAACTGCTGGTTCAAGTAAATGACACATAAAATATATGCATAGGATATTCAAGAATGACATAATTCACGGAGAATATAGGCTGCAGGCATAATTCGACACTTAGATTGAGTTTCAATCTAAAACAAAAACTATAGCATACAATATGCAAAACAGCTAAAGCAGACAGAAGCGTGGACCCAAATCAACGAGCATAAAGCATTAGAAAACTGTCACTTTCATTCCGTTTCTTTTAACAAATTACAAGAGAAAAAGAAAGCGGGAAACGAAGTATATTTTTGAGTGATCAATATTGGGACCCATCTTTGTACTTTGTGTAGACCGTTCTCCTGGAGAAACTTTTTGTTTCTTTTTCACAAGCTTTTGTTATTACTCCTACTCTACTCCCTAGCTATTATAATTATTACTCCTAAGATACAAAGATTCTAGTAGTATTTCATTGATTCTCTTTTCTTATTTTTCACAAGCTTTTGTTTCTTTTCGTCTGTGTATTTGAAAATTTAAATACTACCATTGGCTACAAGTACCAATACAGCTGTACAATATATAGCATAAAGGAAGACGGTGAAAAATGAAGATGTTCCAAAACTTACCACCATACATAGATAAGATAGTCTTGCAAAACCTTTTTCTGTTTCAATTGGATCCTGCCAATATACAACAAATAGGGATCCGGGTAGTATAAAGTTTAATTTTTATTAAGTTAGTCAATTGAGCAATAGAATGCTGATACACATAAAACCTCGTCTACGTTTCAGCACTCTATTAGTCAATTGACCAACTTACCCAAAAATAAACTTCATACTAACCATTTCCAACAAATATTCATCAACAAAAACAAATATACGTCCACAACTGATTAATGAAAGGAAATAGTTTACAAATGCACAGAAATGTTATCAAAGACTAAGTATACTTCAGTCAGAATCTGAATCCTGCAAGATAATTTTCCTAGAGCACGTAAAAACTAAATAAAAGATTACGTAATAACATGTTAGAAGTAAGAAGAGAAAAACGTGTATATCTAAAAATTATTAATTACTTGGCGGTTTTTAGACTTGATCCATATATTAAAGTGAGAAAGTCGATGTATTAAAAATGTGTGATAGGGTAGAATAGTACCTCACACGGAACAGACCCAACTCAATTCCCAGATGATGCATTTCTAATGAGCGGTGATGAGAAATTTGCTCCTAAAGTAAAAGCTGGGTCACTGAAAAAGATTTTTTTAAAAAAATATGCTTACAGAGTTTGAACGTGCATATAATGGTTGATCTTTCTTTCATTTGCTAATACAAACCACGTAGCATATCATTGTCACCAGAATCGCATCCCAGTCTTAGTATACAAATATCTCTAATTAATTTATACCAACAAATGAAGTACAGGACCACAACTTCATTCTGTTTTTTGTTACTCCTGAAATTATGTTTTTTCCACCCATAAAGGTTGCATCTTTGATTGGCTTCCAATTTCAGGTTCAAATGTCATTGGCTCTTATGATTGTTGCTTCTCTAGTATCTATTTGATACATTAGTTAACTCCCTGCATTGTTACTTTAATAACCACCCCCAAACCCAAAAAAACACAAAAAAAAAAAAAAAATTCAAACTTGGTGCAAGGGCCAGATCAGAAATCCTTCAGCCATATTTTATGGGCTTCAAGAAGCAATGATGCCCAAAATATTGCATACGACCTTAGGTGACTTTTTCAGGATATAGAGATGCATACAAGAAATTGAGATATTAAATGCAATATGAAGATGCAATGTCCATCAATAGTTTATTGGTGATATTTTCATCCAATATATTTTCCATATAATAAAGCACTTGAGAAACAAATCAGAATTGATAACTAGACGCCTTTCTTTGGTAATTGATAACAATAACTAGTTGAAAACTTATATTTATAACTACCATTATATATTAAAGTGATATTCTATTTACCATATGAACCAATCAGACGTCGGTTTAACTCCAAATAGGCCAACTCAACGAGTATTGACATTGCAAAGCTTAAACATACATAAATTTATAACAGAAACACGCAGAGAACAGAATGCATAGGTATAGAGTTGATGTAATGGCCAACCAATTCTTCTGAGATTTATACTATAAGAGATACCCCAGTATGGAATTCAGTTTCTGCAAAAAGAAACACCTTCCATTTTTGCAATTAAACTTTCACTACTTTCCACCCAAAAGGAATGTAGCATGCTTGTTCGTGTTTACCTTCACAGAGTACAATGCAAGAAAAATGCACTGACCTTGAGATGAGGATTCAGAGAATATGACAAAAAATAATAAACTGTATAACTCACCCGAGTAAGAAATTCAAATACATCAATCTTACACTAACCAATGATATTGTTCTTCGAAACTCTGTTGGTCTGCATCACAAAAGAAATTCATAAAGTGGAAATCAATACATGAAGGAAAAAATTGTCAGATATCATAATAAGTTTATCAAAATCAGCCGCGTGGAAGCGTGGAACCAAATCAGACCCAAATCAACAAAGCCTCCACTAGGCTACCAAAAATCTCATCCACCCCGGCTTAGATCTGCCACCAAACACATCTGATTGGAAAAAAGAAACGCGGATCCGACCACCGGTACTGAAGTAAAGAGAGGAATCAAAGGAGGATATACATGCAACTGAAGGTTGAAAACAGAAAGATAAACCGCCGGTACTAAAACAGAGAGAAAAATCAAAGGAGGATATGCAACTGTTGAAAATAGAAAGATGAATAAGTTTTTGAAAGTCTGAAGTGAAAAATAGATCAAACGAGGGAGGACACGGAATTTTTGAAAAGTCGCAGGGCCCTTATCCCGCCAAATTATAGATTAGAATGAAAAGAGTGCATGCACTTATATCCTGACACAAAGTTGACTACTTGAGTCCTCGATATGATAACAAAGAGGCAGCTACCATATCAAAGAGGCAGCTGGTAGGAGAGAGTAAAAGGTACTAATTGGCCCACAAATGGAGGGATGGGTCTCACTGTTTGACAATCCCTTTTAGAGAAACAAAAGAGAGCATATATATATATATATATATATATATATATATTCTCTAGGTTTCAAATTTTATAAATTTAATATTGAACTTTCGAAAATTAATTTTAAAATATTTTAAAATTTATATCAATACAATTATAAATGACTAATAAAAATATTAGTAGTTATAATATTTATTATTTTTAGAATTATAAAAATTATATCAATTTTAAAATTAAAAATATCATAAAATAATTTTAAAGAAGACAACATTAATCTTCTTATTCAAAAAAGAGGGAATATATGTTTTTTTGTAATATTAGAGTTCGCCATTTAAGTTTTCATATTAGTTCTAAAAAATTAATTTATAAATTGACTACAATAAAACTTTAATTCTCATAAAAATTGATGAGTTAATAGATATAAATTTGCTCTATTTTAGGTTATTAAATTATCACATTTAATGTTTTTACAAATATACTAGTAGTATAGTAAAATCAAAAATATTTTAAAACGGACTAGAGAAGTTCACATAGTTAAAAGAAAAAACAAAATTTGGATAAAAGTTATTTTTTTTACTCTTACTACCATACCATGGTCTAAACTCTTAAGCATTTATATTGCCTTGGGAACAAGTAACGAAAAAAATAGTTTTTCTAATTAAAATAAAATGGTTTACACAAAAGGCAGGAGAAATAAGAGAGTAGGAATTTTTCTTTTTGTTGTGAATACGATGTGATGCGATAAATTTTTGAGTGATGAAAAATGTCTATTATATTTATCTAAGCTAAGTTAAAATCAAATATGTCTATATGTATGAATATATAATATGGAAATTAATTAACATGTAATTAAGTACATACAATTGACGATTTTGTGGGGATACAAATTCTTCATTATTAGAATTAGATCACAGAAACGATATTAAATAAATTAACATAGAAATTTACGTGATTATAAAAAAACTTATTTTTTAAGTGCAATTTAATTTGAAATTAGCATATGTTAGATCAGTAAATAGATTTAAGAGTTATAATTAGATAACAGTGTCAGCCACGTAACAATAGAAGTGTAGAATAAAGTTGAATTAAGAATACACGATGCATATTGAAACTTAAAATTTTAAAAAGAAATTGATATTTTTATAAATAAATTTTAATATTTTCACAAATTTTTTACTCATATGAGTGTGGCCGTCACTATCATTCGGTTTCTTATAACAAATTATAAAAGAAAAAGAAAGCGGGAAATAAAAGTATATTTTTAGGTAATTAATATTGGGACTCATTTCTGTCCTTTTGAGTAAACCCTTCTCCTGAAGATAAGTTTTGTTTAATATTAGCTTTTGTTATGACCACTAACCTATGTGTTTTGCAGGAATAGAGTTATGATTGACTGATTGAGCCTACTATACTGGAGCATCATATGGTAGTCATTCTTCGTACGCCTTAAAATTTGGGAACACTTGTCCATTATTATACCCCCCAATATTATTTAAGTAAAACTTAAAAAAATTGTGTAACGTCTAAAAATAAACTTTCATGAACACGAGTTGTTCTTGATTCTGTCCATTAAAAATTTATTAATATAGGTCTTTTTAAAATTGTATATAAATATTAAAAAAATAAATGTACTACTTCTATTTTATTATAATTGAGGTCTTATACAATTTAATTTATTTTAAAATATTTAACGTTTAATAAAATCAAAGCATAATTAATATTTTTCCTTTCAAATTTACCATTATCCCTGTTGTCTAATAAGTGTTTAATTAATATACATAATAATTAGTTTTTTTAACTTTTTACTGTATTACATTAGGTGTAGGTTACCTGTCTTTCATATTCTTTTCCTTCCCAATACATATTAAATAAGTGTATAATATTAAATATAATATTAATTGTTTATATTGTCCTTCTATTGAAAAAAATTTATTATTATTGGGTAAAATAACAGTGAGAAAACCAAAATTATATTTAATATTTAGAATAATATTGAAAACTAAATAATTAATACTTATTTTAAATTTTCAAACGATTTATATTAATAGACAAAAATATTTCATTAAAACGATTTATATTAAGAGATGGAGAGAATATTAAATAGCTCTATATATATATATATATATATATATATATATATATATATATATATATATATATGTATGTATGCAGAAAAGTTCACAAGCAGAATTTTTAAATGACATAATTCCTTAAGTGACATAATTTTTAAAAAAGCTACGGGACTGTCTTTCCTTCCTTGCTTTCCTTCCTCGCTTCTATCTTCTCTCCAAACCCAAATCAAGTGCCCTAACTTTCCTTCGCTCGCTTCTATTTCTCTCCAAACCCTCTCCCCAAATTCGCGATTTAGGCAACTCACAACCAAATCGGAATTCCCGGAGCTTCTGTCAGATTCACGAAGTCCCGGAGCCTTCACTAGCTTCTCTAAGGATCTCTCTTCTCAACTGAAGCTTCTGTCAGATTCGCGATTTAGGCAAGACAGGTATGAACAAATGTAATAGATTCCGATTTCATTGATAAATGCTTCAGGTGGATGATACACATGGTTGTTGCAGCTGATGTTGGTTTACTATGTTGGTTTGGTTGGGTCTCAAGTCGAAATAGACTAGTACTAGTATAATTTCATTAATATTAGACTCCCGTTTACTGTGTTGAGTTGGTTGGGTCTCTCTGTTTTTTGCAGGTTAATTGCATAGATTTGAAACTGAAATGAAATTTTTACCGAGACATGTAACTAAAATATCTTGTGCTGCATAATTTCCAACAACTAATAGCAGATAATCGTTTAGTGTGTTTTCATTGATAAATGCTTCAGGTGGATGATACACATGGTTGTTGCAGCTGATGTTGGTTTACTATGTTGGTTTGGTTGGGTCTCAAGTCGAAATAGACTAGTACTAGTATAATTTCATTAATATTAGACTCCCGTTTACTGTGTTGAGCTGGTTGGGTCTCTCTGTTTTTTGCAGGTTAATTGCATAGATTTGAAACTGAAATGAAATTTTTACCGAGACATGTAACTAAAATATCTTGTGCTGCATAATTTCCAACAACTAATAGCAGATAATCGTTTAGTGTGTTTTTTCTTGGATAATGAATCATCTGTTGTACACAATGTTTCTTATGGTGGATGTGAAGGTTGCAAAACTCATGATTCTCACCAGTAGTCTGCCTCGCCACGGAACATAAAGGTAGCGAATGGAACCTTCTGTTCCTCCGTGCATCCCAAGACATCAAATATCTTAGTAATTTACTTGACCCAAGTCTCCGCCTTAATCGGATCTGGCTTTCCCCAGAATTCTGGTGGTCCCAACTCTTTGAACTGCTTGGCTGTGACCAGCTGTGTGTTGCCATTGTTTCTTCCTATATTTTGAATAGGAATCTCCTTCGTCTGGTTTTGCATGAATCGTAAAAAGCTTCTAAACATCTCATCGTTCATCGTCTGCTCAGTGGTGTTGTTCACAGGAGGAACATTGCCAGCCTGTTGCACGTTCTCCTCGTTGGTGAGTACAGGCGTCTCCACGATTTTATTTACTCCACTGTTAACATTCTCAGTCGACATTCTCAAATACTGCCATAAAATAAGGGTTAATCTAACAAATTAACATATCACATAATATCCCTATATTATGACCGACCAACAAATAAGCTTAGGTAGGACACACTAGCGAAGGATTTACTCGTCTCTCCCCTCCTAGTTCTATTCTCCGATCTTCGCTAGAGATCATATCCCTAAGTTCTGATACCAACTGTGACGCCCCCAAAATAGGTCTAATCCATCCAACCCATTCTGAGTCGCCAAATACATGGTACAGAAAATAACTACAAGTTTATTATTACAATTGTCGTGCAAAATACGACAACACATATACTGTGAGTTTAAATACAAATATTGTCATCTAGACAGTATTCATACTCAATTAAGTACTCATTATACTTATTGATACACTATTTTATAAAATAGTGAGGACTATTAAAACAACTGTCTTGAACCATCATTCCACACCTCGACTAGTACTCGCTACATTTTTGCCTCCTGAGAAGAAAATAGAACAACAAGAAAAAGGGTGAGCTCAACTAGCCAGTAAAGAATATTATGACTAAGATAATATACAACAAATTATCGTCAGTCTTCAACAGGGAAAAATTTAATAGAATACAATAGACAACAAGTTTTAAATCAATATTCGCAGCGGAAAATAATAATTCGTAGAAAAGTTACGTAGAGAATGAAATCTACGATTATCTATGAATTTAAAAGCACATCATCAACATTTTATTCCAGTAACATCAATCAATAAATATCTTGAATCAAATAGTCATCTTTGCACTACAGGCCAAAGATATTCATCAGTTGGTCATGTTCACCTCAACACCTGTTCATCTTTGCACTACGGGCCAAAGATATTCATCAGAAATCATTCATCTTTGCACTACAGGCCAAAGATATTCAGTTATATCATCATTTAAGACTGAGGATGATGAAAAATATTTTTAAAAAAAACGAATCCAGTGAAGCAAAAGAATAAATATTAAGGATTCGTATTACAGTTTATCCATGTCCAAAAATACCTCATAAACAATCATAGTGAAGTAAAATTCAAGAATGATCAAAACATGGATACAATCAAAGCTAGTATCCAGAATAGATATTTGGACGAAAAGAAAAAATTTTTATTTTTCGGTGAATAGTAACTCGTGAATAGTAACTCATGAATAGTAATCCCGACATGAAAAGTTTCAAATTTGATAAAAAAATTTAACCAATATTTCGGCATAATGATATTGAAGAAATAATATCATTTTTGAAAAAAATAACATCCCTTACCTCGGAAAGACGGTACTTCTGACTGGAATACTAGATATAGTGCTGAAGGAAACTTGCACCGTATAGTAATACTCAAAGTATCAAATACTCACAAGAATACGCTAGATATAGAGAGAAATAGAGAGAAACTTGTGTTTCTAGTGTGATTTTCAATTCTAACCTAAGCACCCTAGTTATAGGAAAATACTTAGAACACCAAAGTAGAGAATTTAATATAATATTAATATATTTATCAAATTTTCCTTAGCCCACTTCTAGACATCTGATCTCAGCCCATTTATATCACATGTTAGCCCACTTAAATGTCAAAAAACGTTTTTCTTCAAAATAATAAATAAAACTTCCAAAAATCAATTATTTCGGAATTTTAGAACTTCAATAATTCATAATATATAGCCCTTTTATCAGAAAATTCGAATCTCGGGAGTAGTTATAGGAAATTCAATTCTCTACAACTTTGCAGAAGGAAATTTTTCCAAATTCCAAACAGAAATTAACCGAAATTCACAAACGGACGATTTTACAGTTAATAATAAATTTTCGGTCAAGAATTGTGTCCACCAACACACAAAACATGCGTTAATCATTTAATGCCACAAAAGTATTATTCCTCCTCATATACTCATATATCCCACTTTCATTATAAAAATATCACCATCAATATATTATTAAAATAATATATTTAAATAAATTATTTTATCAGAAAAAGATAAAATATTAATTTTCAACAATTGTCACATTAAAAATTTTCTACATCTATATCCACATAAAATCAATATTTTCCTCATCATATAAATCAATAATTAATTATACACAAATAATATTACAGAATCACAGTACTGGCAACCAGGCCGTTCCCAGGAAAGAGGGGGCTTTTCAATAAGGATTTCTCCTTACTGGCGCGCAATTAGATGACCAAACCTCTCCTTAGACAGAACTTTCTAGACATTGCCAATAATGTTATCTAATAATATTATTCAGATAATATGAATTATTATTCCGATAATAGAAAATAATGTGTGGTGACAATTATTAAAACAACAGTAATATAAAATATCAACGCAGCAATTATTGAATCAATAAAATATAATATTGAACAGTAATTACTGTAACAATTATTGAGTAGTGCCTTCTTACGTAAGAATCAATAATTGGTGCAATACCATGTGCTACTGTGCAACAACGCGTATTACTGTGTTTTAATCACCGGGTATTCCAACAGTATTAACGGTAACAACTACGCCGTTATTTATAAACAACTTGTTTTTGTTATTTTTTTCATCCAATCGCTTTCTGTTATGGGGCCCACACAAGGCTGCGCCGTCGTACGAATATTCCCCGACAACAAGAATATTTCACGACCAAACAAATATTCCCCGACAACAATGAATATTTTAGGACCACTTGCTTATTTAAAATATTTGCGCATTTTACCCATAAATAACCACATTAATCAAATCAACCCTTACTATTTCAAAATAATAAATAGAGGAATTTAAATTTCATTTATTAATAATTTGGGGTCTTACACATACTGTGGACCCCACATATTAGGCTTGAGCCCACAATATACATATATGTGTATGTGAGTATTATGTGATAATTGCATTGTTGGGTAAACATAGAATTAAGTACACTGATTTGCATGTCCAACAAAGAATGACACCAACTCTCACTCCATGTAGGAAAATAAAACAATCAAGAGAAAAAGAATCCAATTTAATTTATTTATCACTTTATTGTTTACCAATAAGTCATTATTTGTGGACATAAAATATAACTTTATAATAATTGCTACCTCTGTTTTTTAATATAAGTCGTTTCAGAAAATTATTTTTATTTCTTAATATAAGTCATTTGAGAATTTCAAGTAATTATTAATTTCTTAGTTTATAATATTACCCAAGTAATAAATATAACTTTAGTTCTTTCACTATTTTTTGCCTAATAAATAATACTATCTTTTACAAATATAAGGATAATATAGATAATTAATATTATATTTAATATTATATAATTATTTATTTAATATTTGTGTATAATTTTAAAACAATTTATATTAAAAAATAGATGAAGTAATTTGCGTGGGCAGTTCTATGCGATAGTAAGTAGGTTAATCAATGGCACCGGCCACTTCTTCGTAATTATGAGCTATCAGGTGTCACATTTTACGAGAAAAATGTGATATCATATCATCCGTCTAATTGTGATAGCCACTTAACTTATATGCTGTCTCTTATTCGCTAAAAGCTAAAAGGCATGATGTTTTTTTGTTACCTCTGAATACCTCTTAATCGGTAAGACAGAAAATGAAATCTTAATAATTTTTTTGATACTTTTTTTTATATAAATATATTCAACAATATTATGTACTCATTTTTATTAAATTGAATATTAAAAATTATTAAATAAAATTTTATCCTTTAAAATGGTAAAGTAGTGTCATTAAAAGATAACTTACTTTTTAATTATCAAATAACTTTTAAGATTTAACCATTTAAATGATCTAATTTATTAAGATATCATAATTATTCAGATCTTAATTTATAAGTTTATCAAACACGACCCAGTAGCAGAGAGTACGAAACAAGAACAGGATAGTAAATAGCCCATTAACAAATGAAAAGACGGGTCCCACTGTTCGAGAATCCCTTCTAAAGAAACAAAAGGCAGCAGAAGACGGAGCTATTCATATTCCTATGAATTGAAATGTGAAACAGATCCGTGCCCACTATTTGATAATCCCTTTTTAACGAAACAAAAAAGTGTAGAAAAATGAGAGTACTGTTTGCTTTCATCCAAATGGAGGCAGATATCCATTTGGGGAAAGATATTTGATACTACATAAACTATCTTTTGCCAGGGGCCCAACCCCTATTTACAAATCCACTTCTAATTTCTTCTTCGTAATGGTACAAAAATAAAGTCATTTAATTTTTAATAATAATTTACAAAATTCTTAAATTTAAAATTTATGTGTATTTTTATGATTTTGAATAATGTAATATTTAATATTGTAATCTACTTTAAAAATAATATTAGTTATAAATTTATTATTATACAAATTAAAATAAATAACACCACAATTTTAATTTTAAAATTACATAAATTAGAATCAAAATTAAAAGGCTAGTTTTTTTTTTTGGAACGGAGGGTAAATAATTAGTCTTTAGTTCTGTTGTTAATATTTTTTTAATGTGAATTATGTTTTTTTAGGTAAAAAAACTTATAACTAAATAGCGAATATTATTATTTTTATCATATTAAATATTTAAAAATAAAAATCCAACTTAACCTATTGTGATAATAATTATAAATTATTTGAAAATATTTTCTATTATTAAAAATTTACTACATCAAAATTAAATATACGTCATTTTTATATTTTAAATTTTTTTAAGTTAACTTCTTAAAAAACAAAAGATATAAGCTAGGATACATTTTACATACGCATTAAAGGTTACATTTTATATACGCATGATTAAATACTTAAGATGAAAAGAAACAAAAACAAACTTGGGAACATGGTAATTCATTCTCCAATTTTTCTTTTTGTTTATGAACAACTTTAGGGATATGTTTATTTGCAAGATAAGATTATTAATTTCAAGTGTCGTGTTTGTTTTCAAATTTAATCTTGTGACTATTAATTTATAGATTATAAAATGACTTAATAGTCTTGTAATTATAATTATAATTCCGGGATTATAATTCTAGGATTAATAGTCTTGAGATTATAATCACATGAATTATAATTCTTGTAAACAAACATAACCCAAGTGTCTTGTTTATTTTCAAATTTAGACTTGAGACTATTAATCTAGGGATTATAAAATGACTTAATAATCTTGTGATTATTATTCTTATAAATAAACATAGCCTATGTGTACAATATATATTCCTCCCGCTCCATTTCCATTATCTTGTTTAAGTACAGAAGATGATAAAGGAAAACTGAACCCCATCAAATTATTAGTACCAGAAGAATTCCCTATTAGATCTATACCAAAACAAGAAGTTAATGATGTTGAAATCATTTCTCTAAGGTTATGTTTGTTTGTAAGGATTATAATTTTATGAATTATAATCCCAAGACTATTAATCCTAAAGCTCTGTTTGTTTGTAATGATTACACTTGGGATGAAACTATTAAGTGTCTTGTTTGTTTTTAATTTTGAGCTTGTAACTATTAGTCTTGATATTATAAAATAGCTTAAGATGCGTGATTATTTAATATCATGTTCTACCTGGTATTATAATTCCTACCATTTGGGATTAAAAATTGCTAGACAAAAGTAACCTCAATATATTTTTAAAATGACCATAATTTCCTGCAATTTCTATTATTATTACTGTCAAGTTAAAACTTACTAGTACAAAGATTAAATATTATTTTTTTTGGGGGGGAGGGGGTGGGCAGGCTGGGGGGTGAGTTGTATATATAATCACTAAATATTACTCCATCCGTCCCAAGATAAAAGTCTTGGTGGACTTTTCACGCATATTAAGAAGATGAATGAAATGACAAAATTGTCCATAATAATGTCATTAAATATGGAGAGAGAATTAGAATAAGAAAAGTATGAGATATTTAATGTTACGGGTATAATAGAAAAATATGTGTAAAAGTTTGGTTATTAAAGAAAAATAGACATT
Source organism: Panax notoginseng (assembly GCA_016801055.1). NCBI lineage: Eukaryota > Viridiplantae > Streptophyta > Magnoliopsida > Apiales > Araliaceae > Panax > Panax notoginseng. The sequence goes on along the minus strand of CM029012.1, from coordinate 293,608,086 downwards.
TAATATGGGACTATCCAAAATAGTAATAAGGACTTTTATCATGGGACAGAGGGAGTATTTTTTTGGGAAGGGTGGGAGGCGAGTGGGAGTGTATACATAATCAGTAAATATTATTTTTGGGGGGTGCGGGGTGCGGTTGGGGGGGAGTGTATACATAATTATAAAATATTATTTTGTAAGGGTGGGGATGGGGATGGGGATGGGGATGGGGGTGGGGGTTGTGACGTCCCCAAAATAGGTCCATATAGCCTATTCTGAGTCGCCAAATATATGGTACATAATTTAAATACAAACTTAATTTACACAATTATTAATTGTCGTGCAGAATACGACAAAACATAAGCTAAGACTGAGAGTTTTAACACGAATATTGTCTCGTAGACAATTTCCAAACTCAAATGAAATTCTCATTACAACTATTATCACACTATTTTATATAATAGTGAGTACTACTATAGCCACCATTTTGGACCATCACTCCGTTTCCTGACTAGTCTCATCTATATTCTCATTTTCTGAAGAGAATAATGAAAGAAAAGGGTGAACTCAACTAGTCCAGCAAAGAATATTATGACTAAGATAATATATAATAAATTATCCTTAGCCTTCAACAATGTAAAAACAGATAGAATACAATTGACAACAAGTTTAGCTGCAACGGAACAAGCAATCCATTAGAAGAGTCAAGTAGAGCATAATGTCTACTATCTTCTATGATTTAAAAGTTCATTGTGACGCCCCCAAAACATGTATACATCACCCATCTTGAGTCGTCAAATACATGGTGCAAAAATTCAAATACAAACTTAATTATACAACTGTCGAGTAATATACGACAAAACATAGCTGAGAGTTTAAACAAGAATATTATCATCTAGACAATATCCACACTCAATGGTGTCCTCATTACAATTATTATCACATTATTCCGTAAAATAGTGAGGACTACTAAAGCCATTTATCCTGGACCATCACTCCATTCTCCGACTCGTCCCAGCTATATTCTCATTCCCTAAAGAGAACAATGAAAGAAAATGTGAGCTCAACTAGCCTAGTAAGAAATATTATGACTAAGATAATGCAGAATAAATTATCCTTAGCCTTCAACAGTATAAAAACTGATAGAATACAATAGACAATAAGTTTTAGATCAACAACTGCAGCGAAAATAAGCAATCCATTAAAAGAGTCAAGTAGAGCATAAAATCTACTATCTTCTATGATTTAAAAAGTTTTTTATCAACTTTATCTTTTAGATTCAGCTTAATAAATAAACCACATCATTGAATCATCCCTGCACCACGTCCAAGGATATTCATGTAATCATCAATGATCATGATTATACCGAATAATCCTTAGTCCTAATCATACCAACAACTGTCATTCAATGAACTACATACCAATGAGGACTTTTACCACATCATTCGTTACATTACGGTCATGATTATACCGAATAATCCCTGGTCATAATCATACCAAGTCCATCTATGCACGTAAGCCAAAGATGACTTTTATCACAATATAAACATGAGGATGATGACAATGACATAATAATTCAATAAAACAAGTTCAAGAATAAATTTTAAGGATTTATAATTTAATTTATCCAGAAATCAATAACATCCAAATTGTCAACATGATACTGCTTTGTGGAGTAAAATTCAAGAATAATATTCATGTACCAAAAATAATTTGGACAGAAAAAAATATATTTTGCGGGTGAATAGTATCCCGTGAGTAGTACTTCGAGAATATTACCCCGACACGAAAAGTGTCCCGAATACCCGAGTGAATGATACTAGAGTGAATGGTAATCGGGTGAATAGTAACTCGTGAATAGTACTCCGGCACGAAAAGTGTCCCGAATACCCGAGTGAGTAATACTAGAGTGAATAGTAAACGGGTGAATAGTAACCCATGAATAGTAACTCGTAAAAGAAAAAAATACTAAAAAAATGATATTTCATGACGAGTACAAAAGAAATGATATCTCATATAAGTATAATAGAATATACGAAACTGCAAATGGATTTTTACCCGCTATGCGGTAATCCACGTAGACAGATCATTTCCATAATTTAATAAAGAATGAATATGAAGGATCATTCACCATGCATGCGGTAATCCACATAGACAGGTTATTCTAACAGAATAATAAAGAATGGAATCAGGTCATGCGTAATCCGCACAGACAGGATATTTTATCAGAATAATAAAGAATAGAATAACAGAAGAATTTTACCATGTATGCGGTACTTCGCATAGACAGGTTATTCTAATATAATAATAAAGAATGGAATAACAAAAGCTCTCTTCATGAATACGAAAGAAATAATACCCCTTATCTTAGAAGAAAATTGAATAATGAAATAGTAAGGTAGCAGACTTCTCTTCTTCTTTCTCTCTATAATTTATCTCTATAATAAATGCTCTTGTGAGACTTAGTGAATTGGTGAGAAATGAAGAAAGAATGAGCTTCTATTTATAGAAAAATATAGTTTCAATAATTACACATTTTGGTGCTCGAAATATTACAGTACAATACCTTCATCTTTTTCTTCAGTTTTAATTTAATCCTGCAAGTATTATCAAACTTACACCACCTCTCCTAATAGTAAATCATGTGAATTAATAGTTCATTCATGTGACTCAATAGTATAATCATATGAAAAAACTAATTATAGTAACTTCAACTATACCTCCATTTTTAATTTAGTCACGTAAGTATTATCAATCTTGCCCCAATTTTCCTAATAGTAAATCATGTGAATCAATAGTATACACATGTGAACACATAGTTATAAGCATGTGAATTAATAGCAATTATTTACTCATTTATCCGGTGAATTACCCGATTGGTCAATATAACCTCCAAACATTAATTATTATTGAAATAAATGTCAATTTCTACTAACACAAATAATTTCCACACAATGAAACTATCAATTTCATCTTTAATCAACACAAACTTATTCATCATCATATTACAACTCACAATATTTAATAACCAGGTCGTTCTCAGAAAAGAGGGAGCTTTCTGATAAGGATCTGGCGCGAAATTAGGTGACCAAACCTCTCCTTGATAGAACTTCTAGACATTGTCAATATTACAAATAATAATATGAATAACTTTGTCGTCTCAATTATTGATTAAATAATATAACATATTATACAGATGATACTGTGACAATAATTGAATCAATAATATGAGAGATATGATGTTGCAATTACTGTAGTAATAATTGAGTATAACTAAGTGACTTCTTACGTAAGCATCAATAATTAATACCGTGTGCTACTATGCAACCACGCGTATTACTGTACTTTTACTACCGAGTAGTTCAACAGTTTTAACGGTAACACTCGCCGTTATTTTTAATAAAATATAATTCTGTCGCTTTCTAACTACGACAATACTTCCGTTGTGGGGTCCACCAATGATTGTGCCGTCGTACGAATATTCTCCGACAAAAAGAATATTCCCCGACCAAACGAATATTTTATAATAACTTGCAAACTTTGCAAAATTTGCACATATCACCCTTAACTATAACATTATATCAAATCTACACCATAATGTTTAAAAAAATATTTTGAGAAATTTAAATCTTTATTCATAAAATTTGGGGTCTCACAATCTCCCCTTCTTATGAAATTTCGCCCTCAAAATTTACGTACGTACCTGGTATGCCGAAGAGATGAGGATACATTGACTTCATTTCATATTCTAACTCTTGAGGTATAACCTTTGAGTGTTGAATACGATCCTTCTTATCCAAGATTTTAACATGTATCTCCTCATACGTTAAATCTTCTGCTATCTCGTCTAGTTCTAATTCAATAATGTGGTTCGGGTCGTCCACATATTTACGTAACATCGATACGTAAAAAAATGTTATGTACACGCAACATACTTGGCGGTAAAAGGAGTCTATAGGCCACAGTTCTTACTCGATCGAGGATTTCAAATGGGCCAATTAAATCGAGGGTTGAGAAAATGCCTTCTTGAACCTTCTTCTTCACATTCATCAGATTCGGGTGTGTAGCTTGAGCGGCTTTAACTTTATCGATTAAAGTCGATTCTACTCGTATATTCGTTATCTTCACGTGGGTCCCTAGAGTCTTTAACTTTATCTTCATCATTTGTAAGTTATACGAAATGGGTTTTTGTGTTAACAACGTCACATTCGTAACTGCATACGATCTTCTACTCAACGCGTCAGCTATCACGTTCGCTCTTCCAAGATCATATTGAATGGTGTGGTCGTAATATTCAACAGCTCGAGCCAACGTCTTTGGTGCACGTTACGTTCGTTTTGGGTGAAGAAAAATATTTGAGGATTTTAGAAATGGGTTTTATACTGGGGTCAATACAAAATTCGATTTCACGCTTTGGGGTAGGCTAAGAAGTCTTCAAGAATACATCAGAAAATTTATTAACAATAGAAATATCATTCAAAACTGTAAATCTCATCCAAGACTTGGATAGCACATCACATTGATACCTATTAACTTGCCACCGTTATTCACGGTATCCCCTACGGATAGTTTGGCTTCGGTGCATTCCACAAAAAAAGTCATCAGCGAAAGGCTCGGAGCTCTTTACTTGTGGCTTGATATGACAGTGATTGACTTTAGTGGTTTGGTTGCTTGAATTCGCATAGCAGGTTGGTTAGGAATATGAAAGCTAACAACCTTATGAAAAGCATGATGAGTAGTTAACCAATCGATTTCTAAAATCACATCAAAGGCAAGTATTTTTAAAGAGATAAGATCGACAGGTAACGTGAAAGTGTCGATTTGAATCAACAAGACTTATAAACAGTGGAGATAACGAAAGTTTCTGCTAACGAAGTTTCAATCGATAAGTTAAAGTCTAACTTCTCTGGGGTCAAATTTAAACGTTGAGCGCAAGCAAGAGAGATAAAAGAATGGGTGAAACCGGTATCTAATAAGGTATATACTTCGCAAGAATTTATAATTAACTAACCCGTGCTAACTTCGTTCAGGTTACTTGCTTTTTGAGAAGTCATGAAAAACGCTCTTCCTGAAACCATCGACTTTGTTTGTCCGTATCTGCCTTTGGTACCACCCGTCATGCGATAATTCACGTAGACAGATCATTTCCACAATTTAATAAAGAATGAATACGAAGGATCATTCACCATGCATGCGATAATCTAAATAGACAGGTTATTCCAACAGAATAATAAAGAATGGAATCAGGTCATGCGTAATCCGCACAGACAGAATATTCCAACAGAATAATAAAGAACGGAATCAGGTCATGCGCAATCCGTACAGACAGTATATTCCAGCAGAATAATAAAGAATGGAATAACATAAGAATTTCACCATGTATGCGGTACTTCGAATAAACATGTTATTCCAATATAATAATAAAGAATGGAATAACAGAAGCTCTCTTCATGAATACGAAAGAAATAATACCCCTTACCTTAGAAGAAAACTGGATACTGAAATAGTGAGGTAGCAGACTTCTCTTCTTCTTTCTCTCTATAATTTCTCCCTATAATAAATGTTCTTATGAGGCTTAGTGAATTGGTGAGAAATGAAAAAAGAATGAGCTTCTATTTATAGGAAAATATAGTTTCAATAATTGTAAATTTTGGGGCTCGAAATATTACAGTACAATACCTTCATCTTTTTCTTCATTTTTAATTTAGTCCTGCAAGTATTATCAAACTTGCACCACCTCCCCTAATAGTAAATCATGTGAATTAATAGTTCATTCATGTGACTCAATAGTTTAATCATGTGAAAAAACTAATTACAGTATAGTACCTTCAACTATACCTCCATTTTTAATTTAGTTACGCAAGTATTATCAATCTTGCACCAATTCCCCTAATAGTAAATCATGTTAATCAATAGTACACACATGTGAACACATAGTTATAAGCATTTGAATTAATAGCAATTAATTGCTCATTTATTCGATGAATTACCCGATTGATCAATATAACCTCTAGATATTAATTATTATCGAAATAAATGTCGATTTTCACTAACACTAATAATTTCCACACAATAGAACTATCAATTTCATCTTTAATCAACACGAACTTATTCATCATTAATATTATAACTCACAATATTTAACAACCAGGTCGTTCTCAGGAAAGAGGGTGCTTTCCGATAAGGATTTCATCTTATTAGCGCGAAATTAGGTGACCAAACCTCTCCTTGACAGAACTTCTAGACATTGTCAATATTACAAATAATAATATAAATAACTTTGTCGTTTCAATTATTGATTAAATAATATAACATATTATACAGATGATACTGTGACTATAATTGAATCAATAATATGAGAGATATGATGTAGCAATTACTATAGCAATAATTGAGTATAACTGAGTGACTTCTTACGTAAGCATCAATAATCAATACCGTGTACTACTATGCAACCACGCGTATTACTGTAATTTTACTACCGAGTAGTTCAACAGTTTTAATGGTAACACTCGCCGTTATTTTTAATAAAAGATAATTCTGTCGTTTTCTAATTACGACAATACTTCCATTGTGGGGTCCACCAATGATTGTGCCGTCGTACGAATATTTTCCGACAAAAAGAATATTCCCCGACCAAACGAATATTTTATAACAACTTGCATACTTTGTAAAATTTTCACATATCACCCTTAACTATAACATTATATCAAATCCATACCATAATATTTAAAAAAAAAATTTCGAGAAATTTAAATATTTATTCATAAAATTTGGGGTCTCACATTCATCATCAATATTTTATCTCTGTAACATATCTCAATAAATAATTCACATCACCGAATTATTCATGCACTACGGGTCAATGATATTCATTAGTATCATATTCACGAATCATCCTTGCACTACGGGCCAAGGATATTTGTTATTATCACCAGTGGTCATGATCATGTCAAACAACTGTCCACCAATGCACTACAGGCCAATTCGAACTTTTACCACATGATTTGTAACATTACATGTCATGATTATACCGATGCATAATTTCTTGGCATAATCATATCAATCAATAGCTCATATATGCACTATGGGCCAAAGATGACTTTCATCACAATATAAGCATGATGATTTTGACAATGATATAAGAAATCAATCAAGTGAGAATAAGGATAAATATTAAATATTTATAATTTAAATTATCCAGAGTTTAAGAATGTTCAAATTGTCAACATGATAATTATTTGAGTAAAATTCAAGAATGATATTCATGTATTAAAAATAATTTGAACATAAAAGAAACTAATTTTATTGTGAATAGTACTCTGGGTGAATAGTATCCCGTGAATAGTACTTTGTGAATAGTACTTCGTAAATAGTACCGTATGTATGAATAATACCGTATGAATATTATCGTATGTATGAATAGTACCCCGAATGAAAATATTAAAATTTAATAAGAAAGTTCAGAAAAATATTTTTGTGAAACGATACTTGATGAAGCGCAAAATCCAATGATATTCTACTAATTTCAGGGGGTATATAAGCAATACTTATCGAAATAAGTGTAGATTTTGAAATATGAAACAAAATAATATTACTTACATACTATAGAGTATGGATGTCAATAATATTTCTTACGAATATTGTAAGAAAATAATATCCCTTACGAATATTGAACGAAAATAATATTCCTTAGTAATATTGAATGAAGATAATATTTCTCACGAATATTGAACGAAGATAATATTCCTTACGAATATTGAACGAAAATAATATTCCTTACGAATATTGAATGAAAATAATATTCCTTACGAATACGAAAAATAATATCTCTTACGAATATGAAATAAATAATACCCCTTTCCTTAAAAAGAGACTAATTCTGACTGATATAGCGGATATATTTTTGAAGAAAACTTGTAATATTTGCTATACACAAAGTTTTATTAAACTCAAAAGAAATACGCTCAATATTATAGAAGAAGAATTCTCTGATTTTGGTGTGATTTTCATTTCAAAACTAAGCATCCTATTTATAGGAGAATGGCAAGGCACTATTTAAAATTTTCTCACGGGTGAACAGAAGGAAAATTTCACGGGCGAATTCGGAGAATCTTTTGATTTTCACTATACAGCACTATGCAACACTATACAATACTATGCAATATAAATGAAAAACCGAGATAACATTCTACCAACGATTTTAAAAAATGATTAAGTGGGGGTCCATGTAATAAACTAAATTTATAATAAATACTTCATGACAAACCCCTTTATTTATCACAAATCACTTGACTAAACACATTTTTAATCTTTCAACAGTTATTTATCATTAATATTATAACTCACAATATTAACAACCAACTAATTCTCAAGAAAGAGGGGACTTTCCGATAAAAACTTCTTCTTATTGACGCGCAAATAGATGACCTAATCCCTTTTCTTGACAGAACTTTCTAGACATTTTCAATAATGCAAATAATAGTATGAATAATTTTATCGTCTCAATTATTGATTTAATAATATAAAATATTATGCAGATCATACTGTTACAATAATTGAATAATTAATATGAGATACTATGCAACAACTACTGTGACAATTATTAAATGAACTGAGTGACTTCTCACGTAAGAATCAACAATAAAAGATAATGTACAATACCGTGTGCTACTGTGCAACCATGTGTATTACTGTACTTTTATCACCGGGTATTTTAACAGTTAACGGTAAAAGTTTTGCCGTTATTTTTATAAAAAAGTTATTTCTGTCGCTTTCTATATCCGATAGTAATTCCGTTGTGGGGTTTACCAATGATTATGTCGTCTCACGGATATTTTCTGATATAACAAATATTCCCCGACCAAACGAATATTTTATGACAACGTGCTTACTTTGTAAAATTTGTAAATATTACTCACAACTATAACATTATATCAAATCCACACCTTATTATTCAAAATAGCATTTAGAGAAAATTAAATTTTTATTCATAAAAAGTTAGGGTCTTACAAGGGTGGGGGTGGGGGTGGGGGTGGGGGTAGGGGTGGGGGTGGGGGTGAGGGTGGGGTAGGCAGGTGGGTTGGGAGTGTATACATAATCAGAAAATATTATTTTTTCTAGGTGGGGGTGGGGGTGGGGGTGGGGGGTGAGGGTATATATATAATTAGTAATTATTATTTTTTTATGTAGAAATAAGTTTAAAATGTGTTATTATCGGTAAATGTATAATAGTCCAAACGATATTTTTTTAATCCAATATTTTAATTAATTCTAAAAAAAGAAACATATCACGAGATCATTTTAAGTTATCTCATTTAATAATTTCGTAAAAAACAAACACGTCATTAAGACTATTTAATCCTAAGATTAATAGTCTTTGGATTATAATCATTGCAAACAAACATGGTCTTGGATTATAATCTCGAGATTATAATTATAATCTCAAGACTATTAAGTCATTTTATAATCCCTAAACTAATAGTTTTATATCTAAATTTGAAAACAAATAAGACACTTGGGATTAATAGTCATATCTCACGTATAATCTGTAAGACCCCAACTTTTATAAATAAAGACGAATTTTTTATAAATATCATTTTTGAATATTATGAAGTTAATTTGATATAATATTATAGTTGTGGGTAATATTTATAAATTTTACAAAGTACGCAAGTTGTTGTATAATATTCGATTGGTCGGGGAATATTCTTTTTAATAGGGAATATTCGTACAACGACACAATCATTGGTGGACCCCACAACGGAATTATTGTCGAATTGAGAAAACGACAAAAATATTTTATTAAAAATAACGGCGGAAGTTTTACCATTGATACTGTTGAACTACTCGGTAGTAAAAGTACAGTAATACGTATGGTTGCATAGTAGCACACGGTATTGATTATTAATGCTTATGTGAGAAGTCACTTAGTTTGATTAAATTATTGTCAATTAATAATATGAATTATTTAGCGATAATGACGTTTTGTTTTATTCGTATTATTAACGTAATAAAACAGAAACATCTTTTTATATAAAACAGAATACTTTATTAAAGTTATTCTATAAATAGAATATATTATATTTTTTTTAAAAGATTTTTCTTTAAATATGGACCGTCAAATTAAAGTAATCAATCTGGACCGTTCATGGATTAGTTACTACGCATTCCATTTTTCTATAAATAGCAGCTCATTCCTTCATTATTTCTTACGAATTCACTGAACTCTAGAGAGAAACTATAGAGAGAAAGAAGAAAAGTATTCTGCTACTTAACTACTTCCTTATTTCAGCTCTTTTTTAAAACGGTAAGGGGTGTTATTCTTTCTTATTCATGAAGAGAACTGTTGTTATTTCATTTTTATTATTTTGTTGGAATAACCTGTATACGCGGTCTACCCTATACTTGGTGACATTCTTCTGTTATTCTGTTGGAACATCATGTATGTGTGTTTTACACCGGATCTGGTTTCGTTTTTATTATTATTCTGTTGGAACATCCTGTCTGTGTGTTTTACACTGGACCTGGTTCCGTCTTGTTGTTATTCTGTTGGAACATACTGTCTGTATATTTTACACCGGACCTGGTTCCATTATTTATTATTCTATCAGAATATCCTGTCTGTGCGTTTACGCTGGACCTGGTTCCATTATTTATTATTCTGTCAGAATATACTGTTTGTGCGTTTACGCCGGACCTGGTTCCATTATTTATTATTCTGTTGGAATAACCTGTCTGTGCGGTCTATCGCATGCCGGGTGATTTCTTTTGTTATTCCATTCTTTATTATACTCAGTTGGTTAAGTTTTAACTTCTATACTCCATGAAATTAGTGGAGTATCCTTGATAATTGCGGTTCATCCAGTATCTTTTCATGAAAATATTCTTCTAAGCATTCTTGAATTTTACTCCACAAAACAGTATCATATTGACAATTTAGACGTTAATTCTTGGATAAATTAATTCTTGAACTTGTTTTATTGAATTCTTATATCATTGTCATCATCCTCATGTTTATAAAATGTTGAAAGTCATCTGTGGCCTGTAGTGCATAGATGAACTTGGTATGATTATGACCAGAGATTATTCGGTATAATCATGACCGTAATATTATAAATGATGTGGTAAAAGTTCTCATTGGCCCGTAGTGCATTGATGGACAGTTGTTGGCATGATCATGACCATTAATGAATACACGAATATCTTTGGCCGTAGTGCAGGGGTGATTTGATGATGTGGATTATTTTATCAAGCTGAGTCTCAGCGATAACAGTGTTAAAAAACCTTTTAAATCATAGAAGATAGTAGATTTTATTTTCTACTTGACTCTTTTAATGGATTGCTTGTTCCGCTACAGTTAAACTTGATGTTCGTTATATTTTATCAGTTTAACACTGTTGAAGGCTAATGATAATTTATTCTGCATTATCTTAGTCATAATATTTCTTACTGGGCTAGTTGAGCTCACCCTTTCTTTCACTGTTCTCTTCAGGAAATGAGAATATAGCTGGGACGAGTCGGGGAATGGAGTGATGGACTAGATGATAGTATTAGTAGTCCTCACTATTTAGTGTGACAATAATTGTAATGAGAACTCCTTTTGAGTTTGTATAGTCTCTAGTAGACAATAATTGTATTCAAAGTCACAGTTATGTTTTGTCGTATTGTACACGACAGTTGTATTAGTAAGTTGTATTTGTATTCTGTACCATGTATCTGACGACCCAAGATGGGTGATGTATACCTAATTTTGGGGGCGTCACATAATCCTTACAAACAAACATAGCCTAAATGAAACTGACAACGGTATTGATTATTTGAATTAGAACCTAGTACCTTCTACATGACTTGCGGTAATGCCTTGGCTGAGTGAAGCTGTAATTGCAGTGGTAAAAATTGTTGATGGACAAGTCAAATACGACACGACTGAACTTAATTTCTTTACATGAACTGACAAAAAATTGAGTAATTTATAATTAATAAGATTAAACACGAAATAATTTAAATGTGTATATTTTTTTGTGACGCCCCTAAAATAAATATACATGACCCATTCTAAGTCGCCAAATACATGGTATAGAAACAAATACAACTTCAGTAATAAAATTGTCGTGCAAAATACGACAACAAATATACTGTGAGTTTGAATACAAATATTGTCTACTAGAGAGTATACAAACTCAAAAGGAGTATTCATTACAATTATCACACTATTTCACAGAATAGTGAGGACTACTAATGCAACTATCTTGTAAGACCCCGAATTTTATGAAATAAAAGTATTCAATTTTTCTTATAATTACTATTCAGTGAATGGTTAAATTGATAAATGTTAAAGTTAAGGGTGATATATGATTTTTTTTCAAAATACACATGTAGTTATAAAATAATCATTGTTGTCGGGGAATATTCGTTTGGTCGTGGAATATTCTTTCTGTCGGAGAATATTCGTACGACGGCGCAGCTATTTGTGGGCCCCATAACGAATAACTGTCGAGTGAAGAAAACGACAAATTTGAGTTTTTACAAATAACGACGTAGTTGTTACTGTTAACACTGTGGGAATACCCGGTGGTTAAAATACGGTAATACGCGTTATTGCACAGTAGCACACGGTATTGCATAGTATTTTTGAAATTATTGATTCTTACGTAAGAAGGCACTACTCAATAATTGTTACAGTAATTACTGTTCAATATTTTATTTTATTGATTCAATAATTGCTACGTTGAAATTTTATATTATTGTTGTTCAATAATTGTTGCTGCACAGTATTTTCCATTATCAGATCAATAATTCATATTATTTGAATAGTATTATTAGATAACATTATTGGCAATGTCTAGAAAGTTCTGTCTAAGGAGAGGTTTGGTCATCTAATTGCGCGCTAGTAAGGAGAAATTCTTATTGGAAAGCCCCCTCTTTCCTGGGAACGGCCTGGTTGTCATAAATGTGATTCTGTAATATTATTTGTGAATAATTAATTATTGATTCATATGATAAGAAAATATTTATTTTATGTGGATATAAATGAGGGATATATTTTTGTGGTTAAAAAATGAAGGAGTTAATGTTGAGGTTTTTATCAGTATTTTTGTTGGAATGGAGGTATTAAAAATTAGGATTTTTGAGATATTTTGCGAGGGTTATAATTTTTAATCCGACCGTTGGATCGTGGTAATATTTGGATATGTTATACATATATAAGTTGAGTATATGTCCACAAATTTTGAACCGTTAAAAATGAACGTATGATTTATTATGAATTTTACGAGATGACTGGTTCAGAAATTGTTGAATTTTCGGAGTTTATCATTTTGGTGGAAAATTCTAGAATTGGTGGGCCCCACTTATGGTTGGTGAAGAAATGTGCTGAATTATATTTCAAATGTGGTGGGTGGGAATAGTAGCAGGTAAAGCCATCAGGTTGCAGGTCAAACCTACCAAAATTTTCCTATAAATAGAGGGCTAAGTTAGAATTGAAAATCACACCAGAAACATAAGTTTTCTCTCTTTCTCTCTCTAGATTATTGAGTGTATTTTGTGAGTATTTAGATACTTTGAGAGTTTCTATTCATCAGAGCAAGTTTCTTTCAGCCTTATACCGGTATTCCGACCAGAAGTACTGATATTTTGAGGTAAGGGATTGTAAGGGATAGTAAGGGATATTAAGGGATTTTAAGGGTTGTTATGATTTTCAGTTTCGTAATTTTTCTGATCTTCAAAAATTCTGGAAAAATTTGAAATGATATTTTGATGAGTTTTCTTGATTGTGTCCAAAAATGGTGATTTTTGGATGTATAGATTGAGAGTTATGAATTTTATGAGAAAAGACTATTTTAAAAGTAACAGCTTATAATTCCTTGTGGTTAACTCCAAAATTGATGAAATTTTTATTGGGAGTACATGTATATGATAGAAGTATACTCTGTAAATTTCAGAATTTTTAGACAAAAGTACAATTTTTGATAAATGTCTAAATATTCGGCTATTTTGGCCATATGAAAAATAGTAAATGACTTTTAAAAATTCTGAAAAAATATATGTTCACTATGGGACTATATTATGCTAAATCCCAGAAAAGAAATATTTTTGGAACTGATTTGGTATTTTTCATGAAAATGGTCTAGTTATGAGTAAATGAATTAAATATGTTTTGTGAAGAAAGAAAATTGGAAAATAGGATTTTATGGCTTGAGAATCCTATATGAGGTATATGCAGATTTTTGATGAGGGTTTTGGTTATTGATGATGAAATTGTAAGAGTTGGCATTTTATGATGATTAAATGCATTAATTAGTAAAGTGTAAACAATTAAAATAAATTGTTTATAAATTTAAGTAATGTTATTCTTTCAATATCATTATACCGAAATATTGGTATGGATTTTATTGTGGAATTTCTATCTTTTGTGTCGGGGTTACTATTCATGAGTTACTATTCACGATTTACTATTCATGAGTTACGAATATTACTCTTGAGATTAAAACTATATGTTGATCATATTATTTTTATCATCATATATAACATTTTTATAACCCTGATGTTGAAATTCTCTTTCACTGGAGTGTAAAGATGGGTAGATTATTGGTATGATCATGACTAGGGTTCTCTTTGGCCTGTAGTGCAAAGTTGAATTGTGACTGGTATGATCATGACCATTGAATTTATAATTGAATATCTTAAGCTTAAGTGCAAAGGTGAATTGATCAACATGGTTATAATTATTGTTTATATAAATTCTGAAATGATTATATATTTCTTCGAGGTATGAATATATTTGGCCTGTAGTGCAAATATGAATTGTTGATGAATATCTTTGGCATGTAGTGCAAAGATGGCATGTTGATGAATATCTTTGGCCTGTAGTGCAAAGATGAACTGTTGTTGAATATCTTTGGCCCGTAGTGCAAAGATGGTTTGTTGATGAATATCTTTGGCCCGTAGTGCAAAGATGGATTTGTTAGTATGATTATAAACAGGAACTGTGATTTGGTATAACCATGATCTTTGATGTTTCAGGTAAAGACAGGTGATAAAAATTATCTTCGTCCTGGATGAGAAGAGGAATTTAGAACTACAATTATGATTATGAGTTATTTATATGATTGTGGAAAGAAACTGTTGAGTGATGTTACATGGATAAAATATTGTTGGTGGATTTTTAACATGGAGAAGATAATAGACTTTATAGTCTATTTGACTCTTCTAATGGATTGCTCGTTCCGCTGCAACTATGGTTGAAATTTTTATCATTTACCATATGTTCTAAATCTCTGATTTATTGTTGATGAAGGCTATTGATAATTGAATTATCTTTAGTCATGATATTCTTTACTGAGCTAGTTGTGCTCACCCTTTTGCTTCACAATTCCTTTCAGGTAATAAGAGTGTAACTGGGTCGAGCGGGGGTAACAAGGGAATAGAACGGTGGTCATCATTTAGTAGTTATATTTGGTGAAGAAAATAGGGTGAGGCGAACCCAACGTTGGAAGGGTGTTTTGTCACTATCATACAAGATGTCTAATGACATACAACCTCGTGTCATCATAAGACAGGGTTGTGCTCATCCACTTGCTGAGTATATCTATGGGCACTACCTATATAATCTTGGTATTTGTTTGAAGTATAATTCTCAATTAGAGACAGTGGAGATAATGATAAGTCAAGAGAAGACTCACCATTGGGAAGAATATGATAGTAATCTTCTCGTTTTTCTTTGGGGTCTATTGGGTCAACCAAGGATAATTCTGTGGCCATATGATATCTATCATAACCTAGATGCGTGGCCTCCCATGTACGAAGGTTTCCTTGAGCACTTCCCAAAGATTCTAATTTCTAAAACAGTTTTTGACTGTACCTTTATGTAAGGTACCTTTATGAGGTGCTGACACATGATGGTGTCCAATGTCACATTTGGTATATATTTGTATCCAAACTCACGGCATATCTGTTGTTGTATGTTGCATGACAATTGTGGTAATAAAGTTGTAGTTATTTTCTGTACCATGTATTTGTCACACTATCTGGACCGTCAATCCATTCCCCGACTAGTTTCAGCTATATTCTCATTTTCTGAAGAGAACAGTGAAAGAAAGGGTGAGCTCAACTAGCTCAGTAAGAAATATTATGACTAAGATAATGTACAACAAATTATCATTAGTCTTCAATAGGAAAAAATCTGATAAAATATAATAGACAATAAGTTTTAGATCAACAACTGCAGCGGAAAAAACAATCCATTAGAAGAGTCAAGTAGAGTATAAAACCTACTATCTTCTATGATTTAAAAGATTTATCATCAATTTTATTGCTGAGATTCAGCTTAATAAATAATCCACATCATCGAATCATCCCTGCACTACGGGCCAAAGATAATCGTGTTTTCATCAACGGTCATGATAATGTCATAAAATAATTCTTCTTTGCACCCTTGGCCGAAGAGAATCCATGGCCATAATCATACCAAAAATTGTCCATCAATGCACTACGGGCCAATGAGGACTTTTACCACGTCATTTGTAACATTACGGTCATAATTATACCGAATAATCCCTGGTCATAATCATACAAAGTTCATCTATGCACTACAGGCCACAGATGACTTTCAACAGAATATAAACATGAGGATGATGACAATGATATAATAATTCAATTAAACAAGTTCAAGGATAAATTTTAAAGATCTATAATTTAATTTATCCAGAAATCAATAACGTCCAAATTGTCAAAATGATACTACTTTGTGGAGTAAAATTCAAGAATAATACTCAGTTGGTCATGTTCATCTCAACACCTGTTCATTTTTGCACTATGGGCCAAAATATTCATCAGGTAATCATTCATCTTTGCACTACAGGCCAAAGATATTCAGTAATGTCATCATTTAGGACTGAGGATGATGAAAAATATCTTACAGAAAATGAATCCAGTGAGATAAAAGAACAAATATTAGGAATTCGTATTACAGTTTATTCAAGTTCAATAATACTCCGAAATAACCAATTTTGAAGCAGAATTCAAAAATAATGATCAACACATGGATAAAATCAAAGATAGTAACCATAATAGCCATCTTGGATAAAAAGAAGAAAATTTTATTTTTCGATGAATAGTGTCGTATTCGTGAATAGTGTTGTATACGTGAATAGTGTCGTATACGTGAATAGTAACCCCGACACAACAAGTTCTAAATTTGATAAAAAGTTCAAACAAATATTTCGGCATAATGATATTGAAAGAAATAATATCATTTACGAAGAAAATAATATCCCTTACCTCAGAATAACTGTACTTCTGACTGAATTTCGGATATAGTGCTGACAGAAACTTGCACTGAATAGTAACTCACAAAATATCTAAATACTCACAAAATACGCTCGATAATATAGAGAGAGAAAGAGAGAAAGAGATAAAATTTATGAATTCTGGTGTGATTTTCAATTCTAACTTAGCCCTCTATTTATAGGAAAATGTTAGCACGCCGAAGCAGACTTGACCTGCAACCTGATGGCTTTACCTGCTATTATTGCCACCACCACATTTGAAATAAAATTCAGCATATTTTTTTACCAACCATAGGTGGGGCCCACTCATTCTAGAATTTTCCACAAAAATGATAAATTCAGAAACTTTACCAATTTCTGAACCACTCACCTCTTAAAATTCATAACAAATCATACGATCATTTTTAACTGTTCAAAATTTATGGACATATACTCAACTTATATATATATATATATATATATATATAACATATCCAAAAATCACAACGATCCAACAGTTGGATTAAAAATTATAACTCACGAAATATATCTGAAAAATACTGATTTGATTTTTAATACCTCCATTCTGACAGAAATATTAATCAAACACCTCAACATTAATTTCTTCAATAATAACACCATAAATAAATTCATCATTTATATCCACATCAAATAAATATTTTCTTATCATATAAATCAATAATTAATTATTCACAAATAATATTACAGAATCACAATTATGACAACCAGGTCGTTCCTAGGAAATAAGAGGCTTTTCGATAAGGATTTCTCCTTACTGGCGCGCAATTAGGTGACCAAATCTCTCCTTAGACAGAACTTTCTAGACATTGTCAATAATGCTATCTAATAATATTATTCAAATAATATGAATTATTGATCTGATAATGGGAAATACTGTGCAGCAATAATTATTAAAATAACAATAATATAAAATATCAACGCAGCAATTATTGGATCAACAAAATAAAATATTGAACAATAACTACTATAACAATTGTTGAGTAGTGTCTTCTTACGTAAGGATCAATAATTCAAAAATACTGTGCAAAACCGCGTGCTACTGTGCAACCACCCGTATTACGTATTTTAACCACCAGGTAATCCAACAGTGTTAACGGTAACAATTACGCCGTTATGTATAAAAACTCATATTTTGTCGTTTTCTTCATCCAACAGTTATTCTGTTATGGGACCCACAAATGGCTGCGCCGTCGTACGAATATTCCCCGACAGAAAGAATATTCCACGACCAAACGAATATTCCCCGACAACAATGAATATTTTATAACCACTTGTTTATTTTGTAAAATTTGCACATTTCACCCATAACCAAAATATTATATCAAATTGACACCTTATTATTCACAATAATAATTTGAGGAAATTTGATTTTATTCATTAATAAGTTAGGGTCTTACATTCTTTGTAGCAATTGATTATTTTATTGTATTGTATTTTTTTCTATTAAAGTGTATATTTATTATATTTTTGATGTATTTACTATTTCTTTTACATCATTATAAATTAAATATAAAGTGTATATAATATTTATTTTATGATCCTTTTTTCATATTATATAATGTTTATTGAAGAATTGCTATTGTAATTATTTATATTGTATTTTTGTATATATAGTTAAATTGATGTATTTAATTTATTTTATTATTTAAATATATTTTAATTTGAATATTTTTAACATATTATATTAATATAATAAATATAATAATTAATAGTTAATATTTATTCAATCATATTATATTATATTATGTAATTAAATATATATATATATATTATATTTACATATTTTTGATGTTTTTATTTTATGACCATATTTTCTTTATTTTAAATAATAATATCATAAGCCTGCCAAGGAAAATGAGAAGAAAGGCAACAGTAATCAGGTATACTAAGCTTTCCATTAGTTTACTTTTAAAAGTTTTGAGTGTTAGGAAGTAATACTGGTTATTAATATTATCTCAATTTTTCAATTCTTGTGACCCAAAACAAGCTCTCAACCTAACCTTAACCCCAAGTGGGTTAATCATAAACCAAATTTGTCTACAATATGTAGTAATCCAACTATGGGGATGGGTTCTTCAACTTCTAACCCTATGTTAAACTCATGACCTATCAGGACTAACATTAAGAATAAACTAGCCTCGAGAAAGTTAATATTTAAGGGCAGATCAGTTTCACCAAAACAAGCAGGAAGAGGGAGGGAGGGAGGGAGGGAGGGAGGGGGGAGGGAGTGGGATTAAGGCTTTGATTTTGCCTTAGGTCATTTATGTCTTTTGATAGTCTAGAGTTATCTAAATGTTAACTGCTGCTACACTTAATATTTTTTAGTATAACCTGATATGGCCAGATAAGTAATTTTGGTATTATTTCATATTGTCAGCTTTGTATTTTGGGTACAGTAGATATGACAAACTATTTTGGGTACAGTTTGATATGACCAAATATTTGGATATAATCAGTCTTCTAGTACAATTGGGTATTTTGGTCAGTTAGGTATTTCTGAACAAACATTTTATATGGAAAGTCTTGTGACCAAACTTTTGGTTAATTGAATGAAGTTCCATATTTTTGTTGCCAATGATATCTTCTTTATTTTTAAAAATCAGATGTTTATTTGTTATAGTCAATTCTTTATCATTTTCACTTGTGCACGGGTTGAAAATTAAATGATAAAGAATAACATAAAATATGATTCCATTGAATTGAGACTATTACAAACTTTCATTTCTTACTTAAAATTTATCATGAATGACATGAGAAATAACACAATTACAACAATTATTATTTTCTTAATATAACTTTCAACATTCATCATCCTAATAGGTATATTATTAAGATCACATGGGCACTTGCATGTTGTTTTCCTCACCGTTGTACCTATTCCTTCGTTGTGTTTCTTATGTTGTGTAAGACCCCAACTTTTATAAATAAAGATAATTTTTTTTATAAATATCATTTTTGAATATTATGGAGTTAATTTGATATAATGTTATAGTTGTGGGTAATATTTATAAATTTTGCAAAGTACGCAAGTTGTTATATAATATTCGATTGGTCGGGGAATATTCGTTTTAACAGGGAATATTCGTACAACGACACAATCATTGGTGGACCCCACAACGGAATTATTGTCGGATTGAGAAAACGACAAAAATATTTTATTAAAAATAACGGCGGAAATTTTACCATTGTTACTGTTGAACTACTCGGTAGTAAAAGTACAGTAATACGTGTGGTTGCATAGTAGCACACGGTATTGATTATTAATGCTTATGTGAGAAGTCACTCAGTTTGATTCAATTATTGTCAGTTAATAATATGAATTATTTAGCGATAATGACGTTTTGTTTTATTCGTATTATTAACGTAATAAAACAGAAACATCTTTTTATATAAAACAAAATACTTTATTAAAGTTATTCTATAAATAGAATATATTTTATTTTATTTAAAAGATTTTTCTTTAAATATGGACCGTCAGATTAAAGTAATCAATCTGGACCGTTCATGGATTAGTTACTATGCATTCTATTTTTCTATAAATAGCAGCTCATTCCTTCATTATTTCTTACGAATTCACTGAACTCTAGAGAGAGAAACTATAGAGAGAAACTATAGAGAGAGAGAAGAAGAGTATTCTGCTACTTAACTACTTCCTTATTTCAGCTCTTCTTTAAAACGGTAGGGAATATTATTTCTTTTATATTCATGAAGAGAACTTTGTTATTCCATTTCTTATTATTCTGTTGGAATAACCAGTATACGCGGTCTACCCTATACTTGGTGACATTCTTCTATTATTCTGTTGGAACATCCTGTCTGTGTGTTTTACACCGGACCTGGTTCCGTTTATTATTCTGTTGGAACATCCTGTCTGTGTGTTTTACACCGGACCTGGTTCCGTTTATTATTCTGTTGGAACATCCTGTCTGTGTGTTTTACACCGGACCTGGTTCCGTTTTATTATTATTCTGTTGGAATATCCTGTCTGTGTGTTTTACACCGGACCTGGTTCCATTATTTATTATTCTGTCGGAATATCCTGTCTGTGCGTTTACGCCGGACCTGGTTCCATTATTTATTATTCTGTTGGAATAACCTGTCTGTGCGGTCTATCGCATGCATGGTGATTTCTTTTGTTATTCCATTCTTTATTGTACTCAGTTGGTTAAGTTTTGACTTCTATACTCCATGAAATTTGTGGAATATCCTTGATAGTTGCGTTTCATCCAGTATCTTTTCATGAAAATATTCTTCTAAGCATTCTTGAATTTTACTCCACAATGCAGTATCATGTTGACAATTTGGACGTTGTTAATTCCTGGATAAATTAATTCTTGAACTTGTTTTATTGAATTCTTATATCATTGTCATCATCCTCATGTTTATAAAATGTTGAAAGTCATCTGTGGCCTGTAGTGCATAGATGGACTTGGTATGATTATGACCAGGGATTATTCGGTATAATCATGACCGTAATGTTACAAATGATGTGGTAAAAGTCCTCATTGGCCCGTAGTGCATTGATGGACAGTTGTTGGCATGATCATGACCATTAATGAATACACGAATATCCTTGGCCGTAGTGCAGGGGTGATTCGATGATGTGGATTATTTTATTAAGCTGAGTCTCAGCGATCACAGTGTTGAAAAACCTTTTAAATCATAAAAGATAGTAGAGTTTATTTTCTACTTGACTCTTTTAATGGATTGCTTGTTCCGCTGCAGTTAAACTTGATGTCTATTATATTTTATCAGTTTAACATTGTTGAAGGCTAATGATAATTTATTCTGCATTATCTTAGTCATAATATTTCTTACTGGGCTAGTTGAGCTCACCCTTTCTTTCACTGTTCTCTTCAGGAAATGAGAACGTAGCTGGGACAAGTCGGGGTACGGAGTGATGGTCCGAATGATAGTATTAGTTAGTAGTCCTCACTATTCTATGTAATGGTGTGTTAATAAATGTAATGAGGACTCCTTTTGAGTATGAATACTCTCTAGAAGATAATATTTGTATTCAAACTCACAGTTTATGTTTTGTCGTATTGTACACGACAGTTGTATTAATAAGTTGTATTTGTATTCTGTACTATGTATCTGACGACCCAAGATGGGTGATGTATACCTAATTTTGGGGGCGTCACAGTTGGTATCAGAGCTTAGGGATATGATCCCTGGCTAAGATGTGAGAATAGAACTAGGAGGGGAGAGACGGGGAATTCCTTCGCTAGTATGACATACCTAAGTTTATTTGCATGGTATTTAATTGGTCGGTCATAATATAAGGATAATATATGACATATCAATTAATTTTTATTTTGTGGCAGTATCTGAAAATGGCATCTGAGAATGTTGAGAATAGCAATGGAGCACAGACGACTGTTGATTCACCACATATCAATAATCAGGATAATGTGCATCAGGAAGGTGTCAATCCTCATGCAAACAACAACACTGACCAAATGATGAATGATCAAATGTTCAGAGGCTTTATGCAATTCATGCAACAACAGGTGAAAGCGGCTCCTGTCCACAACGTAGGTGGAAATACTGAAAACTCTCAGGCGGTCACCGCTAAACAGTTTAAGGAGCTGGGACCACCGGAGTTTAAGGGAGAACCCAAACCACTTGTAGCTGAAACATGGATAAAGCAGATCACCAAGATATTTGATGTCTTGGGTTGCTCCGAGGAGCAAAAGGTTCCCTTTGCCGCCTTTATGTTGCGAGGAGAGGCAGATTACTGGTGGGAATCGATAAAGCGTACTCAACCTGCCGCACTGAAGATGTCTTGGGAGAAGTTCCAAGAGCTGTTTAACGACAAATACTTTCCCGAGAGTATTCGTCACATGAAGGAGGTGGAGTTCATCAAATTGGAGCAGAATAATATGACCGTGTCGCAGTACGAGGCAAAATTTGCGGAGTTATCCCGGTTTGCGTCCCACCTGGTGGATAATGAAGAAAGAATGACGCGGATGTTTTTAAGAGGTTTGAAGCCGGAGATACGTCAACATCTTGTTTCTCATAAACTGTGTTTGTATTCAGATGTTGTAAATAGGGCTCAGTTGGTGGAGCGCGATAACGAGACAACGCAACCAAAAGAGAGCAGCCGGCAAAATGATAATACCAGTGAGAGCAGTCATCGAAGCGGTGACAACAAGCGTGGAGGGAATCAACAGGCCAGAAATGGTAACCACTTCGGTGGTAATCAGGGCCAAAACAATAAGAATGGACATTTCAAGAAGAGGAGATTCAACAATGATGGAAAGACGTCAGCACCAGCACCTGTCGTTAAGGAAGGAGAACGACCACCTATCATATGTTTCAAATGCGGAGGGGAGGGGCACATCAGTCCAAACTGCGCGATGCCGTCCAAAGCATGTTATAATTGTGGAAGAGAAGGTCATTTAGCCCGATTTTGTCGTTTACCGAAGACAAATTCAGCTAGGATGGAGGCACCAAAGGCCGTCCCAGAAAAGTCAAAACCGGTTGTGCAAGGGAGAGCGTTTGTTGTGACCTCCCAGAAGCAAGGAACCCGAATGAGGTCATCACGGGTAAGCTTATCATAAACTCTAACGAAGTCTATACTTTATTTGATACCGGTTCAACCCATTCTTTTATTTCTCCTACTTGCGCTCATCGATTAAATTTGATTCCGGAGAAATTAGACTTTGACTTAGCAGTTGAAACTCCATTGGGAGAAACCTTCATTACATCCACGGTTTATAAGTCTTGTTTGGTTCAAGTTGGTACCCACACATTACCTGTCGATCTTATTTCATTAAAAATACTTGCATTTGACGTGATTCTAGGGATTGATTGGTTAACTACTCATCATGCAAAAATTGATTGTTTTCGTAAGGTTGTTAGCTTTCATATTCCTAATCGACCTATTATGCGAATTCAAGCAACCAAACCATTAAAATCAATCGCTGTCATCTCAAGCCATAAAGCTATTCGTTTATTGAAAAACGGATGTCAAGCTTTCTTAGCTCATGTCACAGATCTAAACAAAAATACGTCAGTTTTGAATGATATTTCTATTGTTAATAAATTCCCTGACGTATTCCCTGAAGAACTTCCTGGCCTACCCCCAGAGCGTGAAATTGAATTTTGTATCGACCTTGAACCCGGTACAAAACCCATTTCCAAAGCCCCATATCGAATGGCTCCTATTGAACTTCAGGAGTTAAAGATCCAACTGCAGGAATTGTTAGACATTGGTTTTATTCGTCCTAGTACTTCTCCTTGGGGTGCTCCTGTTCTGTTCGTGAAGAAGAAAGATGGGAGTATGCGACTTTGTATTGATTATCGGGAGTTGAATCATGTCACCATCAAAAATAGGTACCCATTGCCACGTATTGATGACCTGTTTGACCAGTTGCAAGGAGCACAATTCTTTTCAAAGATCGATCTTCGTTCTGGATATCATCAGCTGAAGGTTAGAACTGAGGATATTCCAAAGACGGCTTTTAGAACTCGGTACGGGCATTATGAATTCCTAGTCATGTCCTTTGGATTGACTAATGCTCCTGCTGCCTTCATGGATATGATGAACCGGGTATTCAAGGAATATTTGGATCACTTTGTGGTCGTCTTTATTGATGACATCCTTATTTATTCCAAAAGCCGTGAAGATCATGAGCAACACTTGAGGCTGGTACTCCAAAAGCTTCGTGAATACAAGCTTTATGCCAAGTTGAAGAAATGCGAGTTCTGGCTGGAAGAGGTAGCATTCCTTGGGCACGTAGTATCAAGTCGTGGAATATCTGTTGACCCGGCAAAGATTGAAGCTATTCAAAGCTGGGAGCAACCTAAATCAGTGACCGAGGTACGTAGCTTTCTTGGTTTAGCTGGTTATTATCGGAGATTCGTGGAAGGATTTTCTCGAATCGCTACTCCATTAACTCAGCTGACTCGGAAAGATACAAAGTTTGGTTGGAGCGAAGAATGTGAGCAGAGTTTTCAAGAACTCAAGAGGAGACTCATTTCAGCACCTGTTCTAACAATACCATCTGGCTCGGAGGGATTTGTCATCTACAGTGATGCTTCGAGCAAAGGGTTGGGATGCGTTCTCATGCAACATGGAAAAGTCATAGCCTATGCATCAAGACAACTCAAGGAATATGAGAGGAATTATCCTACTCATGATCTAGAGTTGGCAGCTGTTGTCTTTGCACTTAAAATTTGGAGGCATTACTTGTATGGGGAGAAAGTGGAGATCTTTACGGATCATAAAAGCCTCAAATATTTCTTCACTCAAAAGGAACTCAACATGCGACAACGACGTTGGCTTGAACTGTTGAAAGATTATGATCATACCATTCAATACCATCCTGGAAAAGCGAACGTGGTAGCTGACGCATTGAGTAGAAGATCATATGCGGGTACAAGTGCAATATTAACAACGCAAAGGCCCATTTTGTGTGACTTGCAAAGGATGGAGATAGAGTTAAAGACTCCAGGGACCCATGTGATGATGGCGAATATACGAGTAGAACCGACTTTAATCGATAAAGTTAAAGCTGCTCAAGCTACAGACCTGGAGCTGATGCGTATGAGGAAGAAAGTGCAAGAAGGTGCTATGCCGGAAGCAAGAATCGATGAAGAAGGAATACTTCGAGTCAACTCCAGACTTTGTGTTCCTAACAACCCTGATTTAAAGTATGAAATCATGATGGAGGCGCACAACACACCGTTTGCAATCCATCCTGGAAGTACCAAAATGTATCATGATCTTCGTCATACATTTTGGTGGAGCAATATGAAGAGAGAGATAGCGTTGTTTATCTCAAGGTGTCTAACTTGTCAACGAGTCAAAGCGGAGCATCAAGTACCAAAAGGTCCATTGCAACCACTTGAAATTCCAGAATGGAAGTGGGAGCACATTACCATGGATTTCGTTACCGGTCTTCCTAGGGTTTCTCAAGGTATTGATGCGATTTGGGTCATTGTTGATAGATTGACCAAGTCTGCTCATTTCTTACCGATACGAGAAACTTATACACTTGAACGTCTTGCTCGTATGTACATAAACGAGATTGTAAGACTGCATGGTATGCCAGTATCCATAGTTTCTGATCGAGACCCAAGATTCACTTCACGATTTTGGGTTAGTTTACAAAAAGCTATGGGCACGGAGTTACGATTTAGTTCAGCATATCATCCTCAGACGGACGGACAATCAGAGAGGACTATTCAAACTCTTGAAGATCTATTAAGACTCTGTGTCTTTGACTTCAAAGGAAGTTGGGACAAGTTCTTACCATTGGTGGAGTTTTCCTACAACAACAGTTATCAAGCAAGTATTGGCATGGCTCCATTCGAAGCATTGTATGGAAGAAAATGTCGTTCTCCAGTATGCTGGGATGAGGTGGGCGAAGCAACGTTGTTGGGACCGGAGTTGGTACGTATGACTACAGAAAAGATTCAAACGATCCGACAACGTATAAAAACCTCACAAGATCGACAAAAGAGTTATGCTGATCTTCATCGAAAGGACGTGGAATTTGATGTAGGAGATCATGTGTTCTTACGTGTTGCTCCATGGAAAGGAGTTACGAGATTTGGAAAGAGAGGAAAGCTAAATCCTCGATTCATCGGTCCATTTTTAATCCTCGATCGAGTAGGAACTGTGGCTTATAGACTCGCTTTACCGCCAAGTATGTCTCGTGTTCATAACGTTTTCCACATATCCATGTTACGCAAATATGTGGAAGACCCGAACCACATTATTGAGTTAGAACCGGACGAAATAGCGGAGGATTTGACGTATGAAGAAGTTCCTGTTCAAATCTTGGATAAGAAGGAACATATTCTACGCTCCAAGGTTATACCTCAAGTCAAAGTTTTGTGGAGAAACCACGATGTTGAGGAAATGACTTGGGAGTTAGAATCAGAAATGAAATCAAGGTATCCTTACCTCTTCGACATACCAGGTACGTACCCTAATTTCGAGGGCGAAATTTCATAAGAAGGGGAGGTTGTAAGACCCCAACTTTTATAAATAAAGATGAATTTTTTATAAATATCATTTTTGAATATTATGGAGTTAATTTGATATAATGTTATAGTTGTGGGTAATATTTATAAATTTTGCAAAGTACGCAAGTTGTTATATAATATTCGATTGGTCGGGGAATATTCGTTTTAACAGGGAATATTCGTACAACGACACAATCATTGGTGGACCCCACAACGGAATTATTGTCGGATTGAGAAAACGACAAAAATATTTTATTAAAAATAACGGCGGAAATTTTACCATTGTTACTGTTGAACTACTCGGTAGTAAAAGTACAGTAATACGTGTGGTTGCATAGTAGCACACGGTATTGATTATTAATGCTTATGTGAGAAGTCACTCAGTTTGATTTTATTATTGTCAGTTAATAATATGAATTATTTAGCGATAATGACGTTTTGTTTTATTCGTATTATTAACGTAATAAAACAGAAACATCTTTTTATATAAAACAAAATACTTTATTAAAGTTATTCTATAAATAGAATATATTTTATTTTATTTAAAAGATTTTTCTTTAAATATGGACCGTCAGATTAAAGTAATCAATCTGGACCGTTCATGGATTAGTTACTATGCATTCTATTTTTCTATAAATAGCAGCTCATTCCTTCATTATTTCTTACGAATTCACTGAACTCTAGAGAGAGAAACTATAGAGAGAAACTATAGAGAGAGAGAAGAAGAGTATTCTGCTACTTAACTACTTCCTTACTTCAGCTCTTCTTTAAAACGGTAGGGAATATTATTTCTTTTATATTCATGAAGAGAACTTCTGTTATTCCATTTGTTATTATTCTGTTGGAATAACCAGTATACGCGGTCTACCCTATACTTGGTGACATTCTTCTATTATTCTGTTGGAACATCCTGTCTGTGTGTTTTACACTGGACCTGGTTCCGTTTATTATTCTGTTGGAACATCCTGTCTGTGTGTTTTACACCGGACCTGGTTCCGTTTATTATTCTGTTGGAACATCCTGTCTGTGTGTTTTACACCGGACCTGGTTCCGTTTTATTATTATTCTGTTGGAATATCCTGTCTGTGTGTTTTACACCGGACCTGGTTCCATTATTTATTATTCTGTCGGAATATCCTGTCTGTGCGTTTACGCCGGACCTGGTTCCATTATTTATTATTCTATTGGAATAACCTGTCTGTGCGGTCTATCGCATGCATGGTGATTTCTTTTGTTATTCCATTCTTTATTGTACTCAGTTGGTTAAGTTTTGACTTCTATACTCCATGAAATTTGTGGAATATCCTTGATAGTTGCGTTTCATCCAGTATCTTTTCAAGAAAATATTCTTCTAAGCATTCTTGAATTTTACTCCACAATGCAGTATCATGTTGACAATTTGGACGTTGTTAATTCCTGGATAAATTAATTCTTGAACTTGTTTTATTGAATTCTTATATCATTGTCATCATCCTCATGTTTATAAAATGTTGAAAGTCATCTGTGGCCTGTAGTGCATAGATGGACTTGGTATGATTATGACCAGGGATTATTCGGTATAATCATGACCGTAATGTTACAAATGATGTGGTAAAAGTCCTCATTGGCCCGTAGTGCATTGATGGACAGTTGTTGGCATGATCATGACCATTAATGAATACACGAATATCCTTGGCCGTAGTGCAGGGGTGATTCGATGATGTGGATTATTTTATTAAGCTGAGTCTCAGCGATCGCAGTGTTGAAAAACCTTTTAAATCATAAAAGATAGTAGAGTTTATTTTCTACTTGACTCTTTTAATGGATTGCTTGTTCCGCTGCAGTTAAACTTGATGTCTATTATATTTTATCAGTTTAACATTGTTGAAGGCTAATGATAATTTATTCTGCATTATCTTAGTCATAATATTTCTTACTGGGCTAGTTGAGCTCACCCTTTCTTTCACTGTTCTCTTCAGGAAATGAGAACGTAGCTGGGACAAGTCGGGGTACGGAGTGATGGTCCGAATGATAGTATTAGTTAGTAGTCCTCACTATTCTATGTAATGGTGTGTTAATAAATGTAATGAGGACTCCTTTTGAGTATGAATACTCTCTAGAAGATAATATTTGTATTCAAACTCACAGTTTATGTTTTGTCGTATTGTACACGACAGATGTATTAATCAGTTGTATTTGTATTCTGTACTTTGTATCTGACGACCCAAGATGGGTGATGTATACCTAATTTTGGGGGCGTCACATGTTGCATTTGAATTAAATAAATGGAATGAAGGACGAAATCGAATGATTTTAAGGAGAGTTGTTAGTATAAAGTTAACTTTGGTCAATTGACCAATATAATATCGACACGCAGGACGGGAGGTGATCTTTCTCTGCGTGTTAGCAGTGTATTGATCAATTAACCAACTTACTATGGAGTTAATTTCATGATAATCAGATCCGATTTTAAGTATATGTTTAATTATTGTCGGTGGCGAGTGTTGTCATATAATGATCAAATTTATCACATATATATCCATTCCATTTGAATCAATTTTATTCCACTTTCTTCACATGAAATAAAAAAACAAATGAATAAAATAAATTTGCATTCCATTGGAATGATTTATGTTCCAAAATGATTATCAAATACATTATTTTTATTTCATTATTTTTTATATTCTATTATCTCAATCCAAATATAACATTAATGCCATTCATTGTCCCATTTGAGGTGGTTATAGAAGGCAATTACCATGCCTAAAACTCACAATCATCGCCTTTGCTAGTTTGTTCGAGTTGACAATTTTTATAGATCCATTCTTTTCACGTTTACATACCCCGTGTATGTAGCGGAAATTACCATCATTATTAACATAATTTTAGAAATATTTTTTTATTTTTACTTTTTTAATATGGGAGTACAAAGTAGGATAACGTACATACGTAACATAGGAAAAGAAAAAAAAGAAAGAAAAAGAAAAAGAAAAAGAAAAAGAAAAAGCAGCACATAAATAAACATAAGAAAAGAAAAAGGAAAAAGAACCAAATTGGCAAATTTGTGAAAGCCAGAAGCTCCTGGAGATAACAATAGACGACCCACGACCCTCGCTCCTCAGCGGTCTCCACCCTCCTCCAGAAAAGAGACACGTACTACCCTCGCTGCCTGTCTTACGATCGGCATCAGTTGGGTTTGAAATTGGATAAGAGGATAAGAAGGTTTGATTAATCCCTATCCTGCCCTGCCGGACATTGTTTGAAGTTATGCGAGTACTATTTTTCCTCTTCCAATATTTGTTCTTTAATGGAATGGAGGAGAAGTAATTAGATTTCTTTTACTTGATATTTCACCAGATACCTTGAAAGTTGTTACTTTGCCAACACAACAATGTCCTCCTCCATGGCAATTACTACTACTACTCCAACTACTTACTTAAGAAGAACAAGTCTTCTTCGTAGGCAGTTTCCACAACAAATCCACAGTCAATTTCAAATACTACGTTGCGTCTCTTATTCAAAGCCCAAACGTGGTTTTGGACCTAAAGACCCAAAGGTAGTATTTTTTTACATACATACTATTCATATTCTTTTCTTTTTTCATTTTCTTTATTTCCTTCTTTACTTTTCTAATCTCGTTTATGATCTCTCTCCCTCTATAAGTTTGGCCTTGGACGTATATATATATATATATATATATATATATATATATATATATATACCCATCATCTGTACTGTACTGATATCTATGTAGTTGGAGTAAATGCTTTTTGCTCATTCAAAAAGATTATATACGCACAGAGCTTTCTGATTTTCATTGATCTAAAATTCTGTTTCCTTTGACATACTAATCTTCATGACTCGCTTTTATTAAAAAAAGCTTGAAACCCATGTCTGCTATCTTTTTCTTATATATTTTTTGTTTGTCAAATTAATTCACTTGTAAGTTCCTCTCATATATGACACTAATGCTTTTTATGACCTTTTTCTTTGCTTTATTGTGAGATTCATGCTTGTATGTATATTAGTATATATAGATATCAAATTATAATTATATTCATAGAACTTGAACATGTACTATTATATAATTATGTAATTTGTATTTGAGAATTATAAGCTGATGACCAAATTATCCTTGAAATGACCAACCAAATTAATTTGGATAAGATCTTCAATTGCCTTATTATATATAGTAATAATAATAATAGATAATAGATAATAGAAGAGCCTAATTAATGAAGTAAATTTATTTTTTCTAAAGCTGCTCATTAAACATGTTTTGGCACCATTAGTTGTGGGTAAATGGAGGTGGGAATGCAATATCAGCAAAATTCCATGGCATCTCCATTCCACAAAAAATTGGCAAATGAGACTAGTACTATTAAGGCTCTCCATTAGTCTTTTAAGTAATTTTCATGTGTTTCTTTTTATTTCTTGTGGAATTTGATTTGAAGTCTATCTCTTATTTTGTGGTCAATTTTTCCCCCCAATTAAACTAATTGTATCACTATACGACAAAGGGTTTTGTTTCTGTATAAGGTGATAACTTTTACACTGGTTTTCAATAAGAGTAAGCTGTATTTGTTTCCAATTTATAAACTTAATTATTTGGGTACTCAGGCAAACAAGGTCACATCATGGACGGAGGTAAAGGGTTTGGTGTCACTTCCAAGGTATCCAATAGCAGCTTCAGTATTCCTTTCTGAATAGATTTAGGGGTCTAGTGACTCTAGTTAATTGGGAGCCCAATAAAGTCATTACCTTACCTTGGTTTTACATTTTATGCCTTGCTATACTTTTCTCTACTAGAATATTCTGGAGTACCATGAATACAATCCCGGTATAGTGATTAATTTGATGATTAAGTCAACCATTTTCTTGTATTCATAGTCAATAGTTTGTTTTTTTTTTGTGTGTGTGTGTGTGTGTGTGAAGGAGATTAGCTTCCAAACTTTCATACCTAACTTGATTGTTAGTACCAGGTCTCTACTGCGATTAGAGTATTACTTATAATTGTAGTCATTTGGTGCAGGAAATCAACCTCCCAACAGTCCGGTACTGTATCTAGTCGTAAGCAAATCAATCTTACCCCTTTCTTTAATCTAGATACTTATTATTATCATGCGCCTTTAACTGTATTTGACTCTTTTTTTTTTTAAATTTAAATTTTCTTTAATCATATATATAAGAATAAATAAATATAAAACACTCTAGGTCAGTGTTGTAAGTCAGAAGTTGCTACAGTTACTCGCCAAAAGAATACATATTCATAGTCTTTTACATTTTTATGATAAAATGATATAGTAATATTAATTTTACGTTTATATTCTGATTATTGATCAAAGGTATTAAGAACATTAATTTATAGTTTGTCAATATCATTGTCTTTGATATGGCAGAACACATATTTACTGATTTTTTTCCCACTAGCTTCATGAATCTTATTGTTTCTATGTATTTGTGCCGTCGGTTGAAAGTTTCTGACAAACAAAACATATTGTTTACCTTGTTTCTCCAAACTCTGGGCTCTTGAGCTACTTGAAGTTTTATATACAGAAATTCATACTTCTCTCTCTGTCTGTTTGCATTCTCCTGTTTCTATAAATTTGAAAGTGTAAGTTGAAGGACTGTTTTCATTTTCTGTGTTCTCCAATATATATGCTGTAGAGACTTATGGCCACAATAATTCTTGTATTTTTGTGGCCTTAATATCTTACCATGGTCTCTTTAACCAACTTTTATTTTAATCCAGTCTAACAGGAATTACTCTTAATATCGTGATTGCGCAATGTTACTTTTACTGAAGTTGTCTTTCCCTCCCTTGTAGAGCCACCTCGGTTAAGTTTACGAGCTGATAGACAATCTAACAATATTCCCTTGGATCTGCAATTTGAGGAGCGACTGGAAGCCGTTAAAAGGTGCCGTAGTTTGCAAAATTTTCAATTCAGCATGTCCTTAATAGAAGCAATACCGTATTGCGCATTTAATGGATTTTGTGTATATGGCTATAGTTGAGAATATCCAATTAATCTGTTATCGCCCATAAAGGTTTTTCATCATTTCATTAGAAAGATGTTCATGTTTATGCATCCAGCAGCTCTCCCGCTGTTGGTATGCATGTGTATATTACTGGGTCAAGTAAATATGTCATCATCTCACCAGGCATCGTTCTCGTAACTGGAAATTCATAAAACCAATCCCAGTCTTGGGCTCACTTAAGATAAACTTAAGTAGAAAACATGTTGTGTGGTTTCAAAAACTGATGTATCTTGCATGATCTGGTGCTGGCCTCTCCAAAAATCTCTAAAAATGGATGCATCATTAGTCTCTCAAAATCATAGGTGTTTTAGGAACCTTATGTTACTCCAGAGAATAAAATCAGTTTGACAATGTATTTGGGCCACTGATTTGGAAGGTTTTTGAGGAGTTACTGTCTCTGATATTCATAGGGATTTGAGAGTATTCCTTCATTTAGGAATTTGAATTTTCCACTTTCCACTTTACTTGGTTTTTTGGTGGACTCCTAGTTTTCATATCCGGACATTTGATATGTAAAAAAGTGATGAATGTGAATATCATCCTCATTGTTCCTACATTTTCTAATTGCACCTTGGATTCATTTTTTGGGCTGTTTGACAAAGCATGGTCAT
The DNA here is from genome assembly GCA_016801055.1 of Panax notoginseng. Classification (NCBI taxonomy): domain Eukaryota; kingdom Viridiplantae; phylum Streptophyta; class Magnoliopsida; order Apiales; family Araliaceae; genus Panax; species Panax notoginseng. Next base: position 293,574,188 of record CM029012.1, on the reverse strand, counting down.
AAAATTTGTCTGGGATAGCTTACTTGATTTAATGGTTTCAGTGGTGGCAAGACCTGCAGGAGTAAGAAGATACTTCAGAGATGGTGTTCGCTTGCGATTGTTTGGGAATTTGGATGACTAGAAACATGAGGATTATAGAAATCTATATCTGCTTTTCATTTACAAGAAGAGTGTGTGTGTACTTTCTTGCTTCATTTGGGCTTTTGATGTGGAATGGAAGAAGAGGGTAAAAGATTGCTTGATTATTATTAGAGATAAATATTTTGGTGATTAATGTAAGTAGTTATTACTTATTAAGTAGGATATTTTAGAAATTTTAATTGTAGTTATAGAGTTTACCAGGGAGATTAGTTTTAATTATAGTAGTATAATTTAATTCGGATACACTATTTCCCTTTTAAATTACGTTCATTAATTATTCTAGTAGATTTAATTAAAAGATTAGTTTTAGTTATAGTAGTTTATGTGATACAATCTTGATCAGGCTTGCATCAAGCGTTAACGAATCAATTCAAGTTCTAGGGGTTCATCAAATGATTTCAAGCAATTGGGTTGAAAGTTATTCAAGGAAATTCAATAAAAGAGCTGGGCCTCAATTAATGAGTTTGACCCAAGCATTATTGGACCAAGGGAGTGCAATTTAAGCATTATTGAGTTGACCCAATTGGCTAATTTAATTCAGCTCATTCCTAGTAGCCAATTGATTCATCATGAAGTCCTAGCAGCCCATGGATTACATATTACATGGAAAGACAATTTGCTAGTCAATTCACACAAGTTTTTAGATTCCTAGCAATTCTAATCAGCATATTACATTCTTGCGGGCAAGGAATTCCTATTTTTGTGGGATTCAATTTCAATTTCAAATCTGATTATTAGATTCTAGAAAATTAGTTTTTAAAATTCTATTTTAATTAGGATTTTTTTGGGGTATATCTTTCCATATATTTAGGATTTATCATATCTTTTAGATTTCTAATGTAACTAGGATGTTTGTTAAGTAGATTTGATTCCAAATTACTTGTTAATTAGTAATTGTGTTCCTTATAGGAATTAGGGTTTTGATTTCTTATTCCTTATAGAATTAGGGTTTATTCTATTAGTATAAATAGAATACATGGTTGATGTAATTAGATACAACTTTGATTAATAAAAATTACTTTATGAGATTTTCTCATCTTTTGGTTCTGTAAGAATTCTTAGACTAGTTCTTAGTTTTCTTGAGATTCATTATTGACATACAACAATACATAGTTGTATCAATCGTAAATTATACTAAGATTACCGCTTCAATATAAGCGAGGGGTCAAGGTGTCGTCGGTGTCCATTCAACGCAGAATTCCTAACGCGAGTAATTGTACCAAGATTACCATCTACATATAGATGAGGGGTTAAGGTGTTGTGAGCGATTCCCCTTCATAATTTGTTGGAAATGATCCGGACGACCACCACCTCATGTAAGCGTGCCGTGGAGTCTATCATTATGTTAATTAAGTTATTATTTTTCTCCAAAAATTTGAGTTCTTTCTTTGTCGGAAAGTCTAGGTTCCTTGTATAAAACATTGTAATTTTTGTTTATTTTCAGATTATTGATTTGAGAAAACTTTTTGTTTTTTGTGTGTTTCTCCACCGATTCTCTGTGTAATAGATATTCTTATTCCTTCATTCCTCCTTGTCTTACATAAGCTTTTGCTTTTGGGGTTTTTGGAGGAGGTTCTGTAATTATCACCTCATAAAAAGTTGGCGTACGTTCCGTTAGTTAGTGACGCACTGCACATAACTTACTGGTGCGGGGTGTAGTGGGGGTACGGGGTGTGGCATATGACATATCCTAAAGTTTAATTACCCAAAAAAGAGAGAAAAAGAAGAGATCTGGCCAACAATGTTGCATCCCTGTTTTGAAAGAAACACGACTTACCCTTTAGGGTTTATTAGTAAAGTAGATAAGCGATTGAAGGACGAGATCGATTATGTATGCCTCCTCTCTCTTCTTTCTTTTCTCGCTCTTCTCTTGTCGCTGCTGTTCGTGTTTTGTCCAATTTTTCTGTCCACTGCAAAAGCGATTGAATTTGTCTTTGTTGAATTCATTTTGATATTGTAGAGTTATTTATGTTTGGGTCATATTATTGTGGACTTGCACTGACATTTATTTTTAATTTAACTTGTACAACCAGATAGTAGCGTGTATGGTCCGACACTAAGTTATCATAATAAGGCTTGTTGTATCTAGGCCCAAATAATGTGGGTTTGCACTTTTTTTTTACTAATACAATAAGATTCATTTCTTTCCCATTAATATCAAATAAAGATAATATAAAAATTCTGATTTATCAATTATTTCTAATGAATTCCATCTTTTGCTTAAACTATAAAAAGATAAGATTTTTTCTTTTCATGTATTATATATATAGTGATAGTGATAGTGATAAGATAATAATAATAATATATTAGGCCAAGGGTAAACTGGGCATAATTGAAATAGTTACTATTTGAGAAGCAATCCAATTTAGAGTGAGCACATGGGTAGTTAAGTTAATATGTGAGTGAAGGATAAGAATAGTGGCGTAAGTTAGGAGAGTTACTTTTCAGCATTTGTTCTCTATATATAGATGTAAAGGGAAGAGTATTCCCCAAGAAATTATGAATTTTGAGAAATGAATTGAGGAAGGAAGTTTTCAACTGCTTCTCCTCCCTTTCTATCTTTTTCTCTCTGTATCTCACAAATTCACTGAGTTCTTTCTTTATTTTCTCTAGATAGGATCCAAGCTGGGCCTGACAAATTAGTATCAGAGCTACTAGTTTGTTTCAGAACTATCATCTTCTTCCTCTAAATGCTCTGTTTTCTTCTATCTTCAACCTCTAATTTCTTCTTTTCTACAAAACCAATCTAGGTTCTATCTCTTCTACTCCCTTCTACTCTTCAAACACAACCCAAAAACAGCCCAGAATCATCAACTATAGCAGATCACAGCCACAAAGCAGCAGAAAAAGGATTTTCGGTGCTCTGTTTTCGGTAGCTCCTGCAAATGAGTAAACACAAGTGTTAAATCACTCATAACAGGCATTAATCTCTTATGTTATACTCGTTTCAGTCATATTCACATAGCCCAAACCATAATTCTCATAAAAACTGACACCCAAACACAATTCAATCCATAATTTTCTACTTCTTTGTCAGAAAAAATTTCTGGATTCTCGGCTATAATTTGGTTTGATCTGTTTTCGTTTGTGTTAAGTGATTCGAATTAACTTGTTTAGCTTGTCTAGCATTAGTTTAAACATTCCAAAACTCAAAAACATCATTATCAATTTCCAGTTGTTTTAAATTCCAAAAACTATGCAGTTTTAGCTATAATCTTAGTGTTTACAATTATTATTACTGTAGTGGTAGTTACTGTTTATGCTAAGTTTTGATCCCTTGGTGCTATAGTTTGTTTTTTGTGGTAAATTACTCTTAAAAATTCAATTCAACTAAGCTGTAGCTAGTTGAATTTAAAACTTGTTTTGGCTCGGGAGTACACTAATGAGTGATTATAGCTCATTGATGAAAAAATAGACCACTTCATGGAGGGTATGGATGAGTTCTTAAGGCAAAGGAGACCAGATAATGATGACAACTTTGAGAATCTTTTGGGTAATGGAAGGGGCAAGAGGCCTATTCACATGGGGGCAGAGAAGAGATATGGGCTTCTTTAGGGACCCTAGGCATGCTGAGTAAGAAAGAGTTAAAAGAAATGAAGAAGATGATACTCAATGGAGGAGAATGAACCAAAATGATGATGTTGATTAAGAAGGGATAGAATTAGAACATCTTAAGTTGGTTTTTCAATCATTTACTGAGGCCTGAGGGTGATGATGCAAAGAGCTGGGTCCAGGATGGTGAGGAGTATTTTAGCATCTATGGAATCCATTCCCAAAGAAGGATTGCCATAGCTAGGATGCACCTTCATGGTTCCCGAAAATTTTGGTACAAGACCTACACAAATGGAAAGGAAGGGCTCTATGAACACCCTATCCCTAAACCTGCCAACAGCTATCCTAGAGCCCAAACTCCCTATAAAAACACTCAGCCCAACATAAAAAAGGACCTGCCCAATTATTAGCTTGTCATTGAGATTAGCTGTTGCAGTTTTAATACTTTTCCTAGTAATTGTAATAGGATTTCTAGAGTCAGTTTTAGGCCTTTTATTTGTTTTGGGCCTTTCTTTTAAATTTTTCCAGAAGTCTAATAAGGTGTCATATGACTTTTAATAGTGTCATCCGAGTATTTAGGATTTTTTGTTGCTGGAATATTTAAGGATTGTTATCGGCTGTAGCAGACCCTTTTTCTGGATGCTTATTAATAATATATTTCCAAGCCTGCTTGCAGTATTTTCTTCTCTCCTTTTCCAAGGATTGAGACTATTGAAAATATATACTTGATTTATCTCATGAGTGGATGTCTAAGTTAATGGTACATGTATGATTAGGTTAATGTACATGTATTTGGTCAAGTAGTAATTATTGGAATGACTCTAGAAGTGTCCTATCCTAGGAGTCCTATAAATAGCCTTGTGAGTTATTTTATATAAATGGGATATAAGTGGAATCAAGTGAAATCAAAAGTGTTCTCGAGTGTACTCCACAAGTATATTTCTCTTCTCAAGTATAATATCCTCTTCCATTTCCTTCAGAGACTAGGGTTAGTAGCTAATCAGTTAGCTTATCTTGTCTGATACTTCCTTCTTAAAATTTCTATATCCTTTTTATACTTGGATTGCATTAACTTATTACTTACTAGACACTCAACTCTTACGATGTGAGTAAGGAGTCTCAGTCTTCCTCGCTTACAATCCTAATGTTCTTGTGAGGCACACTCGGCCCAATATACCTTAGTAGTCAGTACTCTTCTATTGTGGAATACAAATTAACTCCCTATACTATCCAACTCCCAAAAGGATCCACTATGCTTCTTCATCACAAGTTTCCACATGGATAATGACGAGTAGAGTATCACACTGTACTAGTAGTCATAGGTTGCCCTTATACCATTTGTTGCACCTCAAGCTTAAACAACAGACTGAACCTAATGCACCATATCGTTCTGAAAACCATTGTAGGAAGTCGACTGGTAATTCATTACTACATCTTACAATGCACACATTCATAGGAGTTTCAGCGCTGTTCAAGTTTGATAGTGTCATCTACTTGTGTCTTTTCTATTTTGGGAGGACTCCTAGTTCTCCACTCTTGTAATTTATTCTAACATTTATATTAATATCGACTTAAATTTTCCTGGTTCTCCACTCTTGTAATCTTATTCTTTTTTGTCTCTATAAAAACCTTTATATTAATGACAGCTTAAATTTGCCTGGAACCTTGCTCACTGGGTCCAAATCCCCATACTTGGCCAAAATTACCTATTAAAAAAATGCATTTTTTTTCAATGATGTGGTGCTACATGTTTTTATTAAAATCTGAAGTTTTTCGCTTTACTTTTTCACTTGCTTTTTTTATAGAATAGTGAAAACTTATCAATATGACCTTTTTCTTTCTTTTCCTAAATTTACTTCATTTAACTTTGAATATTTGTCACGGATATTAGTAGTTTTCTACACCACTCAGGTCAGCGCTTGAGCAGAAGAAAGCAGAGGAGATTGAAGAATTTGTAGCAATCGAATATGATGCACCAGTTGAGTCAGAAAGTGGTACAGTTGGACTTGGTACTAAGGTAGTGGTCCCATAGTTGGTTGATGTGTTTTCTGACCATGCCCACATGATTGAAATGCTCTTTTTTACCCCTATCATTGAGTGCAAGATTGAAATGCAATTTCTTTATGTGGATATCACTGATAATAAATTTCATTTTAAACGGTACAGATTGGAGTAGGAGTTGCTGTGGTGGTCTTTGGGTTGATTTTTGCTCTTGGAGACTTTCTTCCCTCTGAAAGGTATATATTCAAGGGTTTCTCCAGTTATATTCTGAAGTCACTTGTTTCTTTTCTGTTTGGTTGATATCGGTTCTTATATACTCCCTCCATTTCAAAATACTCCCTCCGTCCCACCATAAAAGTTCTTATTACTATTTTAGGTAGTTTCAAGTTAAATATCTAATTACCTTAAATACTCTGTTTTTTTCAATAATTTGCCTACAATACCCTTAGTATTAATCGTCATATTTCTATTTTCTATGCATATTTATAGAGTATCACAAGTTATGTACATAAAACTATGCAATTAAATGAGAATTTAAGTATGGACAATTTTGTCATTTATATCATCTTTCTTATTATTTGCAAAAAAGTATACCAGGACTTTTATTTTGAGACGAAGGGAGTATATGATAATTATTGATTTTTTGAAGTCAATTCAAGACATTTTCTAACTCAAAATTGACATTTTTTTTTAAAATTTTAGTCGATACAATGATAAATATTGTAAACTATCTAAAAAAGTACTACTCATAGTAAGAATTATGATTTCATAATCTTTAGTGAATCATTTCAATTTTAAGTTTGAAAATGTCTTATTTTGACTTTCAAGAGTCAATAATGAACTTATAATTTGGAACGGAGAGAGTATATGATTTTATTTTGGCCATCAGGAAAATAACATAAACAAGGTGGTATTATTAGTTTTTTACCTTCTATGCTTTTCTTAATTGACCTGGTTAATTTGTTAGTACAGGAAAGTTTTCAGCAGGTCGCTGCTAAATTCCTTAAGATACTCTCCGAAAAAGTCACACAGATTTCAACCCCCTAGGCCCCTATGTAGAAAGAATCTTTAAAGGATATATAGTTCACATGTCACCCAATGGGAGCAGAAGTACTATTAGCCTAGCCTTAGATAAGATAGACTTTTGAAATAAAGGTTAAAACCTTTTCTTATCTTGGACAGATTTTAAGTGTGTTACTCTCTTGTGATTGTCTTGTTGTGTATCCTGAGGACCTTATCGTTGCATATATTCAATTTAAAACCATAATAATAGGTGTTCGTACATTGTAAAACTAGAGGGAGTACCTGGTTTGGTATATTTTGGTACTTAACAGCCCACATGGCTGAACATGGACATAATACTAGAAAGTGGAAAGTGGGACACGTATTTAAATATGCAACTAATTAATTTTTTTAACTTGAACATGTTTGATAACATGCGAGAGATGATGTAATATGATAAAAGACATTATTTTGTAATAAGTTGAGACATGATGATGTGCTTTTCCTTTTTCTTCTTTGGCTCTGCGGCTCTTGTAGTCAATTGGTTTGGGGGCATTCCTGGCATTTAGCATATCATTTAAATGTTAGATTGACCTAAATTTGGACATAAGTTATTGGGTAAATCTCTAAAAGAATTAAATGTTGCAGACTTGAAGATTGTACAATATTGTCTGGCGGTCTAATGGCTCAAGTTTCTTTTAAGTTTTATTCTTGACAATGACGTGGTAGTGGGATAAAGCTAACTTTTTATATTTACCTAGTCGTGTCTGAATTTTATGAAATTATCACAATTCATTTGAAGGTCATGAGGTGGCAAGAGAGGTTTTCTACTTGTCGTTTTAACTTACGGACAACATATAAGGTAATAGTTCTCTCTCTCAAGACCATTAGGAAAACAATTTCATAGACACCCACTCACCCATAGTATCAACATAATTTGGACCATTGATTTTTATGCCTCTTAAATCTAGTAATAAGTGCAAAATGTACTGATATGATATTAGTCTGCTAAGTTTTTAGCCTATTTAATCAAGCAATATGGTAGTATTTATCACCCAGTAGGTTGGTGCAAGAAGCTTGGATGAATTAAACTGATAAAATTTACCATCTCCTTCCCCAACACACCAAATATAGATTTTCACAAACCTCAAGCACTAGGACACTGCCAAAAGAGAGATAAATTCACACCCATAAAAAAAATAGATTTCAGAAATAGAGTCTAGGGAGGAAGAATGAGCAGAAAAATGAAGAACTGGGGGTTGAAGGAAGAGATAAGGGAGATGCATCCCGTAGGGATGTAATTAGATGAATCACTCATATTTATGCTACCAGATAAAACTTACTACATTCTCTTATCTCATCCTACCCTAGCAACCTTGTACATCTCACGTGAGGTCACATACTATCTAATATCTTGCAGAACATAATGAAATAACAGAAATATCCTGATAACTAAATAACATAATTCTACTAGGGTTACTTGTAACACATAGTTTCTTTTCTTTCACTTTAGGCAGTGGACGTGGGGAGCTCTGAAAGGGTTTTAGAGATTACTGTATTCGATCTTCATCGAGTTTTTTTTTTGTATAAATATTTTTTAATAGTTTTTCCTCTTATTATCCTCTCTTTTGGCAGATCCCCTGTACATGCAATGTACACTAAGATGCAAGGGATTCAAAAGCGCGTCACTGCTAGCTCACCTAATATCTACCCTATACAAGGAAAGTTCCCAAGAAATCACTACAACTAGGCTCCTAAAGAAAATTCGCTCAAGATATCCATAAAAGCCACTATCGGCCTGTGTAAACCTCATTCTCTCTTTGCCTTCAAGATAATGTGTGCCCAAGGTTCACTTGTGACCTAAAGAATTGAATGAAAGACAGAAAAGTCGGAAATAAATGAACAAGACAAACAATAAAACAAAAGTGGGAACACCTAGGGTTCGGCCTAGGTGGTCCCACCTCGAGACAAATTTTGACAACTTCCTTGATTGAACTTGATTTGAACTACCAGAACGAAAACGAACAGAGAAGGAATAAAAAAGTTGAGGACCTCCCTAGGCACCCTAGGGTTTGACCAACATATGGTTGGCATCCTAGGGGGCACACCGTTTCATATTCTTGAAAGTTATGCCATACAAGCTTTCAGCGATGCAAAGACGAAATAACGAGCCCAAACCACAGAAAGAAGTAAGAAAACTTGTGAGGGTCTAGGAATGGTTTTCCTTAAATCCTCCATGATAAAAGAAGCTTCTCACAGGAATCTGAAGAAAATGATGAAAATTGATCAAGAAAATCCAAGGCGAACGAAGAGGACCAAAGGAGGCACGAACTTAGGGTTTAGCCCCCTAGAGTTCGACCCTTCCCCATAGGACTCGGCCTACTAGGACATGACCTCTCCAATTCCGTGCCGAGTTCCTCTGAGGTTTCGGACGATGAGATTGAATAACACGGTGTTCAGACAAAGAAAGAAGAATGGAAATGTATGGATTGAGCAGCAAATTGAAATACGATACCTAAGAGAGGCCTCCATGAGTCCCAAGGCAGAAGGCTTATGGGGCAACTCGTTTAGGGAATTGATTGGTGGCTTGAAAAAAATTGAGAATTTGGGCACTACTCGTGTAACTAAGGGTATTTATGGAATTTTTTCCGAGTTCACATGCCAGGCACACGACCCAGACATGTGCTAGAGACGTGATCACTTTCCAGAAAACTCTATAAATACTCATTGCATTCCAGAAGAAGGGACTTTTGATTCTCTCTAGACTTGAGACACCCGAGAAGGCTCTTTCACCCAAAGAGTTCTGTCATGCTAGAGTAATTGCCTACCTGTTCTTCTCACCTCTTCAACTCTTCAATCATTTCCGTACTCTTCGTGAATTTCTTGCCTCAGCTAACACGAAACCTTAATAAGGAATTTCCTTGCCCACATTTCTTTGGCGACTTTGCTGGGGAGGTGTAGGATTCGTGAAGGGTATACCCGCAACTCAAAGTGTAAGAACAACGGATAGAGTTTCTCCGACTACAAGTTTTACCTCACCAGATCCATCCTTGAGACAATCCAACCAAGCTTTCCAAGTTGCAGATCTGGAGTTAGATAGACCTATTATAGAAGACAGCTCAGAAGGTAGTTCAAGTTTCTTTAAAGAGGTCTCACCGATAAAAGTTATCGAAAACAAGATCTAAGAAAAAAAAATCACTGATTGAAGCGACGAGAGTCAGAAGTCCACCGATTACAACCACCAAGCAAAATTTTTTGAGGAAGTATTTTAAAAAGTTTTCTTTACTTTCCATTTCTAAAGTAAAGAAAACTAGGGCCATGATGAACTCCATAATTCCTATTTTTCAAACCAAGAGAAGTACATTATATGATTCCTTTTTAATCTCTTGAGAATTTTATTTATGTGCAAAATTCATGTATTTGCATTAAAAAATTTATAATTCATGATCGAGATATGAAGGAGGCCATCTTAGGTGTACTGTTGGCTTGTTTCGGTGTTAACAAAACAATCACACACACGCAAGTGTACGCGGTTCACAAGTAATATAAGGTAAAAAAAGTATCGATCCCACGGAGAAAAATGATTATTTTTAGTCTAACATGCAACAACTTTATAATTATTTTAGCCTGCTTAAACGAATGATTAAGATGTGAATTAGCTATCTAGAATGATTATCAACTAATAAACTAACTAACAAGCAAATGATTCAAATTAAGAAGATATGAGATTCTAATTTCACTTGGTGCCTTATTCAAATTATATATCTCTTGTTAAGTCTAATTGATTACTTCGGATTGCTAGTCGAGAACATAAAGGTAAAACATCGCTATCTCTCGATATACCATGATCATATCACATACAATCTACAAAAGATAGAATGTGTGAACATCCAATATTACCTAAACCACTATATTTCTATGTGACTTAAGAGTAATATGGATTTAAGCACGAGTCCTCTCAATTGACTACACGCGGTAATACGGTATATGTCTATCCGAATTACGAATCATGAAATCTATCACATGTAAAAATCATGAACACATGCTAATATGGCTAAATCTGAATTTGTACTACAATTTTCAACTTCATACAAATTAATACGGTAGATGGTGATCAATCATCTAAACAATTAAAACAACCATATTAGGCAATCCATGCATAATCAATCACATCCAACAAAGAGGCATATAAATCTGAACTAAGCAAAAAGATCCATTAAAATCCCATAATGGAGATTAGTTCATCACTGAAGCAATAACCATTATGGGAATTTGTTCAAGCATGAGATTATAATATGAAAACAAAGAGAACTAAGAGATTAAGAAAGTGCAAATATGATATTTCTTTGTCCAATGAAAACCTTCAAAGTTGAATCAATATTCCCAAATCAACCAAATTAAAACCCTAATTATGAAAATCTAACAAAGAGACAAGAGAGAAGCCCAAAAAATAGAAGTAAAAGCTATGAACTCTCTGTGTCTCTACAAAACCCTAGAATAGTCAAAATAATGTTTCTCTTGTGCGGCCGCGCCACCCCGTAAGCAAAATGGGGCGCAGGCGCACTACTCCTTACTGAGATTTCCTCTTAGCGCAGGCGCGCCGTGTCCAAGCTCTATAAGGGCGCGACCGTGCTGCTGTGTTTTTCTGCAGGATGTTTGTTAGTCCTTTGCTGGTGCACTTTTGGTCCTTTAGTTGTTGTTGCTAGCTTCAAGCTTCTTTTCACTTCCATGTCACTTCTACTTGCCATGCTCACTTTCATATGCCAGTTCCATCTTCACTCCACCACAAGCTCACCAATACGCCGTTTCCATGCCATTTCTATCCACGATGCTAACAAAAGATTTTCCGCCATGCAAACTACAAAATGAAGATAAAACGCATAAAAAGTAACTAAAACACTTGAGATTTAACTATAGTTCTAACAAGTAGATAACCAATAAGCAGTGGCGAAGCCACATAGATACTTGTGGGGTCAATCGCCCCCACTGAAAAAAAAAAATTGTTTTATAATGTAAGGTAAATTTTAAAATTTTTAAGTATTATATATATATTGGCCCCACTGAAATTTTATAAACTTTCTATTATACGGGGTCAAATTAAAATTTTATAACTTTGTCAATCAAATTTATTCACATATGACTCATATTCTCTCAATATATGTATCTCTCTCTGTAATATTTTAAACTAAATAATAATCTAATTTATATTATTTTTAAAAATAAATAATGAATTACTTATAAATTAAAAAAGTCTATTATGAGTCAATATAGTGTATACATACCATATATTATTACTTATTATATTTTTATTGTAATATATTGTATATATGTGACCCGAAAGTATAAAGTATTTAAAAAAATTGGCTCGGGGGCGCTGCCCCCGAACCCCCGCCAAATTATTTGAAACTTAGTACTAATTTCGCCCCCACTAGCGAAAAATCCTGGCTTCGCCACTACCAATAAGTAGGTATAAAACCTACTTATCATGTACATTCCCAAACAACCAAGTGATTTGAAAGATCTAAGAGGGATGCTAGATTTGAAAAGAAGACTATTGTCTGGAAAGAATGGAGATCTTTTCAAAACATTTGTCTCATTCGAGCGTCTGACATCTAAAAAATGACTACCTACTCTTTAACTATAAACTCGATCATTCAGGAGCCGTGTTGCGCAAAGAATGAGAGAACTCACTTGTTTTTGTTTGTACATATGTACACGTGTTAATATATAAATGCCATATGATTAACAAATCTGGTTTTATTATAGGTTACCGGACAATATTTATGGAGAAATATTTTTCGACAGAGCATCCTCCAGAGTTGGCAAACGAGTTTACTGGGCCCTTTTCAAATGGTCTCCCCTTGGGAGGATGATTTAGGCGAAGGAGGTTAACAAACTCCATATTGAAAGTGGCCAAGAAGCAACTCCACAAAAGAGCCTGAAGGATGGTTGAGCTCAAAAAGGGTTTAACTCTTCAAAGTTATTTCGATGGAGTTCCTTTCTTGACGCAAGATTTAACTTCCGAACAAAACGAGGACAATAACGGAAGAAATAAGCAAAAGAAATAGATCTTTTGCCAAGAAATTGGATGACCAAGGGAGGAGGCGCTAGAATTGATGAATTAAAAAGTGCTAAAGTTGTCCCTAAAGTTCATTTTTCGCCTTAGGTCTTTAAAGTGACATTTTTTTTTCGTTTCCTTTCCTTTTACCCGATTCGACTCTAACTCGACCTATTTTGACCCTACCCCAATTCACAAATTAATTTGTTTTAAAAAGCTAAAAAGTTTTAAAATTAAAAATAATTTTTATTTTAAATAATTTTAACAATAATATTTTATATAAAAATATAAAAATAATTATTTTCAATATATTTAAAAAATTTATTATTTTCAGGAAAAAATATGAGAAACTTTTATTTTTTACATAAAATGAGTAAAGTTTCATAAAATATAGATTCAAAAAATTTAAATAAGAAAATAAAACTTTATTTTAAAAAAAGAGTAGATTTTTTCATTTTTTATTTAAAAATTATTTCCAGAATTTTTTTAATGTCTTTACCATTATCATATGTTTTCTTAATATTATAATTTTTAAAAACAAAAACTAGAATAGAAATTAAAATACAAAAACTAGTAAAAGATAAATAAAAAATTGATTCAATTTTTTTTAAAAATAAAAAGTTTTAAAAATAATTATTATTTTTGGGAAAAAAATTTGATATTTTTTATTTTTTAAAAAAATGAGCAAAGTTTTATAAAATATAGATTAAAAAATAAAAATTTGTTTTTAGGAAAAAATAGCAATTTTATTTTTTTGAAAATGAGTAAAGCTTCATAATTATTTTTGAAATAATAACTATTATTAATATTATTTTAAAATAATTTACAAAATATTTTATTTTTAATATTTAAAATAAAATATTATTAAAAAAAAAATTTAAATTTAATTTTTTTGAATCTATATTTTATGAAATTTACTCATTTTTTGAAAAATTAGTATTTTAAAATGAATAATTATTTTAAAATGAATATTTTAAAAATAAAATATTTTTCAATGTTAATAATTATGTTAAACTAATTATTATTTTAAATTAATAATATAAAAAATAATCATCATTTTAATTTTTTTTAACATTTAGACTAATTTTAAAATTTATTTTATAATATTAAAAATAATTATTGTTTTATTTTAAAATATTAAAAATAATTGTTCTAAAATATTTTAAATATTAATAATTACTTTAAAATAAAAAATAATAATTTTTTTAATCTTTAAATTTTATTTTTTAAAATTTTGTAACTAATATTTTTTAAATATTCTATAATAATAATAATTTTTAAAATAATAATAAAATTTAAAATAATGTTAAAAATTTTATTTTTTTTTCAAAAAAAAACTAATTTTTGAAATCGGGGTTGGGGTCAAACAGGGTTAGGTTAGGTTAAATTTTGGTCAAAATGGGTCGGGTTGCAGTTAAATCGGGTAAAAGGAACATAAGCGCAGAAAAATGTCACTTTAAGGATCTAATTGGTGAAAAATGAACTTGAAGGACGACTTTAAAAGTGGGTACCAATTTGGAGGGACATAATTGCCATTCAACCATTAAATATTCACCCAAGATGGTGGTTCACTCTAAATGGTGGTCAAGTCCTCGTAGAGTACACTTGCCAAGAAATTGGACGACCGAAGTGACGAGACACTCAATTTCAAGTCCTCATAGATTACACTTAGCAAGAAATTGGACAACCTAAGTGAAGAGGCATCCGATTTCTAGTCCTCGTAGATTGCATTTGCCAAGAAATTGGATGACAAATTGAAGGGACACTAAGTCAAGCCCTTATGAAACCCTATATGCCAAAATTGGCACGGTTAAGGGATAAAACACAAGTGATTGGCTTTACCACTAAAAGCAAAAGGGAGGCACCTGATCATAAGTCCTCAATTGAGTGTTACAATTTATTATAAAAAATGAAACCATTACACCTGATTCTAAGGCGGTGTTTGATAAAACTGAGCAATTAAGTTCTGAATGGTTAGTATATCTTAATAAATTAAATCATTCGAGTGAAATAACAACTGTTTGGTAATTAAAAAGTATAAAACATTCAAATGACTTTTAAATTTATTAATATCTTAAATTGACTTTTCAAAACTCAATAATGCTCTTGAAATTTGGAATGGAGGGAGTACAATACTTATAGAGGCTCCATAAATTTAAAATTTTCATTAAGAGACAACTCATTTAGATTTATATCTTCCTCTTACCGATTAAAAAACGATAAGTAGGAGTGAGCAAAAAACGAATAAAATCAAATTACCAAACATAACCGAATTATTTCGGTTTTTCGGTTATTTTCCTTCTTAATTTCGGTTATATTTGATTTTATGCTCGGTATTCGGTTTCAGATTCGGATTAAAAAAAAGTTATTCAGGATACCCGAATAACCGAACTTATTAATAATCGCACAAGATAAAGGGGCTTTGCATTTATTCTGTAAATGCCCATTTGCTGTAAATGCCCATTTGCTGGATCAGTATGGTTTGGGAGTAAGCTGGGTCTGCAACCGTCCCAAATTCAAAATCTATCTACCCGACAATGGTTGCATTAGAGGATAGTCCCGTGGCTTATAGATTCAAGTGTTAGTTTGCGAGAAATCGAAAAACATTCTTTTAATTAAAGATTTCATGGTTTCTCTTTTATTGTGCACATTATTGTGTTAGAGTAATAATTTGAATGACTTATATGATTCAATGTTTGATATTGTGTAATAAGGAAGAATTTAAGTTAAAGATAATTCATAATGTTGCATAATTGACAAAAAAAGAAAGAAACTTTATTCTGATAACTGAAATATAATATGAAAATGAGTTTATGAATCAATTTTGCCATGACATCTTGAATCTCCTCCAAAAGCTCTCTCAAAAGTAAGTTATTCTCGTGATGACGTGAAGTGACCTCTGAACATAGTTCAACAAAACGATGACTAGAAGTAAGAAGATCCAACCTAACACGAAAGGAGATGTCTAGGCCAATGAGGAAAAGGTCATCAAACTTGCACCTCAGCTTATCCAAGTCCTTTGCTTGCAAAGAAAGGAGAGAAAGACTGCATCTCAAGAGTCGATCTAATAAGATCTAAAAGGAAGCCCACGAACATGTAGTTGATCAAGAATCTGTTGGAACTGAACTCGGAGACGCTTGAGACTTTCTTGGCTGGAGGAAGAAACCTGATAACCCCTCCAAGGAACAAGCTCTCTGGTTGGATTGAAGGAAGCTTTAGTAGGAGCCATTTTGGAAGCAATCATGGTCTTCAAGAGAGGAGCTGCACTAATCATGGACTTAGAGATTACCTGTAGCTCCACGAGATCCTGGTTATTGGGTGGATAGCCCAGATCGCTAAAAGGCGAGGTGGCAAAATAAGGATGAAAAGAGTCAAGTAAGGCAAGCCTCTCAAGGGGCAAAGGTAGATCCTTCATCTTATCGGTCTGGAAAGAGAAATGAAAAAGCATAATTAATTGCAAAGAAAAGAAAGGAAAACTATGTCACCTAAGTAGGAATACTTACAAGGTACCCGACCAAGAAGGTGTCGTGTGACTCTACAGAAAGTAGAACATCGGTTGCAGAATCCTTCCTGTTCAGTGAAATCTCGACAATATTGTTCATTTTTTTGAGGCTTGCAAGATTGAACTCCGAAGATTGTTTGGAAAATTAAAGCGGGACTTAAAGACTTTGAAGTATTATGCACGATCGTCACTTAACAGGCAAGCAATAAATGAAAGAATTAGTGCTCGCATGTGACCTAAAGAATTGAATGAAAGAATGAAAAGTTGGCAATAAATGAACGAGACAAGCAATAAATGAACAAAAGGGGGAACACCTATAGTTTGCCCCCCTAGGGTTTGGTCGCCTCTAGTTGGTTCTGCCTCGAGACAAATTCCGATAACAACTTCCCAAATTGAACTTCATTTGAACTATCGGAATGAAACAATGACTAAACAAGGAAAACGAACGGAGAAGGAACAAGTAAGCTGAGGTGCCCCCCTAGGCACCCTAGGGTTCGACCATCCTAGGGGGCACACCATTTCATATTTTTGAAAGTCATGCTTGACAAGCTTTGAGTGGTGCAATGACGGAATAACGAGCCCGAACCATAGAAAAAAGCCAGGAAACTTGTGAGGGTCTAGGAATGGTGTTGCTTGTATCCTCCATGACAAGAGAAGTGTCTCACAGGGGAAAGAATCAGGAGAAAAGGATGAAAATTGATAAAGAAAAGTCAAGACGAACGAAGAGGACCAAAGGAGGCACGAACCTAGGGTTTAGTCTCCTAGGGTTCGACCATCCTAAGGTTCAACTCTTCCCCCTAGGGTTCGCCCCCCTAGGACATGGCCTCCCCAATTACTTGTCGAGCTTTTCCGAGGTTTCCGACGATGCAATTGAATGACATGATGTTTAGACAAAGAAAGAAGAAATGAAAGACATGGATTTAGTAGCAAAGACCTTGAAATACAAGACCTAAGAGAGGCCTCCATGAGTTCTGATGCAGAAGGCTTATGGAAGCAACTCGTTTTGGGAATTGATTGAGAGATTGGATTGGTGACTAAAATGATAGGACAATTTGGGCACTACTCGGGTAAGTAAGGGTATTTCTGGAATTTTCCCTGAGGTCACTTGTCACGCACACAACCCATACATGTTCCAAACACATGATCACTTTCCAAGAAACTCTATAAATACTCCTTCCATTTCAGATGAAGGGACTTTTGATTCTCTCTAGACTTGAGACACCCGAGAAGGCTATTTCACCCAAGGAGTTCTTCTACGTGTTGATAGAGTAATTGCCTACATGTTCTTCTCCTCTCTTCAACTCTTCAATCATTTTCTTAGTCTGTGGATTTCTCTCTTTCTTAGCCAACACGAAACCCTAATCAAGCGAGGTACGATTTCCTTGTCTACAGGTAACAAGTATTCCTTTATCTCCAAATCGTCCACCTAATATTCTTTTTTAATCAGTAAATAAATTATTCCCTTTTGGAGTTATCATCCAAACCTTTCTTTACATTAAATCTATCTAAAGTACAAACTAGAATTATCAGGAATTATTAGGAATTATTATTCCCAGAATCAAGGGACTGTTACACCAGTACAGGGCTGTTACATCACTTACAAAATAATATAAAATAAAGATCTACATCCTACAATCAAGCCCCATATTGCAGGGGGGTGTAATTATGGGGCTGCTGTTATATTCTATTAGTTGACTATGCACATCCACATTCAAATTTACTATGGTTTTCATATATGGTTCCCATATTCGGTGCTAATTAATAATTGTTAGAAGACATGACAGGATATACCATAATTGTAGCTTCCTTAATCAGTGTGTACACATTACTGTAATTTAGGAATTACCATAAATGTAATTAGGTTGTTTTATGTATATATATCAATCCATGTAATAGAAAGAAATAACTTCAATGAAATAAGCTTATTAGTTTCGACATGGTATCAAAGCCTGCTTCCTTTTTTCAGAAGCTTTCTTTTCTTTTTCCCGCTGCCGTTCATAGTTTCAATTAGAAACCTAGTTGAACGACTTTATATGGAGAAATTGAGATCATAATTGAGTTCTACAGTACCAGGCGACCCAACCTGAGTTTTCAATTTCCCGACTCACTGCTGCACGCGCCCCCACGTGCCGCCCACTCATCGGACTGCCGACGCCACGCGCCGGCGTCTGAGACCTTTTCCGGGGCGGTTCTCTTCTAGTCTGCTCGGTTTTCTTCCCTCTTGCTATCTGTAGTGGTATTGAAGGGGTTTTCTTCCTCAGTTGGCCTGGTCGGCAACGTGTTTTTTCAATTTCTTTTTCCTCTCTTCAGTTGGTTCGTTTGGTTCCTTGGTTACTTCAGTGCTACTGCAATTTGCTATCCCGTTCATTCACAGCACCATACGCTTTTCTTTCGTATCCTTTTGGAAGGTTTATTCTCCTAGGATATATAGTTTTGTGTTATCTGTTATATGGCGGAACAAAGTGGTGTTAGCAGTGGGATTCATAAGGGTAACATGGAACAACAATAGGCTGTTAGAAGCCATACACTTAATTTAGCACTGGTTCTAAGTCCCTTCAAACTGGATGGAACCAACTATTTGACATGATCTTAAGCATGCCGCATATCAATTGAGGCCAATCGTATGCAACACTTCATCAATGGAACAACCGCTATGCCTGAGAAACCGGGTCTGATCCAAGAGTAATGGAAATATGATAATTCCATGGTAAAAACATGAATTTTTAATTCAATGGAACCTAGTATGCGGAGTAGTTACATGTTCTTAGACACTGCCTATGAGCTTTGGGAGGCTCTCTCAAACTTTCTCTGTTTCTGCTGATATGTCTAAGACATGATATTCGTAAAAGGATTCGCGAGCTAAGTCAAGGGGAGAAGACTGTGGCTCAGTATTTTGTAGAAATTAATGCTTTTTGGCAGGAACTTGATCATTACCAGCTTTTTTCAGCTAAATGTCTGGAAGATGCAGCATCTTATCAGAAGTTTGTTAGTGTAGATAGAGTTGTGGATTTCCTGGAAGGTTTAAATATAGAATTTGATGAAGTTCGAGAACAGTTGATTGGTCAGACACCTTTTCCATCGTTACGAGAGGCTCATGCTAGAGTCCAATAAGAGGAAAGTAGGCATCGGGTGATGGTTTTAAATTCTGTTGATCGATCCGCCATGGTTGCTTCGTCTCCTAAGTTTGGCTTCACTACTCAGTCTTCTGTTGAGAAGGAATCCCGTGAATGTGATTACTGTGGGGTAAGAACCATACCAGAGATCGTTGTTTCAAGCTTCATGGACGTCCTAAAGGGTGAGGGGTTAGGTTTGGTAGTGATCGTGGACGTGGATCTCAGGCCTTTGTGACTACTACCACACCTCAGGTTTATACCTCCAGTGTTTCAGACACTACTTCTGCACTCACTCCTGAGGAAATCTTAGCTTTTTGGAAACTCTATTCCAAATTCATTTCTTTTCATTACGCCCAGTCAGGTATCCAGTTTTGTGCTCTTAATGTTTCATCAACTTGCTCTAGTTGGATCATTGACACAGGTGCCTCCGAGCATATGACCGGGTCCTCCACCCTCTTTACTTCATACGTTCTGGAAAAGATAAGGTTCGCGTAGCCGATGGTTCCCTCTCTTCTATCTCTGGGAGAGGCTCTGTAGTTTGTACCCCTTCATTGACATTGTCATCTGTTTTTCATATTCCTTTATTCACTGCAAATTTGTTATCTGTTCAACGTCTTTCTGAATCCTTAAACTTTTCAGTAACCTTTTTCTCATCTCATTGTGTTTTTCAGGACTTGGTGACGGGGCAGAAGATTGGCAGTGGTAGTGCAGTTGGTGGTCTCTATTACTTAGATATTCCCTCGTCGAATATGTTCCCTACTCAGGCTCTTCACTCAACTTCTGACTCAAGTTTGTCTTCTCTCCATCAATAACATCGACGTTTGGGGCATCCCTCTTTTTCTATTTTAGAGTCTTTGTTTCCATATTTAGTTCAACAATGTAATAAAACTCAGTTTTTGTGTGAACCATGTGAATTGGGGAAACACAAAAGTTCTGTTTATTCTGCTATTAACAGTTGACATTCAGAATCTTTTGCTATTATACATTCTGATGTGTGGGGGCCCTCTCGGGTTGTTTCCCGTTCTGGTCATAGATGGTTTGTTTGCTTTATTGATTGTCATTCTCGTGTAACTTGGATTTATCTTTTTCGTTCCAAAGATGAGGTGTTTGATTGTTTCCAAGAATTTCATAAAATGATTCAAATCCAATTTGAAGCTAAAGTAAAGATTCTCCATAGTGATAGTGGTCGTGAATATAGTAATAATACTGCTTTTGCATCTTATCTCTCTTAGCATGGCATTATTCTTCAAACCTCTTGTGTCAAAACTCCAGAACAAAATGGCGTGGCGGAAAGAAAGAATTGCCACTTACTAGAGGTAGCCCGCACCCTTATGTTCACTATGAACACCCCTAAATTTCTATGGGGTGATGCTGTTTTGACTGCTGTTTTTTTTGATAAATCGACTTCCTTCTAGAATTCTTGGGAACAAAAGTCCAATATCTTTGCTTCAACACACAACAAGTCCTTCTCCTTCGCCTCAAGTCGTTGGTTGTGTGTGCTATGTTCATGATAAATCTCCCACTCGGGGAAAATTAGATCCCAAGTCTCTTCGGTGTGTTTTCATTGGTTACTCTCCCACCCAAAAAGGGTATAAATGTTATCATCCTCCTTCACACAAAGTATTCGTCACTCGGGTTGTAACCTTTTGGGAATTGGAACCTTTTTATTCTTCTTCACCTTCTCCTTAGGGGGAGGATGTTATTAATGAGGAGAAGCTTCCTCCTGAGGCTAGCATTACAAGTTCTATTATGCCTTCTTTTTATGTTCCATCTTCCCTTGTTCCTATTGATGTTCCTGATAATTCTACACGGGGGGAGTTATAGAATGAACCTGAGTTGAGAACCTATGTTCGAAGAGGCAAGCATAAGGTCACCATTTTTGCAACACTACTCCAACCCTGTTCAGAACCTAGTCTTGATAATGCTAATGGTGAGAATCCTAATTCTACTTGTTTATCTGATGATACTGATATTTCTATTACTCTTAGAAAAGGGGTTAGAGCTTGTACTCAACATCCGATCTCTAATTTCGTAGCCTATGATAAATTGTTTGCATCCTATCTCTCTTTTGTTTCTTCCTTGTCTTCAATATCTGTATCTCAGGGATGGAAATAAGCAATGAGTTATGAGAATTGGAAACAGGC
Source organism: Panax notoginseng (assembly GCA_016801055.1). NCBI lineage: Eukaryota > Viridiplantae > Streptophyta > Magnoliopsida > Apiales > Araliaceae > Panax > Panax notoginseng. Next base: position 293,552,675 of record CM029012.1, on the reverse strand, counting down.
TATGATAGAGGAGATGAATGCCCTGAAAAAGAATGATACATGGGAACTAGTCTCACTTCCTTACGGAAAAAGACCAGTTGGTTGCAAATGGATATATACAGTCAAACAGCAGCCAGATGGGACAGTTGAGCTATTCAAAGCCAGATTAGTTGCAAAAGGGTATACTCAAACTCATGGGATTGATTACCAGGAGACATTTGCTCCTGTGGCAAAGATGAACTCTGTTCGTACCATAATCTCATGTGCAGCAAACTTCGGCTGCGATATTCAACAGTTGGATGTGAAAATGCATTCCTTCATGGTGACTTAGAGGAGGAAGTATATATGGAAATACCCTCTTGTTTTGCTTCATCTACCACCAAGGGTAAGGTTTGTAAACTGCGAAAGGCTTTATATGGGTTGAAGCAATCTCCCAGAGCTTGGTTTGGTAGATTCCACAAAGCAATGATAAGATTTGGGTACAAGCAGAGTAGAGCGGATCATACCTTATTTGTCAAACAGATAAACGGTAAGACTACCATTCTTATTGTTTATGTGAATGACATTGTGGTGACAGGGGATAATATAGAAGAGATGGTGAATCTCAAAGCAAGTTTGGCCAAAGAATTTGAAATCAAAGATCTTGGTCCTTTGAAATATTTTCTTGGTGTTGATGTTGCAAGATCTACCAGTGGAATTTTTCTATCTCAAAGAAAGTATGTCCTTAATCTTTTAACAGAAACTGGTATGATGGGATGCAACCCTGCTGATTCTCCTATTGAAGTTAATCATCATATAGTAGGTGGCACAGGACCTACAGTTGATAAAGAAAGATATCAACGTTTGGTGGGATGATTGATATATCTTTCTCACACTAGACCTGATATATCTTATGATGTGGGAATAGTGAGTCAGTATATGCATGATCCTCGACATTGTCACATGGAAACTGTTTACAGAATTCTGAGGTATCTCAAGTCTGTTCCCGGAAAGGGTTGTTGTTCACATCACATAGTCATATGAGAGTTGAAGCTTTTTCCGACTCAGATTGGGCAAGCTCTATAGAGGATCGTCGTTCTACATCAGGTTACTGTTCATTTGTTGGAGGTAATCTTGTTACTTGGCGTAGTAAGAAACAATTTGTGGTAGCAAGATCTAGTGTTGAAGCGGAATATCGAGCTATTGCCTTGGGTATATGTGAACTAATGTGACTTCGAACCTTGTTAGAAGATTTGGGTGTTACAACTAATAGGCCTATTCAGTTATTTTGTGATAATAAGGCAGCCATTATTATTGCGAACGACTCAGTACAACACGATAGAACGAAGCGCATTAAGATTGACAGACACTTCATCAAAGGAAAGTTAACTAGTGGTCTTATTTGCTTACCTTTTGTCAAAATAGAAAATCAGCTTGCTTATATTTTGACCAAGGGTCTTAGTAGTAAGATGTTTCATCCACTATATTTCAAGTTGGGTATGCGAGACATCTATACACCAACTTGAGGGGGAGTGTTAGAAGATATGCATGATATACCATAATTGTAGTTTCCTTAATCAGTGTGTACACATTACTGTAATTTAGGAATTACCATAAATGTAATTAGGTTGTTTTATGTATATATATTAATCTATGTAATAGATAGAAATAACTTCAATGAAATAAGCTTCTCAATTTCTACAATAACTACTAACTATCATTCCCCCTCAAATTGATGTTGGTTTATTTAGCCAGCAACAATTTGCCAACTAGAAAGTGATGTCGATCTCCTGTAAGGGCTTTAGTGAAAATATCTGCAACTTGAAAATTTGAGGAGACAAAAAGGGATAGAGATTAGTGCACCAATATGTTTAGTGCGTTCTTGGAAACCGGATTCTCGGTGATGTAATCTCTGAACAAGTAGCAGACATAGCACAATATTCTACCTCAGTGGAAGATTTAGATACACGCTCTTGCTTTTTCAATTTCCAAGAAATTATGGAATCTCCAAAGAATACACTCCAACATGTAGTGGATCTTCTTGTATCTAGACATCCTGCCAATCAGCATCAGTATACGCAGATAGTTTTAATAATGAGTTGGCTGGGAGTTGAAGTCCTCGATTGGGAGTGTCATTAATATATTGAAGAATTCTTTCAACAGTTGCGAAATGAAGGTGTCGAGTATTAGAGTATTAGTCATCACGGCATAAGAAATATCTGGACGGGTAATAGTAAGGTAGATTAGACTACCCACTAATTTACGATAAAGGGTTGGATTAGAAATCAATTCTCCATCATTTTTCCTCAGTTTTAGATTGGCTTCCATAGTCCATACGAGTGTCCGCCTTGTCCATACTCTATCAACCCTACGCCAACAAGATCAACAAGCTCTTTTAAATACTTGTGTTGGTTTACAAAAATCCCAGTTTTTTGAACCTTCAGTCCAAGAAAATATGCAAGGTGACCAAGATCTTTAATTTGAAAGGCCTCAGTAAACTCTTTTGCAATAGAACAATACCATCCGAATCTTTGCTCGTAATTAAAATAACATCCGCATAAACGAGCGCAAGAGTTACTCCTGATGAATGCCGTAAAAACAAAGAAGGATCATGTTGGCTTTGTTGAAAACCTTTGCTTAACATAGTATCTTTGAATTTAGCAAACCATTCTCTTGGTGCTTGGTACTTGTTTGAATCCATAGAGAGACCATTTCAAATGGCAAACAACATTTGAAATTGGGACTTTCAATCCTGGAGGTGGTTTCATGTAAACCGTCTCATGAAGATCTCCATGAAGAAATGCATTCTTCACATCCATTTGATGGATAGGCCATAATTGAGAGGCAGCAATTGCAGTTTCAAGACGGACGCTTGTCATTTTTGCTACCGGAGCAAATGTCTTATTATAGTCAATTCAATACTCTTGTTTGTATTCCAAAGCAACTAGACGAATCTCGTAGCGATCTGAAGAACCATCAGATTTTGTGTTTATGATGTAAACCCATTTAGAACCAATAGGAGTTATTCTTTCAGAACAAGGAACTTCTTCCCATGTATCATTTGCAACTAATGCAATCAATTCCTCTTCCATTGCCTTCTGCCAACAATGTTGTTTTGCAGCTTGTTTATAAGATTTAGGAATAGAAATGAAATCAAAGTGAGTAAAAAAAAAGTGGAATAAGAAAAACCATAATGACTAGGAGGGCGGGAAACTCTTGAAGACTGGCGATGTGGTGGTTGTTCAGGTGGAACAGGAGATGAAGACTAGTCAAGTTGGACCGGAACCGAGGTTGTTGATGCCGGTTTGACAAAAGAAGATTTTGTTCAAGAATATCATGAAAATGAGTTCGATGCTTTGATTGCTTTCTCACAGCAACTGTTGGAAGCAGGCATCAAGAGATGGAGGTGGCACACGGCTCATTATATTGGTCCTTACATAGTCATATTCAGTTATGAGTTTCATAAGAAAATGATAACATATATTCTTCTCTTGTAGTTGAACAACAGTAAGCTGGAATTTTGGTATAACCATGAAACCTGAGTAGTACTCTTGAATACTTGATATCCTGGGAATAAACTTAAATCTCATAGTTGAGATGAAATTTCCTTGCATCATTGTCTTGATGGTATACCTTTTTCAAATCATTCCACATCTCAGCAGCTGTTTGATAAAGCTTTAGATTTAAGCCAATATTAGGTTCAACAAAGCTTACAATCCAATTCGTGACTTTGGCATTGTTCTCACTCCATTTCTTAATTTCAGCATCCTTAGAAGGATCAACCAACATTTCATTGCCTTGGATAAAATAGCGAAGATGAAATTCCCACAAAATATAATTTTTCCCATCCAAACAGACTGGGATCAAAGTAATTTTTTATCCAAACAAGATGAACTCAAGATGGGACTGACGTAAAAAATCAAGTATCTCAAAAACCAGAAGCCTCAAAAAGAGGTTACTCTTGGATACAATTGTCTCCAAGAGAAGACAATCAAATTAAAGAAACAAAATTTTCTAAGAACTCTCTTGGCTTTGATACCATATCAAAAGTGCAAACTAGAACTTGGAATGAAATTGCTCGAGTCTCCTTGTGAGGTCTCTAGCCTTATATAATATATTTAGGAATTATGATGCCCAAAATTAAGGGCTGTTACATCAGTTACAAAATAAAGATCTACATCCTACAATCAAGCCCCTGATTGTAGGGGGTCATGGGGTTGATGTTATATTATATTAGTTGACTATCTACAGCCACATCCAAATTTACTATAGTTTCCATTTATGGTTGCTATATTAGGCACTAATTAATAACTATTGTCAAAATCAACATGATTCTCATTGTCTTCTGTAAGTCTATCTACATCCTTGTTCTCATAGCTTTAACAAGAAACTGGACGCGTGGAATTACATGACAGGAAGGTGAATTGATGCCTTTCAGGGAACTATGTAATGTTATGGCCCTAAATATGTTAAATTTCTTGATTTTCTTGTTTGAACTTTTGTTATTCACTTTTTTATTTGAGAACCATTTTGATCCTGATGGCCTTGTCTTTTCTTGGTGTTATTAGCCCTATTGATGACGCAGTCAACAAAATTAAGATGTCGGAAACAGACAAGGTAAACCTTCAGGTAATAATTTTTGGAGATAACCCGATGTTTTCTCTTTATCTCAATAGAAAAAGTTTAGAAGTTTGAGAGAGAGGTGATTACATTCGAGTAAAAGGTTGCTACTGATGAAATATTTCTGCAGTTATGAATTCCTGATTACTTCTTACTTTGATGGATGGAAACTAGCATGTACACCCCATCTTTGCACGAGGTCTTGTTGTAAATTTATTAAATTGTTGACCTTTTTTCATTATATTTTATTGCATTTTAAAATTTATTTCGTACATGATATTTTATTGGGCATGCTTTAGTTTATCTTAATAAAAATAATAGATTAATATTAGGTAAGATGGTCTTCATAGGAAAATTGGTTCTTTCTAAATTATATTATCGAACTAATACCAAGGGTATTGATATTTCCACAAGCAAAAGTGATCATTCCACAAGATCTCTCCAATGAATAGTAAATGGGCCTCACACCCATGTGAGAGATCTTGTGAAAATATTAAATTTTACTTGTGGAAATATCAATTCCCCTAAAATATTATATATAATTAAATTATTAATTAAAATATAAATAAGCTCAAAAAATTTGTTATAATAAATCACTAAATCATAAAAAACCTTCATTATAAATCTATACTACTTAATATTATTAGTAAACCTACATTAAAAAATATATTTAAATTTATATTATTAAATATATTTATCTTTTAATAGTAGCAACACGGAAGCACATTAGTATTAGGTCAGATAATATTATGAAACTGATTCTTATATAATTATATTATATCTAAGTCATATTGTAATCCTTCTTAAACTCAATAAGTTTTCTTATATTTTAGTAATATTAACACATTAAAATTAGGTAAGATTATCTTCATAATGAAATTGTTTCTTTCTATAAGTATTTTACTATCTCTAATTTTTAACTCAGAACAAAAGAAAATTTATTTATTTATTTTTGTGATTTATATAATATAGTATACATAAGGACCAGTAAAGTAGGATAATTTGCGTATGTTGACTTCCTTTGATGTCTAATTATATACTTCTCTGTTCATACATTTTTTCCCTACATGGTTGAGAGCATTGCTAACTTGCTCATATTATTGAGTTGATTCAGGATAGGATACTAACTTTTTTGATAATCATTTCATCTTGTCAAAATAGTGTTTGTGCAATGAGTTTCAATGCATGCTTACTCACTTGCCATATAATCTTGTGTTAAGTTGGGTTGGGGAATTTTACCTTTGTTATAAGTTTTACAATTGCCAGCTGGTGAAAATTTGTTACATTTGGTTAATTTTTGACTTTTTATGAAATGTTCTTTTATCCAAGTAGTGTAGATAAATTTGTCTTGTTATTACTTCTTGTATTGACAATTTTGTAAAACACTCACCTGAACATTGGTTTTGTTTGTTGCAGACAAGGCTACAACAATACAAGGCAACACTCAAGATCTCCCCAGAAGATTCAGTGGCTCTTGAAGTGAGTCATTATGTGCTATGCTAGCTAGTCTTGCTATTTTGTTGTTCTTAGTATCCTTCATCAAGAAACTTGTTAATTTGCATATGAGGGATCGTTCTATACAAGTAGCAAAATGCGTAAGACATCGATTGAGAAGGTACTTATGACCTTAATTTTAGTTCCTTAACCCTGCGGAGTTGAGTATCCTCCAATAGTTGATAACTCGTCTTGATACTAGCTTTATCACCCCTTGTTCATTATTGTGCTTGCTCAGCTATATCATCGTATGCATTCAATCATGTCGTTTCTTCTAACTTATGGACTGAGCATCTAAGCGTTTGATAAGCTAGTTTGTTCGCTTATGAGGGCTGTTCAGGTAAGGATACAGTTTGAGTCGCAAATGATTTACAGTTCGCTTGTTATTGTTCATGGCCATAGTATAGGTAAGGATACAATATGGGCACTTGCTACAATTTATGGGCATAGTGAACTCCTCCCACTCTTCTTTCTACTGTCCACCATGTTTCTTCTTAACCTTTTATCTGTCAGATGTGTTTACCAAGTCCCTACAATATTTATTAACCTTTTTTTTTACTTCTCATTGTGTTTTTAAGGACTTTGTGACTTGACATATTATTAGTAAGGCATGTGCATGTATGTTGGAAATGGAGTGCTTTCAACTGACGCTCTTAGGCATAGACATTTACATTATTCCTCTTAGAAGTACCAGAGTGGATTTAGTTTGCAAACCTTGTGAGTTGGCTAAAATAAATGGCCCTCTTATCATATATGTGATAGTAACGTGAGTATCGATTCTTTTTCCATATTCATTTTGATTTTTGTGGTCCTTCATGAGTTGATTCTCATTCTGGCTATTGTTGGTCTGTCAACTTTATTGATTATTATTCTCGTGCTAATTCCATGCAGTTATTTCATCACAAAAGTGTAGTGTTTGAATGCTTCAAAACCTTTCCCCACGTGGTCCAAACACAATTTAGTGCAAAATATATAGAAGGGCTTGTTGTTTTACATCAATTTCAGTATTTAAAAAACTCTTTTAGTTACTTGGTCAGAATAAATTCTAACCTAAAAACCATATTTAAGATTTTACTGTTACGTTTCAACTCTACTCTGGACTCTAAATAACTATATATTAAAAAACATGAGTAAATAATAATTTATATTAAAAAACATATTTATGTATATTATAGAATATATTAATGATTAAAATTTATTTACTACTTCTATTTCTAATAGATCTTTAGTTAATTAATACTAAGAAATCAATTCTAACTTAGATAGTGATTAAAATTTAGTTAACTTTTAAAACGAAAAATCATAACGATAACTCATTGTTATACAACAATCTATTCTTAAATAACTATATATTAAAAATGTAGGAAAACTATTATGAGTAAATTATTAGTATTTTTGAAAAACATAATATATTATACAAAATATATTAATAATTGAATTTTTGTTATCAATTTGTTTCATATAGCAGACCTTTAGTTCATTATTGTAAAATTAAATTGAAAAAACTATTTGAATATTAAATTAAAACAACAAAAATACATTACTAACACTCATCTGCGAGTCCTACAATTGTATGTGGTTTGTATTTATTTGTGTTTTTAAGCAAAGGTTATAGTCATTCTAATACCAATAGTAAGTTATTTGAGAAAGTCAGTTTTTATTTTAATTTTTTATAAACATCATATATAAAACAAATAAAATACTGAAAATAATGCTATTTATAAAATAAACCCGAGCTTTGCACGGGGTACTTAGTTAGTTTACTGTAGAAGTTCACATTACACATTGATTGCAGTCAAATTATCAAACCAAATATAAATATTGAGTAAAAATACTATACCAAATGAACAATTATAAATAATTAAAAAAAACTTCCTCAATCAACAAGTGATATGAATAATTAAACTAGGCATCAAAGATCTCGATCAATCAATTGATATAAATAAATAAATAATTAATTAAAATAAAGTAACACAACATATAGCTATAAAAGTTAAGTAAATAACATACACAAAGTTTGTGGAATAATTGATTCAACAATATAAAGTAAATTAAACACAAATGTACTTCTGTTATTAAAAAATAGAGGTTATTTACTTTTGAGCCAAGTTACGCGAACTCGGATAGTGTCTGGCCACACACTGGTACTCCTCAATTTTGTCAAAATTTTACACTAAAATGAAGTGTTTAGCACCTATACCTTTTGGCTGTGTCAATTGTCGAACACATGTACTTTAGGGTAAAACGAAGAGTCCATGTAACATAGCTTTTGAGGCGACCATACAGTGACTTGAGAGGTACTGCGATTGTTGAGAGAGACTAAAACTGGACGGACCTAAAATTATGTTTTGTGAGGAAATGTGTGGGACTTGGGTTAAGTTTTTCGTGTATAATATTTTTATTAAGAGCAGTCAATTTATTTTTTTATTTTTATAAATAAATCCTTGTAGTCTTATACAAAAAGGAAAATTCAAAACTTTAAGGAGAGTGAGCAGTTGTGCACCCTTGCCCACATGTACATCCGTCCATGAATTCTGGCTCCTACTATACCCTTAAAGTACACTGCACAGATGTATAGAAGATTGTCCATAAAGTTTATAAATCTCTGTTAACTTGTTCAGACACAAGGGTAAAATGGTCAAATTGAAAAACTGATTTATGGATAAATTGAAAGTTTCAACTACCAGCAATATCGAATTACATTATCACCAAATTATACTCATTGGAATTCTCTGTGTCAGTTACTTAATTGTGTCATTCTTATCACATAAGGATAAAAAGAACAACCTGTTCATTGCTGATAATATAGAACACTTCTAGCTTATTCAGACTCCTAGATGTTTATTCTCACGGCTATTCCACCTTTTTCTTTGATTCGTGGCTGTTCTGGAATCATGATATGTGGTTGAGGGAGGTCGCTTTTGTTTGATGCATTCTTACGGGCTTTCTATCTTTCTGCTGTCATAATACCCAATAATTATCTTCGTCTATTATGCAGGGTCCTCATTTCTTGGTATTTCCTTTTTTTCTTATACATTCTGAATGATGGAGAGTCCTACCCCAACTAGTATGGGATAAAAGGTGTTGTTGAGTTGAGTGTGTCTAAATGATGGAGAGGTGGAGGGCTTGGCTGCCAACTTTCCCTTTTATATATTTCTGATGAGTTTGGTTTCTTGATCCATGGAGGAGTTTCTTATGTAAGTTCTTCCTCCTACCCTGTTGGTTGTCGACCTTTATGTTGGTTTCCTTTAGACTCCTTAAGTTGGATGACAAGGTTCCTACGAAAATCTGTGCTTCTGGTTGGTCATTGGTGCTCGAAATCTTGATAGACTACTAATGATTTGTAGATCTTACAAAAGTACCATCTCCAGATGTATTTTTATCATGTGTATGTGTGCCTTTGAGTCTAGATCTCATTTGTTGTCTCATTGTTCTTTCCCAAGGCAGCTTTAGTGCTCCTTTGTGCGTGTTGTTGCTGGGTATTTTGTAGGATGGTTGAGATCTCCTTCTTGGGAAGAGAGAGAGAGGGGGGGGGTTGAGGGAATAAGGAGCACAAGATTTTGTGCTGGTATCTTCATTGCTCTATGGAGCATGTGGATGGAGAGGATGGTCGAATTTTTTAGTGGTCATTGATTACCAGTTCTCTTATTATGGGTTAGGACCATTTTTCTAATGTTCTATTTGGGCTTCGGCCGTGGGCGCATTTGATGGTACCTATTTCTAATTTGTAGATGGATTGTAGGGCAGTCCTATCTTTGGACTTGGTTATTTTCCCTTGCTAGTATGTTTTGTATTTGAGGATGCTTGCCCTCATTGCCTTTTTACTACTAAAATAACTTTTTTATATTTAAAAAGTTTCATGAAGAGTCAAAGTTTTTTTAAAAACATATATGGACTCTACAAATAAATTATCTTCTCCTCTTGTGCGTTCTGTTTTAAATCTTCTAGTGCTTATGCAGGGTGAGGCAGTAACCTTAGCAGAATTGGGAGAGTATACTCGGGCAGCATCTCTGCTTGAGGATTTGATCAAGGTTGGTACTTTATGATATGATACTCTGGATATATGATGAAAAGATTTATAGCATTAGGAAGTTTAGTGAGTTGATTTCTCTAATAGTGCACTAAACAAGTTTTCTCTGCAGAAGAAACCGCGTGATCCTGATGCTTTTCGTTTACTCGGAGAAGTAAAATATGAACTTCAGGACTACGAAGGGAGTGCAGCTGCATACAAGAGTTCAGCTATGGTACGTATGGTAAAAATCTGTTGATTGTTCCAAGAGGTTGATGGTTGTCCACATTAGACATTTGTTGGAGCAACTTTAGACAACTCCATATTGTCGAATTCTATGATTTGTAGAAGTGCATAATGGAAGTGGATTGCCACTATCGGAGTCACGAGAAGGTTTTCTTTTGTAGTTTATCGGGAATTAAGCTGGAAATTTTTGTAGATCATCAATAACTTTCCTAGATTGAGTGGAAAGGGTAGTTTTTCATAAATCCAATTTCAAATACTCTCTTCATTCCACTTTGAATGTCATGGTTTAAAAACATGTGCATGACACAAAGTTTAAGGTGTGTTGTAATACTTTTCATATTTGTTCGTTAAAATTACATTTTACTACTTTAGATTCTAAAGAATAATTTTAAAGAACGCTATATTCCTAACTATTGTGTCTAAATGCATTTTTTGAATGTCCTAAAATCCAAGCCATAAATTTGGTTTTCCATATATAACTTATAATTACAACTCATTTTCAATTAATCTCATATGTAATCTCTATGATTAACCATGGCTTAATATTTTTATTTTCTTTCTTAAATTAATTCGAGATATATTGTTCAAATTGTATAAAGTTTGTTCTTCCAATCTTTGTTCTCCATATTACCCATCTGATCTATTTTTATTTTTGATCATTATTTTCTGTTGATAAACTTTCTTCTTTTATCCAAAGTAATATTTAAAAATTCATCATTCTGACTGTAGTATTAGTGAATATTGAAACATATCGTCACATTATATATATGAAGCAGTGTCCTGAAAGAATCTTAGGAAGGAAGAAATATGAAGTTCCACTAATTTATTCCTGATTAGAGGACATTGTCTGTTTTATCTAACTGTCTATTTTCTTAACATTGATGAAATGTTTACCAAGGATATGTTTTCCATGACCTACTTTTCCTTGCCCGACAGATGTCTAATTCTGTTGATTTTGAAGTATTGCGTGGCCTTACAAATGCTTTGCTTGCTGCTAAGAAACCAGATGAGGTTGGTCATCCTACTAATACAATAGAGCATAATTCTAACTGATGTTCACTTTTGAAGCTAAATATTTAGCAACTGTTTAATCTCTATGGTAGTTAAATTCTAATCATGGTAAGAACTGAAGCACTATAACCCAAGCATGTGAACATATTTAACATTATGGTGATATGCTAGGACTGCTATTCTAATAATTTGGCAAATTCATACTTTTAATCCATTGTCTAAATTAGGGGTGAGCAATTCGGTTATAACCGAACCGAATAGCTTATTCGGTTATAAATGAAGCTCAACAATTAACTGAAAAAGATACATAGAAATACCCAGATGGCCAGATTTATAAAATCAAAGAGCAACACTGAATTATTTGAACATAATTTAGAATTTTTGTCCAAAATAATCTAATCTTTCCACAAGGAAACTGCAATTAAGCCTAAGAAACAATCTACAAACAATTTAAAACTAATTATGATTGTTTCTTAAATACAAAGATACCCATAAAGGTAATGAACAGAACAAATGAATAATAAAAAATTCCAGATCTATATCTATACTTACCAAGGAAATTCCAGATCTAGGACTCGCGATTTGGGGTGGGTTTTGATTGGAATTAGTGCCCATATATGTGTATATATATATATATATATATATATATATATATATATATGTGCAATTTTCGTGTATTCTTAGAGAGAGATGGGGAAGCTATGTATGATAGCTCTACTATCCTAGTGCTTTGCTGAATGGTTATACCCATGCGGGTAGTTCATGTAATTGACAAAAGCCCAGAAGCTGTTGAAAAATGGATCCAAAAACTGAGCTACAACTTTTGGGTTAGGGCACTAGGGCTGAGACTTCAGAGATTAGAGAATCTGAAAGTGAGAGATATGAGAGATGAGAGAGACTGAAAGTGAGAGATATGAGAGATTAGTCATCAGATAGTGAGAGATGAGAGAGGAAAGATTTGGGGATTTGGGGATTTGGGTATTTTTATTTATTATTCGGTTATTCGATTAAGCGAATAACACAAAATCCAAACTCAATCCCGAATCCGAAAATCGGATAAAAATTCGGATATAACCGAATTTCAAAAAATACGAATTAGCAAAGAATTCCGGTTAGGTTCGATTATTCGGTTATATCCGTTTTTTGCTCAGCCTTGGTCTAAATCACCTCTAGTCAATTACAACATGAACTATTATTAATTATGACTTCTTAATTAGTCATTTACAGTCAAGAAATTCATCAGATTAATTTTGTGCTCAAACATTGACGTTATACTTTAATGAATTTCTCTCTCTGTTTGACCTTTAAGTGGGAGATATTCCATTCTTTCGCCTCTCCAAGATTTTGTCACATGTTATCCCACCGCAATGCTTTATTTTGACTGTGTTAAAACCATGATCCTGTTCCTATTTGGATTTGGATTTGGGCATTTCCCCATTTCTTATCATATTAAGATTTCATATCCTCTCAAGGATTGGTGACATTTCTATTGCGTATAATTTTTTGTTGTTGCTTTTTTGGACAAACAACTCGCGGGAGCAAAGAAATCTAGTTATAAACTAAGAGAATGATAAGGTTTGGTATCATTTTAGAGTGGTTCTCTTGTTTGTGTGTGTTCTTCATAGTTCTTGTTCTTCTCAGTTTGGTATACTCTTTGATTTTGCAAATATAGAAAACTCAATGGCTGGAAAATGGAAGACTTAATCTTGATTCTAAATTCCCTTAGCTGTAGTTATTTTATAACCTCTTCAGATAAGAGAATGTGGACCCTTGATAACTCTTGCTTTATCCTCAACTTCTTGTATCCTCAAAACGTAGATCGCAAACCGCTATGCCATAGCAGCAAGGCTTATTCGCCTGTCTTGTTCGCTTTCGCTCCAGTAGCCTACCGCCCCTTGAACATTGTACCTAGCTCGTTGGCCGACCCATCTTAATCCTGCTAATCCTAACTACCTTTCTCCTTGATCCATATTCATCATGCTTTTACTTTTGCTAGCTGTAAAAAGCCAAAGTTCCTTCTAGGACAAGGCTTCTGCTCGGTCAACAATCCTTAAAAAGTTAAATACTCTATGCCTCTATTGTCCAGTCCAATGTGGTGTGTGTGTGGTGTGTGGTGTGTGGTGTGTGGTGCGCAGAGCTACATTGTCTCATCATTTGGTGGTTATGGACTTCTGAATAAGCTATTTAAGATTTTTCGGTGATTTTGGTCGTCCTTGAGAGCTATTTAAGGGTTAAAGGATATGCGAAGGAATGCATTATCTTAAATTAGATATTGTATATAATTATGTTGATAGTTTTGAATGTGTGTAACTGGCAGTTATATACAATTTGAAATGTTCAATGAATAAAGAATATTTATTTTGAAACAATAACGTATTATGGAGATTGTTTTGAATATAAAGGAATATATGTAACAAGGAGGTTCAGTATTAAGACTTGAGTTCTTATGCATCTACTCTGATAAGATGAATCATAAAATAAATGATTCTAAAATTTAGGGAATCGTAAAGGTTGCGATTTAGGGAACGAAAGAAAGAAAGACAGAAAATTATTAAATTATCCCGCATTATTAGCTATTTTTACATTGAACAATGTTTTAAAGCTAAATCAAGATAATATTTAACACACAAGGTCGAGACCAATTTAGTCCTAATATTGGATTAATTTAGTCTCGATTTTAGGGGCGTCATAGTTGGTATCAGAGCTATGGGTTATAAACCTTAGGTAAGCGTACCCTAGGTTATAACCGTAAACAAGATAGATGAAAAGGAAGAAAATGTTATGTATAAACTCGAATGAGGTTTAAATGATCTTAAGATGAATTTAATAATTTATAAAGAATGCGTTAAGATATACGCAAAGATTTAAAGAAGAATCTTAAAAGGCAAGAAGTAGAGGATCAGGGGACACCTGATTCAAATAATCATAAAACAATATGATTGGAAAGAAGATAAGAAGATTGTAAAAATGAAACGATCTTAGAATGAGAAAGAATCATAATATAACACGATTATAAGATAAGATCACGACGTGATCTGATCAAGTAAAATGATAGTTAATCAATCGAATGATTGAAAATTTATAGTAGAATGACTATATGGAAATGGTACTATGAGATAGTACAAAGAAAACTCAGAAAGAGTTATGAATGATGAAATATAAATTAAATAAAAATTTGTATTGAGCAAAGAACAAGATAAGATTTGATGGGATTAAGTGGGATTTCCATCGAGAACTCATATGATAGCCAAGTTGTAATCACTTTTGTATGGGCAGAGGTTTTGTGCTTGGTTTAACGACCACTTAGTTTTTCACACTGATAATCGTTGAAATGTTGATGTCGCGTTATCGATATACATATGGTGAGAAGGTGATTATTTTCTTATGTATATATTTGATAATTAGAGAATATAAGAGTAGGTACGAGTTTTTAAAACTCATGCTTATGATAAGTTTGTGACTCATAATCATATGGTATGTTTTTGAGCCCCTAAGCGTATGGATAATCCCTGATTGGTTCTTGGACTACGTATTGCTATGACAAGTTTTTAAACTCATATTTTTATGGCAAGTTCCTAAACATGTAATGTGTGGTAAGTTTGATGAACTGTACTAAGGTATAGGAATATTATCGAATAAGAGCTAATTAATTATAGTAGATTGAGCATTGATGGTGCTAGAGTTGGATAGAATTGTTTCATAGTGAGACAATGGAAGAAGCTGAAGCTGATATAGGAGAAATGGATATTCCAAATTTTTTAGCTATGTTAGATCTCGAAATTTTTGAAATCAAGCTAAGTTTGCACTGATATGCCTTTAGAAATACAAATGAATTTTTGTTATAACACACGGTGACAAAGGTGTGGATGTGGACTTCGAGCCACTAACACATTGTTACCTGTTGCGACATGATAACACCAAAAATGATTTTCAATGGTTTTAAATCGTTTAAAGAAGAGTCTACACTAATTGTTTCGGCTAGACAAAAGTTGAAAATATCAAAATATATTTTATATAGTCATCAATCCATCATTAATATGATGTAGATATGACAAGTGATGAAGTCATCAATGCAGCTTAATCTAGTGTTGGATGTGATCTAAGGATCGTCAATGTACTATGATATGATTGTTATGACAAAGTCATAAAATGACGGCATTCTCAACGGACTGTTAAATACAGTGCGGTATTATGTGTCATAAAATGATTTTTAGTATTTTTAATAATTAAAGAGGAACTGGAAGAAATTGTTCCATTAAGATAGTGTTAATCAACACAGAACATCCTTGAATTAGGAAATTTTGTTTGCACTAAATAGCGATGGCAATGAACGTAAATGTCGTTCAAATTTATATTACGTCCTGGGGACGACAAAGAGGGACTATAAAAGTGTTCCGCTAAGCATTGATGTCAAGTCGTCGACTAGTCGTCGCCTAGGCGTCGAGTCGCCAAGAAAAATCAAGCCGGTAGGACGACTTGGTGGCAGAGCACATAGTCGACCGCTCAGGCGGCAACTTGGACGACTTGGACGCTCAGCGGACGACTTGGACGACTAACTAGAAAAGCGGGCGACTTTCCAAAGCGGGTTTGACACGAACCCATTCATAAACCTAAACTCCTAAATCCTAATCGATCTACTCTTTCCTTTTTCCTTCTTCGACATCGACAGTTCCTTTTCAGCTTTTCCTTCGACAGTTCGAGAGGGAGAAACGAAAGGGAGAACCGAGAGTCCTCGACAGTTCGAGAGGGAGAAACCTTCTTCGACAGTTCGACTGCTGCTCCTGCTCGTTCCTTTTCCTTCTTCGACAGGCCTTGTAGGACACAGGTATTCTTCATTTCTTCTCTTCTACTTGTTTCTTCTCTTCTTCACGTCTTCTTCTTTGCTCATGACTGCTGCTGCTAATTTTTGACTCATGTTGTGTTGTCTCGACTCATGACTGCTGCTGTTTGGTTTTGATCAATATTACTTTAGTTCCTCTGTTTTGTTTTAGTCTTGGGCTCTTGGCATTGCTGATTTGTTTGTTGCGAATATTTGCTACACAATAATAGACTTCAAGTTGATTCATGAATTGATTTACAGCATGTAACATCTATATAAAAAATTTGCAGCTTGTAACTAAAAAAAATTACATCATGTAACATCTATATAAAAATATTGCAGCATGTAAGTATGTAACATCTTAATAATTTACAGCATCTTAATAACTAATATTGGCATATTGCAGCATGTAACATCTCAATTTAAAGTTTTATCAAGCATCCGTATGAATGTGATTAAAACTAAGTTAATACTATCCCTTGCTATTGATATACCTGATTACAATGAAAGTATGAAACTATGCCATCTATGTTTACTTGTTTAGTTGTTTACTTGTTTTGTTATTACAATTTACAAATTATAATGTCTGTTTGTTTGTTTAATTGTATTTTGTAGAATTGTAGATAGTTAAATGGCAGAAAGTTCAGGAGCTGAGGGTTATGATCCAACTAAGGATCCTAAAAGAAAGGCCAAGTCTAAAGATCCGGGGTGGAAATATGCATTTTGGCCAGAATTGAGCGATAAAAATCTTGTGCAATGCATTCTCAGTGGAAAAAAGGTTCGTGGAGGAATCAAAAGATTTAAACATCTTACCGGTGGGTATGGGGATGTGTCCAAGTGTCCTCGAACTACAACAAAAATTTCAAATGAGATGCATCAAGAAATAATGGGTAACAAAAGGAATAAGCCAATTCAATTTGATGACCATGACTAAGTAGAAGAAATTCAGTCATCTAATATTCCAAACAATGCTTCCAATGCTTCTAATGCTTCCTCTACAGCTGTTCCAAGTTCTGGGACTGCATCTAAAAGGATGAAGAGTGTATTTCAATTCCCTAAGCCACAATCACAAACAAAGACCATTGAAACTCATTTTAGGAAATCTCCTGAAGAAGTTGTGGACAAAAGGCATCGAAAAGGTCCTAGCCAAACTACTTTGGAGAATCGTCTAAGAACACCGGAAGAGAAAGTTGACATGCATGCTGCCAACTTTTTTTACGAGTCTGGCATCCCTTTTAATGCAGCAAATCGAAGAAGTTATGAGGTGATGGCAGAGGCTATTGGGCAATATGGGCCGGGTTACAAGCCTCTTTCATATCACGAGTTGAGGGTTCCTCTTTTAGCGAAGGCCAAGACTAAAACAGAGGAACTGAAAGAGAAACACAAAACTTCTTGGAAGCACTACGGTTGCAGTCTTATGTCAGACGGATGGACGGATAGAAGAGGCAAACACTAGATAAATTTTCTTGCAAATAGTCATGCAGGTACTTATTTTTTGGGATCAGTTGATGCCTCTACTCAATCTCAGGATGCAAACATGTTGACAGAGCTACTTGATGGGAAGATAAAAGAGATTGGGGCTGAGTATGTTGTGCAAGTGGTGACGGACAATGCCGCCAATTATAAGGCAGCAGGTCGTATGTTGATGGAGAGGAGACCGACTTTGTTCTGGACACCATGTGCTGCCCATTGCCTAGACTTGATGTTAGAGGGCATAGGCAATATAAAGCAATTTAAGTCTACAATCGTGAAGAGTAGAAAAATAACTGGATTCATTTACAGACATGGTCGCCTTCTTGAGGCGATGATGACCAAAACAAATGGGACGGACCTTGTGAGATCGGGAGTCACCCGATTTGCTACATCATTTCTGACTCTTCAAAGCTTGTGCAAGCACAAGGATGCTTTGAGACACTTGTTCATCAGTGATGATTGGACAAATTCGAGGCTGTCAAGTACAGAGGTGGGGAAACAAGTGTATTATACAATTATTTCTTCTACTTTTTGGCACAACGTAAAAGATTGTATTAGAGTCTCACAACCATTACTTGTAGTTCATGATGGAGATGATCTTACGTGGGAGGATGTTGATAGAGCTGTTGGTGCATCTGATGTCGTCGAGGGACGCAATCTTCCTCGTAGGACGGGTCTATTCTACTCACTGCGTGGTAATGCTTCGACTTCAAGAGCTGTGATTGTGAATGAAGCTGATTCTGATGTTGGAGAAGAGGAGGGCCTTCCTAATGATGATGAGGATGTTGATGATGATTATGGCCGAAGAGTAACTACTGTTTCGAGTGATGATGCCACTGCTGGGAGAGATGATGATGATTTGATCTTTGATGATTTTGTTTGATAGCTTGAGTGATATTTTCATTATGAAAAATGAGAATTTTGAGTGATTTGTTTTTATTTCTATATTATGTTTGTTTTTGGCAATGTCACAATGAACATGTCTTTATCTTATAAAGGATGGTTGTCTAATTTTATGATATGATATGATGATTATATGCTTGTATATACCTTTATCTTAACAATACTTGTTTACTTGTTTTATCATAAATTATTGAATTCTTAGTATTGAAATTTATGGTATTCTATATATATAATGTTAAAATGGGAAGAAACTAAACATAAATTTAAGAATTATATTGAATTAAACTAAATATTACAAATGTATCACCATTTATATAATTTGAAGTTGGTAGTTGGTACAAGTTCAAAAAATTACAACTATAGTAAAATTATCATTTTGACTTGATCTTGTTCGCTTCTTGTTGTGATTTGATATGCTACAACTTGCATTATGAATATGGTAAATCATTAGAAATATCAATATATAAATATTCATATAAATGTTAAATATATATAATTTTATTCGTATAAAATTTACATTGTTAACGACTTATCGACTTGTTGACGACTAGTCGGGCGCCTTGTCGCCGAAGCGCTTAAGCTCCTGACTGTTGACTCGCATCGACTTGTCGCCTTGATAACTATGTCGCTAAGATATTATGGATCAACACAAGGCATAAACAGGCTGAGCACCTATATGTCCGTAAGATATGTCAGTTTGCAGATGGATTTCTGTTGAAACCTTTACAGAAACAAAGTTTATGGTCTTTATGACTTTTATCATGATGCAGAAAGCTCTTCTTAAACGAATCTTTTGAATTCTTGAATTATTCATATTGCATCACAATTATTAATCAATTGTGGGGAATTTCTATTTTGGAGATTGGGTATAGAAAGAATGAAATTCCTTCAGAGGAAGTAGGTCGTAGAATACGACGACGATTTATGAATCCTTGAAGAAGGAAAAAAGTAGAGTTATGAGGAATAAAGATTTTCGCATAACAAAGTAGACATGATGAGTTATAGAAAGTCAGACACTGGTGTTGTGTCATAGACATGGGTGATATGCCATAAGAAGCTAGACACTGGTAATGTGTCGTAACAAAAATAAACACGGATGGTGTTATGATAATAAGAACAGGCATATGAGATGTCGAAATTAAGATAAAGATGGATAGACATTGATAGTGACAAAAGAAAGTAGACTCCGGAGAGGGTCGAAGGTGAAAAATTAAGTCCGAAAATTTTAGGACCTTTCACATTAACAAACAGATTACGTTTAAAATGACGGAAGCTGTTAAATATTTGGAGATACATGTTTATATGTATGTTAATATGTGTTATGATATGTGAAAAATGATATATTTCACTATCACAGAATAAGGCTGCTAAGAGGGAATTAACATGATCAAGTAAGAATAGACTTAAACCGAGTAAGAAAGGTTCAGTATTGCGATTCCGCGGACGAAATCTTTATAAAGGGGGAATAATGTAATATATTGAATTTTTAGATCCATTTATTCGTGATATTATTTATTTTGCATATGTATGTATGCGTGCTTTAAGCATATAACTGATGTATTCGTATATGTACGTTCAAATTTGTGTAGGATATACGCAACACAGGTAGCTATATGTTTTAATCAACAAATCAGTCAAGTTTTTCAGTTTCTTTGTGTTATGTGATCTTGAGATTACATGAAATGTTTACAAGTATGTTGAATTTCGTCTTATGTGCGTTGATATATGATAGTCAACTTATGACTAAAATTGATTGAGTTTTGGAACTCAGTGTTGAGATGATATATGATATGCTGAACACATGAATTATGTTGTTTAATATTATGCTAATCATGAGATATGAATTGAGTATGATATTATGTGTTATGTGAAGCATGAAAGCTGTTAAATTTACTGAGCTGTCGAACTCAAACTTGCAAAAATAATCTTTTTGCAGGTTAACAATACAGATCAATACTATCCGCTATCTGGACGATAAGGGTTGAAGGATATTTGAAGGAATGCATTATCTTAAATTAGATATTGTATATAATTATGTTGATAGTTTTGAATATGTGTAACTGACAGTTATATACAGTTTGAAATTTTCAATGAATAATGAATGTTTATTTTGAAACAATAATATATTGTGGAGATTGTTTTGAATATAAGGGAATATATGTAACAAGGAGGTTCAGTATTAAGACATGAGTTCTTATACATCTACTCTGATAAGATGAATCATAAAATAAATATGATTCTAAAATTTAGGGAATCGTAAAGGTTGCGATTGGGAATGAAAGACAGAAAGACAGAAAAGTTTAAATTATCTCGCATTGTTAGTTATTTTAACATTGACCAATGTTTTAAAGCTAGATCAAGATAGTTTTTAACACACAAGGTCGAGACCAAGTTAGTCCTAATATTAGATTAATTTAGTCTTGATTTTGGGGGCGTCACATATAAGGCTAGATTGTAGCTAAAGGGTTTACCCAGACTTATGGAATTGATTATCAGGGGTCCTTTTCTCCCGTAGCCAAGATAAACTCAATCAGAATTTTGTTATCTTTGGCTGTGAATTATAACTGACCGTTACACCAATTTGATAGTTAAAAATACTTTTTTGAATGGAGATCTGGAGGAAGAGGTCTTTTTGATTTTGCCACCTGGATTTGAAGGAAACTGGGACCGAACAAAGTCTACAGGCAAACAGTCTCCTAGTGCATGGTTAGAGAGATTTGGGAGAGCTGTGAAGAACTGTGGGTACTGTCAAAGTCAAGCCAACCATACCATGTTCTACAAACATAGTAAGAATGGCAAGGTAGCAATTTTAATTTTTTATGTGGATGATATAGTCTTGGCAGGTGATGATGATGAAGAATTGAAGAGACAACAAAAAAGACTTGCAACTGACTTTGAAATTAAGGATTTGGGCGCTTTAAAATACTTTCTTGGAATGGAGTTTGCTAGATCAAAGAAGGTATATTTGTGAATTAACGAAAATATGTTCTTGATTTACTAAATGAGATAGGTCTACTTGGATGTAAACTAGCCAAGACACCTATTAAGCCCAATCTGAAACTATAACCTTCTAGAGCAGAAGATGTTCTTAATAAAGAGCAATATCAAAAACTTGTTAGAAGACTAATTTACTTGTCACATACACGACCAGATATTGCCTTTGCGGTCTGTATGGTCAGTCAGTTTATGCATGCGCCTTGACAAGAACACTTTGATGCAGTTAATAGAATTCTTAAATACTTAAAAGGCACCCCTGGAAGAGAGGAATGTTGTTCAAAAACTGTGGGCAGCTGCAAGTTAAAGCCTACACTAATGCTGATTGGGCTGGAAGTACTGTTGATAGACGATTAACTTCTGACTATTGCACGTTTATCGGAGGTAATCTTGTCACCTGGAGGAGTAAGAAGCAAAATGGGTAGCAAGAAGCAGTGCATAAGTTGAGTTCAGATCAATTGCACATAGAGTTTGCGAGGTGTTGTGTATTAAAAGACTATTGGAAGAATTGAAGATACTAAACATATGCCCGTGAAGGTATATTGTGATAATAAAGCTGTTATTTCAATTGCTCACAATCCAGGGCTTCTTGACAGAACAAAACATGTGGAGGTCGACAAGGAAAAAAATTGAAAATGGAATTATCTGCATGCCATATGTTCCTACTACTGAACAAGTTGCACATATGCTTAAAAGGGACTTCCTGCAAGACAGTTTGACAAGTTAATTGGCAAGCTGGGTATGGAAGATATCTTCAAACCAGCTTGAGTGGGAGTGTTGAAAAAGGAAAGATTTGGCTATATTACTTCCGGATATTAGTAGATATATTAGTTGTAAATGTTGGTTGTAATTAGGTGATAGTTGTAAATATTAGGTGTAATTAGGTGATTGACATTGCTGTAAAATAGGAAGTAGTTGGGTCAGTTAATTATGTAAGACCCCAACTTTTATGAATAAAGATGAATTTTCTATAAATATCATTTTTGAATATTAAGGAGTGAATGTGATATAATGTTATAGTTGTGGGTAATATTTATAAATTTTGCAAAGTACGCAAGTTGTTATATTATGTTTGATTGGTCGAAAAATATTCATTTTAACAGGGAATATTCGTACGACGGCACAGTCATTGGTGGACCCCACAATGGAATTATTGTCGGAGTTAGAAAACGATAGAAATATCTTTTTATAAGAGTAACAGCGGAAGTTTTACCGTTAACTGTTAAAATACCCGGTGATGAAAAGTACAGTAATACGTGTGGTTGCACAGTAGCACACGATATTGATTATTGATGCTTACGTGAGAAGTCACACAGTTTTGTTCAATTACGTGAGAAGTCAATATTTTATATATTATTAAATCAATAATTGAGACGACAAAGTTATTAACATTATTATTTGCAATATTGACGATGTCTAGAAGTTCTGTCAAGGAGAGGTTTGGTCACCTAATTGTGCACCAATAGAGAGAAATCCTTATTGGAAAGCCCCCTCTTTCCTGGGAACGACCTAGTTGTTGAATATTGCGAATTATAATAATGATGATAAATGTTGTTAAAAATATTAAGGTGATTTTTATGAAGTATTTGTTGTAAATATTGGCGTATTGTTTTGACCCCCATTTACTCATTTTTCAAAATAATCGGTAGAAAGTTATTTAATATTATAAAGGTGGGCCCACATGTGGGGCCCATATGTGAAAAATGAATTGGCTGGGAAAGTTCACGGGTGATTGTTTTCAAAGTCACAGGTTTTTGTTTATATATATATAATATATTTTATTAGTTTTGTTTTTTATGAAAAATAGAATATATTATATTTTATTATGCAGAATGTTTGCATAGTGTCTGCATAGTAGCAAATGCTGAAATCGTCCGAATTTTTTTATTCAACTGTGCGTTCGTGATTTTTATTTCCAAATAGTATCCTCTCCATTCTCCTATAAATAGGATTGCTTAGTTAGAATTGAAAATCACACCAGAATCAGAGAATTCTTCTTCTATAATATTGAACGTATTTCTTTCTAGTTTTAGAAAGCTTTGAGTGTAGAAAATAGTGAAAGTTTTTTTCAAGAATATTCCCACTATACCAGTTAGAATACTCTTCTTTTCAAGGTAAGGGATGTTATTTTTGTTCAATATTCATATGAAATAATATTTTCTTCCATACTCTGTAGTATGTAAGTAATATTATTTCGTTTCAGATTCCGAATTCTATACTCATTTTCTTAAAGTTTTGGCTTCTATATTCCATGAAATTAGTAGAATATTCTTGATATTTGCGCTTCATCAAGTATCTTTTCATGGAAATATTATTCTGAGCATTCTTGATAAGTTTTAACTTTTTCATGTCGGGGTACTATTTACGGGGTTACTATTCCCGAAGTTACTATTCACGGGTACTATTCACTCGGTTACTATTCACCCAGGGTACTATTCATGACAAAAATTGATTTCATTTTTGTCCAAATCATTTCTGATATAATATTATTCTTGAATTTTACTCCACAAAGCAGTATCATGTTTACAATTTGGACATTATTGAATTCTGGATAAATTGAATTATAAATCTTTAAAATTTATCATTTACTTTCATTTAATTGAATTCTTATATCATTGTTATCATTGTCATGCTTGTATTATTATGAAAGTCATCTTTGGCCCGTAGTGCATAGATGAACTTGGTATGATTATGACCAGGGATTATTTGGTATAATCATGACCGTAATGTTACAAATGATGTGGTAAAAGTCCTCATTGGCCCGTAGTGCATTGATGGACAGTTGTTGACATGATCATGACCATTGGTGAATACCCGAATATCCTTGGCCCGTAGTGCATGGATAAATTGTGGTCGTGATACTTAAGAATATCCTTGGCCGTAGTGCAAGGGTGATTCGATGATGTGGATTATTTATTTAGCTGAGTCTCAGTGATAAAAGTGATGAAAAACTTTTTAAATCATAGAAGATAGTAGATTTTATACTCTACTTGACTCTTCTAATGGATTGCTTGTTCCGCTGCAGTTAAACTTGATGTTTATTATATTTTATCAGTTTAACACTGTTGAAGGCTTATCTTAGTCATAAAATTTTTTACTGGGCTAGTTGAGTTCACCTTTTTCTTTCATTGTTCTCTTCAGGAAATGAGAATATAGCTGGGACTAATCGGGGAACGGAGTGACGGTCCAGATGTTTGCATTAGTAGTCCTCACTATTCTGGGAAATAGTGTGATAATAAATGTATTGAGGACTTATTTTGAGTTTGAATATTGTCTAGAAGACAATATTTGTATTAAAACTCACAGCTCATGTTGTATATTTAAGTTTGTATTTGTATTCTGTACCATGTATTTGGCGACTCAGAATGGGTGATGTATACTTATTTTGGGGGCATCACAAATTATGTTTCCTAATTTAACTGATTAGGCTGATTTTGTGCTTGTATTCTCTTTTATAAGAAGAGTGTAAACCTTTGTGAAATAAGAAAATTCTCTCTTTCAGTTCACAAAGGCAAATGCCATGTACAGCTGCATCTGATTTACGCAACCATCAACAGTAGAAGTTCTTCGAAAAAGCCTCTATTAATAGTCTTCTCACCATTGTCTGGACATAATGACTGTTGGGCCAAGAATATTTAGGCCTAGGATATACAGTGGGTTGTTACCTATGTGGTATAATGTGGGCTTGAATAAGGGGTTGTTTTGGTAGATGGGGGATTTGTGGATTAAGGTTCCTAGTTGTATTTGGTTTCTAGATATAGAAAGAAGTATTGGGATTGGAGCCAACTTCTTTTAATTCTAGGAGATTTGGTGCAATCCTGTTAAGGAATTATTGATTGGGAGGGAACCCTAATCCAACTTGGGGAAGGATTTCATGGAGGTAGTGAGAACACTATAAATACAAGGCTTTTCTCTGATTCTAAGGTACATGCAATTATTACTTTCCAACACTAGAGCATTAAGCCCCCATTGTTAACCTTATTCAGTTTGTACTTATTCTCAAACCGGAGTTATCCCCTGGGGGCCTAAGCCGTCAAGCTTTATGTTTTCCTGTTTCTGTGCAGGATTGAACACGCTTTGGTGATTGGAGCGTGTGAACGGATCTTGGCGTTAACATTGGCACTAGAAGGAGGACTTTTCTAGTGTTGTTGAATTTTCAATCACAAGCATCAACTTCTTGTGACTGAAATCATGGTGAACAGCAGGACGGTTTCAGGCATGAGACAATTAACGGCAGGAGGTTCTTCCCAACAGAGGGGGTCTGTTAAAGATAGACTGGGACCATTAAAGAGCATCCATGAGCGGCTCAGTCTTCAGAGCACTTCGTTAGGATCCAAAGGTGGAGACCGAGAAGACGTTAGGAGGAGGCTATTCTCGACAGCCAGTAAGGCGACTAAGAAGGTTCGGAGGAGGGTAGGAGGCACACTGCCTCGAACCCGACACTGAGACGATCAGAGGATAAAAGATATGTTCTAGCCAAAAAGGCGCAGGAGACGAAGGAGGCGTTGAGAGTGCTGCTGCTACAAAAGGAAGAGATTGCAAAGCAGATGGTCTATATGGTCGAACAGGAAAACGAGGCCTTCAGTCACAATCGAACCAAGAGGCGGGGTAGGTCTCCAAACAGATAGTCCAGGACGCGGCGGG
Organism: Panax notoginseng; assembly: GCA_016801055.1. Classification (NCBI taxonomy): domain Eukaryota; kingdom Viridiplantae; phylum Streptophyta; class Magnoliopsida; order Apiales; family Araliaceae; genus Panax; species Panax notoginseng. Next base: position 293,526,504 of record CM029012.1, on the reverse strand, counting down.
AGGAGGGTACAAGGCGATCCGAGAGTAGGCTTCAGAGTCGCTCCCGTGACAGGAGCAGATCGGGGGGTCGCATATCCGGGAACCAATCGAGGGTACACTGCCCTGTGAGTTCCTGGTACAGCGAGAGCAGCGGTCGAAGCTTTTCCAGGGCTGATAGTTCATATGGAAAGGGTCGGACCCACTACAGAAAGAAGGATTCTCTTAAGAATGAAGTACCCACAAAGCCAGAAGGAATGGAGTTGTTGGCCAAAAAGTTGGAGGAAATTCAAAAGGAGTTGGCCGAAGTCAGACAGGGAAAGTAAGTTCGGGCAAAAAAACTTCCCCATTCTCTCCTGAGATCGTTCGAGAAAAGGCAGACCCCAGCAAGAAACTCCCTTATATGGAAAGTTATGATGGTTCAGGTGATCCGTATGAACACAGTCAAGCGTACGACAGACTAATGGACTACTATGACTACTCGGATGCGGCCAAGTTTCATACCTTCATGACAACTTTGAGGAAGGATGCCAGACAATGGATGATGACCCTGGCCCCGAACTCAGTCTCGTCATGGGAAAAGTTGTGCGATAAGTTTCATACCCGGTTCTGGAGTAACAAGAGGAGGGGGAAGCCCACATAATCATTATCACAGATAAGACAACATTTCAATGAGACGCTGGGCCAGTACGTGAAAAAGATTTAGGGAATTGGTAGGTCTGGTGAAGAAATTAATGTTTAATCACCCGAAGAGCTTGGCCGAAGCGTTCGAGCAAGCTGAAGGCTTTATAGTGGTGGAAGAAGCCATGAGCAGCTTGAAGCAAGGCACAACAGAGAAACCAAAGGACGAAGATAAGAAAAAATCGGATGGAAACCAAAGGAGGTATGGTAGTAATAACGATAGGTCTGATGGCTATTAGAAGAGGTATAGTAGTAATACCGGGGGTTCGGGAGGAGGACGTCCGCCTTTCCCGAGTCAAAAGGTGAACATAATATAAACCAAGCTCAATACTGATCGGGGCACCATACTGGAACAAATAAGAGGGCAACCTTGCTTCGAACTGCCCAGGGATAACATAAAGGTAGGCACAGGGAACCTGAGCAAGTATTGCGACTACCATCAGGCAGCAGGGCATGCTACGGAGGCCTGATGGACCTAATAGAAAAGAATGTGCAGAACGGGACGTTAATTCAGTACGAGGCAGGACGGGAAGCCCCGAGGACACAACAGGAGAATAATACACCCGTCCAGACCCGTCAGCCCCAGCAGCCGAAGCAAACTCAGGTTACATGCCAGGTTGTGGATGTAATCACGGGTGGAACTATGGGGAAAATTGCCGAAAAAGGCGACGTGGATACTTGGATACGGTGTTGTCAGTGGCCGTCCAACCCGCAAGACGTGAAAGATCGTACCCTAGTTCGGTGATCTCAATTTACTGATGAAGATTTCCCCGCGGAACCGATCGAACCACACGAGGGAGCATTGGTAATTACTGCACAATTGGGTTCAGTGGATATGAAACGGATGATGATAGACAACGGGTCTTCAGTGGATATTTTGTATGTACACGCTTACCAAAGGATGAACCTGGACGGGAAAAAGATGGAAATCGAGCAGGAGTCTCCATTATATGGGTTCCGTAACGAGCCAGTCAGAGTTGTCGGGACAATTGAGTTACCAGACGTCTTCGGAATAGCTCCACAATAGGTGGAAATCACGTGCCGATTCTTTGTGGTACATATGGATTCGTTGTACAATGCGATTCTGGGAAGGCCCACCCTGACAGCCCTCCAGGCAGTAACATCGATTCCTCACTTAAAGATTATGTTACGTACGCCGCATAGAGTTGGAGAAGTTGCTGGAGATCTTGATTTGGCAAGGAGATGCTACCGAAATGCACTGATCACTTCGGGAGTAGGGGTCAGTAAGCAGAAACAGACCATTGCGATAGAGATCGAACCGTTTACAGAAAGCAGTACTGAACCCTTGGTTATGCCAGCGGGAGAGACCGAAGAGGTTGAGTTGATCCTAGGGAAGAAGGATAAGACTATAAGGATCGGGTCAGGATTGCCAGAGCCTTTTCGAACGAGCTTGGTGGAGTTGCTTCAGTGCTATGCAGATATCTTCGCCTGGGTTTCCAGTGACATGCCCGGGGTGGATCTAAAGGTTGCAGAACATAGGTTGCATGTAGACCCGACGAAGAAGCCAGTTCGACAAAAGAGGAGGATCTTTGCCCCAGAAAGGCAAAATATAATTGATGAGGAGATCGCGAAGCTCTTGGAAGCGGATTTCATATTTGAGATTGATTATCCTGAGTGGATGACAAACGTTGTATTGGTGCAGAAGCAGAATGGGAAATGGCGGGTTTGTATAGATTACACCGATCTGAACAAAGCGTGCCCGAAGGACTTCTATCCCTTGCCACACATGGACCAACTTATCAATGCAACTTCAGGGTATGCTTTGCTTAGCTTTATGGATGCTTTTTCGGGGTACCATCAGATTTCAATGTGCAAGGAAAACATCCCAAAAACAACCTTCATTACTCATCAGTCGGTATATGCGTATAAGAAGATGACTTTTGGCTTGTTAAACGTGGGGGCCACGTATCAAAGGATGATGAATTACGTGTTCACGAAGCAGTTGGGGTGGAGCATGGAAGTTTACGTGGATGACATGATCGTCAAAAGCATGACAGTTCGAGGTCATTTGGATGATTTGGAGGATTGTTTTCAAACTATTCGGCACTACAATTTGAGGTTGAACCCGACTAAGTGTACCTTCGGACTGGGTGCAGGGAAGTTCCTAGGTTATCTAGTCAGCAAGAGGCGGATAGAGGCTAATCCCGAGAAGATACAAGCTATTCTGGACATGAATTCCCCGCAGTCATACAAGGATGTTCAGCGTTTAACGAGTCGGATTGCAGCTTTGAGGAGGTTCATGTCTAAGTCGGCAGAGAGATGTTTGTCGTTCTTTGATACGTTAAAAGGGCCGAAGAATGCGAAGAGTTTCCAGTAGACTTCAGAATGTGAAGACGCCTTTCAGGGGATAAAGAGGTATTTGTCTTCGGCTCCTTTGTTGGTGAAGCCAATTCCTGCTGAGCCTTTGTACTTGTATTTGGTGGCAAACTCGTTGGCTGTCGGAGCAATTTTGGTGCGGGAGATTGGAGGTAAGCAGCACCAGGTTTATTATGTGAACCATGCCCTTAGGGATGCAGAAACAAGGTATCCGAACCTTGAGAAGTTTGCTTATGCTCTAATAATAGCCAGTTGAAAGCTTCGGCAATACTTCCAAGGTCGGTTAATAGTGGTGTTTACTAATCAGCCTTTGAAAAAGGTGTTGGGAAGACCAGAGGTTTCGGGAAGACTTGTTGCGTGGACTATGGAATTATCGCAGTTTATATTGGAGTATCATCCTCGGACAGCCATTAAGGGCAAGCGTTGTCTGATTTTGTAGTAGTGTTCGTTCTCCGAGGCAAATGGGAGTTTGGATCAGATCGAAGTGATCGAACAGTCGGTTGCAGTAGTTCAGCCGGTACAGAACTCGTGGACATTATACGCAGATGCGTCGACTACTTCGGATGTCAGTGGCGCCGACATTATTTTGACTAGTCCAAAGGGGTTTAAAGTGCAACAGGCGATCAGGTTTGGGTTTAAGGCAACGAACAATGTGGCCGAGTACGAAGCAGTGTTGGCAGGATTACGGCTGGCGAAGAGTCTTGAGGTACAGAAGTTGGTTATTTTTAGTGACTCAGTTGGTCGTCAAACAAATTTCAGGGGAATATGAGGCTTGGGGAACGAGAATGGTGAAGTATCTGGCGGAGGTAAAGGATTGATTGCAATATTTTGATTCTTATGTTTTTTGAGGGATAGATAGATCTGATAATGATATAGTTGATGCACTGGCAAAATTGGCTACGACCGAAGCAAGTATATTTGGTGGATCGGTTTATTTGGAGATTTTGAATCAGCCGAGTCTTCAGCATATAGAATTAATGAACGTAGAACGATCGAATTGTTGGATGTCTCCTTACCTCGACTATTTGGCTGACGGCGTTCTGCCTTCGGATCGGCTGTTGGCGAAGAAAGTTATACACAGAAGCTCGAAATTTGTGTTTATAGACGAGGATCTTTATCGACGAGCCTATTCTTCCCCTTTGCTGAAGTGTTTGGTTCCGTTCGAAGCGGAGTATGTTCTTCGAGAAGTTCATGAGGGGATTTGTGGTGATCATATGGCTGCGAAGTCGTTAACATACAAGGTGCTTCGCCAGGGGTACCATTAACCGACAATCTTCAAAGAAGCAACCGAGTATGTGAAGAAGTGTTCGAAATGTCAGTTAAACAGCCCGATCCCTCGTCAGCCGCCGGAAGAGTTATATTCGGTTTTATCCCCAATTCCTTTTGCTGTATGGGGGGGTGGATATCTTGGGCCCATTACCAAAAGCTAAGGGCAGGTTAGTTTTGTCATAGTAGCTATTGACTATATGACTAAATGGGTGGAGGCTAAACCCCTTCGGTTGATCACGGAGCAAGAATGTTTGAAATTTTTGTAAAAGTGTCGTATTCTGGTTCGGCATTCCCATGGTGGTGGTTTCGGATAATGGACGACAATTAGTTGGTTCGAAATTTGAGGCATTCTTGAAGGAATTGGGTATCCAACATCGGAAGATCTCGGTTGCTCATCCTCAGTCGAATGGGCAAGTTGAGGTAATCAATAGGACTCTGTTAAATGGAATAAAAAGAAGACTTGATGAGGAGAAAGGAAGGTTACCTGAAGAATTGCTCAGTGTATTGTGGGCTTATCGGACCACACCAAGGTCTACTACGGGAGACTCGCCTTTCATATTAGCTTATGGTTCGGATGCCTTGGTCCCAGTGGAGGTTGGTTCTTCGTCTCTTCGGGTCGGTCAGTTTCAGGAAGTATACAATGAGGACGGACTTCGGGCCAATTTGGTTTTGTTAGAGGAAGTTAGAGAAGCGGCCTTGGTAAAGCTTGCGGTGTATCAGCATCGAGTGGCCAAGTATTATAACAAAGGGGTGAAGCTCTGAAGATTTGAGGTAGGGGATTTAGTTCTTCGAGAGGTAGTAGCTTTCTAGGCCTCAGAATTTGGGAAAGTTGATGCCAAATTGGGAAGGTCCTTATGAAATCATTGAAGTACTAAAGTCAGAGACCTATCGGCTACGAGCAATGGATCGATCCGAGATCAAGAACACGTGGCATGCGGGAAGACTTCAGAAATATTTTCAGTAGGGTTGAAGTCAGAGTTTCTGGTCTGTAATTCTTCTAATAATTATCAATAAAAGAAGCATTTTTTCTCTTCAGTGTTATTCTATGTGATTGTTAATCTGTTCGGCTCCTGGGAGAGAACGAGATTTTTTGGTGTTTGGTGATATCTATTCTGCTCATGTGAGGGAACGAGATTTATTGGTGTTCAGGGACATCTGTTCTGCTCTTGGGAATGAAATTTTTTTGTGTTTGGTGACATCTGTTCGGCTCCTGGGAGCGAACGAGATTTGTTGGTGTTCGGTGATATCTGTTCTGCTCTTGGGAGAGAACGAGATTTTTTGGTGAAATCTGTTCGACCCTTAGGGGTGAACATGATTATTTGGTGTTCGGGGGAATCTGTTCGACCCTTAAGGATGAACATGATTATTTGGTGTTCAGAGGAATCTGTTCGACCCTTAGGAGGTGAGCAGGATTATTTGATAGTATCTGTTTGATGAACGAAAAGTATTGAGTTCGGTCCTTTAAGCGATTTTTTTTATTTATTTTAAGTGATTGTTTATTGATGTTAGTTACGGAAAATTTTTATAGGAGAAATTAAAAGATGTATTGCAAATTAACTGAAACGTAGAAGAAATTACAAGTTTACAGGTTTACAAGTTTACAAATTAAAGCTATGGTGGTGGAGGGTCATTTGTTAGGTTATCTTCGGAGGTGTCCTCATCCTCATCATCGGAAAAGTCAAGTAGTAAAGGGTTCAGAGCGACAACGGCAAGTTTGGCTTTCCCTTTGCTTCGGGCTGCTTCGTAGCCTTCAGCGTACATTTGTATGATTTCATTGTTAAGTTCGGGAGATCTTCGGTATTCACTTCGGATCTGATTTCGCAGTTCTTCAGTTAAGGGCGAGCCGAGGGCTTTGAGATCTTGGAGTTCTTTTTCCGGAACGGCCTGGAATTGGTGGTGCGCTTGCTCTTTCTTCATTACGTTGATAGATTGGCGGGTGAGTATTTGGTTGTTCTGCTTCAACACCTCGTTTTCTTTTATGATCTCTTCGTATTGTTCGGAGGTAGATTTTTGAAGTGCCTCAGACGCCGCCAATTCTTTTAATTTGGCATTGTCAGATTTGACCCATTCGCAATAGAATGAAGCGTTGTCGTGCAGGTCCTCCTTAGCCAGGGCAGCCTTCAGGAGCTCGTTTTCCCTTCGGGAGGCTTTCTCTTTGGCCTCGACGTCTTTATATCTTTGAGCAAGTCATCCGGAGACTTCGGGTGCCTGCAGGTGTTTAATAGTTAATATTAAAAGTTGATTAAGAAAAGAGGGTGATTGCTGTAATTTCTAATTAAAGACAACTTACACGGGCCTGATGCATCATGTCGGCACGGACAAGCTCATCAGTGGTTATGTCACCAAAGCGGAGATTGTCGGATGGAAGGACGAAGTGGTTAAACAGGTCGAGAGGGAACTTTTCATTATCCTCTGGCCATAAGGTTGGAGATCGGATAGCCTCGAGTGAGTGAGTGAGGGATGGTTGTTTGGAAGGCGATGTAAGTTGATCGGAAGAATTTGGGATGTGAGCCTTTTTTGAAGGTGCTGGTTTGCTGTCGGCGGTGTTTTTTCGTTTTCTAACTAGTTGGGGTATGGGGTCAGCAGGTTCATCAGGATCGGTGGGTATGATCTTATGTTGGCTAGTTTCGGCTGAGGGAACCCTCAGCTCTTCGGTTGTGAGGGGGGTGATCTTCACACGTTTCTTTTTTGTCCGAAGAATCTTTGTTCTTTCGGAGATCGGCATATCAAGAAGGCTCTCTGTAAGAATGGGGGCTGAAGTATTTTTTTTATTTTTTAGCCGCCCTCCTTTTCAGTCGAGTAGGGATTTGGGTCTTCAGTGGTGCTCGTGGTAGGGACGACTTCGGTGTTTTGGGGATGGGCAGGTCTTCGGTTATATCGCCGCAGAGGAATTCTTCGAGGTCTTTTCTCTCGGCGGAGGTTGGTTTGATGAGGGATACTGTAAAAAAAAAAAAGAATCTCTCAGGTTAATGACAAAAAAGAATTCAAAGATTAAGTGAAGTAGCAGGGTCAGAACTTGCGTTGGTGGTTATATATCCACGCTTGTTTGGTTAAGAGGATGAAGCTCCATTCTTTTTGGGGTAGTTTCTCGATTAATTTTGCCATCTCTTTCACTCGTTTGGGCGGGGTGTCGCCGAAGTCTACGTTCGGGTGTTTATAGGAAGCCCAGTCCGGGAGTTTGGGCGTTTCTGGTCTTTTAACAAAGAACCAATCTTTGTGCCACCCCATGTTGCTTGAAGAGGTATCCATCAGCGGGCGTTTCTCAAATTTGGAGTTGGGTTTTGGGGGTTGTTTGCTCTGTACTTTGAAACCAGGTCCGCTGGAATTTCCAAGTTGGTACAGGGTGAAGAAGTCGATTGAAGGTGGGACTCTTATTTCGTGGCAGAAGGCGATGAAGGCGATAATATTAATGTAGGAGTTCGGCAATAGTTGGGCGAAGCCGATGCCAATAAACCCTAGAAGAGTGATGATGAAAGCATGAAGAGGCAATCAGACTCCTTTTTCTAGCAGAGTGAGGGGCATGGCGGTCCAGCCGTTGGATCGGTGGTACATTCGGTCTGTGGGTGTGGGCGCTTTGAGATGGTGGGTTTCAGGGATTTGGTAATGCTGTCGGATTATGTTGTTTCTTGTTGGGGTATTCACGCATCATTTTTTGGAAATCTGTTTCTGGAGGGTTCTGGGTGGAGGTGGTGGCTGCACTGGTAGATACGTCAGGAATGGCATTGGTGTTAGGGTTTGGAGTGACCTTGGATGGGTTGGGAGCGGGGATGCTTGACAGAGGGTTTACGAGAATGGGGATGGTGTTTTCAAGTGAGATGTTTTCTGGGTTTTGGGAGGGGGCCATTGTTGTAGTTTTGAAGGATGATAGCCGGGAAGTTGCAGAGAGAGGAATTGTCCTTAATTTTGAAATGGGCTTGTGAAACTGTTTGAATTGGGAGAAAAGGGGGTTTATAATTTTGTCTTTTCAGCTATTCCTGAATGCCGCGGCACGGCTCATTAATGAGTATTATGATGGCGTTTGGGTGGGGGATTTGAAAGGTTGGATTACTATCTGATGTATGGATTTTCCGGATATTTGGTCTTGATTTGGGTTATTATTGCCCGTTGGGCCATGTTTGGAGTACTTTTCTATCAAATATTCTATTTGGATGGAAGACTGGGGGCAATGTTGGGCCAATAATATTTGGGCCTAGGATATACGGTGGGTTGTTACCCATGTGATATAATGTGGGCTTGAATAAGGGGCTGTTTTGGTAGATGGGGATTTGTGGATTAAGGTTCCTAATTATATTTGATTTCTAGATATAGAAAGAAGTATTGGGATTGGAGTCAACTTCCTTAATTCTAGGAGATTTGGTGCAATCCTGTTAAGGAATTACTGATTGGGAGGGAACCCTAATTCAACCTGGGGAAGGATTTCATGGAAATGGTGAGAACACTATAAATACAAGGTTTTTCGTTGATTCTAAGGTACATGCAATTATTACTTTTCAGCACTAGAGCAAGCCTCCATTGTTAACCTTATTCAGCATGTACTTATTCTCACACCGGAGCTATCCCCGGCGGCCCAAGCTGTCAAGCTTTTGGTGTTTTTCCGTTTCTGTACAGGATTGGACGCGCTTTGGTACTTCTCACCAGATTTAAGCCATATTATTTTATCAATAAGCTAGCCAAGTTATTCAAAAGTTCATATGTTTTGGTGACGTATTCGTGGACAATGGATTAAGAAAAGATAAAACCACCTATTAACTTCTCTTCCCATGTGGATCGTGCAAGCCTTAGTGTAATTTTCTGATCTCCACATAAACAGTCTATGGACTCTGGAGTCTTGTTGTATCTGACAACTTTGTATTTTTAATCACACTATACAAAATGCAGAAAAGTCTCAACTAAATATTTTGATCCCAACCGTTTCAATCCCCCTACTGCTAGTCTGATATCAATAGACACATCCATCAAAGATATTGCTTTCAATCTTTGTTCTTGTTATAACCCAGGTTGCCATCCCCAAAAGCTAACTATTATGGAGGGAGAGTCCAATGTTATATTAACCCACATCAGTTTGCTCATACAACCGATGTGGGATTGCCCCCACAAGCAAAACAATTTATTACAGGCCACCATACTTCCATATTGATGTCCATGACAGTATCACCAATCCTGATTCTTCATGGATTCGAGAACTTCAAAACCTTAATGGATTAGGAAACACAAATCCTTCTTAAATAAGATTCATACCACAAAAATGTAATCTTTATTAGGCCACCTTACTCACCTTTTCCTCCTAGTCATACCTCTTGGTGTCATCAGTCAAATATTTTTTCTTTGCAAAACAGATTTTTAATTTTTTTAAAAAAATTAAATTAAAAAAAGACACTTGATCCACTAGACAGATTTTTTTTAATTTAGCTATTACTATAATCTGATGACCCTTTTTGTATTCTGAAAATTAGCATATAGAAAAAAACCATTTCACCTCTTGCGGCTAATGCAGGCTGTTCAGATTCTTCTGGTCTTCCGCAAGCGTCTAAATACAGCAGAATCACAAGGTGGCAGTCTCAAGGTTGATAATAGTATGACTGAAGCATTATTACAGGTGGATCCCATTCAAGTGAGTTCTGATCTCCCAGATATCATTACAAAACTAAACCTTAGTGGAAAGATGCCGAGTCAAATGTTAGTTTGGTTAATTATATTCATGTAGCTAACAAACTTGAAGTTCACTGTTCTAAAATTGGTAAAGTGGATTCTGGAAAATTTTGTGTTATCAATGTTATATAGCCTAAATTTTATACTATATTGATGTAATTCTTATTAACTTTTGTACTATGTTGATGTTACTTCATAAAATTTACTGATGTTACTTCATAGAAGTCAGGTGTGAGTTGCTTGTTGTATATGATTGTTTGCTTTTCCCTCTTGCAATTATAATTATTTTTACTTTCAGGTGGAATTGCTTCTGGGAAAAGCCTACTCAGATTGGGGCCATGTCAGTGATGCTGTATCTGTTTATGATCAACTCATCTCTAGCCATCCTGATGATTTTCGGGGTTACTTAGCGAAGGTCCGTTTTTTCCTCCTGTCATCCCAAGTAATTTAAACTTCTGTTCTTTACCTTAAATAATGAACTGGGTAACACTTTGCTGAAGATGAGTTCAGCTGCAATTTGTTGCATAAAAATCTTTTTCTGATGTTCTAAGTTTGATGATGGTTCTCATGAAGATATAGTTTACACACTTTTCTTCCATTACTGAATTGAACAAAATTGTGTCTTTGATAATCTGAAAGCAGAAATATTATGAAAGAATGTGGTAAGATGTCCCCTAAAGTATTAAGGAAAACTGATCCTCTCACTTGATGTGTGTCCGTCCACTATGTCAGCAAATAGCTTCCGTCGGGAAAGGTTTTCGAGATGACATGTAGAGAATATATATATATATATATATATATATATATATATAATATTTTGTGAAAAAGAAATGTGATTCCTTAAATATTTCAATAGTTAATATAGAATATCCATAACAGTGACAGTTGTTCAATCTATCTGAGATGAAATAATGGTGTCTGAGCAAGTTACAACTTTTCACCACTAACTTTAGAATATTCTTTGTTCGACTATGAGAAAAAGCATATATATATATATATATATATATATATATATATATATCAACTTTCTTACTCCAGTTATAGATGATACCAACTCCGTTCCACAATTTATTTATTTATTTATTTATAATCTGGATTATCGTCATTTATTTGTTGGAAAAACTTGCATACATTTGTTTCAAATAATCCTTCATCTATCTGCTAGTCAATTTCTTTGTTTAGCTAGGATGAAAACTTGCGTTGAAATGTTTATTATTGTGCTCTTCAATAGGGAATTATATCAAAAGAAAATGGAAATGTTGGAGCTGCAGAGAGGATGTTTATACAAGTGAGTGTGGATGTGTGGATGCATTTCTTTGAACAAACATATGCACACCGATATGCACGCGCACACCCACACCCACACCCACGTGCACATGCACACGCGCGATTAGCTAGTCATTTTGAGGTCTACTATCTGGAGCAGTTCATCAATTCTGAAGCCCAGATTTACTTCAATCCACCATTAGCTAGTCATTTTGGGAATTTGAAGCATATACTCCTAAAGAACTGTAGACACATCTTTCATCAGTCTCTTATTGTGCTTTATCTTATTGAGAGGTAACTTGAATGAGATGAGTTGAGCCTACATTCTACCGTAGGTAGTAGAAAGTTTGGTGTATTTGTTGCTGCAATAATGTAGCTAGGAGTCTAGGACGACACAACTACAAATTTAATTTTGTGGTAGAGCTACTTCTGTAACTAAAAGTCGCTCTAAAATTCTCTTTTAACCCTATGCGTTCATTCTGGTGCCAGAGGTGCAACTGCACATGAAAATCTCTTATTATATCTACCAATACTGTAAACCAAATTTGAAAAGAAGGAAAAAAATATCCTTTAGCTTGAGACCCATGTCAATCAGCACGAATAAGCCTTTTTTTTATCAGAAATAATGAACAATTAATTATAAACTTTTAAATACTGCTGATTATTTCATTGCTATTATGAGTTCATCATCAGGCTCCTTGATTTATGTATTGAATCATTTGATGAACTTAAATCAACTCTTTACTTAAATTTATTATTCAATTTTGTTGAAATATCATTCATTTCCTCAAGCTTTCAATGTTTTTTAGGCCGTATATGTAAAAAAAGGCTTGTTGTAGTAAACTGAGGTGTTTGTTTTAGTTTATAAACAAACCAAAGCAATCCAATTGTAGAGAAAAACTACGCATAAAAATTGAATTGGATTAAAGCATATAACAGAAATGAGGTTAATTTTGTCTGAAATTTTTAGTCTCAAATGGTGGGGATTATAATAAATGGTTGAATATGGTATTAAATAGTTCTCCATATTAAGTCATTTTATAATTCCTAAACTAATAGTCTCAAGTCCAAATTTGAAAATAAAAAAGACACTTAGATTAATAGTCATATCTTTAAGAGTAATTTTTGCAAATAAAAATAGTTGAGACCCTGTTAATATTTTTCTGATAATGTATTAAAAGAGTTGGTGACGATGATCTTTTGTGAAATTTGAAAAAGTATTTATGGTAGTTACGATTGGTTTTAGTTTGATACTCGTGCATTGGAATTTTTTACTTGGTTACGATTGGTTTTAATTGGATGCGAAATAGGTAGATAGTTGCTATTAATACTACGTTAATTGTGTGCAGGCACGATTCTTCGCACCAGAGAGAGCCAAGGTACTCGTGGACCGTTATTCAAGACAATGAGTGCTAGTTGAATAGGCTATTACTTTTTAACTGGGAATTTCCAAATAAAGGTTATGTTGTAGACGGGGTGATTATAGGGGTGGGGTGGGGTTTGATATGTTATTGTCATTGTTGTAATATTGTCAAATATTTTATCATTGTTTTGGGGTGAATTCTTCTACATTAGAGCATTAATAACAGTTTTCCTAATTAACTCTATCCTCAATTTTGAAGAATACATCAACAAATTATTATTCAACAGTTTTCTTATCCTTATTTGACTCTCTATTTTATTCCCTATATAGGATTTTACTCCCCAGTGTGAGGGAATTAAAAGACCGTTTTCTATATATATAAAATGACATTTTACACCCTCATTTAAGTGAACAACTCATCAATCTTACACATATCGACATTTTTTTAGTATTTCATTTTCAAATTGTAAACTTAATATTGACTTTTTAAAAAAAAATTAATTTCAAACATATTCAAATTTAAAATTGATATAAATTTATTTAATTTATGTCAATATAATTATAAATATTATAAAAGTACTATTAATTATAAAATTTATTCAAAATTTAAATGAATCATATTAAATTTAAAAATATCACAAATTAACTTTTTAAAAGTTAATATTGATCTTGTGAACATTTGTAACTACAATTTATTCAATATTCTCTCTTTATAAATTATTTAAAATTTAAAATAAAATAAAAATTATTTTAAAGTGGAATATAATTGATAAATTATACTCTCTCTTTTATAAATTATAAGATTATTATTAATTTGATGTTTTGACTGTTGGAATTTTTAAATTTTAACTTTTAAATTTCAAATTTCATTATTTAAGGAATCAATATAAGAAACATATTTGGTACATAGTGAAAAAATTGAATCCCTAATTTGCATAATGATCCAATAGCACTGCAGAGTAGGGATAAAGATAAAAAAACTGTTGTGAATGCTCTTACTAGTTGCACGTCCAAAAAATAATAAAAGGACTAAGATACCCTTAATTAATAAAAAATCAAATAATAAAAAGACTAAGATACCTATACCAACTCACATGAATGATATTATTTTATACAAGAGTGAATGATTCGTTTACTATTTTCATGTGAGGGGAGTTTTGTGAAAATATCAATTTCCTTAAAAAATACTTATTAGTGTATTGTCCATTTACTAATTTTTGCCCTTATACCAACTGGTCCATCAAAAATTATATGATTTATAAGAATCCAAGGAACTATCTAATTTATCAATACCATTTTTATGTCACAATGTAGCATCTAAAAAGATCAATAGATTGAATTACTTTTCAAACTAATGCAATTTGATTTTGACCGGTGATTGAATTACCATAATCATTCAATTTTACTTGAGAGATCACAAAATAATAAGAACTTCACTCAGTAAAGATAATGAATCAATTAAGTCAAAGTGCTGAAACTCCACTCTACGATTCCAAGATACAACATCTGTTGTTAAGTCATTTGGAGAGAAATCTAAAGCAACTTGGCCGCACCTCAAAATAAATATCTTGGTGATTGATAAGATCTTAATGATCATTTGTAATCCAAGTTTGTGTGACTTGAATGAGTCTTTTTGAATCTTTAATTTGTGTAATAGTTCTTAGTGAATTGTAATATTTGTGATGCCCTTCTTAGTGAAAAATCCCTACTCGAAGAGTAGAAGAGAAGAGGACTAAAATACTTTTGTATTTCGAACCTCTTAAAAACATCTTGTGTTCTTTAATTTATGCATTTACATTGCATTAGTTCACTAAATTTAGAGTTTTGTATTTTCATATAATCATTGAAGGAGTTTTTCAAAGTATAATTTTGCTATGCTACACTAATTAATTAACTTGCTTAACTGTTTTGGTAATAACTATTCATTTATTTTTTTGATAGAATTTATTCAACCCTCCATTCTAGATCTCTTTGTGCCTTGGGAATAACATGCTAGATGAAAATCAAGCTGCAAATGTTTTTTGTAAAACAAGAACTATTTAGTGAATTACATATGTACAAAAAATAATTCAGAATTTGGCAGAGGTCTTTATAATATTGGGACAAAAAATGAATAATCTACTTGAAGCCAACAAAAGTTCTAGACATATTTCGAGCGAGTACGAATTTATAAATTCAACACAATAATGTGTGATGATGTATCAAAATAAATGGAAGACTAGTTGAAAAATATAATCATTTATTTAAACGACGAGAATTATGAGATAGATAGAATATAGAAATAATCAGATGAATGGAGTATGGAATCCTTAACTTACGCACAACCACAAGTCCAAATCACTTTCTTTTTTATACAAATATTTTAGTAAAATCTTTACTTCTCGAATTTAAACCCTTTGAAACACCATGATACAATTCTCAGATTGTTCTAACATCTTCTATAAAACTGTAAATCTCGAAAAGATAAGTGATATACTTAAGAATCACCTGATTTGGAAATCGTATGACAGTTCCAAAATTTGATATACTCCCTCCGTTCCTTAATATAGGTCGTTTTAGACATGTGCACAAGAATTAAAGAAATGATTGAAAAGCATTAACTATATTATCAATTGTCTATAATACCCTTCACCTCACTTATCTCATAAATATGGATCAAAAAATTAAGTGGAGTAATAAGGGGCAATTTGAAAAAAATAGTGATTAATTCTCCTAGATAATTACAAACGACAAATAATTAGGAATAACAAAAAAAGTCTAAAACGACCTACATATAAGAATGGAGGGAGTAACAAGTTTGACGAAAAATAAGACATACTGTTGTTTTTGATGATTTTGGGACAGAATGGCTCTTTAAAAGGTTTTGATGTCTTCCAAATCGATGCAAGGGAGAAAATACAAAAATGTTGGCTTTTGAATCACTTAATTTTGAGTTCATGTGAATTAGTTATGATTTTTACAAGATTTTGTAGTATATGTAGGAAATTTACTCGGGAAATAGGATTATAATATGAAAATTTAGGATTGCTACATCTTTCTCTCTTTAAAAATAATTTCTTTGTCAGAATTTAAGCAAAAAGGTACAAAACTCTTTTTATGTTTTTTTTAAAATGTTAAATTTAAACTGAAGTATTACATTACTATCCCTTTAAAAAGAATTTTATCCCCAGAATCGAAAGAGAGAATAAAATAATAATAAAATTATGACGAACACAGTAAATTAAAGTCGAGAGTTAAGATTATGCAAACGAAAAATCAAACTAAAAATTATAAAGAAATATCTCAATCTATCTCGTGGTCTATCCATAACTCCCGGACCAATTTTAAAAAACAATGTACAAAATTGTAACCTAAACTCTGATACTATTTATAACAACCTAGGTCAAATGCCAATTATAAATCAAATCATAGCATAATAAGGCTCAATACGTTTTAATAATATCGTTTTGGATTATCTTAATCCTCCACAAATTTACCCAAAAGGTCGCAATGGGAGTTATTACTTCTTATATGCATATCATACTATCCCATATGTTATGACGCGGGACTGTGGTGTTGCACAATATGAAAGATTCATCTGAAAAGTGAAATACTCAGCAAAAACACATTTTCGGTAAGATTAGGGAATTAAAGAGAGAGAAATGACTATTGAATTGAAAAGAGAGAAAAAAGAAGTGAGAAATCATGTGTAATGCACGTGGTGTCTTTTATTTTATTTAAAATGATGTTAGCAATAAAAAAAGTAATCATTAAAAGAATTTATTTAAAATAATTTATTTAAAAGAATTTAATATGATGTTAGCAGTTAATCATAAAATTAAAAAAAAACAATTGTCACATGTAAAAGACATCTCATCAATAATTAACTTCAGTTAGAGAGACAATTAAATTTTGATAATCTTTGTTACATTTTCTGTGTTTTTGTTTGATTTGTTTGATTGAAAATAAAAAAACAATGTCAATAGACTTCATTTTTTAATAATTATTATTATTATATTTTAGGCTAGTAGTAAAATTTCGTGATGAACTTGACTTGAGCGCACGAGTAACTCACAAATTACTCCAGTCGAGTTCAAACCAAGTTTTGCAAGTTCGAGTTATTAAGGCCTGTCTGGCTTAAATTAAAAAAATTAACAAAACCCATTAAAACAATTTTGAAAAATAAACTAAACCCATACTATATATGCTACCATGATAATTAATTTAGTTTTTTTTTAATCTTCTATATTTATACCATCACAAATTCACAATGTAATAATTCACGCAAGTCATAGATTTATTAAGAAAATGTTAAACTAACTTTTTTTATCAAGTACAAAAAAAAAATTCCTTAATTAATGAGTTAATTGCATAAACTTTTGTAATATGTATATTATATATAGGAAAAGAAATTGCAAAACATAAATAGTGACATATATAGTATCTAATAACTATGGGATATGATCCATAGCAAGTATTTGCTATGGATGTAAATTGGGCAAATAGTATCATATCCGTTCATTCTATAAATCAAGGGCCTGGATTAAAAATTAATAACTCCCTTACGCCAATTCGTCTAGCGTATCTCCAAAAATATTAAGTCGTACGCTACTTGGAGTAGCGTACTATAAGAAGATTTACACAAAATTCCAAAACATCAACCCAACTGGATAGACTGTATCTGTATAGACTGTATGAATAACTAAAGTCTTATCACACTTCATGTCCCACAAAAAAGTCTCACTTCCTCCTCTTTCCACCTATAAGCGAGTGAAATCTCAAGAGTTTCTAAGAAAAAGAAAGTGGTCTCCAACCAACACCAACCCCTCTCTTTCTCTTTCTCTTTCTCTTTCCGGTCTGGCGGTCTCCTTCCCTTTATATATATCCATCCTATCATATCCTATCTCCAATCATCATATCCAACCTCAGAGCTCAACCGATAATCCTCTCCCTTCGAGCTCAATATCACTACCACAACTATTCTCCTCCTAAAAACACACAAAAATGGCTTATTCTCCGCCGGACACGAGCAAGACCACCAAGCTAGAACGCTACAACAGCTATATTCGACGTGTCAACACCACCACACTCTTAGCAGTATCCTCCAAACTACTCTTCCGTCTCACTCTATTAGTGGCAATTGTGCTACTGTTTTTCTTCACTGTAAATTACACTCCACTTTCCGATCATACTAATATCAATAATTCCCAGCCGCACCGCCACCTTCAAGCCACCACTCATTTCCTCTCGTCCACCTTCTACGGCAGCGGCGCCGCCTGGGAGAAACAAGTCCGCCGCTCCGCCATCCCGCGCCGCCCTAATGGATTCTCCGTCCTTGTCACCGGAGCGGCCGGATTCGTCTGGACCCACTGTTCCCTCGCCTTGAAAAAACGAGGCGACATCGTTCTTTTTTTTTATATATAGCACGCTACTCCAAGTAGCGTACGACTTAATATTTTTGGAGATACGCTGGACGAACTGGCGTAAGGGAGTTGTTAATTTTTAATCCGGACCCTTGATTTATAGAATGAACGGATATGATACTATTTGCCCAATTTACATCCATAGCAAATACTTGCTATGGATCATATCCCAATAACTATATATATATATATATATATATATATATATATATATATATATATATATATATATAACCGGGTAAAAAATTGGGTCGAGTTAAAAAATTGCGACAAACTCAACTTCAGTAGCAAGTTGAGTCAATTAAATGAATCCGGTTCCGGGTAACTATCGTCCTTTAATAACTATAAAAGTCATATCATAGGCCTTAAGAAGAAGCCTGTTCGGGAATGACTTATAAGTTGTTCAAACTAACTTATAAGTCATTTGTTATTTACCTGTTTGGAAATTTGGAAATGACTTATTTTTAATTTATAAGTTGAGTTTTAACTTAAAAAAATAAGTAAATATTTGTAACTTATAAGTCATTTTAAAATAAATTTGTTTGACCAAATGTAATATTTATTTTTTTCCCCCTTCTATTTTGTCCTTATTTTTATTAATGTCTATTTTAGTAAGCTTTACATTTATTTTAACTTATAAATCCTTATGAGCCGAACACCTTCATAACTTATTTTAATTTAATTTTTGACTTATAAGTCAAATTAATACCGAATACTTTTACTTACAAGTCATAACTTAAAACAATTTATAAATCAACTTCTATTTTAACTTTTATATCATTTAAAATAAATCATTTCCGAACATGCCCTTATGTAGCTTCATTATTTAGAGTACTATCACGTGGTTGGGGAAGCAGACATTACAAGCAAGTGGTCTTAGCTCCTAGATTAAAGGCTTTCATATTTGAGTAGTGATATAGCCATATAGACACAAACTATTTTATAAACTGTTGATGTGACATATTTCATCTCAGCGTATTGATCAACAAATTGTTTTAATATAGTCTTCAGTTCCACACAATATACTGAGGTAAAGTATGCCACATCAGCAATTTGTAAAATATTTATAAAATAATTTATGTCTCTAACATTATTCTTCCTATTTTATATTCGAGATAACTATAAGTGAGATTTTTAAGTTACTCACTAAATTAAAGTTTTAGAATATTCTTATTATTTAATATTAATAAGATAACCGCTATACTAGCAATACAATTATTAACAATAACTAATATATTGCAACTTGTTATAAAGTGATTCCCTCAACAGGAGGGATCACTCGTGCTCTCTCCCTCAATTATTTCCTTCTCCCATGAGTCATCAGTTCCTCTCCCCTTTCCTTTCCTTTTCCTCTTTCAACTCCGCCTATATAAGGTAAGCTACTGAATGAAAAATGATGAGAAGAATTGACAGAAGGAATTTCTCTCTCTTTTATCTTGCTTATTCTCTCTCAATTTATGCAGCAATTATAAGAGTATCTTTATATACTTTTGCTAAAGTTTTATAACACGTTATCAGCACGAAGCTCTAACCAACTGAGACGGTAAAATTAAATTCTTGCAATTTATTATTATATTACCGTTTTGGCTATACCACCAATAATATAATTTTATTCTTATAATTGCCATTAAATTCTGTTATTTACAATGGTACCATCTATCTTTGTTAATCTTACAAGACTTGGTGGGAACCTTTTTTATTATTATTCCGCATTTAATATTCTATCGGAATATCCTGTCGGTGTGAATTTCACCTGACCTGATTCCATTATTTATTATTCCGCATTTAATTTTCTGTCAGAATATCCTGTCGGTGTGAATTTCACCTGACCTGGTTCCATTATTTATTATTCCGCATTTATTATTCTTTTGAGAATAACCTGTCTGTGCGGTCGGTCTATCGCATGCATGGTGAAATTCTTCTGTTATTCCATTATTTATTATTCTGTTGAAATAATCTGTCTATGCGAACTACCGCATGCCGGGTGAAGATCCATTTGTATTTTGCTAATAACATAAATATAAGAATATTTATATTTACATTTTATCACCACTTGAGATCGTGACGTAGTTTATTTTTCATATTTCATACATGCAATTATTTATTGTTTTAATAAATAATAAAATTATGTTTTAACCCAGAATAGATGGCAAACTTGACAAAAATAGATTTTTCTATTTTGAAAATCTCTGGAGACAATTATTTGGCTTGGGCACTTGATGCAGAATTGCACCTTAGTGCAAATGAGTTAGAAAAGACCATTGAATCAGGAAATACAACTACTTCGGCACAAAATGCAAAAGCCATAATTTTTCTTCGTCACCATATTGATGAAGGATTAAAGACTGAGTATTTAACAGTCAAAGATCCTTTATCTTTATGGAGACAACTTAAGGAAAGATTTGACCACCAAAAATTGGTTGTTCTCCCTAATGCCAAATTTGAGTGGCTTAATTTAAGGCTACAAAATTACAAATCAATTACGGAATATAGTTCCAATGTTTATAGAATAACCTCTACTTTGGCTTTGTGCGGAGATCCAGTTTCTGAATCCCAAATGTTAGAGAAAACGCTCTCAACTTTTCATCCCACCAACATGATTCTGTCGCAACAATATAGACAGAGTAAGTTTATAAAATTTAGTGACTTATTGTCTATTCTCCTGGTTGCAGAAAAAAATAATGAATTGTTGTTGAAAAACCATCAAGTACGGCCAACGGGTGCTACCCCATTGCCGGATATTAACAGCACGTCATTCCAACAGAATAAACGTGACAATAGATGGTCATATAATAAGAAGCCTTGGGGACGAAAGAATAAATGAGGCCATCGTAAAAATAAATTCCAGAACCGCGACAATTCAGGCCACCAGAAGTGGCAAGTGTCTGGGTCGGGTAAAAATAAAGAAAATGCAGCACCGATAAAGAACAAACCAGATGTTTGTTTTAGGTGTGGGATGAAAGGGCATTGGTCGCGTACCTGTCGTACGCCGAGGCATCTGGCTAATTTATTCCAGGAGTCTAAAAAAGAACAAAGTAATGGAGGCAGAAACAAACTTTGTTAATCATCAATTGAATATTGTTGATGATTCACCAATGACCAACAATGAGGAAAAGGTTGATGATATTACTGAACCTTCTGAAAGTATCTTTTGGGATATCGTTTAATTTCTTGTTTTAATTAAACATCCTGCATGTATAATATTATTAGTTTTCATTCTATATGTGATATGTGTTTCTCATGAATAAAATTATATTTGAAATGTAACTTTTCTTATTTATGTTTTTATATGTGTCAGACCATCTTTAATGGATATGGAGGATATATGTTTAGCAGACAGTGCAACAACTCATACAATCCTTCAAAGTGAGAAATATTTTTCACAACTAATCAAAGCTAAGGAAAATGTAGGAACTATCTCTGGCACATTAAATTTAATCAAGGGATTTAAAAAAGCTAGTTTCTTGCTACCAAATGAGACATAAGTTTTTATCAAAAATGCTCTATATTCTAGTAAATCAAGAAGAAATTTGCTTAGTTTTAAAGATATTCGACTAAATAGTTTTCACATTGAAACAACCAATGAGAATGATAATGAATATCTTCTCATTACTTCTACTATTTCTGAAAAAAAGAATATCTTAGAAAACTTCATTCAATTTCTTCTGGATTATATACTATGAAAATTAGAGCAATTGAGTCTCATACTGTTATGATTCCAAAAATCATAGATCCCAAATCCTTTATGCTTTGGCATGAAAGACTCGGTCATCCAGGTACTTCTATGATGCGTCGTATTATTGAAAATTCTACTGGTCATCCTCTCAAAGATAAAAAGGTTTTTCCTAGTAGTGAATTTCTTTGTGCTGCGTGTTCTCGAGGAAAATTAATTGTTCGGCCATACTAGTAAAAGTTTATAAAGAAGCCCCAAAATTTTTAGAGAGAATTCAAAGAGATATTTGTGGACCTATTCAACCATTGTCTGGCCCATTTCGATATTTCATGGTTTTAATAGATGCTTCAACTAGATGGTCTCATGTTTGTCTTCTCTCTTCTCGAAACTTTGCCTTCTCAAAACTTCTTGCTCAAATAATCAAGTTACGGGCTCAGTTCTCTGATCATCCAATCAAGTCAATTCGACTTGATAACGTAGCTGAATTTTCATCAATGACTTTTAATGATTTTTGTATGACTATTGGAATTTCTATTGAGCATTCCGTTCCTCATATTCATACACAAAATGGCTTAACTAAATCTTTAATAAAAAGACTTCAACTAATTCCACGACCATTAATGTTAAGGGCTAACTTACCTACCTCAGTTTGGGGTCATGCAATTCTTCATGCTGCAGCCATCATTTGAGTAAGACCAACGGCTCTTCATAAATTTTCTCCTCTACAGTTAGTTCTTGGACAGACACCCAACATATCACACTTTCGAGTTTTTAGAAGTGTAGTATATGTTCCAATTGCACCTCCACAAAGAACTAAAATGGGAGCCCAACGAAGAATATGTATTTATGTTGGTTTTGATTCTCCTTCTATTATCAGATATCTTGAACCTTTAACTGGAGATGTTTTTACTGCACGTTATGTAGATTGTCATTTTGATGAATCTATATTTCCACCATTAGGAGGAGGGAAAGTTTTAAATAAAAAACCCTCTGAAATATCATGGAATGCATCAGATTTAAATTCACTTGATCCTCGTACAGGACAATGTGAAATTGAAGTTCAAAGAATTATTCATTTACAAAATATTACAAATCAAATGCCAGGTGCATTTAATGATGCTAGAAAAGTGATAAAATCACATACACCTGCAGTGAATACTCCAGCAAGGATAGAAATACCTATTAAAAAATTAATTCCTAGAGAATTGACGAATAAGGTAATAGAAGAATCTAAACCACGCCAGAAGTGTGGAAGACCGGTTGGTGCAAAAGACACTGTACCACAAAAATCAAAAGCAAATAAGGAAATCCCAGAAGGAATACCCGCTCCAGAAATAGCACTTATTCCAAGAGTGGAAATAGCCCCAGAAGAGGTACAAACCGCTCCAGAAGCAACACATATTCCAAGAGTGGGAATAGCCCCAGAAGAGGTTCAAAATCTCAGTGAAGGGATAAGAGATGAACCCCAAGAGATCTCAATAAATTATGTACATGATGAGAAAATAAGGGATCGAAGCAAAGTCATGATTGATGACATATTTGCTTTCTCTATAGCATTAGATATTACTTTGATTCCTGACACAGATCCTGAACCACAAAACGTGCAAGAATGTCGGAAAAGAAAAGATTGGCCAAAATAGAAAGATGCTATTCAAACTGAGCTACAATCTCTATTGAAAAGAGAAGTATTTGGACCAGTAGTCCAAACACCGCTGGGTGTAATCCCAGTTGGAAACAAATGGGTATTTGTACGAAAGCGAAATGAGAAAAATGAAATTGTAAGATACAAAGCCCGACTTGTAGCTCAAGGGTTTTCACAAAAACCTGGTATTGATTATCAGGATACATACTCTCCAGTAATGGATGGAGTTACTTTTCGCTTTCTGATAGGTATGGCAACCTTGGAAGGTTTGGAAACACGTCTGATGGATGTTGTAACTGCATACCTATATTGCTCACTTGACAGTGAGATTTACATAAGAATCCCTGAGGGATTGAAAATGGCTGAATCACAAAGGCCACGTCACATATATTCAATCAAGTTACAACGCTCGTTGTATGGGTTGAAACAGTCTGGTCGTATATGGTATAATCGACTTAGTGATTATTTAATAAAAGATGGATATATAAATGATCAAGTATGTCCATGTGTTTTTATTAAGAAATCGCAAAGTGGATTTTCCATCATTGCTGTATATGTTGATGATTTGAATCTTGTAGGTACTCCTGAAGAACTCACAAGAACTGCTACTTATTTAAAGGATGAATTTGAAATGAAAGATCTTGGAAAGAAAAAATTCTGTTTGGGAATACAAGTGGAGCATTTAGCATCTGGAATTTTTGTTCATCAATCCACATATGCTGAAAAGATTCTCAGTCTTTTTCATATGGATAAAGCTCATCTTTTGACTACCCCGATGGTTGTTCGATCTTTAGAAGTTGATAAAGATCCATTTCGGCCTCTAGAAAGTGGGGAGGAAGTTCTTGAACCTGAAGTTCCATACCGAAGTGCAATAGGTGCTCTTATGTATCTTGCAAACTGTACACGACCTGATATTACTTTTGCTGTTAACTTGTTAGCAAGATACAGTTCTTCTCCTACTAAGAGACATTAGGATGGGATCAAACACATTTTGAGATACCTTCGTGGAAGTATAGATCTTGGGTTATTTTATTCAAGAAATTCAACGTCGCAATTGGTTGGATATGCCGATGCAGGATATTTATCAGATCCACACAATGGAAGATCACAAACAGGTTATGTATTTATATATTGTGACACGACTATCTCCTGGAAATCCACAAAGCAAACCATGACAGTTACATCTTCAAATCACTCTGAGATTCTCGCTATACATGAAGCAAGCAGAGTGTGTTTGGTTGAGATCAATTATTCAGTATATTCAAAAGTCATGTGGATTACCATCAATCAAAGACATTCCTACAATCCTGTATGAAGATAACGCTGCATGCATTGCTCAACTTAGAGCGGTTACATCAAGGGAGATAGAACAAAGCACATTTCACCTAAATTCTTCTTCACACTTGAGCTACAAAAGAAGGGTGATATAGATGTGCATCAAATTCGATCATGTGATAATCTAGCCGACTTATTCACAAAGTCGCTACCAAATGCAACGTTTGTAAAACTTCGAAAAAAGATCGAAATGTGTCGACTGAAAGACTTATGACAACATTTCATCAAGAAGTAATGAATTCCTTTTGAGGGGAAGACTGTACTCTTTTTTCTTAGTCACGGTTTTTATCCCAATGGATTTTTTCTGACAAGGTTTTAACGAGACAGTCAATTAAGATATTAATTGTAAAAGATATGTACTCTTTTTTCCTTCGTTAAGTTTTTCCCACTGGGTTTTCTTAACAAGGTTTTTAATGAGACATAATTTTCTATCGTAGAGAATCAGGGGAAATGTTATAAAGTGATTCCCTCAACATGAGGGATTACTCGTGCTCTCTCCCTCAATTATTTCCTTCTCCCATGAGTCATCAGTTCCTCTCCCCTTTCCTTTCCTTTCCTCTTCCTCTCTCAGCTCCGCCTATATAAGGTAAGCTGTTGAATGAAAAATGATGAGAAGAATTGACAGAAGGAATTTCTCTCTCTTTTCTCTTGCTTATTCTCTCTAAATTTATGCAGCAATTATAAGAGTATCTTTATATATTTTTGCTAAAGTTTTATAACACAACTAAGCTTAATTATTTATTTAGTCATCGTCAATGTGAGAGAAATAAGTAGAAAGTAATATTCAAAGAATTTGGATCCATATTATAAGATTATTATTAACTTTTTGAGATATTTTGAAATTAAAAATTAACATAAAGTCATTTAATTTTATTTAATACACTGAAAAATATTATAAACTATCTAAAAATATTATTATTAAATTTATTGATTATATTTTTTAATAAATCTTAATTTTCAGTTTGAAAATATTTTAAATTGACTTTCAAAAGTATGTAATAATCCTATAATCTGAACCAAGGGATTTAACTAAATTCAAATGATTCTCTACGAGTAGAATATAAATTTTATTAAAAATTCATAGAGATATACTTTTAGTTTTAAACTCTATTAACGTTTAATTACTTTTGAAACTCTTTAATAATCTAGACTAGTACATGTGGAACACACTTGTATAAATTAATTTTTATTGTTCTACAACATTAAAAATTTAAAAGTAATGAGATGAAGAATGATGAATAAGTAATAAGTAATGAATTAGTTAGAGTCGGAACAAATCACATTTTCAATGAGAAAAAATTTCTGAACAGGCCGGATAGATTTCATGTAATTGATTATGTAATAAATTATTATTAAAATATTTATTGTCATGTTATTAATTATTATTAAAATATTTAATATCATGTCATTTCAGACAAAAAATTTGACAACATTAACATTGAGATCAGTCAGCTCATCATGAATCATGAACCAGGATCCTCTCCATTTTAAATAAACGGAGACTCCATTCTATGATCCAGATTTAAAATATACTCTCTCTCTTGTCAACATAACATGACGTCACATTCTAACACATTTTAAATCTAGACTATGAAATGAAAAGTCTCCATTTACGTAAAATTGTGAGGATCCTAGTACCCTGATCATATGCACCAAAGGTAAATTAGAATTAAGAAGAATAAAAAAAGGAGTAGAAAAAACCCTTTCCAGTTATACATTACTACCTATATATTGTTGCTCTACTGGTCTTCATCTTAGCTACGTACCTGATCCTGATTGCATTTCTTTGAGTGACGATGAGCTTGAGGGGCTTTTTGAGCTATTTCGCCCCGACCGTACAACCAATGGGTCGCTAAACCCATCCCGTTTCACTGAAATGTGGCTGTGGCTTGTAGAGGCGCCTGCACTGCGACAAACTAACACAAGTTTGGTCATGTTTTCGTCGGCAATTCCTCTCAATCTGTTAAGCTCCGGTAAAACAACCTTGCCGAGATCTGGCCGGTCTTTCCGTCTTAGCTCTGCACATTGGAGTGCTAACTTGGCAAAGCACAAGGCCTCTTCCACAGGCCAATCAGGAACAGAATGGTCCAGCATCTCAACGAAAGTCCCCTTCTCGATAGCCCGCCCAACATGGTGCGTCAAACCCATTGCTGGCTTTGCTGTTATTATTTGTAGGAGCATGATTCCAAAGGAATAGACGTCAGATTTAACCCCAAGCATCCCGGTTTGTTGATACTCGGGATCAATGTAGCAGAAAGTTCCGGCTGTTGAAGTCATTCGGTACTGTGTTACATCGTCTGCCACAGATGGAGGGACAAGCCTGGCCAGCCCAACATCGCTGATCTTGCTTACATAGTTGTGGTCAAGAAGAATGTTAGCAGGTTTGAGGTCACGATGCACTAAAGGCTCAGGCTTGGTCTGGTGGAGGAAGAGTAGGCCTGTAGCTATCTCTGCTGCAATTCGGAACCTAAGTTGCCAAGACATTGCTGGGGTGTTCCCTCGCTGGAACAGACGATCGTCTAAGCTACCATTAGCCATGTATTCATACACCAGACATCCAAACTCTGGGCAGGCTCCAAGGAGTAGTACCATATTGGGATGTCGCATGCAGCTCAACACTTCAACCTGCATTAACAGTAGATGCAGTCATCGTTGTTAAATGCTTAATTAGTTACATCATAGCCCAGTGTGATTCTTTGTGATAATTAATCCTTTTTCTCCGAAATGCATTTAGAGTGGTCTTATGTCATATATGAAGTAACCAGGGTAGGCATGCAGGAGCTCTGAGCACATCATGTATTCCATCCGTTCTCTGTTCTTATGCTGATAGTATAAAATGACATAATGTCTTCAAGTATAATAAAAATAATTTCACTATCATGCCACTACCGCTAAACTAAACATGGAGGGAGTATGTCATGTTTATATAATTATATCCAACTATTGTTGGGTGTAGATACAAGAGATATCCAAATCAGAATTATTTATGAAGACAAATTACAGCTTCTTGTAATCAAAGGGGAGAAAAAAAAGAAACTTAAGAGAGCTGCATTCTTAAGTTTAACAGAGTCATGTGACAGTTAACAACATAAGCATGATGAGTAGATGACAGGGATTAATCGAAAGGTGGAATACTTGGTGAGGACACGTGTGTATGTAGCAGAAAAGGAACTGCTAGCATGGTATCCAAGAACTTACAGTAGTTTCCTGGTAAGAAAGTAGAGTAATTTAAAGATGGAATTTTGATGCAAACAGGTAAATGCATATTCTAATTTCAGTATTTAACATCTAATTTTATAGTTGTGCTATTATTTCACCATTTCAAGGACCCCAATTTTCGATTACTTTTACTAATTTTAGTAATTTAAGTTTTTTCAATTATTTGTTCTCATTCATGAATATGAAATTCTCTTAGAAATTTTATAAAGCATAAAGTCTAAATCCTGATTAGTATTTTGTAATTTATGGCCTCACCTCTTGCTGAAATTGTGACCGACCTTGCTCTGCATCTGGACGCAAGACCTTAACTGCTACTGGTGTATGATCAAGATAACACTTAAATACAGGGCCATAACCCCCTTCCCCAATCTGCCGAGATTCAGCAAAAAACTCTGTTGCCACTTCAATCTCATCTATTGTGTATCTCCTGTAACGAAAATCATTTTGGGGTAAATTATTCAAAACCGATTGCTTCTCGTCAGCTTCTTTGAGGGCTTTCATTTCGACATCTATTCTCCTTTGTGCTTCTTGTTCCGCAATTCTTTGAGCTGCTTCCGCAGTCTCCATGGCTGCCCTACACTTTGCTTT
This sequence comes from Panax notoginseng, assembly GCA_016801055.1. Taxonomy (NCBI): domain Eukaryota; kingdom Viridiplantae; phylum Streptophyta; class Magnoliopsida; order Apiales; family Araliaceae; genus Panax; species Panax notoginseng. Next base: position 293,498,104 of record CM029012.1, on the reverse strand, counting down.
CTCCCTCTCTGCAGTGACCAATGCTTCTTCCTCAGTAAGTCGAGCTTCCTCTAATCTTCGTTCTTCTTCTATTCGCCAGCGATGGAGCTCCACAGCCTGTGGTACATAATGAAGATATTACTGATTCAACACAACAACAATGCCAGGATCCATGTCACACCAAATGTCATGACCCACATGAAGTCTATGCAGTAACTAAGACTAAATAAATTAAAGCATCTATATATTAAGTGAACTCAAATACACAGGGTTGGCATCACACAATGGGGGTGATTTTCATATACAATGGCAGTAACACGTATTGATTATTCTATGTATTCAGGAAAGCAGTTAGTAGCACATGTTGCTTATTCCGTATATTCAGGAGAGCAGTTCGTAGTTAGCATAGATAGAAGAGCTCAGACAGTTAAAACATAACTAACATGTATAGATACATAATGTATATAGATAGGTTTATAGTTGTATAAATAGAGTAAGAGATTCATTGTAAAGTAAGTTTTTCTGTAAGGTGGTTCTAGTAATTCAGAGAAATGAGAATTCATTCATTCAAACATTACTCAACGATTCATTGATTCATTACTCTGTGATTTGAATCATGAAATTTTACAGTACATATCAATGGCAGTACTTAGCACCCCCTTCGCAACTGTATATATAAAGCAGATGCGGATTATGTGAATACCTTTTGTTTCGCTGTCAATGCTTCTTTGCAGGCTGTACTATACATATCCATAGTTTTTTGCAGCTCTAGCTTTAGCCTCCTCATTTCAGCTTCAACATCATCCTGCATCTTTTATGTGAGCATCAGTTAACTTGAACTATTTAAGAAATATAGATGCCTTGGTAGTCAAGTTTATTCTTCAGAGAACTATGAGGATTGATTCGTGTTATGACAATTGTTTTAAGTTTTGCACGCTCAAAGATAACGAGCACATATCTATCTTCTCAAAGCAACAAATGCAAAACAACAATATGTCAGTTTCATATGTAAGATTCTCTAGCATCTGACATGAAATTTATATCCCATATCCTTAAACTTTCTTCATATATAATTAGCATTATAATGCTGGTATAAATCTGGTTAGATGTGTCATTATTATCCTATGACATGAAAACAAAAATATATGTATCCTAAATAGATGGTGGTCTAATGCTTTGGCTTTCACTAATACCATCATAAATAATATATAATTCATATCTATATATCAAGTAAAAAGTAAAGATGTTTGTTACAACAAACTATGACAAACACAAAAGTCGATGAAAAAATTAAAGACAAGAATAAAAGATTGACGTGTCAAATTCAATTTGGGCTAAATCATGGGGCGAGAGACGAAAGATATTTACTAATCAGAATGTGAGAAATACAATTGATGAAGAGAACTCTAATAACCCAAAACTCCAATAAACCTAAATTGTTTTACTATCTAATTAATGCGGTTACAAAACTAAGAAAAGAATACATAAATCCTTGCTATAATAACATATATACATATTACATATATTAAAAATGAAACTTTTGCTATAAACAATGCAACAAAAACTTACAGAACTTACCAATGGTATGTGATATAATAACTAAACCATAACCCGATCCAAACATAACATACCCAAATAACACAACAGGTCCATACTTGGCAGTGGGCTTTGGACCTTGGCTTATCGACCTTGGCCCTCCACTACCACAACTAAATCTTATCTTTCTTTTCATTTGGTTGCCTTAAATTCGAGACACACATAATAAGACTGATATTTTTAAAAGGTAGCTAGGAGTATACTTCTTGAAATAGGTAAGCTAGCGCTTGTGGGGATTTGAAACCAGCGACCTCAAGGTTATTACTTCAAAGCCTCTACATTAGGTCTTTGCTATTAGGGGTAATGACTTTATTCCTCATGTAACAACATTTTTTATCGACAGATAGTAATCAAATCACAAAAATTTGGATGGCCTGAATAAGATAGCCGACTTTACCTTAAATATGTCTGTGGTTCTTAAAAATGAGTACGTGTGGAGAGTGTGATAAGATCATAATAGTTCAGGAAAATAAAAATGATATATATTCAGTTATACTTCATGGAAAGGTGACTTGGCGCACTGATCTCTGGTGCCTATTTATGTACGCAATTGAGTCTTTTTCCCTACCGTGTTCTGCGATGAATACGACGTTCTTTCACTCTCAAGCGAGGATGATGAGAATTCATGCAGAGAGCTGACATCAGTTTCCCTGGCTCCAAAGCGAACTGATCCAAAGCTATGGTCTGAGCTGGTTGAAACCCGTGAGGTTCTCCCTGAATCCATGCTATCATAGAGCAAAGTAGACATGTGATCAGTACTTGGCCTACCAGAGCTTACAAATGATATGTCAGTATCTGATTCATAAAGCTCCCCCCACAACTTTGCATTTAAACCTCTTCCTCTAGCGAATGGAGACCTGACACCGACAACAAAATATGGGTTAGTGCATTAATCAAAATTATAGTGTTCATAACATTACAGAACTGAAGAAGTGATGATTATGACTAGAATCTCTCTTTATCCCCCTCTCTCTTATAATTAACGTATTCATCAACTACTATACCAGAAAAAAATTCACCTGTCTTAACAATGTTCAAGTTCAAGTTACAAACAGTTAGATACTTGTGGGGTACAAGTTGACAAAACTGCATGCATTTGTTCTGCAATATCAGCATCTTTTATAAAACTTGTCACATCGCATGTTTCCTTTTTCTATTTCATGATTATCTGTATATTTTTATATAACTTACTTGACTGGTTCGTGGTCATCGTGCAAGTTGCGAGGCTTATGTGGTGTTCTATCTGCTGCTGCAATAGGTTCCACATGTCTTATATGAGGGAAAATCAAAGCATGAAAAATTAAATAGGAAAAAGAAGCACAGTAACGGGGGGGAAGAACAAACAAACCTCTCATACTCAAACTATGTCTGGGTCGTGCGTCAACCGGGTAGCCATTGTCATTAACTTGGTCATGAATTTGCCCATAAAGAGGGGAGATGAATGGGGCCGAACGAGAAGCATTCCGCACAGAAGAGATTTTTCCTTTGTTGATCACATAAATAGTGCAGAAATCTGGCGCCCCTTTCGATACATTACTAGGAACATCAGAAACCTTGAATCTTCTGGAGAAAACATTTACAAAAACACTTGGTAAAAGTATTAATAAGGTGTAAGGTCTTTTTATGAAGAATTATTTCCACATGATTTGAGAATACAAGACATTACATGTCATTCTAACCTTAGAAGATGATTTCTAGATTTCTTTGGTTGGTAGATTTTACTATTCAGTCCAAGCTATTATATGTCATGCATTTGATAAATACCATAAAGCATCTATATGGATATGTGAGGTTATGACACGAAACACTATACGTGATACGAGACACGATAACTGGAACACCAGAGGTGTCCTTCCCGGTCCTCTCATACTAGGGAAAAGTTCTCTCAATGCTCTAACGCCTACACCGGATATGGACCGATCTATCTCAAGACATTCTTAATGGGCGAACAACCCAACCCTTGTAACATACTACAGACTACAGCCCTAGATGGCGAAGAGCCTCGTCGATGTGAGCTCTTGGGGAAGATCTGCTCAGCCGACATTTTCAGAAACAAGTATGATACAATACATTGGGCATTGATATATATTTTTATGGATATACATATATGCAAGTATAAGAAATTGGTTAAAAGATAACCAAAATATAATACTAACACCTATTATAACATAACCAAAAGGCAAGAACTCAACATTTGTATCGAATATTATCATTTTCTCCTAGTCCTAAGACGTATTTACTATTATTGAATTTAGTCATTACATTGCCAAAAGATAGGAGGGAGACGTTTCATCAAAAACACCAAAATCACCTCCAAATCATAAGACACAAAGCAACATATAAACTAAAAACAAGATTAAGCAAGATAGTCTGTTACTAGACAAGCCATCACAAAGCAATTGGGATGTATCCAAAATAAAATATTAAAAATAATAAATTGAAGTATCAAAGTGTATTAGACACGTATGTAGAAATATCTGTTAAAGTTTTGGTGTTCGACACATATCCAACAGGAATACATCGTCCTCCGAGAAGTGTCTGTAATTCATAGGATAAATAAGTCCTTTTAGAAGGTGTGCATTAGATAAAGTTATTTTTATAAGATAGTTGTCTCCCCCCCCCCAGGGGGATTAGAGGTTCAGCCTTTATATAGTTATTTAAATTCTGTATAAAGTATAAAAGAGTTTTTCTTTTAACATCTTAACGTGTAGATGTGCTCTTGCAAATATATTTAGAATTTGTTGATTGCATGCTATTGTTGATTGTGTGGTTGTTAGAACAGATAACATTCATGGGAGAGAAATTTACCTGATGAAGCCATGGCGAGACGAAGCACCAAGAACCAAGTTCTGGATTGCAGTATAAGTAACATACTCTGTTAATGCTTTTGCTACATCTGTATCTTCGAGTATGACATCAAGACATTGTATCTGTTACAGAGGAGTTGCATGCAAGGAGAGAAAAACATTAAACTTTAACATGGAACTAGCAATTGTGGAACCATTCCTAAAAAATTCTTTTCCTTCAAAAACAACAACAACAAAAAAATTGTATATAATCATATGAGACAATATAACAGCTCTTATATACTGGATTGTTAACATAGTATTACATATTTCTACGCGTAACAAGAAAACAACCGGAACCTACATCTTTACGTGTACAAAAGCAATGAAAGGTAAGGAACAAATCTTTGGTCTGCTTCTCAAGTTGTTGCTTGTGTGCAGATACAGCACCATTAATATCAGAAACGACAGCATTGTTTCCCACTGCATCCACAAATACGTCATTCCTCTGTTATAGCTGAAACTGTTAGAGGCAATCCTATAGCATTGCCAATTTCATATAAAAAATCTTTCATTTGTGTACAACTTTTTTATGTGAATTTAAATCATATTGTGGGTGCGTGACTCGTGACAACATGCAATGTGTTTGTAGCAAGTAAGAGGAAAGAAAAGTAATATAAATATCAGATTTCTGTAATTCGAAGAAAGTTTCATAGTACCATATAATAGATTCCTTTATTGTTTATATCGTTATAATGTGGTGCAATTATATCAACTAGAATCCCCATTCAACTTAATCAGGGACAAATATGAGAAAATTGATGATAAGGTAAGGAAAAACTAGGACTTATTTACCCAAAAAAACCTTCAATATTATAACATTCACCGTACAGTGAAATTGAAAGATTAGGGATTCTAATTAAAAGGTGGGGAAATTGTTGAAAGGAACTAGAATAATTAATTCATGCATGATCAGGGTAAAAGCTTAGAGATATTCATTAAAGCATAAAAGCAATACTTTTATTAGAATAAATTAGAACAGGATGAACACAACAATTACATGCATTCATTTATACATACATGATAAAGGAGAGTTATTAAGATTAGGTTTGTGCAAAACGTGGATGAGAACGACAGTTTGGCCTCTCGTGAGAAGATTCTCAATGGCCCATTTAAGAGCATACTGACTCCCTTTATCCTTGTCTATTGCCACTGCCACCAATCTCTCTCCAGCTCCCCTCCGATCTCCTCCAACATTACCCCCCGCCCCAGTCCCCTTTGAAAGCCACATCTCTTGTTCTCTCTCTTTCTTTGTACTTATTTACCGGAATTTTATCTCCTTCCTCTCTTCCCTCTATCTTTCTCTTCTTTCCTCTTTTAATTATGTCGCGAGCGAGTTGTCACATTTTGGTGTTAAATACCAACACTATTATGGTGAATACCCAACCCCAACCCCAACCCCAACCCCAACTTGATCATTTATTTTAATAAAAATTATCATTTATAGTATCATGCACTTTAAGTACAAAGATCAAATAGATCGTTTTGCCGGTTATTATATTTACACTTGCCACAAAATGAAATCAAACTATAAGTACAAAGATCAAATAGATCTTTTTGCCAATTTTAATTATGGAAAAGACAAATTTCATGAAATTAACATTATAGAATTGTTGACATTATAGACAAATTGTTAGGTTTGTAATATCTATAAACATGTAATAAATTACATACATAGAGCGGAAGCGAGAAAAATCAGAGTTTAAAAATTTTACAAATTATATATCCGGATCATTCTTTATGAGCAATTATTAATTAGATGAAAAGAGATGGAAATCAGATTCATACCTTGTAGAAACTAGCTTCCTCAGGTTGATCACCCAAGTGTTTAAGGAAAAATAAGTATTCAAGAAGATGGGTGTTTAGTAAAACATAATTCTATGTGTACTCTTCCAACTCTTGGAAGTATCATTAACCCCAAATCAAAATAAGACTTCTCTTATATATATATATATATATATATATATATATATATATATATATATATATATATATATATATAGGTAACCCATCTAAACAATTTAGGAATAGGGTTTTATTTTAATTAATTAGGTTTCCTAATCATAATAGAAATAATTAATTAAACTCTTTTAATTAATTAGCTTCCTAATCTTATTAGAAATATATGAGAGTACATTTAATAATTAATTTTCAAACTCCTTTAGTAATTAAATAATAATAATAACAGTAATAATAATAATAAGACTCCTCTTATTAATTTATATTTAATATTTCTAAAATATTAAATAATAAATATTAAACTATTTAATTTATTGTATCACCATAGATTAAATTAAATTAAATACACTTAACTTATTATTACGATTATGTCATTTGCTTCTTAAATAAATATTTTTCCTTTTATGGTTTGACCATTTAGGTTCTCCATATTAAACCGGTTGTGAATAAATCAATTAGAACAATTTTAATCTTATTTAAATAAATAAATTAATCCATTAATTTGTTTAAATAAATTAATAACATTTATTTTACAATAAGGATAAGCCTCCTTAGCGATCAACGAATTTTTAAATAATATAGATTTCAACATTAATCATAAAAGAACCCTTGAGTAATTAGTTACCGTACAATTCAATCCTTCCACCATACAATGTTCCAATTAAATATAAGACATGCAATTACTGTCAAGTCTTATTTTATTTAATTTTATGTATTTCGATTCTTTAATGCAGAACTCTAAATAATGCAAATTAAAAATTTCTTTCTAATTTCATTATGCATTGGTCAAGGACTACTGGGTTATCATTTATCGAATCACATAGGACATTCTTTTCTTTTAGTAGAAGCGGTAGATTCTTTGTTAATCATTCATTATCTCCATGTACAATTTATTACACACAATCATATCCTTTAATATAGCCTAAGGGTCTTAAGGGACATATTAAAGTATAACTCATCATATACATGATATTATGATGATGTGACACCCTAAATCTAGGTACTCGAATTTTCCACAGATATAGTGTTCACTCACCAAAATAAATAACATCTAACTACCCATAAATAAATAAACTCATAAATGAAATAGAAATCCTCCTAATAAAGGGTTACAACAGCTAGAAACAAATCAATCCCAGATCATCTAACCTTAATACATCAATGCGGAAACTTCATAAACAATAAAGTCTTAAATACAACATCATAAGTCTTAACATAATCATTCTCAAATAATAAATAAGTTTTCATCATTTACTTGCTTTGCCCTTGCCCTTACTTGTGGATGGCTCATCAACTCTTTCAATCTTAGATGCAATGTTATTATGCAAAAGTGAGCAACAATTGCCGACAAGTTTAACAACAGTAGTAATAATAACATGCGAATAAACAATGGGTACTGAACAAAAGATAGCTCGACTTTTGAATCAAGGTTAGAACAGGAATCAAAATCACATATGAGGGTCACTAGACCATGAACTATGTCCCAAGCTTTCAAGTATTTATTTCTACTTTAAACCTTTAACAGTCGTATGACTATATGGACCTTACTTCTCGTACCTAGGGGGATCAGCCCTTAGTACCATGTATATGCACAACATCTTAACGTTGTCGTGTAATATAATCCCCTGTAGCAGGGTTATTCATCTCAGCTTTGACATTATAGTTTGCACCAAAGGAAATTTGGTTTGGATTGATCTCAAGAGTAATTTAAAGTTCAATAATCATCAACTAAGGATTAGTTGAATCAATAAGAATATAATCATCGTTCACGAGTAAAATAACAATGATAGAATATCGTTGAATTATAAGTGGATAAACATCATATATATCAAAGTCATGCTTTCATAAAGAATTAGAAGACTTAACCAAAACATAGACATTGAATACTATAAGAAAGTTTGCTTGAATAATAATAAGCTAAGGTTAAACTTGCTCAATAATGTAGAGTTAGAAAAACTTGCACGACTATAATCAAGTGAGAAATAAGGAACTTGCTCAATGATAACATAATATAAAATAAGAATTTACTTAATGTATGATTAGAGTTTGGAAACTCGCATAATCGTAATCAAGATAGGTTAAGGGACTTGCTCAACATAAGGGTAGAGTTTAGAAACTTGATCAAATAAAGTTTAGGGTTAGAAAACTTGTCTCGTGCGTAGATTACACGATTACTATTCACGTTTCTCAATTTAATTCTACATATCATTTACATTCATAATACCAATTAATTATATCATAATCAACATCATAAGTACATTCTCTTCTCACTACACTCTGATTATGATTATATTAATCAAATCACAACATTAGTTTTTACACATTATTAAACTTTATGAACGACAAACTAACTATGCTTTCGACATACCAATTAAACACGTAAAAACATCATTGACATGTTTAGAATCTATTTTAACATCACATTATATGTTTAATACATTTTCTTGTTCATTCGATTGGGTTTAGATCACATTATCTGGACTTGAACAATTAAATAGAACTTTCTGGGCAGTTCTGCTAAGTGGCGCTGTAGCGCCCCCAATTGCTCAGGAATCGGCGCTGCAGCGCGGCCCTGGCGCTACAGCTCTGCTATTAAGCCTATGGCCAGGCGTTGCAGCTCTGACTCGGCGCTGAAGCGCGCCATTTATACTGGAGACCGGCGCTGCGGCGCACAGACAAGCCTGCTAAGCGGCGTTGCAGTGCTGCTTAGTAGTTTCTGTTTCTGCAGTTCGCGAAGAACACAAAACAGGACCAATTTAGGCCAAAATTTCTCAAAAACAACGAATTCAATATTACCCATGTGTTCTGAACTTAATAGAAACATTTAATGACATTCATAGCATGCTTTTAACATCTTAAGTCACATAAACAACAAGATTAAAAGCCATAATTTGATATTTTTGTGAAAAACTCTATTTTTGACATTCTTAACGAAATCAACTACTACGAACTCGTTTTACAATCAAATCAGTCCATACAAGTTTCGTTCTTTTCATTTTTGCGTATATAAACACAATCAATTATCAATTTACCGATTAATAGGCAATTTAGACATCAACTTTTGTACTTATAAGCCATATTCATATATTTTTATCTGTAAACTATAAAACTCCAATAAAACACAATTACATGAATTTGATTACTCTAAAACATATATAATTCGTATATAATTGAACTATACATGCTAATAAACATCTAACATCAAGTTTTTGACCAATAATTCATGAATTTTCAATTAACAAAGAACTTAATATACGTTCATGGAGAAAACTTAAAAACATAAATTTAAAACTGGAATTAAGAATTTACCCTTGCTAACTCTGTTAAGATGGTAAAAACTTCCTTCTTGATTTTACAAACTTCTTCCTCAGTAACAATTTTCTCTCAATTCCCTCTCTTTTCTCTCTGAGTTAGCATTCTCCAGACTAAGTAATATGAAGGTTATATTATACGTATAATATAACCTGTGGAATCATGGGCAGCAGTTAAGCGCAATGGGGCCTTAACTGCTCCCATGTTCCTTAAGGCATGTTTGGCTTGTTTATTTAATTCTCTTCTAATTTATTTTAATTAACTTGTTTATTATATAGTTTATTTGTCACACTTTAATTAATTAAATAATATTATTTAAAATCAATTAAATAAAAGGCCATATTAACCATTAAATCACATCATCACATAATTAAAATTCTCATTTATTAATTATTATTAATCATTAAATCTCTAATTAATTATTAAATTAATTAGAATAACATTAAAATCATTTAACAACTCTTGTAATTTAATTACCTCAACTAAAATCACACTTTGAATTATAACATTATTCCACATTAATTTAATTAATGTGACACACTTAATTAAATTAATCTACCACAATTTCATCAAATATTTATTTAACTCAATAAATAAATCAACAAAATATTTATTTAATTCAATAAATATTTTAAAATTAATTACAAAAGTCTCGTTCGTCACATCTTTCCCCTTTTAAAAGGATTCTGTCCCCAGAATTACGATTCACTTAATTCGTCCCGTTACAGATGATCTCAAATCTAAGGATCATTTGTACTACTATCACTACAGTAATTCCTATTGATAGACAAGTAAAAATCCATTAAGTATTCCTTAGCGAGCCACGTTCAGTGAACTTATTCTCCAATAAACACCTACATATTTGCTTTAGTGTCTTCACACAAATGATCATGAAATCAATCATCCTCATCCAATGAGTAAGCAACATATGCACCAATCTATCCGGATTCACTAATCTCCTTTTAAGTAATCAAACGATTGGGAATAATTTTAGTTTGTGAGCTATCTAAGAATTTAAATCTCATTAGTATGATCATCATCACGGTTCTAAAAGTATTGCTAAAAACTATGGTTTTATCACATTTTATAAAACAACACCATGTAGATAAATTAAAAACCTTTAATTAAACAATATTTTATTAATAAATGAATAAGATTGTTACAAAGTATATGTTTTATCATCAAATATGATTGGTTTGTGTACATACTACTTTCAAGAATATATAATTGTTGGGTAAAATCTAGTTACGCACATCACTCAAGTATACGTGGTCAACAAGTAATAAATCAAGTATCATTCCCACAGAGACAATAACTGCAATTTGTTCTAACAATTACTAATTTTATATTATCTCAATGTTATTAAACAAATTATCAAGTTTGTGAAATCTATGAAACTTACTAATCAATTAAATATTAACTAACTACGACAAGATTTAATCAGATAATGGAGACTTAAGACTACAATTTCACTTCTTGCTTCACTTAGATTTGACATACTTCCTGTTAAACCAACTTAATTATTCTGGACTGTTAATCAAAAACACATAAGTAAATATAACCATCTCTCAATGCATCATACTCATATCAACTTAAATCCACAATTGATATAATTAAATTAAACACCCTAATTAACTAATTCACTATATCTCTATGTGAATTAAAATTAAAGAGGGTTTAGAGCCAAAGTCCTTTTCTAGAATACATGTGATGTATAGGTATATCTCTATCCTAAACACAAATCATGAATTTCAACGCCATGCAGAAATCAAAAACACATGTTATTATGATCAGATCTAAATTTATACTTCATCTCCCGAATTCATATAAATTATCAAGGTAATTGTTGATGAGACAAGCATAAATCATAATAAACAATCCCTGAATAATTAAATATAGCTCAATACGAAAGCATGTCAATCCTAGATACACAATAAGATCCATTGTAGCCTTAAATAGAGAATTAGTTCATGCTAGATGAAATTAAACTCATGATCCACAAGTAATATAGCATTATGAATACAAGAGATAGAGTATAGAAAGAGAATAAAAATCTGTGTAGAAATCCTCCTCTTTACTGCTCTTGCCTTGATTCCTTTGTGCTAGAAATCCTTCTCTGCCATTCGATTAGTCTTTTTTTGGCTCTCTAGTCGCGTCCCAAATCACTTGCTGAATCAACTCTAGAATCCTTCTTAGACATGGAAACTGTTGTGCTGCTCCCGACCACCCTAACCCGGCGGGGATTTGCCTTTAAAAAGCCCACCCCGAAGGGTGTCTAATGGAACTTTGCCCTGGTAGGGATTTTGTACTATAAAGCCCGCCCCGGCGGGTTCACTTGACCAGAAATTACATAATGTCGTTATACTCCATTTTTCATGTTTTGATCCTCCGAAGACATTTCTTACAACGCAAACACAAAAAAAGTAAAATGACACTAAAAATACTTAAATTTTAAAAAGAATTAAACCTTAAAGATGTTCAAATCATAGGTATAAAACTCACTCATCAGTAATAGAGTTAAGTAAACCATGAGAGACATTTATACGTGGCTAATTGATATGTTTATGTGCACTAAATGTGTAGGAAGTACAAAAGGTGATTAACGCTAGAGTATAAGCGGCCGCTAAGGCAAGAATTCTAACTCCATTTAATCTTCATTTGATAGTTTAAAGTATGTGGATGTATATTTTTATGAATAATTCTTATGTATGTTTCGGTTTACACAATGTTCAACGGTTGTGTAAACATCAGACTTATACACACTCTTTGTTGGTGGTGTAAGTGTTCAACTATGTTATAATGCATCAACTGTTAAAGCTTTGCTATAACGCATGAATTATTGCTTAAGTTTTCAAGTTCTGATATGTATGAACTGTTTAAAAAGTATGTCAATGCCATTTGTATCGGCTAGACACATGTTAAAACCTTTCAATGATCTAAATATGATCTTTTGAATTATTCTTGAGTTTAATTTTAGTTTCCAAACAAATTTCTACTTGGTACAGAATCGGACTGAGAATGAACAACCTTAATATTGGGGGAAAATGTTTTATGTGTCGACATGTAATGTTGAGTGACAGGAAGAACGCAAATTAAGTCGTTCGCCATGTAGTATTGATCAATATAGGGTACAAAGGGCCGATCACCCAACGTACTCGTGAGTTAAGACAGTTTATAGCGGAATAAATGCATAAACCTTTTCGAAAATGAAAATGAAAGTTCGAGGTCTTATAACCGCTCAGCTAAAGTCACTACGTTGTTTCAAAAATATGTTTTGAAAACAAAGGAAGTAATTTTCTATCGTTTGAGATATCTTCACAAATTTTGTTCAGTTGTTAAAAGTTTAGAAGTATTCGATGCCATGCATGATTCTTAATTTTGTTGTTTTATATACAACTGTTATACTTATTGGGCATGTAATGTTCATTCTTGCTTAAAATTAAATGTTTTCAACGAAAAATGAGAGTGTGAAAGGTTCAAGAAAGGACAAGGGTAAAGGAAAAATGAACAGATAAAATAACTATGGAACCTATTTATAATAGATATGTTTATTGTAAATAATTAATTAGAGATTTAATGATTTGTTATAATTAATAAATAAGAATTTTAATTACGAGGTAATGTGATTTAATAAGTAATATGGGCTTTAATTTAATTAAATTTAAATAATGTAATTTGATTAATTAAAGTGTGCCATTTGTACCATATAATAAGTGAGTTAATTAAAATAAATTAAAAAGGGAACCTCTAAGAACTAGCCAAACATGGCCTTGAGAACATGGGAGCAGTTAAGGCCATAATGCGCTTAACTTATACTCACGTATATCAGTTATACGCATTATATTATTAGTCTTATATTTCACATATTTTATTCCTAAGGCTAAAGCTAGAGAACACAGAGAGAAAAAGAGAGAGAGCTTGAGAGAAATTAATTGAAAGAGAAGATTCTGAGAATCAAAATAGGAGTATTCAACATCATCTTGCTTAATCTCAAAGCTTTTGTTATGTTCTTCATGGTTTAACTAAAAACTTATTTTAAGTTCTCTGTAAATGAATTTCTGTAAATGAATTTTTGTGACTAATGCATGAGAAAGTGATTTATATGTGTTAGGTAGTATGTATAAATCATTATATGATGTTTTAAAACAAATTTGGTTGAATTAATCCATGTAATCATGTTTCAAAATGGAGTTTTGAATTTATAGTGATATATGTACAAAAAGTTTTACTTTAGAGTTAAAATTCATGTTCAATTCGTGTAATAAACTGTAAATTGATGATTGATTATGTTTATACATTCAAATACGAAAAGAATGCAAGTTATATGAACTGATTTAGTTAAGAAATGAATCTGTGGTGAGATGATTCGCTAAACATGTTGAACTATAAGTTTTAAGCAAGAACATGGAAATTTAAGGGCCTAAATTTGGTTGTTGTTGTTTTGTTATTGTAATCAGTGTGTGCATGCTTGGTATTGCTTTTGTGAAGTCAATATCATTTGGGCATGTTTAATTTAGAGTTTTATATGTTAAAACTCGAGCTTTTGGCTTGAAAACATGTCTGTCCGCGAGTTACAGAGTTCAGGTCTGGGGACCTTCTCCCCGGCGAGGTTCTGAACGTTAGAATCTGCGCCCCGGCGAGCTTCGCCTCGGCGAACTTTTCCTAGTACTAAATCTCGCCCCGACGAGAAATACAGAGAATGAGCCATTTGGTTTTGTATTGATTTCAAACCTTGGCATGATGAGTTAACCTAACTTAATGAACATAAAAAGATGTTAAACATAGTATATGATGTTATAACAAGTTCTGGATGTATTGTAATATCAAATGTGAAGATTGTAAGTTAGTAATTAACAAGTTATACAACTTAATGTTTGTAAGGATTGGAAGTATGATTTAAATGTTACATCCTCAAGTTATATGCTAGTAAAGATTTTAGTTTGTGTTATGTGGTTAATATGATAAAACCTAGAGTTAAATAATTTAAGATGGATGTTTAACTAAGTAATTTAGTCGCGTTATGGCTAATTAAGATTATAATTCTAAATCACATATATGTATGGTTAATTGGAGAACGTGAATTGTAATTTATAGCTTACGCACGAGGCAAGTTTCTTATCCTTAATTTATTTACTATTACGCAAGTTTTCTCACCCTATCTTGATTACAATTACGCAAGTTTCCTAACTTTAAACTTTCATTGAGCAAGTTCTTAAATCATGTTCTTATATTGAACAAGTTCTTACTTTTGTTTCTAGCTATTCAAAGCTTAGATCATTCAAGTTCATGATTCCAAATGAGATGTTCTAATTCTTTTGAAGTAATACTTCGGTTATACAATTGAGATTCAATCTTTGATTTAAATATCGATTATATTATCGTATTGAACCTTTAAATGGCTAGTGAACCCTTATTGATTCGACTAGTTCATAGTTGATGAGCGTTCTAAATTTTAGAACTATTGTTGAAGCTTATCCAAACCAAACTTCCTTTGGTGCTGACTCTTATGTCAAAACTGAGATGAACAACCCTATTATAAGGGATTATATTATGCTATAGCGTTAAGATGTTTGTGCACAATACATAGTACAAAGGATCGATCCCCTAAGTACGAGAAGTAAGGTCTATATAGTCTTATGACTGTTAAAGGTTTAAAGTAGAAATACTTGAAAACCTAGGACATAGTTCATGGTCTTGTGACCCTCAAATGTACTTTTGATCCTGTTATCTATTCTTGATTCAAAAGTCGAGCTTTTTATCATTCAGTATCCATTGATTACTCTCGTATGATTATTATTGTTATTGTTATACTTGTGGGCAATTGTTTACTCACTCTTGCATACTAACATTGCAGCTAAGGTTGAAAGAATTGACGAGTCATCCACTAATAAGGGCAAAGGCAAGATGAACAAGTGATGAAGACTTGTTAATTGTTATTTGCGAATGTTTATGTATAAGACTTATTTATTTTGTTATGTTTCCGCATTGATGTATTTAAGGTATGAGATTGATTTTTTGAAGATGTGTAACCCTTTAATGGGAGGATTTCTATTTTAGTTATGAGTTTTATTCATATTCTTATTTATGGGTAGTTAGATATGCTTTAATCGGATAGTGAACACCAAATCCTGTGGAAATGAAGTACCCGGATTTGAAAGTGTCACAGATAAGGTTTTTTTTAAGGTTTTTTTAAGATATGTTTTTATTTAGGATAGGTTATATTAGGTTTAGTGTCCTCATGGATCCATCTCAGTCATTGGCAGGCAAAACTTCTTTCTTGAAAGATATTCTTACGTTCCCAAAACTACATCTTAGCATTGATAGACGAGGTTTATTATTTCAATTTCTTGTTATTCTATATTTTATCCTTTATTCTAAGTCACGTAGGTTAATATTTCATTTAGATAGTCAATCTATTTAATATTTCTCTTGTCATGTAGGTAGTCAAATATTCAAAAATTACCCTGACATGTAAGGTTGTCAAATATTCTAAAGTTACCCTGTTGTTTAGGAATTAACATCCTCTCCATTTCATTTGAAACAGAGACGATCCATTTCAGAGTCCATGTTTAGAATGTGTTGAAATGTGATATCATGATGATAGGAAATAGAGAGATGATGATAGGGAATATACAAATAATAGAGAGTCTTTATTTCATTTGAAACGGAGAGAATCCTAATCCGTTGTTTAGGCAGTAGAATATTCAATTCTTATGAATTGTTCATTTTCCATTAATTGGCCACCCATGTTGAACCATTTTTGGGTACCAACAAAAGATAAACATAATATTTTCCTCTGTTTTTCCTTAATCAACACCTTTAACATTTCAAGCAATTAATAATAGTATCAATCACAATGCCCAAACCCACTTCAATCTTAATTTACGTTCATATTTATTGATAGATAGATAGATAGATTGATTGATGTGATTCAGCTTACACATGTTCTACTTCAGCTTGTATCATCGTCCCTCACTTTTAACAACTCAATCTTGTCAACAACCTCCTTCAATTCCAGCCTTATTTCCAAGTCCGCCTCGCAACAATCAACTCCAATCTTCAAAAGTTTTATCATTTCTCCTTGAGCATTGTTGGTGACCCCCATTTCCTGATCGAAAACTTTGGTAGTGCTGCTACCTTTATCTGTAGCAGCAGCAATAGAGTTCACCCAGCTTGCTAAATCTCCCTGCTTTCCAGTAGCAGTAGCTTGATGAGCAAGAAGGTAGTTGGCGGGCAATTGACCTGTTAGCAGCTCTAATATCAGTATCCCTAGACTCCACACATCCGTCTTCTTGGAGGTGCGTCCCTGTTGGGCATACTCGGGTGATTTATAAGCCACCAAGAGTTGGTGGGCTTGATCCATGTTGACCACAGGGACTAGGGTGTAGTCCATCAAGAGGGGCTCGTAGGACTGATCAAGTAGTACATTTGAAGATTTCAGGTGACCGTGAGGTACAATTAAGCTCGGGAGCTCACTGTATAGGTAAGCCAATCCCTTTGCCACTCCTTTAATAATTTTCAGGCGGGTAGGCCAATCAAGCACCGGCTTTTCCACACAGTGTTTGCCGTGAAGATGGCTAGCCAGGCTGCCACGATGCACAAAGTCAAAAACCAATAGCTTCTCTTCTTTTCGGTAGTAATAGGCGACGATGGGAAGCAAGTTGGGATGGTTCAACCTGCCGAGCCTTCTCATATGCTCGTGGAACTCCTCTCTCCCTACATTGCTCATTTGCTTAAACCTCTTCACAACCACAGCTTGCCCGTCCATCAGCACTGCCTTGTATGAAGACCCAAAGCTTCCACTCCCCAGTACCTCCGCCGACGCTCTTAGCAAGTCTTGCAACTCGAACCTTTGCCTGTCCTCTCTAACAAATGACAACCTCCCATGTTGTTCTGCCTTCCTCATCTGGGCAGCAGCAGATGCATTCATCCCAACAGCAGCTGCTGTAACATGTGCTGTATCCAGTATTGCAGCAGCAGCAGGCGCTGCCATATTATTGTGGTTTTGGCTGTAATTAGTGGATTTTGATATGGTCGACATGTTCCGCCCAAGGTGTGGTGTGCCCTCACGGCTGCTCCTACGGTGGTACACTATGTAAAGCACAATGATTGCAGCTAATACTACCAAACAGGCTATTACAATTGATCCAACTCGTACAGGAGACGGTGATGACTTATTAGAGTTGGCATTAATTTCTGGAGCGCTAGCGGGCGGAGGAGCTGGAGGGTTCTTTGTGAAATCATCAGCGGAGCGTGGGCTAGCAGCGGTGTCACACACGAAATCCAGAGGCGGCCCACATAGATTTTTGTTGCCTGCATTACATTGCAAATACATATTAACTATTCTAGATATTAAAATTACATTTTCCTTCCACTGCCAAAAATGAGATACATTTAAGATTAATTAGGTTACTGAAAGTGTATACCGGCCAAAGGTGGTATAGCCTAACAGTAAGACGTCTTTCTTTATTGGACATGTAATTCGAGTGTATCTCCAAACAAAATCAATGCAAACAGTTCATAACAAAACTAAGTTTTTCCTAGATTTTTCTTAATTCCTCTTTTTGCACTTCCCTCTAGTTCCCCCTAGTACCTAAGATTGGAATGCAATACTGAAATGTAACTTTGTACGAGACGCATCAACCTTGCATTCAGGGATGAAACTAAGTGCTGAGTGGGGTCAATATTTACCCCATTGCATGAACTTATTTATTTAATAAATGATAAATTTTAAATAAATTAAGTATAATATATAAGTTGATCTCACTAAATTTTTGTAATTCTTCTAATATGTGGGGTCAAACTTAAGAATTATGTGACTTTCTCAATAAAATCTCAATTCTCCTTCATATGAATTTGAATCAGTTGTCGGTGTCTCATCAGGTGTCCAGGAAATAGATTATACGAGACAATTTTTTAGGGTAATTTTTAAATAGCAAATAAAAGGAAACAATTTTTAAAGGCAATTTATATTTTTAAAATTATTTTGTAACATATTTTCTTTTTTTTAAACTTTGTCCATATTTGACAAAATTCATTAGTTCGCCAATCGTCCAGAAAGGAGATCAATTTAAATACTTTAACATGATATTCTTAATTTGTCATTATTTTTTTTACTATCATATTTAGTATCACAACTCTACTATTAGATACATTTGAGAAAATAAAATTATTTTTAAAATTCGTCTTCACCTATTTAAAAATGTATATCTAATTTTCATAACGGAGGGAAGGAGTAATTATGGAAGTAAAGAAAGTGAAACGTAATATATATAATAATACGTACCCTTTGTTTTACAAAAACAGTCTCAATTACCAATTTTTGTGTGTTAATCTTTTTTATTGATAGTAATATAAAATTGATATTATGTTCTCCAGTTTGTTATTATAATTTCAATATCATGCTACTAATACTATTATCAAATTAACAACTTAATTAATGTTTTATAGGTAATCATGAAAGAAAGTGCATCCTTCATATATACTCATTCCAAAATATACAATTATTATTAACTTTTGAAATCAATTTGAGATATTTAATCAAAGTTGACATACAGTCATTTAATTTAAAACCATACAACAGTGAATATTGATGATTAGGTAATATACCTATGAATTGGATATATTTGAACTTAAATTATTGCATTCTCAAGTTAGTTAGAAGCATTTTTATTATGTTTAGTTGTTGTTTTGCAGATTCGAGAGCTGCAGGGACGAATTGGGAATTTGGAGCAAAGAGTGGCAATATGGTAATTTCATAGAAGTCCAGCGCCGGGGCACTGGAAAATACACTACCAACAGCGCCGGGGCGCTGAGCCTCGGCTGGCATTGACTGGATTCGCGCGTTTGACTTTCTGTTTGGCTTGGCGTGGTTCATGGAATGCAAAGTTGATTTGGATTAGGAGTGTGGGGAAGCTATAAAAAGAAATTAAGTGCTGAAATTAGGGCTATCGTCTAATCTGTTCATTCATCCATTGGAGGCTACTACAAGGATTACTTGAAGATTAAGGATTGGCTACAGATTCTTCTTCTTCTTCTCCTCTTTATTTTTAATTTGTAATTCTTTAAGGATGATTTGCAAACGATTATTGGTTTTTATTTCCGTTATGAACTAATTCTTTAATTAAGATTTCAATTGAACCTTTTATGGCTATAAATTAGTTATTCAGTTTATTCCAATTATTTGTGTTGAAGTGAATTGTTTATCATGCCTTGCATCTATTGATTAATTATTTGGCCAATAATTACCTTGTTATTCTAGAAGGAATTGGAAGAGGAATTCTAGGGTTAGAACTGGGTTTGATAACGTGTGACTTATTTATTTGCACAGTGAATAATTAGGTTTGTGAATTGAATGGGAATATCTTTTCACCACATGTAACACATAAGGAATTGGAATTAAAGGAGTTTAATTCACTTGTTTTGTATAGGAATATAGCATGATTAATCTGATTAAATAGAAATCAGTTGATTACTTGGAAAATGACTTTTGACATTGGAGGATTTCTGTTAACAATTCAGTAGACATAATAGTTGGGATAACTGGGTAAGTGAGTTATAGTTCATAATTGGGGATATTGAAGTCTTAATCCTTATTTATCGAAAATTATTCATTCAAATCTTAGTTTATTTATTTGCTTATTTTAGAATAATATCTTTAAATTGTTTAATTTAGTTTTAATATTTCAGAAAATCATAATTTATCATTGTTTAAATAAAATTGGGTTGATATAGTGCTAGTAGTTGAAATTTATTAATTAGAATTCTCTGTGGGAACGATACTTTTTTTATCACTTTATTACTTGTTGACCGTGTATACTTGTACGCTTGCTTTGATTGTGAAATTAATCAACAAATATTATAAATTATTTTAAAAAAATACTACTAATTATGAAATTTATTTTTTTTCGTAATTTCTAATGATTCTTATCAATTTTAAATTTGAAAAAAGGAAATACATAAAATAAATAAATAAATAATTAGGCGAGGGACATGTACGTACCTGAGAATGACGTGGGATCCATGTTCTTAACAGTAGGAGGGATTGGACCCTCTAATTTATTGTTAGAAACATTTAAGACCTTGAGACCTGGTGGAAAGTCTGGTATGCGCCCTACAAATTGGTTGTTCTCAAGTTTTAACTCTAAGAGCCTAGGGGAGGCAGCCATAGAAGTTGGGATATTGCCGGTGAACTGGTTGTTTGCCATGTGAACTTTCTTTAACGAGGCCATGCCCTCGAATGCATTATCTGCAATGGGTCCTGAGAATTGGTTATCCGACAGGTACAGTGATTTCAAGGCCCCAAGTTTTCTGAAATCGGGCATCGGACCCTCAAACTGATTGTTCATAATACTCAGGGACCGCAAGAGGGACAATGCGACTAGGGAATCCACATCTATTTGACCGCTCAGGCTCAGGCTCTCAAGCTGTAGGCCCCATACATTCCCTCCGTCAGAGCAAAGCACGCCATACCAACCCGGTTGCCCCCCAGGCTCAGGGCATGGATTCGTAGAAGGCCTCCAACCAGACAGAACTTCATCCGCATTGGCCAGTGAGCTCTTGAACTTTAAGAGGGATTGGGCATTTGATTCTGGTGATGACTGTACTACGGCTGCACCTGAAGATAACAACACCACCAAAACTAAAGGAACATACAATATCGGTTCTAAATTATTATTCGAAGATGTTGTTCTAATAGTTCTTTTTCTTGTCCTTCTTGGTATTATTCCAGTTGTACTTGTCTTTGTAGTTAGGAGGGTTGGTGCGCGCACAAGTGGGGCTGCGTGCGCGCCCATTACCATTGCCGCCTCGAACTGCACCCACAATAATATGTGGCCCAACGATTGCAGAATGCAACCCCAATGATGGATGCCGATGGCATGGAGGTAGATATATTAAATTTTGCTTTCTTTTGATGTTTTTTTTTCCTTTCCCCTTCTTCCTTCCCTTTCTGCTGTTTGGTTGGTGTTTTTCCTTATCTTGGGGAAGAGAGAGAAGAAAAAAGAGAAAATACGGGGTGGATGGGATGTGTGAGAAAGGAAAAATAAAAAGTTGGTTAATTAATTTGCCAAGAATAGAGAAATCGATGTTTTCTGTTAATTACTGCCATCCAACCACACATACGTTAGGTATTCTAATTGGGGAGTTTGTGGCATTAATAAGGGATGAGCTGTGTGCGGGCGGGAGAAATGTAAGCTTGTCCTATAGTTCATTTTAAGATAGGAGGATCCATTTATCCTTCTCTTCATCTCTCCCTCTATATATATAATTTCTGCAAACAGTGAGAACTATCCTCTCTGCATCGTAGACATTTTACTGCTACTAATTACTGATTTTCGAAATCTACTAGTATTACCCTATTCCAGAGGATAAAGTGTATTAGTTTATATATATTAGTCCCAAGTCTATATATTTAACCAAAACATAACCAATATTTTACCCTGTAACTAATTAAGTGCATGCAAGTTTCTTGATTAATTAATTTTTCTTAATTCTTCTGTGGCTTAATCCAGTCAAAAACACTTATTTATCTCCACACCCATATTAAGGTATTTGTTGTCAGAACTGTAGTTTGGTATAGTCAAAATTGTAGTAGAAGACAAGACACGAGCGATCTCTGTCCTTAAGGTCTTTATCGCCCCCACCACGATCGGATTGCTAAGGGTTTCAAACGATATACCTCCAGTATATATGTCAATCCTTTGGTGAATTATCCGTGATAGCAATTCACAAAAAATTTCAATAGAAGACTGCTTTGTAGTAGTTATTTATTTGTAAGAATAATAGGAGAAAATAGAAAAAAAATCATGTGTAAAATCTTATATGTAAACTTATATCTTACATATGCATATATCTAATCTTATATATATATATATATATATATATATATATATATATATATATATATATATATAGTCCGCTTCTCCAGCGAACTGGAAGAAGCGAACTAAGAACAAACCGGCTATAGCGACGGTTTTTTCCGTCGCTATAACATAGAAAGCCGGTTTTTTATGCTATAGCAACGGAAAAAACTGTCGCTATAGCTGGTTCGCTCCCTCCAGTTCGCATCAACACACACACACACACACACACACACACACACATATATATATATATATATATATATATATATACATACATACATATATGTAAGTTACATAATGTGGGCCCATGTGTAAAATTAGGGTTCACATGACCTAATTAAATTAAATGCACAATTAGGGCTCCACGACCTCATTAAATGTGCAAATTAGGGTTCGCATAACCTAACGGAATAAAGATAGAAAAGTCAGAAATAAATGTGTTAGACCCGGGAGAAGCCTCCACGTGTCCCGAGGCAGAAGACTCGTGGAGGCGGCTCATTTTGGGAATTGATTGAGGGATTGGATTGGTGGCTAGAAGGATAGGGCAATATGGGCATTATTCTAATGACTAAAGGGTATTTCTGAAATTTCCTTGAAAACATGTGCCTAGCATGTGATTACTTAATTTCAAGAAACTCTATAAATACCCCTTCCATTCTAGGAAGGAAAGGGGGGACTCTTTTGGTAGCTGAAGGCTTGGATATTCCACCTAAAAGCACTAAAAAGATTTGAACACTCTCTCAACTCGAAGAACTGAAGAAGGCTCTTGGAATTCTAATAACCCTAACACGGTTTTCGGATTCTAGGGGTTCTGCCACGCGTCGTTGGAGTAATCGCCCACCTGTCGTTCTCCCCTCTACAATCAATCAATCAATTCCGTATTCTTCGCGGATTTCTCTCCTCCTCAGCCAACACGAAACCCTAAACAAGCAAGGCACGATTTTCTTGCCCACATTTATTTGGCGACTCTGCTGGGGAGGTGTAGAATTCGTGAAGGGTATGCCCACAACTCGAAGTGGGAGAACTACAGGAAGAGTTGCTTCACCAACAAATAGCATTACCTCACCGGATCCAGTTCCACAGCAAGTAGCTCAAGCATTCCAAGGAGCAAACCTAGATTTTGACCAACCAATTATTGAAGACGCTTCAGAAGGGAGTTCAACATCACCATACATGGCCAATCAACAACAAACCAACGCAGGAAGGCAAGGCGATGATGCAAGTAGAGAGCAGACAAATGTTGTGCAACTAGAGATGCTCAAGGCATTGAAGGAAGCACGAGAAGGCCAAGGGATGATGATGGCCATGATGCTGGAAATGCAAAGAAAGCAAGAGGAAATGGGGAATTTCCGCTAGCAGTTGATGCAGATTCCCACCTTCAAGGCCAAGTTCCCAGGCAGTTCGCAGGGGGAACAAGCAGGAGTGGAAGATAACAACAATGGCAGCAACGACAAAGAGAACCAGATTGCACCTCCATCGACGGAGAATCAGTCGGTTCCAATCATCAACTTGGAGCCTCAGAATAGTGGCGACGTGCCGCAACCCAGGTTGGAAGCAAGCCAACCTTAGATACACATCATCCCAACCGCTCTTCCAGCATTTTCACAAGTGCAAATGCCAACCATTCCAAGACATGTCCAGCGAGTGAGCCAGCAGCTCACACAAGCGCCACCTTTGCACGATGCAAGCGTGCATCAACCAATTTCTCTAGCACCGCCGATACAGCAGTATATCACAACACCCCAGAGAGTTCACGCCACGAGCCAGTATGTGACGAAGGATGATATGATCGATGTGATCAATCAACTTCGCAGGCAGACATCCCAACCCTCGGAGTTAGACTTTACTCCGCCTTACCCGGCACACATTCGGAGGCAACCTTACCCAATAGGATATATTGAGCATCCCCCGCAGTTTCCAAAATACAACGGGGAGAAAAGAAACGCCAGGGAACATATTACCAGGTTCGTAGAGTCGATGTCTCCGTGGCTGGGATATGATGAAGTGAACAACCACAACTTGTTGATGCGGGAATTCAACAAAACTTTAACGGATAGTGCCTTCAGTTGGTACTACAATTTGGAGAAGGGGTCAGTCCATGATTGGGATGACCTAAAATTATAATTTTTTAAGAAATTTTTCTATGTACAGAAACAGGTAACCATTGTAGAACTCATGCGGTTCAAACAGAAGCCGAATGAGGAACTATCAGATTACGTTGACAGGTTCAGGGCCCAGGCACAGAAGTGTGCAGAGCTGACTGAAGAAAAGAACCTGGTTAGCATTTGCAACAATGGTGCCTTAGATTCCTTTAAGCCCCACCTCATCACCAAGGCTTGTGATTCCTTTGCGACCCTCTCATCTTTTGCGCAAGACTTGGGAGGAATCATGACACTGCCCATTAGCCATGTGACGGTTACATGGAGGGGCAAGAGGACAACAACTGTGGCTTTGGCTGACTCTCAGTCAAAACCACAAGGGGGCAAGAGGGAGAAGCATGAGAAAAATTTTGATCGAAGCAAAGGAAAGCCTGGAGACAAATATGCAAGAAAGTAAGTCCCGGAGGCTATCACATGCAGTGAGAAAGCATTCAGGGGTCTGTACGAGCAATGGATTGAACATGGGGTGGTGAAACCCCCAAGGCCTAGATTTGCAGTGACGAAAGAGATGAAGAGAAGACCAGACTTCTGTGTATTCCACCAATACGCAGGACACTCAACTATGGATTGTTATAGCCTGCGTAGGATATTTCACGAGAAGCTGGCAAATGGGGAGATTGAACTGGGAAAGGAAAGCAGTGTTCAAGACAAGCCACTACCAAATCACAAGGGGAAAGAAACATGCAGCACTATTATCCACAACACAATCCCAGAAGTGGAGATGATGATGGAAGAAGAGGAGGAGTGTGACCCAGGCCTGCAAGTGACGGCGTTGATGAATGGGGCCAAGTTTAGAATTTTTTTTGATCAAATAGGACTGGCCAAGGAAGCAAGGATTGAGGAAACCAGGGCAATCATTAAGGCCGCCGAGACACAGGAAACTTGCATGGTCATAAGCAAAGGATTTGTGAAGACTGGAGGAAGAAGCAAATAAGATATCTTTCTCTAAAGCTGATAGAGAGATAAGATACCCGCACAACAGACCGCTGTATGTGACAGCAGTAATCAATGGCATCGAAGTACGGAGGGCGTTCATTGACAATGGAGCATCTATAAATATTATGCCCTACACCATGTTCAAACGGTTAGGCCTGCCGGAGAAGAAGATTGTGAAGGAACAAACAAACATTACAGGATTCGCCAACCAGAGCACAAGAACCCTGGGACACATCAAGGTAGACATGCAAGTTGGAAAGATTCGAGGGCCTGTAATGTTCCATGTTGCAGAGGTGGATGCAGCATACCATGTCTTGCTGGGAAGGGCTTGGCAAAATGACTATGGGGTGGTACCCTCAGTCTTTCATCAGTGCCTGAAAGCTATCTGGAAAGGGAAAGAAGTAAAGGTACCAGCAACCCGAAATCCCTTTGGACCAGAGGAGGCACACATCACCAAAGCAACTTTCTTTGATGATGTCGCTGAAGAGGGAGAGAACCAGATCGCGAGGCCTGATTCCCTAAGACTAGCAAGCTGGGAGGAAGTGCAGGAAGATAAGTTTGTACCTGCAGAAAAAGTGAAGAAGAAAACTTTGGAACATGGAGAATGTTCCAAAAATATGAAGCCAGTAGTAGTAGACTTAGAGAAGGAAGGAAGAGAAGAGAAGAAAAGGCCAGCAGATCCTGAAGATGCCAGGAATATAATAAATGTCAAGCGGATAACACAGCTTGAGGATGGCCAAAAGGCAAAATGGGAGAGAGTTGTTAAACCCGATGGAAAGGTGGTGTTTCGATTGTGACGGTGCAAGGGGGAAGAGCCTAAGGAAGCATGCGAACCCAATGGCTCAGGAGAGGTCCCCCACTCTAGCAATACTGAAAAAGGAGGAGTTGTACAACATAAGGTGGAACCAGCTCCAGAATGCTTCGAGGATAGACCAAAACCTCAACAAAATGAATTAGAGGAAGTTGATTTGGCAACAGAAGGAGGAATGCCAAGACCAACTTATGTCAACAAGGAGCTGGATGCTAACCAGAAGGAGGAGCTGATACAATTATTGCGAGAATATAAGGATGTCTTTGCTTGGAATTACGACGAGATGCCCAGAATTGACAAAGATCTTGTAGAGCACAATCTAAATATAAGCCCGGGAATGAAGCCAGTGAAGCAAGCACCTCGCAACTATGCACCCGAAGTCGAAACTCAAATAAAGGAAGAAATCAAAAGGTTGCTGGAAATAGGGTTCATCAAGCCGATCCAACATCCAACATGGCTTTCCAGCATTGTACCGATAAAGAAATCAAATGGACAACTACGAATATGTCTGGATTTCAGAGACTTGAACAAGGCATGCCCGAAGGACATGTATCCATTACCCAACATAGACACTTTGGTAGATGCAACGGCTAATCATGAGACGATGTCATTCATGGACGGGTTTGTGGGTTACAATCAGATAAAGATGTCCATAGAAGATGCAGAGTTGACGGCCTTTCGTACCACGTTTGGGAATTTCTACTATGTATTAATGCCATTCGGATTAAAGAATGCGGGGGCAACTTATCAGAGGGCGATGCATGCCATATTTCATGACATGATTCATGATATAGTGGAGGACTATGTGGACGACATAGTGGTGAAGTCCAAGAAGGCAACAACTCATGTGGAGGACCTGAGGAAAGTGTTTGAGCGATGCCGAAGGTATAAGTTGAGGATGAATCCGAAGAAGTGCACCTTTGGAATGACGGCTGGAAAATTCTTGGGTTTTTTGGTGCACAACAGAGGTTTAGAGGTGGACCCAAGCAAGGCGAAAGCAGTTACAGAGATGCCCCCACCAAAGACGCAAAAGCAGTTGAAGAGCTTTCTAGGGAAGGTCTCGTACATGAGAAGATTCATGCCAGCATTAGCCGAAGTCACAGAACCTTTCAGCAAATTGCTAAAAGGAAAGGCACAATGGGACTGGGGGCAAGAGCAACAACAGGCCTTCGAGAAGGTAAAAAGAATTTTGTCTTCAGCACAAACGATGGTAGTACCACAAAGAAGAATGCCATTACAGTTGTACATCACATCTACCAAAAAGTCTATAGGAGGATTGATCACGCAAGAGGTGGATGGAGAAGAGAAACATGTGTATTACATTAGCCAAATAATCAGAGGACCAGAAACCAGGTATTCACAAGTGGAGAGGCATTGTCTAGTGTTGGTGTTCATTGCGCAAAAAATGCGGCATTATTTTCTAGCACACAAAGTAATGATTGCAACAAAAATCGATCCGATCAGATACCTATTGACTAGGCCAGCATTAGTAGGAAGACCTGGTAGATGGATGATGATTCTTTCAGAATATGACATCAAGTGTGTAACACCAAAGGCAATTCGATGTCAAGCCTTGGCAGACCTGCTAGCTCAATTTCCAAATGGAGAATATGAGCCTCCTCATGAGGATCTTTCGGGAGGAGAAGTAGAATCAGTCGACTTGATGGATGAGGACCCAGAATGGTGGAGTTTGGCTTTTGATGGATCATCTGCAGAAGGTAAAGGCGGAGCAGGAGTGGTGTTGACCAACAAAGAAAGAAAAGAAGTGGCGTTGTCATACAAATTGGATTTCCCATGCACAAACAATGAAGCAGAATACAAGGCGTTCATACTAGGATTGTTAGCGGCTTAAGAATTGGGAGCCCAATACCTTAAAGTAAAGGGATATTCAAACCTTATAGTGCAGCAAATAAGAGGCCAATTTGGAGTGAAGGAACCTATCTTGGCGCCATATCGAACTGTAGCACAAAAGGTGATAGAAGCCTTCAAGAAGGTGGTGATTGAATATGTGCCAAGAGGACAAAATAAACAACCTGATGCACTAGCAACAGTAGCATCTCGAGTCTATGTCCAAGGAGAAGACTTAGATGTGAAGGTAATGAAGAGATCCCTCCCAACCATGGTACTAGACCTGTTCCCCAAAGACAAGATAGACGATTGGAGATACGACATCTCCCATCAATTACAAACAAAGGAAGGAACGATAACAATCGTGGAACTACAGAAGTACAATGTCATCAATGGTGTCTTGTATCACAAAGAAGCAGATGGTGTATTGACACGATGCTTGGGGAGGCAAGAAGCAAGTAAAGTCTTGCAGCAAATGCATGAAGAGAATTGTGGGTTTGCAGACATAGGTCTGTATCGTAGGTTGCAACGCCAAGGGTATTGCCTGAAATGAAGAAGGAAGCAGATGTCCTACAACGCCACTGTGTTTCATGCCAAGAATACCCTGGGGAAGATGAATGCGCTTTCATTAATGACATAGCGGATTGGAGAATTCCTTATGTGGACTTCTTACAAAGCGGGACTCTTCCGACCGAAAAGAAGGATGCAATTA
Source organism: Panax notoginseng (assembly GCA_016801055.1). NCBI lineage: Eukaryota > Viridiplantae > Streptophyta > Magnoliopsida > Apiales > Araliaceae > Panax > Panax notoginseng. The sequence goes on along the minus strand of CM029012.1, from coordinate 293,469,083 downwards.
TAATAAAGAGGAAGTCGCAACGATTCTTCTTACAAAATGGAGAATTGTTCAGAAGAGGTTTCAATGGCAAGCCCCTACGGTGTCTAGAACTAGGCGAAGCCAAAGATTTGATTTATCAAATGCACAAGGATGAACATCAAGGGGGAGCCAAGTTGTACAAACAACTTATCGATCATGGTTACTATTGGCCAAAGATGGAAGGAGATTGTCTAGAATTTGTCAAAAAGTGCCACATTTGTCAAATATATGGAAACTTGATACATGCTCCCGCCGTGGATTTGCGCACCTTAGCAACACCATGGCCCTTTCATACATGGGAAATGGATCTTATAGGTCCTGTACACCCTAATTCTAAGGGAAACATATGGATTTTAACTGCCACCGAGATGTACACAAAGTGGGTGGAAGCCATACCCTTGAAGAAGGCCACGGGACCAGCAGTGGCAAATTTTATCAAGGAGCACATTATTTGCCGTTTCGGGATCCCGAAGATCATTTTGTCGGACAATGGGACCCCCTTCATCAATAGGGACATCAAAAGTCTGATGGAAAGATATAGGGTGAAACATTACAAATCATCACCCTACTACCCGAAAGGCAACGGACAAGCAGAAGCGACAAACAAAACTTTGATAAAAATTTTATCAAAAACCCTAGACGATCATCCGAAAAAATGGGCAAAATAACTACCAATAGCATTATGGGCATATCGAACTTTAAAAAGAAAACCTACCGGCGAAACCCCATACGCCCTGGTTTATGGTGAAGAAGCTATCTTGCCCGCCGAAATAGAAATACCTTCGGCTCGAATGAGACTTCGAAGCTTAGTCGAGGAAGAAAGCCGACCAGCCGCCCTAGAGGCCTTAGCCGACTTCCGAGACAAGGCTAAAGAAAAGCTTGAACGGTACCACGAAAGACTGCGACGACAATACAATACCGCGATGGTACCACGACAAATTCTGGTGGGAGACTTGGTGCTCAAAACGGCAACTCAAGTTATGAGGGGGACCCCAACCACCAAATTTTACCCCAAATGGGAAGGCCCGTATAGGGTACGAGAAATCTCCGAAAGCGGGTATTGCAAGATATCTCGTGTGGGATCAGATGTTGTCTCAGGCCCATTAAACTTGAAATGGGTAAAGAAATATTATACATGAGAAGAGCATCACAAAAAAGTTATACTTTCAACTTCAAAAGTAATCGAGGCACCTGACTCACAGCCCTCAGAAGTTACACTTTCAACTTCAAAAGTGATCGAGGTACCTGACTAACAGCCCTCGGAAGTTACACTTTCAACTTCAAAAGTGAGCGAGGCACCTGACTAACAGCCCTCGAAAGTTACACTTTCAATTTCAAAAGTGACTGAGGCACCTGAGTATAAGCCCTCAAAACTCGAAAGTTACACTTTATCTTTAAAAGTGGAGAACGTTATGCTTTATTCGACAAAAGCGAGAAAGTTACATTTTATCTCTAAAAGTGACAAACATTATGCTTTCTTTGATAAAAGCAAGATTTGTTATATGAAAAGTTACGCTTTTCGTTAAAAGCAATTTTTATTATCAATAAATTAACAAACTTTCACTTATACTTGAATGTTTTAATTTTCTTAAAAAAAAATAGAGTATAAATTCAAGTGTTGGTTTGTGAAAAATATATATGTTTTTTTTGACAAAATTCATGTTTTCTTATAATACCTATTATTGTCTTGGAATATTAATTTGAATAACTTGAGATTCAATGATAAATATTGAGTTTTAAGGAATCATTCAAATTAAAGGCAATCAACAAGGTTAAAGAAACCACGTTCTAATAAATGAAATATGTGTAAATGAGTTTCTGAAACAGAAAATCGAAAAAAAAAACTACTACAACAAGTCATGATCTAAAGGCCAAGACATATCAAAATGAAGAGGAGGCACAATTAAAACTTCCAAGTCAGCACGGCAGCATCTCGACTCTTAAGACTTGCAGCTTTCAGCTCCCTAACCTGTTGTGTAGTCGACTCTAAGTCCCGACACTGACGCTCTACCTCCTGAAGTTTTGCCTGGCCCTCTAAATCTTGAGACTGGATCTTCAATTTGTTTGCGGCATCACCAAACTCAGAAAGCTGCACTCAAAAAAGGATTCATCTTCACACTTACGTACAGCAACCTCCGAACGTAGTGAAACAAGATTAAAACTCGACTTGAGAAGATCCAACCTATCACAAAAAGGAGACATGTCAACACCTACGACTGCAAGGTCATCTACATCATCGCTAAACTTCTTCAAGTCCTCAACTCGCAAGGAATATAAAGAAAGAGTATGCAACCCAAGAACAAGGCCTGCGAGCTGGTCTAGGAAAAGGGTTTGGGTCGAAGCTGTCTTAATAATCAATCGATCAAGAATCTGCGGGAACCGAGCTAGGAGACGCTCCAGACTTTCCTGACTAGAAGACGATATCTGGAAACCCCTCCAAAAAACAAGATCCCCACTTGGATTGAAGGAAGCTCTAGCAGGAGCTACTTTAGAGGCCACCATAGAATCTGTCGAGACCAGGGATGGAGGAGCAGAAAGATGTTGTACAGCTAAGGATTCCTCGAAGCCTTGGTCACCTGGAGGATAACCAAGGTCACTATCCGAATGGAGAACAACAAATAATGCTAGTGCCTCAACAGGCAAAGGCAAATCTTTCATTCTCTCGTTCTGAAAATAAGATGTCAAAGCACAATATAAAAAAAACGAGCAAAGGAAATTCAAGACAAATCACTCATGGATTAAGGAAGGATACTCACAATATATTCAATGGAAAAGGAGTCGGGAGATGCCACAGAAAGGGGAATGTCATTCAACCCATCCAAAGTACTATCAACAATGCCCTCCCGAGCAATCACCACCTCGGTAGAATCCTTTCGGGGAGGATGAACATCACCAATAGTTTCAGAATGATTCTCCCTCGAGGAAGTAAGAGTCGCATCAACATCTTCAGACTCATCATGAGGAGCAGGCATAGGAAGGTTTGAAGAAATTGTTGTATCACCCACAGCAAGACTCGAGCTTTCATCAGACAAGGTATCCTTAGCATCCAGACTAACACAATCGTCACGAGGAGTAGATGACTCAATATCAACAAGGATATGTTGGACGGGCTCACGACTAGTGGAAGCCGCCGCGGAAGCCTCATTTGTTGTATTATACGTTAACCCAAGAGGAACATCATCATCATCATCATCTTCATCGACCACGGTAACCTGAAAAAAAATTAATAATAAATAAATAAAGGAAACAATTACTCAATGATATATGAAAGCAGTTACACAAGGGATGAAAGAAAAATGAGAGTAGTTCGATAAATTACCAAATTTCTACGGCGCTTCTTGGTCGGATCCTCGGCTGCCGGGATACTAGGATCAACATTATCAAGGGGGCGTTTTGCTAATGGCTTTATGATAAGCCTGATAGGAGGACGACTGATTGGAACCTCGGCAGAAGCAATAGGAGGAGCTATCTCAGAATCAGTAGCAGTAGCCGCTCTCGTTTTAGAACGAGTAACTCTCATCTCCTCGGCATCAGAGGATCCCTGGGGAGGAGCTAGAGAGGACACCCGAAGCGGAGCCCGTGGTGGAAGACTCCTGGAAGTAGTGGGAGCTTGTGATGGAATGATCTGTTGAGGGGGAGACGACTTAGGCATCAAAATGTCACGCTCAGCCAAACGGCTACTGGCTGGCCAAAGTGCTGAACGAACATTGGGCTTGGGAGACCATAGCAGCCGGCTCCATTGAAGACATTTCGGAATAGAGACTGGCAATGAACAAACCAGGGTATCATCCTCCCATCTTTTAAGATTGACCTGCCAGTAATTACGTTCTCCAATAGTATAGCGCCCGCTCCGGGAGTCATCTGGTATGACAAAAGGAAGGGATCTATAAGTGATATATGGATCACTTGACCGCCTCGGAAATGCCCATATAAAAGAGGGGGATGTAGAGACGAAATTGAGAAGAGCATCCTCATAATTCTCCCGGCAGGTGTGACCGAAAGGGCGTTCCTGGTCATATCCGAATTGTCTCATGACCCTGTGAGGAGAATATAGTACAGTGCCAAAACTATTATTCTCAAGGAAATAGGGAAGTTCTGTAGATCGAAGGAAAACGAAACAAGACAGTGGGGAGCCACTCAAGCTATTTCTGTTGAGGTTGGAGAAAGTACGAAATTTGTGCTTGTAGAAGTGAGGTAGATGGCCGCAACCCCCTGAAACAATGGTATAGGGACGAGTAGTGAAGCATGAATAATCATCAAGGAAATGTCGCAAATCCGTACTGTCAGGACTAGAGCGGTGATCAATCCAACGTAACATGCGAGGAATGATGTTGCGTGGTGGGAGAGAAGGAGACTTCTTCTTCTTCATAGAAAGATGCTCAAGATCGGAATAGCCCGAAAAGCGCTCGAAAAGAAAGATCTGAAGGAAGGAGCATGGAATGAAGTAATTGACATCATACCTGAGTAAATAAAAAAAATTACATTATAAAAAAGGTTAAAGGAAAAGAAGCGCAGTTTGAAAGACAATTAAATATAAAATATAAAAGTGATTACCTCCCAACGGATTCTTTCATGGCAAGGGTTGTTTTGTCTAGGCGACGATATAAGGTCCCTAGGAAGAGAGAAGCAAGGGGAATCTCTGAGCCTCGGGATAACAACGCTGCCAAACTGAACATACGGGCAAAAGGACCGTCTATGGGAGACCCAGGGAAGATGAAACGGGATAGCCACATAACCAGATAAGCCGCCAGAGGAAAGGGACAAGTTTCTTCACGGAAGGCAAGAACAGACTTGTCGTGAACAAAGCTGTTCCACTGGTTGGTCTTGTAATCACGGAAGAAATAGCGCATCCAGGATAACCAAGAATTCTTTTGCCGACTTGAGGTCTCGAAGTCCGGAAGGAGCGTATCGCCCTTGAAGCGGGAGAGAAAGCGGGAAGATTGCTTGAAGGCCTCCGTCAAGTAGGCAACACAGTCGTCATCCCTAGTGGACATGCTAGAAGGACCACAGGAGTTTGAAGCAACAATAGGAAGGCTACAAGATGTAATTCAGGATAAATATACATATTTCGGAAACATGAGAATGAATGAAAGGAATAAAAGAAGAGAACTTACTGATAAAGGGCATAAACATCCTCTAGAGTAGGGGTGAATTCCCCCCAGGCAACGATGAATGTGCAAGTAGAGAAACATCATCGTGTGATCAACACAGTAAGTGCGTTATGGTCCTGGTGAATCCGTAGGTCCCTACATAGTTGAACACAGCGAAAGATACTCGCATTCTTGAGTATTTCCACGTATTCAGCGTTGTCAAGGATCTCGTCGGTCCAATCCTGCCATCCTTGAATGCGACCAGATGAATCTGACAGGAAGCGAAGGGGACTGAAGGGGTACTCTTACTTCTCTATGCATAGGCGGGGAATGCAATCGGCATGAGGGAAGTCATCCCAACCTCCAGAAGATGGGGCATACAGAAACAAGCCTTCTTTCTTCGGGGGAGGAAAAGTTGTACGATCATAGTCTCTAACTCTATCCCAAAAGAGGTCAGAAGGACCAAAGAAGGGAGCTCTTCCCCAATCAGTGATGAATGGAGACTCCTTGGTAGTCCTTAGTTCTACAGAGCATTCAGGAGAAAGGGCCTACAGATAAGGGGGATATCATCATAACAATTCTAAAGAAAGCATATCAAGAATGTCAAGTAAAGTATATGAGCACGAAGTACTCACCATAGCAATAAGGAACGAACGTCCGAGAGTTAAGCTTCAAAACACCTGAAAAGAAGAAGAAACAATGTCAGAAAGATTGAAGGAGTACATTTATGCAAGAAAAAATTCCCGAAAATTTTTGAAAAAAACTTCGGACGGCCAAAATCCATCCTTCGGAGCCTTTTTTGGACTTAAAACAGCATAGGTCATGGCAAAGCGATGAGTTTTGAAGGGCTCGTCGATACGGTTGTTTTGATATATTATAGGCCCCAAAACTCCAAATGACGCTCCTAATAGTAGAGGCTCGTCGTCCCGAACTTCATTTTTTTTTCTTTTTTCCCCAAAACATGGTTTTCTACCTAGGGTTCGGCCCCCCTAGGGTTCGGCCCCCTAAGGTTTGGCCCCCTAAGGTTCAGCCACCTAGGGTTCGGCCCCCTAGGGTTCGCCCCCTAGGGGTTTGGCCATCTGGAGTGGTTTCGCCGCATGCAAGCATATCAGTTTTCTTTCTCCTTTCGTGTTTGCATCGAAAAAAATGGCTAAGGTTTGGCCCCTAGGATTCGGCGCCCTACTAGGATTCAGCCACCACCTAGGGGGCCCTTCCTTAAAAAAAAGAAAAAAAAATTTGTTAAGGTTCGGCCCCCTAGGGTTCGGCGCCCTATAGGGTTCCGCCACCACCTAGGAGGGCTGTCTCCTTCAAAAAAAAAATTTGTTGTTAAGGTTCGGCCCCCTAGGGTTCAGCGCCGTATAGGGTTCCGCCACCACCTAGGGGGCTGTCTCCTTCAAAAAAAAATTGTTAAGGTTCGGCCCCCTAGGGTTCGACGCCCTATAGGGTTCCGCCACCACCTAGGGGGGTTGTCTCCTTCAAAAAAAAAATTGGTTAAGGTTCGGCCCCCTAGGGTTCGGCGCCCTATAGGGTTCCGCCACCACCTAGGGGGGGCTGTCTCCTTCAAAAAAAAATTGTTAAGGTTCAGCCCCCTAAGGTTCAGCGCCCTATAGGGTTCCGCCATCACCTAGGGGGGCTGTCTCCTTCAAAAAAAAATTGTTAAGGTTCGGCCCCCTAGGGTTCGGCGCCCTATAGGGTTCCGCTACCACCTAGGGGGGCTGTCTCCTTCAAAAAAAAATAAAAAAAATTGTTAAGGCTCGGCCCCCTAGGGTTCGGCGCCCTATAGGGTTCCGCCACCACCTAGGGGGGCTGTCTCCTTCAAAAAAAAATTGGTTAAGGTTCGGCCCCCTAGGGTTCGGCGCCTTATAGGGTTCCGCCACCACCTAGAGGGGCTGTCTCCTTCAAAAAAAAATTGTTAAGGTTCCGCGGCCCCCTAGGGTTCGGCGCCCTATAGGGTTCCGCCACCACCTAGGGGGGCTGTCTCCTTAAAAAAAATTATTAAGGTTCGGCGCCCTGTAGGGTTCGGCCACCACCTAGGGGTTTGTTCCCACGCATACCTTTGAGGTCCTGTTGCTCTCCTAATCCACTGTTTGGGACGAATGCTCCTTCAGCGCGAAAATTATAGCCTTTTTCTGAGGAATTCCGAGGGAAAAGGCCAAGATATGGTGATGGGGCTCGAAAAAATTGAAGAAAGTCTACAATTCCCTGAAGAAAAAATATATATAGAGAGGAAACACAATTATGAGAATTTGGCTAACGAAGGCTCCAATAAAGGGTGCACCCCTAATGGTTTACAATTACCTGGTGTTGGATATCGCAAGGATGTCCTTGATGGTGAGACTTGCTAAGGTGGCTGCAATGGTGAGGAACACACGTGTGTTCGTTGGCTCCTAGCGATTATGAGACAATTCTAAGAAATATGCACGCAAGTAGCACCTACTCAATCAGAAAGCATGCGACAATGGATTACGAATATGGACTTCTTACTTCTCCAAAATAAAGATAAGTAAAGAAGTTTATTTTTTTTCGAAAATAATAAAATTTAAGTTGATTTTATTCCCAATAAAGGGTAGTTTTTGAAAATAGCTTTTATATATATATATATATATATATATATATATATATATATATATATATATATAAAGAAAGATTGGATTTTGTTTCCAAAATAAAGAGAGATTGAATTTTTGGTTCCAAAATAAAGAAATATTTGATTGTACTTTCAAAATAAAGAAATATTTGATTTACAAAATAAAATTAAGATTTGATCTTACTTCCAAAATAAAATTATGACTCAATTTTATTATGATTTTATTTGGTTTGATGGAAAAGAAAGATTTTGGGTACCCAAAATAAAGATTTCTTTTGATTTAAATGCTATTTGATTATTTTTCTTGTTTTCAATTTCCAGGAAAAATAAAAAAACAAATCCAAGGGTTTGGCTCCCTAGGAGTTCCCTTTACTAGGACCATGGTCTTCAAGACCCGTAAAGTGAAGTCACACAAAATCGTTCAAAAGCTGGAAGTATTCTTGCACGATCGTCTATTTGGAAATGCGACTCTCGCGCAGGGGGCAAATGTGGGCCCATGTGCAAAATTAGGGTTCACATGACCTAATTAAATTAAATGCACAATTAGGGCTCCACGACCTCATTAAATGTGCAAATTAGGGTTCGCATAACTAACGGAATGAAGATAGAAAAGTCAGAAATAAATGTGTTAGACCCGGGAGAAGCCTCTACGTGTCCCGAGGCAGAAGACTCATGGAGGCAACTCATTTTGGGAATTGATTGAGGGATTGGATTGGTGGCTAGAAGGATAGGGCAATATGGGCATTATTCTAATGACTAAAGGATATTTCTGGAATTTCCTTGAAAACATGTGCCTAGCATGTGATTACTTAATTCTAGGAAACTCTATAAATACCCCTTCCATTCTAGGAAGGAAAGGGGGGGACTCTTTTGGTAGCTGAAGGCTTGGATATTCCACCTAAAAGCACTAAAAAGATTTGAACACTCTCTCAACTCGAAGAACTGAAGAAGGCTCTTGAAATTCTAATAACCCTAACACGGTTTTCGGATTCTAGGGGTTCTGCCACGCGTTGTTGGAGTAATCGCCCACCTGTCGTTCTCCCCTCTACAATCAATCAATCAATTCCGTATTCTTCATGGATTTCTCTCCTCCTCAGCCAACACGAAACCCTAAACAAGCAAGGCGCGATTTCCTTGCCCACACATAATATAATATTTAATTTTATATTTAACCATACTTATTATTAATACTAAATATGTAAGTTACATACTAGCTAGTATTAATATAATTGTTAATTAGAATTTAAATAGCACTCAATATTTTCTTTTTATTCCAAAATAAAATAGACTTCTATTAAATTAATGGAACTAAGAAAAAATAGTTTTTATCAAACAATTTTGCACCTTATTAAATGTCTCACTATTGGCACAAATCAAATGATTTTTGCACAAATCAAATGAAGTTCTCTTTTATTCTCCACAATTAGGAAAATGAATTATACCTTTATATTTACCTAAATTATGTCCACTAATGAGTTTTATTCAAGCCCAAACTTGAAAATAATTAAGTCTCCAAAATATAGAATAAGGTGCAATTTCTAACAATCCCCCACTTGTATGGAAAAACTTTTTTTCATCCAAATAACTCCAAGGCATATGTGCATTAAAGAAGGTGTGACGAACATTTAACCTTCTTTTAGTGTAAACAACTCAAAGTCACATCGAAGTTGATGGTGTCTGTAGATTGAACCTCTACTTCTATATGATATGATCGGAATTGACACACAAAAAATCCTTCTTCTACGGTGAGTATTTATTGGTCGTTTTAACGATCAATAAAACACGTGCAAGTATACGTGGTCAAACAAGTAATACAGTAATAAGTTGAGTGTCGAACCCACAGGGAAATAACATTAAAACTATTCAAATACTAAAATTGTATTAATATGACCTTATCCAAACAGTTGATTAAGGATGGTTTGTATTAAAGCAATATAATTAAAACATTAAATGGTGAGAAAGAATTTTATTAAATATGATTAGCTAAGATTACAACTCCCCTAATGCTTCGTATAATCTTCTAACTCTTCTAACTATCTAACAAATCATTAGAATGGTCAACCAAGAATTCTATGAATACATAAGCCTCTTCCGATGGCCATATGCAAATTCCCTAGCTAAATAAGTCACGATATTCCTAGGGTGAAATAAATTAGACTAGGGGTTATTAAACTTTAATTCTCATTAGTCATACAAGGCAAATAGATATATTCTTATTCTATTTTGCAAGATATGCTCTCACTCCATTAGGAATGAGCATAACAAATGTTATCATATTTAGGGTTAAGTATTAAATTTCATTTTCCAATATCAAAGGAATACTCATATCAATCACTTGACAAAGCAATCAATAAATAAAGCATGAAATACAATAACCCATTCAAACATGATTCATTATAATAAATAGGAGAGAGAGAGTCAATAAAACTAATTATTAAGTTACATTGTAATCCTAGAAATGGAGTTAGTTCATAACTATAAAACCAATCAACATTATCAATGTATTCAACATATTCAGTTTACACAAATAAATGAAAGACTTAGATAAAGAAAACCCCTGTTTAGAAGTATTTCAGCTCCAACTCTTCTCTTCACGGTGTAGAATCCGAGATATGAAGGAAGCAATGATCTTTTCTCCTTAATAGACCAACTTTTTTCTCTTCTAAGATACTTCTCTAATATTCTCTCTTTGTGTAAAAACTGATAAGGAAGCTAACTAATGATCAAATATGAAGGAGGCTGTTGATTTATAACAACTAAGTCATTTAATCCCTACTCTTTGCCTGGGAACCAGAGGTGGCACTCCAGTGCCAAGCTTTGGCCTTGTTCAAACGTTGCAGCGCTGGCCTAAAGGATAACACGTTAATGAGGTGCTACAACGCCAGTTTACTGAAGAACTAGGGCACTGCGGCGCTTGGCCTGGGCTGAGCAGGCTGTGTATTGGCGTTGTAACGCCAGTAAATAACTGGGAACAAGCATTCCAGCGCCGGTAGTGATAAAATGACAATTAAGCCCCTTGAAAGCTGAAAATAACCTAACAAACCACCTGCAAAGCATTTAAGCGCAAAATAACAATAACATACAATAAATGCAATATAAAATAAGATGAACAAGCAACTTCTTAAGTATTAATGGGTCCGATTCGCGGGTATAAATTCCACTCATCAATATTCTCAATTGCTTTGCGCTAATATGGCCATGCGTAATACTCTGTTTCATGAACCTCTAAGAGAATAAACCACAACTCTCTATAAGAAGCGGCTCTACTTCTAGCTCATATAGGCAAATTATTTCACATGTGTTTTTGTTGCTAAGAACACAATAACTTTGTTAAGAGTATAACTCAACCTCAATCGTGCTACAGACGTTACTATCTTAGACTACATATGGAACCACATCGATAGTAACACAGTCAACAACTGTGACTTGTTTTTTCCATTGAACCTATAAACTAGGGTTAACCTAGGAATAAGTTGGGTTCCCATCACCCCTGACTCAAAGTGGTTTAAGTTCTATATCATAAGTAGTTAAACTTACTAAGCTCTCACCAAAGTCTTAGTAAAAAGACAAGTCAAGTCGTCCCTTGACTTTCTCATTAACAAAAATTATGATACCTTATTGAATCGATTGTCTAACAAAAATTATGTCTATGACCAACATGTCAAGACTTACCATTAAAGGTAATCTCATATGCTTTATACAAAATAATTTCATTATCACGTCATAATGAACTAATCAATTTTGGAAGTGGCCACAATTTGATGTTTCAACAACAAATTTCGATTCCAATTGCTTTCTACATCATCTAAAGTAATAGTATTACTTGTTACTGCAAGTAAATTATACACTTCACAAAGAGAGATAATATATCCACCTATTTGTGGAAATATTAGAATATTTTCACCTGCTTGTGAATATTTTCTTACTTAATTAATCAAGATCACAACCAACTATGAAAGATTAATAACATTAGATCCGTATAGTGAAATGAGAAATAATCATTTGTTTTTTACTCATCTAAGAAACAATACCCAAGATTGAGTGAAAATTCACCTACTTGTGAATTTATAATTTCCCTCACTAAAATATACGTGACATTATGTGATCTATTAAAACATTGAGAAATCTAACAAAAATCAATTTACAACCACTAGTATACTAAGTTTAAAATTGTAGGTGATATTTGATCTCGTGCATTACATATCAAACATAAGGCTCCCACTAGCACATGTACTTCAGATTTGCAATAACTATATCAGAATTAATTTTCAGTGTACCACCACTATTAAAGAATTATTAAATTCTTCAATCTCAATGTTACCAAACTTAGTTCAGTACAACCCCTCAATGTAATTAAATTGATTTAGTTGAAACCCTCACTATGTTTTCACATGATAATAAGATAACATCTATTTTACAAGTCTTTCAACATAAAGACAAAAAAAATAGATGTCTTAAACTTGTTTACGTTAACAATACTATGTAAAATGATCAACATATCATTAATTAAAATACACAAAAACTATCACATTATAGTTTATTAAATTATATTGTTAGTTCAAACATATAAATAATTCTATATCCTATAAATAAGAAAAAAAAATGAAGTACTAGTTCTCAATTTAAACCACAAGTACATAACTATTTTACACTTTAACCTCTCAATCGAAAAGAATAAACCATCTTGTTCATTCACAATATACTCCCTCAATCAAATTTATTGAAAACTTGAGTTGGAGTAATATCATAATCGGTGCTAAAATGTTAAAATAGTTTATACTCTATTGTCTAAAACCTTGATAATTTTTTTTTTCAAAGTAAAATAACCATTAGTATCGAATCATCACTTATTCCTATACAATGAATTTTGAATCTCGAGGTAAATATGTACATACGTATATATTATCACATAATATGTATCCACTTCAATATTTATATATTATTTTCAATCTCACTATTGAACTAAATCACTATAAATATTTTGGATCATATTTAGGCTAATAAAATAAGTATTTTATCTACCAAATTATTATATTGATTTCCTTCACCAAATCAATATTGTTCCTTCTAGGTTTAGTTTATAACTTTGTATGACCTTAATTAGAGAATTAATTTAGGGAAATAAGTTCACATTTCAATATTATTAAAAAGTTTGTGTTTCAAAGATTTTCATTTCATAGTCACACAATCAAATTGAATTTCACAATAAGAAATTCATAAGCCTTACTATTTCTTACATAAATAAAAGGGTTAATTGCATATTAAACCCCGAAGTACGTATACACCATTTTATCATTAGTACCCTGATGTTTAAACGCTACAATCCCGCTACCCAAAGTAATTTTAAGTAAGCATAACTGACCCTTTTGTAATTTCCGGCCAAAAAATTGGCTGGAACTGCCACGTGTACCGGTAGAGGGAGTAGAAGTATGGTTTGACCGTATATTTTTACATTTGACCGTATAAAATCAACTTAAAAATAATTTTATATTAATCTTATTCAACGTATCAATCATCTTCAAATACCAAAAATAATATAATTTCTTTTTTTTCTCTTCTTCATCATCATCCTCATCCACCATTAAACTAAAAAATTTCAAAATCCAAAATATCCAAATCATTCATGAAACCCAAACCTGAAACACAAATTGGGGAAGAAATTTAAATCTGAAGCATGTTCTCTCTCTAAAATATGAAACTCATATCTTAAGTCTAATTTTTATCAAAACTCCCAAAACCCAAACGTAAGATCTCAACTTTTTATAAATAAAATTGAATTTCCTCTAATTATTATTTTGAATAAAAATGTGTTAATTTGATATAATACTTTGACGTTCTAGCATTTTCTTATAAATAAGGTGCTTAGTTATAATCGAAAATTACACCAGAAAAAGAAGTTTTCTTTCTCTATAATATCGAGCGTATTTTTGTGAGTATTTAGATACTTTGAGAGTTGTTATTCAGTATAAGTTTTCTTCAGCACTATATCCGATATTTCAGTCAGAAGTACTGTTCTTTTGAGGTAAGGGATGTTATTTTCTTTATAAATGATGTTATTTCTTTCAATATCATTATACCGAAATGTTGGCATGAATTTTATTATAAAATTTTTATCTTTTCATGTCGAGGTTACTATTCACATATATGGCACTATTCACGAATACGGTACTATTCACGAGTACTATTCACGAAGTATAGTTTTTCTTGTGAAATTTCTACCTTTTTGTGTCGGGGTTACTATTCATATATACGGCACTATTCACAGAAAAATAAAATTTTTTCTTCTTTGTCCAAGATGTCTATTATGGTTACTATCTTTGATTATATCTATGTTTTGATCTTAATTCTTGAATTTTACTCCACAATTGATTATTTTGGAGTATTTTTGAACTTGGATAAACCAAAGTACGAATCCCTAATTTTTGTCCTTTTGTCTCACTGAATTCGTTTTCTTTAAGATATTTTTCTTCATCATCAGTCCTAAATGGTGATATAACTGAATATCGTTGGCCTGTAGTGCAAAGATAAATGATTACCTGATGAATATCTTTGGCCCGTAGTGCAAAGATGGACATGTGTTGAGATGAACATGACTAACTGGTGATACAAATGAATATCTTTGGCCCGTAGTGCAAAGATGAATATTTGGTTCAAGATGTATATTAATTGATGTTACAGGGATAAAATATTGATGATGGACTTTTAAATCATAGAAAAAAGTAGACTTCATTCTCTACTTAACTCTTCTAATGAATTGTTATTTTTCGCTGCGAATATTGATCTAAAACTGGTTATCCATTATATTTTATCTGATGTATTGAAGGCTATCAATAATTTGTTCTTAGTCATAATATTCTTTACTGGGCTAGTTGAGCTCACCCTTTTCCTTTTTGTTCCATTTTTCTTCTCAGGAGGCGAGAATATAGCGGGAACTAGTCGGGGTGTGGAGTGATGGGTTTAGACAGTTGTTTTAGCAATCCTCACTATTTTATAAAATAGTGTATCAATAATTGTAATAAGGACTTATTTGATTTTAGATATTGTCTAGAAGACAATATTTGTATTTAAACTCGTCATATTTTGCACGACAATTATAATAATGAAGTTTGTAGTTATTTTTGTACCATGTATTTGACGGCTCAGAATGGGTTGTGTGGACCTATTTTGGGGGCGTAACACCAAATCATTCATGAAACCCAAATTTGAAACACAAATTGGGGAAGAAATCTAAATATGAAGCATGTTCTCTTTGTAAAACATGAAACTCAAATCTAAAAACTATATTCTATCAAAAATCCCAAAACCTAAATCAATTCAACAATGGTTCTCAGTTCTCTAAACCTAGTTCTCTTTAAAATAATGGTTCTCTATTCCTGAAATGTTTCTTTATGTGATTTGCTAAAGGCCCTTTAATTTTACGTTTTTGGCTCGGGGTTTTTGGGTTTAAGGTTGTCACGTCTGTTAGCTAGGCGGTCAAAGCTTTAACTTTTGGGTGCTGATAATGACACTTAATTGGCGCCTTTATGATGAAAAATTATTTGCAGATCTAGTGAAAGTTCTAGATCTTGAGATTTGGGTTCCCTTTTTTCTATTGAAAACGAGTCCTACTAATAAAAAATGCGAGTGAAAGACAGAAAGGAGGAGGAGAAGAAGATTTGTTTGGCTTTTTTAGATTCAAATATTCTTATTAGTTTCAAGATTCTGGACAAGAAATGTCATTCCTTATGGAACCCAAATCAAAAGTTGTATTCAAATTCATCCTAATTTTCATCTTTCATCAATGACTAGAACATCATCATTCATGGAAAATCATCCTTTTTTAAGGTACCCTTTTCTCTCCTTTTTATTTTTAATCATCCCATTGCAGCTGTTGTTGTTCTTTGTTCCTAAACCCAGTTCTCTATCTTCCCCCTTTTTGCAAGGCGAGAAAATCGCCCTTTCTCTTAAAGAATCCAATAATTTTGAGGGAGAAACAGAGAACCCAGATTGGGATTTAGGTTTCAAATCGTTTTTACTCGGATTGTATTTGAGTTGATAAATTTGATTATTTATTTTATTTTTGGGTAATTTGTTTACTGATAACTATATTTAATTTAATTAGTTTAATTAAGTAATTTATTTGACATAATTTATTTTGTTAATTATTTTATTAGATTAATTAGTATGCTAATCATTTTATTTAGATTATTTAGTATGTTAATTGTTTTATTTTGTGTTAATTATTTGAGTTAATTACTTTACTTTGTTGGTTAAGAAGTAATTATGTATGAATTTTTATATGTACATCTTTAATATGCTATCATTTTTTTCATTTATGTATTTTTACTATTTTAATAAGTTAAATACATATTTATACGGTCAACTATATTTAAATATTAAATTCTAACACATGGCTATTTTCCGACAAAAGAAATTGACTGAAAATTACAAAAGGGTCCATCGTGGTTACTTAACGGTATTTTGGATAGCGGGATGAGAGTGTTTAAACATCGGGGTACGAAAGGTAAAAGGGTGTATACTTCGGGAGATATAATATGCAATTAACCCTAAATAAAATTATGCTCCAAATAGTTCAAAAGCCAAATTTAGTCCATAAATTATGCTCACTACTTAAAAATAAATTTTCAATTCACAAAATTATGCTCACTACTTAAATTAAATTTTAAATTAATTGACATTTTATGTGACAATATTCCTATAAATATTACTTCCACATAAGAATATTAAGAAACACTTCTCAGAGCAAAAAATAAGCTCTTCTACATTTTATGTATTAGTTATTCATATAAAAATTGCTTCAACATAAGAATCTTTTAGAATACCCCCACATAAGAAAACAAACTCTTATTTTTTAAAATTACATAAAATCTCAAATCCAAAAATTATTTAATAGAAGCACTTAAAAAATTATATATGTACAATTTTCAAGTATACCACACTTGACTCTATGTTAATAGTATAAAATTCAGTATATAAAAATTATAGCACAACTCATCATATTGTATAAATTTATTTGCATATAAATCATAAAATATAAAAAATTATATTTACTTTCTAAAAAAATGTATTTAACACAAACAAAATTAATTTATGTAGAAAGCAAATAAAATTCAAACACATGAATTAGTATATCCTCAAGTGTTTTCTTGTCCCAATTTAGACATGAAATATCATAAACAATATATCTTTTGAAATTTAGAAATATAGAATTCAAGACAATTCTCATAATAATATGAAATACTTGAACTTCGCTATCTTTATAAAAATCAAAAAATAAAATATTTATCTCAATTGGAATATACAAAATTCATATAATCACATTAAAATTTACTACTTCTTGAACAAGAAGTACACATAAAAATAAATCAACATATACCAATTGTGATTATCCCTAAACACTATGAATAACATTTCTAAGTGTTTTCTCAACAACATAATCATATTGTGTACAAGATTTACTCAACCAAATCTAGTTATATAATATCACTTCTAACTATTAGTTGATAATTAATTTATTATCCACAAACAAAGTAATTTATCTCAAAATTCATGCATACAAAAACTAAGTAATATTACACACTAAATATTACCCAAATTTTATATGCATAATTTTGTTCAAGAAGAACATAAATTTACTTTATTCTCAAAATGTATTAATTCACAACTTATTTGCTATACATAAAGACAAGTAAATTTCTCAAATTTTACTACCATTTTCTCATAATAAATTAATCTCAATTAGTGTATAAGAAAATAATTGTCTCAAACTTCATACATATATATACACATCATAATATTTTATCTACTCATAAAATATTACAACCAAAATATATATATGCACAAAATTAAATTTATTCCATCATGAACAAAAATTAAATTACTTTTCTTATCCCACAAAACTAATTAAATAATTTATTACAACAAAATGTAGGTAAAATACTACTCAGACATACAATATCATCTACACATGATATAATACACAAAACATATACTTTCAAGTATATACACATACAAAATGATACACAGTTATCATTTATAAAAATAAAGGCAAATGTTAAAAAACATACCTTTCGGAATTAAATATGAAGAACACCATAATCTCTTTAGAAACATTTCTAGGCATCAACATTTGGTGTTTTTCCATGATGACTCTTCATATTCTCCACATCATTTACAAACTTGTAATTTGCAAGTCTTTTTCACTTTCATTTTTGTCCGCAATCCATCTTCTAATAGGAATTATCAATAAAAATAATTAACTTAATCAACTATAACTAATTATCATAAAACTGCATTGATAAAATAGATATATATATAAGAAAAATGACACTTATATTTAAAAACCGTGTTGTCTTCTATCTCACCAAAATCATAACTCCAATGAACATGTAAAGACCTTAAGATTGTTAGAACCGTAGATTAATAGAGTCAAAATTGTAGTAAAAGACAAGACACATGTGATCCATGTCTTTAAGGTCTTTATCACCCCACCACGATCTGTTTGCTAAGGGTTTCAGACGATATACCTCAAGGATATATGTCAAGCCTTTGGTAAATTATCCGTGATAGCAATTTACAGAAAATTCTAATAGAACACTGCTTTGTAGTAGTTATTTGTTTGTAAGAAGAATATGAGAAGATAAAAGAGAAAATTCATGTACAAAATCTTATATGTAAACTTATATCTTACATATGCATATATCTAATCTTATGTGTGTGTATATATACATATATATATATATATATATATATATATAAGTTACATAATATACTATTTAATTCTATATTTAACCATACTTATTAATACTAAATATATATAAGTTACATACTAGCTAGTATTAATATAGTTGTTAATTAGAATTTAAATAACACTCAATATTTTCCTTTTGTTCCAAAATAAAAATAGACTTCTATTAAATGGAACTAAGGAAAAATAGTTTTTATCAAACAATTTAGTACTTTATTAAATGTCTTACTATTGGCACAAATCAAATAATTTTTGTACAAATCAAATGAAGTTCTCTTTTATTCTCTATAATTAGGAAAACGAATTATACCTTTATATTTACTTAAATTATGTCCACTAATGGGTTTTATTCAAGCCCAAACTTGACAATAATTAAGTCTCCAAAATATAGAATAAGATGCAATTTCTAACATTTGTATTAATCACTATGAAACTTTCAATATTAAAGTTGGTTGTGGTGTACTCTACCATAGTCGCACACCACACACCGCGAACTCAATAGTTGAATATATTATTGGTGGGTTAAATACACTTTTCCCCACTCTACTAGATCTAGGTTTAAAAATGCATCACCGAACTGATTTTTTTTACAATATACTCATTGAACTTCAAATATTTATCAAATCATTACAAATTCCGTTAAATGAGTTAATTTTTAACAGAGACCCGTGACATCAGATATGTCCTACCCTAAATCTAATTACACATCATTTACTTCACGTGGGTTAGTCCTAGTCATAGCCACGGTGAAAACTCAATGGTTAAAAATGAGTACAAGGGAGCGAAGTCGGCCCTGGGCAAGGGCTAACAGGGCTACCGCCCAGGGCCCACAGTTGAGGGGGGCCTAAAATTTTTTATAAGCTTATGTATTTATGTGTATAAAAAAATAAAATAATAAAAAGATTAGCGATATTATGCATTGAAAATAATATGTTAGAAAATATTAAATATGATAGTATAATTGATGATTTTGCATCTAAAAGTGCAACAAGAATACATTTTAAATGCTATTTTGAGGTTTAGATTTTATTGGGCAAAACTAAAGAAATACCCACTGCAGTTGGTAGGTTTTACTGATTACACCATTAAATTTTTAAATTTTCAAATTACACCACTAAACTAATTATTATTTTGAAATTGGGTCATTTCGTTAGAAAAAAATAAACGGACGTTAATTTTTTATCTACAAAACTAATGAATTATCCACTGTAGTTGGCACATTTTACTGATTACACGATTGAACTTTTAATTTTTTAAATTACCCCATCAAACTAATTAAAAATAATTATTTTAAATATTTTTAAAAATAATTATTATTTTAAGTAAAAAATATTAGAAACTTTTTTTTCTTCATAAAATGAGTAGAGTTTCATAAAATATAGATTCAAAAAAATTAAAGCGATTTTAAATTAAATTAATATCTACTTAATTTTTTTAAAGAATGACCCATTCTTAATATTAGAAATTTAAAAAAAAAACTAAAAATAAAAATACAGTAAAAGATAAATAAAAAATTGATTCAATTTTTTCAAAAAAGAAATTAATAATTTTTATAAATAAATATTATTTTCAACAAAAAAATCAGAAAATTCTTCATATTTTAAAAAAATGAGTAAAATTTTTATAAAATATAGATTAAGAAAAATAAACTTTATTTTCAAAAGAAAAAAAAAATTAAAATCAGTAAGGTTTCATAAAACTTTAATTTTTTAAATCTATATTTTTTGAAACTTTACTCATTTTATGGAAAATATTAAAGTTTCTAATATTTTTTATTGAAAATATTAATTATTTTTAAAAATATTTAAAATAATTATTTTTTAATTAATTTAATGGGGTAATCTGAAAAATTAAAAGTTCAATAGTGTAATCAGTAAAACGTGTCAACTACAGTTTGTAATTCAGTAGTTTTGTAGATAAAAATTTAAAGTTCGTTTCCTTTTTTAACGGAATAACCTAATTTCAAAATAATAATTAGTTTAGTTAGGTAATTTGAAAAATTAAAAGTTCAATTGTGTAATCAGTCAAACTTGCCAACTACAGTTAGTATTTCATTAGTTTTATCGATTTCATTGATATTTTTATTTTGTAGGTACGTGTGATGATTCTTTGCTTCGATGATATTTTAAAGTGTTCTTCCTTATCTTTTGTAAATTCTCATAATTTTAATAAAATTAATTAGTTGATAATTTATTTATTTTTTTTATTTAATTTGTATAAAGGGGAACACTTGAGAAAATTATGTCTTGAGCCTTAGAAAACCCAAGACCGGCTCTGCAAGGGAGGTAAGGTTGAAATTTATCCCCGTGTTGATGTTGATTTCATCTGCATAACTACAATTAATTCATTTGCTAAAGCTTTAGATTATGATAGCAATGCTAAGGTTTATTTTAAGAATAATGGTCAAACTAGTGAAAATTGTTATAGATTGGTGCATGATGATGTCAGTATTAGATACATGATAAAAGTATCTCCCTATTGTTGTGATTGAAATTGTTGTTGATCTTGTACTTGTGAATGAAGAAGGAGTTGTGACTGAACCACTTGATGTGAATGAACAAGTTGCAATTATTATTACTGAACCCCCCCCCCCCAATACATAAGATAATAACAAGGGGAGTACTAGCTAGTGCAAATGCTAATCTGTAGAAGTTAAAGAGGACTAAGAAGGGGGCAGGTATGAATAGCAAGAGCAATCAGAAGGAGAGTAAAAATACTATAAGGAGTGGGAAGAATGAGACTATGAATAATCAGGGGAGGAAGAATAATGGAATTAAAATGAATCAAAAATCAAATAAAAAGAATGATGATACACCAATTGTGAATGGGGACTCAGAAAGTAGTGATGCACAAAGTGATATTGAAATATTAAGCAGTTATGAAGAATTATTAGATGCTAGGAGGAGGTGCAGGGAGTACAAAGCAGAGATGGCTAGAGTTGAAACTGAGGCAGGTGATGAAACTAACTTTGTTGATGGAGATGCATGTGTTGCTAATACTGAGGTTGTTGAGGGTGATATAGTTGAGGGTAATGTTGAAGGTAATATAGATGAGGGTGATGCTGAGGGGACAGGTCAGGGCGAGGAGGTTGATGAAACTGGGAATGAGGGAGATGATGAAGGGGCAAAAGTTGGTGAGGCTGAGGGTGATAAAGGTGCAGCAGATGGTGATATGCTAGTAAATAGGGTTACTAAAGAGGTTGATAGAAATAGTAAGGGAGATAATGCTAGTGACTTTGATGATGATAGTGATTAGCACAGTCAGTATGAGGACAATGATGTATCTTGGCCCCCTTAGAGAGCAGTGAAGATGAGAACCTTAGTTTTGTGGGTCCCCTGTAAAAAAGAGAAAGAATATACATTGTGATGTTTTTAATCCAAAAACAAAGGGAAAACACATAAAATTTGCACACTATCAGATATTTACCAATTTCAATGAATTCAAAAATGCCATTAGAGATTATTCAATTTCTAATGGAATGAAGTTGTGGTACAGGGTATACGACAAGGAAAGGGTGCATGTTAGGTGTGATAAAGGATGCCCTTGGAAACTGTGGGCCAGTTATATTCAAGGGACTGAGAATGTGCAAATAAAGTCAATAGTGGACATACATAATTGTGTCTACAGTTTTAAAAACAAGATGGCAAACACCAAGTTTTTGGCATAGTTTTATGGAAATAGGATAAGGAAAAATCCATACTAGAGGTTGAAAGACATGCAAGAAGAAATTAAAATCAAGTTAAAATTGGATGTAACACTTGTGAAGTGTATGAGGGTGATGAATTTAGCTTTGACAAGTATACATGCAGTTATGAAGGAACATTATTCAAGAGTCTGGGATTTTGGGGCTGAGATTAAGAGAAGTAATAAAATGAATACAATCAACATCAAAACCACTAGGCTTAATCCTGAAGATGAGATCAAGTTTAAGAGATTTTATGTTTGCTATGACAGCTTGAAGAAAGCTTGGAAAGAGGGTTGTAGGCCAATTCTTGGATCGGATGGTTGTTTCTTAAAAGCTGTATGTGGGGGTCAATTATTATCTGCATTGGGAAGGGATGAGAACAATCAAATGTTCCTTGTAGGTATGGCTGTTGTACAAACTGAAAATAGTGACAAATTGGAGATGGTTCTTGGAGTTGTTGGCTGATGACCTTAACCTTGGTGAAAGCTATGGATTTACTATAATCAATGACCAAAACAATGTATGTATTTAATATAAATTCCTCTGTTTCACTAGCTAAATGCCTCTATTTTACTAATTGCATATGCTTTACTAACTGAGTTTGTGTTGTGCAGGGTTTGAAGAATGCAATATGTGAACTGTTTCCACATGTTGAGGATAAAAATTATGTTAGACACATTTATGCTAACCGGAGGAAAAGGTTCATTTCACAGGCACTAAAGAGAATGTTTTGGGAAGCTGCTTGCGCAACCCATGATCAAGCACACAAGAGAGCAGTGAGGGAAATTAAGAGGCTTTTTGGCTCTGCACATGATAAGATTGTTGAGCATGATCCAAAGGTTTTGTCTAAAGCTTATTTTGGCACTCATTCAAAGGCTGATAATGTTGAGAATAACATGTCTGAATGTTTCAATGCTTGGATTATCAAAGCTAGGTACATTATTACTAGTTTACTACAAATTGTATAATTATAATGTACTGCAATATAATCCAGTTACACTTACTATTATGTCAATATTTCCTAGGTATATGCCAGTTCTAACAATGCTTCAGGAAATTCATGATCAAATCATGGTTAGATTGCATCAGAAAATGGATGTTATGTTTAAGTCAGAGGATTTAATTTGTCCACGAATTAAGAAGAAAATTGATGCAGCCGTCATTGCCTCTGCCCAATATGATCCACTTTGGGATGGAAAAATCTCATTCCAAGTCAAAGAAAGAGGTAAAGCTTTTACTGTGAATCTTAAGGATAAAACTTGTGTTTGTAGAGTGTGGGACCTTAATGGCATCCCATGTTCTCATGTTGTTTCAGCAATTCAATCAATTTATCAAAATCTAATAGACTATGTAGCCCAATGGTATACTAGAGATACTTACCTCAAGACTTATAGTCATACTCTTGAGGTGTTAAATGGTGAAGATTTTTGGGAATTCATAGAGTGTGACGTAATGGGACGTCAACCTGTACCAAAGAAACTGAGAGGCAGACCACAGAGGCTGAGAAGGAGAGAGGGCTGGGAAAATAGAGGAAATAATAGTCAAGTGAAGAGGGTGAGTAGAGTAGGAAGGAAAATACATTATAGCATTTGTAGAAAGCCTGATCATAGAAGGAACCAATGCCCAGTTAAAGAGACCAATGCAGAGCGCACAATAGAGCAATGTGAAGAGTCAACGAACATCCTAATCAAGAGCCCACTGCACATCCTACTACACTGCCTGGTGTAGTAATTAGCTAGGTACACCAATTCAACAAAGTAGAGGTTCCAATACCTAATGTAAGTGTCCATTTAGTATGTATATCATTTTTATAAAAAATTATAAAGACTAACTATTAAATATATTACAGTACACAGGTAAAAGTAAAGAAAAGGTGGAATACTTTAATGAAAAAGGGAAAGATAGACCCACACAAGCATTTATGTTTGTAAGAAAATTCATACCTATATTGGTCTACCTTCCATGCTATCATTTAATTGCTAAATTAATTTGGGAGCTTTTATCTTTTGAAGATGCCAACTCCACGTGTGATGAATACTACTGATTTTTCAACCAATAATACCCCTCCAGTTAGTACCCACCAAATGAAGTACACCTTAGTGGAATGGGCTTCCAAACACCAAATTTAAGCTCAGTTTCTTCCTCAATTCAAACCAGATGAGGGAAAAAGGAAGATCAATGTTGGCAACCAAGAATCCACACGAAGACCATACAAAATTCCAAGGAAGAAGGGTGGAGCTAAGTTAGATAAAAATTAGGATTCTTATCTTTTGGAACTGAAATTTTGGGTGATTAAGTTATTATGAGTCTATTTTCCATAGTTAGATGGTATTTTGTATGTAAGTATGGTACTGAATAACATATTTTGTATGTAATTATGCTACTGAATTATTTTACTTTTTATGTAATTATGATACTAAATGATGGTCCAGTATAAGCTTAAGGTATATTTGAAGTGGATGATTAGATGAATATATGGAATGTTTGAACTGGATGATTATTAATATGGAATATATTTTTTGGAAGATTGAATATGGTTCTGTGTTTTACTATGTATTCTTACAGTTGGTGAATACATTTTGGTTCTATAATGCTATATAATGCATTATAACTTGTTTGTTCTATAATACTCCTATATTTTCCTAGTTGTCTCAATAACTTGTTTGTTAGGTGCATAGGCAGGTCTCATATTCATTATGAGTCTGCTGCATTCATTTCTTAGTGCCATATTAAACATGTAGTCATAATAAACCAAACATCAATTCAATGTTTTGCTCCAATTTTGTCAAATGAGCATTCAATTCAATACTAAACATGCATTCACATTTTAAGCCAAATCAACATTCAATACATACTTGCGAACCATTAAAACCAACATTAAGCATTTAATACATACTTGCCAACATAGCCTTCAATACATACTTTAAACTTTTACTACATTCAAATATACAGATCTACACATTTGGTTGCAATACAATGAAAAACAAAATCCAAGAAAATACTAAACCAATCCATAATTTCTTCTCCATCAATATTTGTTTGTCAATTTTCTTCCTCAACTGTTGTTTTTGTCTTTGTAGCGCTAAAACCTCTTCTTCTTCATTTCTTTCTTCATTATTTATCTCACCTTTGTTTATCAATGTGTTCCCAGTTTCCATCTTCTTTATTACTTCCATCAAACTCTCAATTTTTTCATTACTTCTTTCTATATTTCCCTTTAGCAGCAATATCACTTCCCTTAATCTCTCTGTAAATGGAGGATCACACCATTTAAAGAACCTACAACACAATATGTTATCCGGCAACCAGTTGCACATAAATCCAACCATCAAGCCCATAATAGATATGCTTTTACAACATACAACAAATATATGCTCTTACCAAGCATGAAATTGGGTATTTAGGTCAGCAAAGACATAACAATCTCCCATTTCACTCTATGTATCAATAACTTTTTCTAGAATAAGTTGAAGTTGTTGAATCGTAGACTCCCATAGTATATACAGTAAGTGGATAGCTTTATATGTTTTCAATTTACAAGAATTACAACTTCTAGTCATATGTTGGTGGTCTAAGTGTGTAAATGCAGTAAGATAGTCATCCTCTCTTTAAAATCATCAGCTTTTAAAATCTTCAAATAACTACTAAAACATATAATAATCAAATATTTAACAACACCATATCAACTTTTGGTGTTGTTAAATATTACAATAAACATTAGGTCATTGGAGCCCAACTAGAAGAAATTAGGTCACATACCTTGAAACGAGAACAACTGATGAACCTTCTTCCTAGATCAGCAGTTCCCTCTTTCCAAGCTACCCACATCAGTGCGACAATCTCACATCGTCATGTCACTGGAGTTCTGGGCATTTCCTAATCTTCGACTCGATTTGTGAAGCTATTTTCGCTAGAGCTCGTGTTAGTTACTCTCTTAATTGACTTTTTTTATTCGTCGATCTATGTGGAGGAAGTAGGAATTAGAATCTGTGAAGCCCCCAAAATAGGTCCATACAGCACATTCTGAGTCGCCAAATGCATGGTACATAATTCAAATACAAATTTAATTTATACAATACGACAACCGTAAGCTGAGAGTTTTAACACGAATATTGTCTCGTAAACAATATCCAAACTCAAATGAAGTCCTCATTACATTTATTATCACACTATTTTATAGAATAGTGAGGACTACTATAGCCACCATCTTGGACCATCACTCCATTCTCTGACTAGTCCCAACTATATTCTCATTTTCTGAAGAGAACAATGAAAGAAAAGGGTGAGCTCAACTAGCTCAGTAAAGAATATTATGACTAAGATAATATAGAATAAATTATCCTTAGTCTTCAACAGTATAACTGATAGAATACAATAGACAATAAGTTTAACTGCAGCGGAACAAGCAATCCATTAGAAGAGTCAAGTAGAGCATAATTTCTACTATCTTCTATGATTTAAAAGTTTATCATCAATATTTTATCTCTGTAACACATCTCAATAAATAATCTACATCACTGAATTATCCATGTACTACGGGCCAAGGATATTCATTAGTATCACATCCACGAATCATCCATGCACTACGGGCCAAGGATATTCGTTATTATCACCATTGGTCATGATCATGCCAACAACTGTCCATCAATGAACTAAAGGCCAATGAAGACTTTTATCACATCATTTATCTATAACATTACAGGTTGTGATTATACTGATACATAATTTCTGGTCATAATCATACCAATCAATAGTTCATCTATGCACTACGGGCCAAAAATGACTTTCAGCATAATTTAAGCATGAGGATGCTGACAATAATATAAGAATTCAATTAAGTGAGATCAAGGATAAATTTTAAAGACTTATAATTCAATATATCCAGATTTCAAGAATGTCCAAATTGTCAACATGATAACTACTTTGTGGAGTAAAATTCAAGAATAATATTCATGTATCAAAAATAATTTGGACAGAAAAGAAATAAATTTTTATCGTGAATAGTACCCGGGGTGAATAGTACCCGAGTGAATAGTATCCCGTGAATAGTATTTCGTGAATAGTACCGTATATATAAATAGTACGGTATGTATGAATAGTGCCGTATGTATGAATAGTACCCATGAATAGTACTCTAGCATGAAAAGCTTAAAATTTAACAAGAATGTTTAGAAAAATATTTCAGTAAAACGGTACTAGATGAAGCGCAAATTTCAAAGATATTCTATTAATTTCAAGGAGTATAGAAGCAATACTTATCAAAATAAATGTAGAATTAAGAATATGAAACGAAATAATATTACTTACATACTACAGAGTATGGAAGAAAATATTATTTATTACGAATATTGAATGAAAATAATATCACTTACCTTAAAAGGAGAGTAAATCTGACTGGTATAGACTGTTATATTCTTGAAGAAAACTTGCACTATTTACAACACTCAAAGTTTCCTTAAATTCAAAAGAAATACGCTCAATATTATAAAAGAATAATTCTCTGATTCTGGTGTGATTTTCATTTCTAAACTAAACATTCTATTTATAGAAAAATGGCAGGATACTATTTAGGAAATAATCACGGACTGCACAATAAAATTCGAACGAATTCACGGGCGAAGTTTGGCAGTTTCATGTGATTTTTACTATGCAAACACTATGCAGTACTTATTTTGAATAATAAGGTGTGGATTTGATATAATGTTATAGTTGTGGGTAATATTTATAAATTTTTCAAAGTAAGCAAGTTGTCATAAAATATTCGTTTGGTCGGGAAATATTCGTTTTATCAGAAAAAATTCGGACGACAGCACAATCACTAGTGGATCCCACAACGGAGTTAATGTCGGATTTAGAAAGTGACATAAATGACCTTTTTATAAAAATAACGACAAAATATTTACCGTTAACAGTTGAAATACCTGGTGATAAAAGTATAGTAATATGCGTGGTTGCACAGTAGCACGCGGTATTGTACAATATCTTTGATTATTGATGCTTATGTGAGAAGTCACTCAGCTTTATTCAATTATTGCAATAATAGTTGATGCATAGTATCTCATATTATTGATTTAATTATTTTCACAGTATCATTTGTATAATTTTTATATTATTAAATCAATAATTGAAATGACAAAGTTATTCATATTATTATTTGTATTATTGACAATGTCTAGAAAGTTCTGTCGAGGAAAGGGGTTTGGTCATCTAATTCCGCGTCAATAAGGAGAAGTCCTTATCGGAAATCCCCCTCTTTCCTAGAAATGATCTGGTTGTTAATATTATGAGTTATAATATTAATGATGAATAATTATTGAAAGATTAAAAATATGTTTAGTCAAGTGATTTGTGATAAATAAAAGGGGTTTGTCATGAAGTATTTATTATAAATTTGACTTATTACATGGACTCTCACTTACTCATTTTTCAAAATCGTCGGTAGAAAGTTATCTCAATTTTTATTTTATATTGCATAGTGTTTGCATAGTACTGCATAGTATTTACATAGTGTTGCATAGTAAAAATCACGTGAAACCGCCGAACTTCGCCGGTGAATTCGTCCGAATTTTACTGTGCAGTGCGTGATTATTTCCTAAATAGTATCATGTCATTCTCCTATAAATAGAATGCTTAGTTTAGAAATAAAAATCACACCAGAATCAGAGAATACTTCTTCTATAATATTGAGCGTATTTCTTTTGAGTTTAATGAAACTTTGAGTGTTGCAAATAGTGCAAGTTTTCTTCAAGAATATCTCTGCTATACCAGTCAGATTTACTCTCTTTTTAAGGTAATGGATATTATTTTCATTCAATATTTGTAAGAAATAATATTTTCTTCCATACTCTGTAGTATGTAAGTAATATTATTTCGTTTCATATTCCTAATTCTACACTTATTTTGATAAGTATTGCTTCTATACTCCTTGAAATTAGTAGAATATCCTTGAAATTTGTGCTTCATCAAGTATCATTTCACTGAAATTTTTTTCTGAACGTTCTTCTTAAATTTTAAGCTTTTCATGCTGGAGTACTATTCATACATACGGTACTATTAATGCATACAGTATTATTCATGAGGTACTATTCACTCTGGTACTATTCATGACAAAAATTAATTTCTTTTCTGTCCAAATTATTTTTGATACATGAATATTATTCTTGAATTTTACTCCACAAAGTAGTTATCATGTTGACAATTTGGACATTCTTGAACTCTGGATAAACTGAATTATAAATCTTTAATATTTATCCTTAATCTTACTTAATTAAATTCTTATATTATTGTCATCATCCTCATGCTTCAATTGTGATGAAAGTCATCTTTGGCCCGTAGTGCATAGATGGACTATTGATTGGTATGATTATGACAAAAAATTATGTATCGATATAATCATGACCTGTAATGTTATAGACAAATGATGTGGTAAAAGTCCTCATAGGCCCGTAGTGCATTAATGGGCAGTTGTTGGCATGATCATGACCACTGGTGATAATAACGAATATCCTTAGCCCGTAGTGCATGGATGATTCGTGGATGTGATACTAATGAATATCCTTGGCCCGTAGTGCATGGATAATTCGGTGATGTGAATTATTTATTAAGATGTGTTACAAAGATAAAATATTGATGATGAACTTTTAAATCATAGAAGATAGTAAACATCATGCTCTACTTGACTCTTTTAATGGATTGCTTGTTCAGCTGCAGTTAAACTTGTTGTCTATTGTATTCCATCAGTTTATATACTGTTGAAAACTAAGGATAATTTATTCCACATTATCTTAGTCATAATATTCTTTACTGGGCTAGTTGAGCTCACCCTTTTCTTTCATTGTTCTCTTCAGGAAATGAGAATATAGTTAGGACTAGTCGGAGAATGGAGTGATGGTCCAAGATGGTGGCTATAGTAGTCCTCACTATTCTATGAAATAGTGTGATAATAAATGTAATGAAGACTTCATTTGAGTTTGGATATTGTCTATGAGACAATATTCTTGTTAAAACTCTCAGCTTACGGTTGTCATATTGTATAAATTAAATTTGTATTTGAATTATGTACCATGTATTTGGCGACTCAAAATGGATTGTATGGACCTATTTTGGGGGCGTCACAGCGCCAGGCTGGGAAACTCTTTGATCAAGCAGTGCGAGTCGCGCCCATTTTGGTCTATAAGTGGCGCGGGGAGAACCAGACGTGCGACAAGAAAGTTGATTTTTATGTATTTGAGGAGCAAGTTGAGTTGTAATAAGAAATATAAATACTTTGAATATGACTAGGATTTGAGGGACTTTTGACTACAAGAACTGATAACCAACTAAGGAGATTTGAAGATTGAATTGGAGAGTAAGAAGAGTCAGACTTTGGAGATTAAGGACTAAAAATTCCCACGGGAGTTTTTCTTCTTCTCTTTAATTTCATTATCTATAACTTTGAATGTTTTTCATATTTGATATGACGATTTTAATTAGGATGATGAACTAAATTTCTAAGTAGGGGTACGATGGAACTTTTCGTGATGCATTAATTAATTTATCTCTATCTTTACTTATTAATCATGTTTGAGTTGTTTATCATATCTTGTGCTTATTTATTAATTGTGTTGCCAACAATTAATCTAATATCTTAGATACAAGTCAAAAATGAAGTCTAAGAATAGATCTGGATGTGATAACGTATGAATCTGTTGATCATTTCTGGAATAACATAACAGTATTTAAGATGAGAATACTTATGTGTCAGGCGCAACTTAATTGTGAGTTTGTGTTTAATGAATTTGTTTTATGTGTCTTGTATGAAAATAACAATATAACTAAAATCGGTCTTTTTATTAAACATTGAAAGATGTTAATGAATAGATAGGCAATCCTAGTTAACAACTCATCGGATTAGTAACGTGGAAATAGGGTGAAGAGATTATTGTAAAGCAATTGGGAAAATTGTATTCCTAAACTTGACATATCTGGTAATTGATTCTTTTTGGTTTAGTTTTAAATTAAATTATTCTCAAAATAAACATTGGTGATCGTTTTAGTGGAATTGAATTGGTAATAACTTGATAATTAGGATAGTTATTAGTATTCGTTCTATGTGGGTTCGATAACCTTCTTATTTCAATATTACTTGATTCACCGTGTATACTTGCGCATTTTTGTCATTACATGAATCGGACAACAATTACATACAATATAAATGATATATTTTGTTAAAAAAAACTTATTTTTTGGATTGATAGAAGATTTCAAATATCTTTAAAAATTCAAAAAATTGTAGTCACGTGATTAATATGTGATGAAGAAGAAAAATAAAGCAAAACCGCTGCCAATATAAATGATATAGACCCTTAAAAGACTTAATTATCCTTTATTTTGAGTTACATGACTTATTTCAATAAAAAAAATGCTTAATTCGGTAGCCAAAAGATTTAATTTATAAAAATATTGAGACATTGAGGTTAAATGTCTACAAGTTAAAACATTGAGTTTTAAAGTGTAAAAGCAAAAATCTTAAAACTTTAAAGTGTATTTAAGCCTTTAAACTTTGTATATTTTATATACATGCATATATATTACACCCACATGCAATTAATAAACATGTTATCTTAATGGAAAGAGATGGAGTTAATATGGCTGAATGACACTCCTATCCTTCAAAGGTTCAAGTTGAGACGCGGTGTCGCAGTCGTCCCCCGTAGTTCATTTTTTGACAATTGTATCTTCTAAGTGGTTGATAAATGGTGGACGAATGACTTTTAGTGGGCGAGTGAACGATGAATCTTACGAGAATGAAGATTGAGAAACTTTTCTCATTCGTTAACCAAAATTTTTCTTAATTTTCCCCAAATTGAAGGATATGACATTAATCAATGCTATTAAATGATTCCACGCCTAAATTTTTCAAAATTCGCACCACCTATTCCAAAAATTGGGTTTTAATTACTCTAAACCCAAAATTTAGGTGTGTTATTTGAAAGCAAAGATAAAATAGGACTTCAAAGAATCATTTATTGGATGCTCGATTTTAAGCAGCCTATAATCCTATGCATCATTAACCCTCAACAATATTCTTAACAAAACATCAAACCGACATAAATGTGTCTTAAAAGCCCAAAAATTAAGTTATTCCAATATAATAATCTATTGGCACACTTATTAAATATATATATATATATATATATATATATATATATATATATCAGGCCCGATCAGAAGCATGACTCCTAAATAGCATTACTTTCTTAAAAAGCATTACTATATAAGACCTTCGTCCTTTAATTTCTCACTCCTCACTCAGTCATAATAGAACGAATTCCTTTCGCCAAAATTGATTCCCTTGAAATCGATAGCTGCAAAATCAAAGAGAGAGAAAGTGAAGCCCTTGATCCCCTCCAGAAACGCGATTGCTGCAAGAGAGAAAGCCAAGCCCTAGAAATCTCAGTTCAAGGGTTGTGTGTTTCGACTGAGGGAACGAGTTCCTTCTCCATCTTTTGATTCCATTCTTCACAGAACGTTCTCCAAATCTTCAATCGATGTCAAAATCTTCAGAGTAATCGAGCCCTATAGTCTTCAGAAGAGAGAGCTCTATAGCCTTGAAATTTCAACGTGTCCTAGAATCGCGATCTCCTTCATCTCATCAGTTCGAGTCGGTAAGGGCTTGCGATTTGGCACTTTTGCAGTTTATTCTACCTAATTTACCTATTAACAATCTTAAGAGTTGTCCCTTTCGAAGGTTTGAAGGAAGATTGAAGAACTGACACTGATAATTTTGTCCTGACAAAATTGAGTTTATTATACCTAATTTACCTGTAAACAGTCTTAAGCCCTCACGCTATTTTTTAATATTTGTGTTAGAAGATAGAATGATGAGTTGAATACTCTTTAAGTAGTAGTATTATATTGTTCAATTGGATTTGAGTTCTTGATTACATGTATACCTTCGCATATAGCTTGCCTGCTTTTGAACATCATAAAGTCTATCTTGGAATGAATTTTTGTTGCAAGAATTTTCCCTTTTGATATGATAGATATTAAGAATTTTGTTTAAAATTTCAGCACTGATAAAGTAAAAATGGCTTGTGAAAAGTTAGAAATGAGAGTTTTCCTCATTTTAGTTATAAAGAATTAAAAAATTCTTCCCATGATTCAATAAAGGAGATTTATTACTCCAAACATCACATATTTCTGGAAAAGAGTACCTTTTTTTGATAAAACAAGGAGAAGAACTTATCATACATTTTTGACTAATTATTGCCAGCGAAAAGATAAAAGCCCTTAAATCCATACATTTAATTATCTCTGTGAAATCTTTTTTGAAAACAAATGGAGTCTATGAACTATAACTGTTATGCTCCTGTTTCTCCTATGTGTTTTGAGATAATAACAACTTCCTGGAAACAAATGTGATTTGAGATAATAACAGTTTTGAGATAATATATATTCCTACATGATATTTTAATGCTAATAAAATATAAATGCCACAAAACTTTTATGTGGCTTATATTTTTTGATGTTTTGTAGGAGGCGTCACAAATCTCTATCAGTGACGCTAAATCTGCAGATGATTCATTGTGATGTATATTTCAAGTGTGTATTCTTTTGTTTGTTCATTAATTTGATTTATTTTGATTATGTTGCATGCACCACATCCCAACACTGGAAAGAGTCAACTTAAATGGCCGCAGTTAATCACTGTCATTGTCATCACCCGACTATATTGATAACTTCTTGGACTGATTTGAATCCTGGTCGTCGATTCTATGGATGTCAAACTACAAGACTAAGTAATTGTTATTCAATTTCCTTTGATATGAAGTTTGTTCTAAAAAAAATATCTTTTTTGACAGCCTCATGATTGCGGGTATTTCATGTGGTATGATCCTCCGATGCAGCCGAGAGCAATTCAAGTGATTCTTGGTTTGTTGAGGAAGTTGAGAGCTCTTGAAAATGAAGTTCAAAATGTTAGACGCAAACATAGGATTTACTTGATAATCATATGGGTTTCCTTGATTTTGCTACTTCGGAATTTCTTTGGAACCATCTCTATGCAAGAAGATGCTTAAATAGGAAAAATTTGTAATTATAATTTGGGAGATGTAATGAATTGGTTGTAATGAAGCAAAGATATTAGCTCAATATTTGTTTGATGCATTTCTATCTCATTTTGGTGCATATTGGCCATTCTGAATTTATAATTTGTAACTTATGATTTGAGTTCTGTTTTTATTTCAGGCATATGTTTTTACATAGTTTGGAGGTGGATTAATGCTTCTAAATTGACATTGGATTAATGATTTGCATAGTTTGGAGGTGGAAAAAAAGCACAATTTTGTTCTATATGTTTTGTTTTGTTCTGTTTTTTAATCATCAACATCTTGAAGACAAACATTTTGTCTATATGTTCTGTTTTGCCTGATATGAATCTAAAGTTTTTAATTTGGAAGCATGCTTTCCAAGTGGTTCTTAACAAAATAAATACATTCATTATAGCAACCCAACAACATGTTTACAATGTTTAGAACAAAAATTAAGAATACTTTACTGAGAAGTTGTACATATACTGCACATATGAAATATATGCTTAGTGCACATCAAGTCATTACACCAACACAATACTAAGAACAAACATATAGTACTCAAACATTACACATGATAAAATTTTGCATCACTGTTACTTATGCATGTACAAAATACCAAACCAAAACTAATAATCTGAAACAAATCATCAGAACTTGTGGGGTGGGAGCAGCGTTCAGGACACGCTCTATCAAAATTAAGCTGGCCAGTAACCCTAGCTTGACATTGGACTGACATTCATCAAAGGGATCCCGAATGTGAGATACTACATCTGCTAATGGAAAACAAAAAAATTTGTAAACTATAATATATATAAATAACTTGGGCAGATTGATAATAACAGAAAAAGTAAAGAAAACAAGGGCTACCATTCTTGTATATTCCAAGTAAGTTTCTTAAGCAAGTCACTCACTCAGTTCAACAAACAAGGGCTTGTTAACTTCTGTCTAAATGAGGCTTATTGACATTTCTATTGAAGAAATTGAAGGGTCAGTTTTTCATATGTAAACATGTAAAATATCTATTCCAGAGTAATGATCCTGATATGCAGTAAACTTTAAGCCATGACAGCAATGAGAAGCTATATTAAGCCTACATTTGGACATCCCTGGAAAATGGTAAGGACAGTAGCTTTCAAGAATACATAGAAAAATGAATGAATTCCTTTCAATGCAATCATAAACTTCTTGAAATCAGAAAATAACCATATAAATTACACTTTTCAGTTTCAAGGGGGTACATACTAATTGTAGTAGAAAACATAATTTTAATGAATCAATGAATTTTCCAAAAGATTCATGACCATATAAATTAGCTCGATAAAGAAAATAATATAAATGTAGGTAAGTGCAACAGTACAACAAAACAATTCCCCAAAATGAGTGAGCTTAACAAAACAAAAGTTACAATAGAGTAACCAACATATCATCACAGAACAAAACCATAGCTAAACTAATCAGCTAATCCAATGTTTGATTGTCTCAGTATCAAGACTTCCCTCCCCCAAGTCCCAATCAGCAAATTAACTTTAGATTGCACAATACTAAACAATTACAACATAACCAGCAAAACGAATACAAACAAGGTTTATATACAAATGCATCAAGAAAATCTATGTTAACGAAGTCCATAAATCCCGAGAATGCTACTATTTGTTGCAATACCCTAAGGCATCTCCATTCAAATCCTGATTACTGTAATGTCTGGAAGTGGGAAAAGATTCATGAAACACCATGAAAGGCACAACTACCTGACTTGTAGGTGATAACATAAGTCGCTCCCATGATTACTGCAATTCTGAAGGACCCTCTGTACAAAAAAAAACCAAAATAATAGCAAAGTCAGTTATACAAGTGTTGTTATAGGAAGAATTTTGTTATAGCAATCTTAGTTCCACCTGTAGGTGAATCACATTCATCATCAACACTTGGATCCTGAGTAGCATCAACATTTGATTCTCCAATTCTACATTTAAATAAATGGCAAAGTTAAATTTAAACAAATAGTAAAGTCAAATTGAATCAAATAACAAAGTCAAAATAAGTAAACTTGTTTACCGATTATTAAGAGCCGGATAGTTTCTTTTGTTGTGTGTGACACCAACTTTGCTACATCCATGACAATGTCTCCCCTTTAGGTTTTTTGTTTTCCCCAAAGCCCTTTCTTTGCCACCCTTCAACCTTTTGTCACACCCTTTTGCACGCACTTGGTTCGGCTCAATGTAATTATGTTCATAAGTCCCAATCATGTTAACTGACTTGGATGCACTCATATACTAGACTCCATTTCATTGTTTCGTTTGGAACCATTATTCCCAATTATTTGCTTGATCTTTTCATATCCATTATCGAAACATTCCTTTAATACATTTGTGGCTTCTTCATTTGTGAGAGCACTATCAATCATCTCTAAAGATTGCTGAATTAATTGAGTCCGCAAGAGTAAGTATGGCTTATCATCTTTTATCTCCACACCATTATCATCAACTACACCACTTGATTTTGCTCCTTTTGTCCACCTTTTCAAAATGTATCTTGTAGGCAATTTGTCAAGATCATGATACTTATGCAAATAAACTATCACATGCCGACATAGGATTCCCAAACTCTCAAACTTTTTGCAAGTGCATGTTGTATAATCCAAAGATTTGTCATACTGAATTTCTCTTACTTTAAACTTACTGACATTCCTTCGGTAAATCTTATATACATGGTGGTTGACATTCTCCATCATAAGTTCAAACTTATAATTCATGCTCTCGTATAACTCTTCTTCAAATTTATAATACATAGAGTGTGTATAAATGTCAACCATTTGAACTAAGAAGTCATAGCTCAGTTTCATTCTAGGCCTCTCAACCAAATCTTTGTTATCCGAAACCAACTTTGCATGTCGTTGATGCTGAAGGCCCCGACCAAATTGAACCATAAAATCCATTAAAGAATTCCTTTTAGAAACAAACTTTTTAAAAAAAGCATGACAACTCACAGCTCGTTGGCTACTTGACATGCCGGCTGAGAAAACATGATTCATATATGCGGGTACCCATCTACAACGGAAGTCATACATTGATTGTAGTCATTTATTAGCATTCAAACCACTTTTCTTCATCAACGCTACCCAAGTAGAGTCAAATGATTCTACAGTCTCCGAATTCCAAATGCAATCTAAAAACTCCTTATAATAAGCACTGTATTTTACTGAGTCAATCTTCTTTAAAAATTTGGTCAATATGTGCCAACTACAATACCTATGAAATATATTAGGAAGAATCTGTGAAATGGCATTTGTCATAGCCAGATCCTGATTGGTGATAATCATCTCAGGTGCATCACCTGGCATTGCATCCAAAAAAACTCTTGAAAAGTCAGGCAAAACTAGCTATGGTCTCATCACTTAAGAAAGCACAACCAAATACAGTAGTTTGACCATGATTATTAACCCCTATTAGTGGTGCAAATATCATTCCGTAACGATTAGTATTTTATGTGGTATCAAAAATGACATCACCGTAAAATCTATAAGCCCGTCTAGAAGTTGTATCGGCCCAAAAATAACGAGTGATCCTTTTTTCATCGTCTGTGTCAATTTTGAAAGTGAATGAAGGATTCTTTTGTTGTTCTAACTGCAAGTACTCATTCAACATATCCCCATCATGTCCCTTCAAGTCATTGCGCTTGTCTCTTTCAAAGTTATACAAATCTCGTTATGTGCAACCAATATTTTCAAAACCACCCGCCTGCACTGCAAGAAAATTGTATTGTTGGTATTGTGGTATATTCACCGTGCCAAGTTGCTAACTCAAATATTTTTGGGCAATTGACACATTACGATGCGATCGTAAAAGATGCCTCTTATGTGGGGTTGACAATGGGTGACAATGACCCTCCTCAATTTTAGTAATTACGTATAAGTCATTTCTTTTTACCACTATAATTCTTGCACTACAACCTTCTTTTGTAGATCCACGTTTTCTTTTTACAACCACATCAGCTAATACTTTGCCCTTTCCTTACTTAGAACACACATACTCCTTCCTAAAAATCTCATCGCTACCCGCCCTTTTTTTCTCATTAAACTTTCGTACACTAAAACCAGCTAGTATGCATTGCATATGTATTGTAAAAAGTATGAATATCATCTAATGTTTGAAATTCTTGACCAAGCTTAGGCGTAAACTCATCAGCTACTTGAGGATAGCAGACAATAGTATTAATATTGTGAACATTCAACCCCTCTCCACTCGAGTCATCCCCATCCATTTCTATTTCCAAATTCATTTCTACATTATCCTCGCAACTCCCTATTTCATGGTCCATGTCATCCATTATATTTACACCTGGACAAACAGAAATTTACTTGAACCTGTGAAATCACCAATTAAAAGAATTATTGAGATAATAGCTATATTGAGAAATAAGCTTAAAACCAAAAATCATGCTCCAGTTTGAAATCACCAAGTTGAACGAGTTCAATGGACCATATGCATCTAAGAATAAAGGAACTCATTATTGTGATTGTTTGCTTAGAGAACTAAGTTGATTTTCATATTCAGTATGATAAAACAATTAATCGCAAAGGGATAGTTTTTCACATAGCCCTAAAACAAATTTGACAAATGATTAGAAGCAAATGCAGATGAAAACATCACTGGAAATCTGTAGTATTTTTTTCCCTAGGTGCGGATGAAAATCATTAAGAAATCATTGAGAAAACACATAAAATAACAAAACATAAAGCTCTAGAGGAAGATGTAATCCCATAGAAGACAAAGGAAGAAACTTGTGCATATTTTAGAAAGAATAAAATCCATGAGAAATAAAGTTAAAAAGCAAGCAAAAAATTTAATACTGACAACTTAGTTCTGTACAATTGGTCAAGATACCAGCACAGTTAAAAATAGTCACTCGAGTTGAGTCAGTTTTAAATCATAATCAGAATCCAACCATGTACACTATAACTCCTTTCAATAACAGCAACAACAACTAAAGAGATGAAAAGCAACCAACCCTTTTAGAAGTTTAGAAGCAGAGATGTAACAAAACCCCTTCCTAAACTCCAAATAAAGATGAAATATATAATTTTCAAATCGAAAAAGGAAAAGAAGTCATCCGAATGAAGTGTGGAACTAGCAAAATCGAAGTGAGGGATTGAGGAGGATCGAACTGCTTGCTTTCGATTCTAGGGCATGACGAGCTTTGTAGGGCTTCGATTATAGGGCTTTTCCTTTCTGAAGCTCGGGATTATCGAAGGAACTCTGGGCGATTCTGAGCAAGTTGGGCTTCGTCTCGAGAGTTGGAGAAGGGCATGTCCAGGTCTCAGTTCGAAGGAACTCAAAGCCTTACTTCTATTTTGCTCTCAGTCTTGAAATAGAAAACCAATCGAGGAGAGAGAAAGGAAAAAACACGGGGGTCTTATATATAGTAACGCTCTTTAAGAAAGTAATGCTATTTAGGAGTCATGCTTCTGATCGGGCCCGTATATATATATATATGTATATATATATTTGCTATAAATCCTTATCCATACTATTAAAAACAAGAATGAACAACTCTGATTATAAATTGAAAAACAATGTCCGCTACTATTAGTAGCGAACGGTAAAAAACACATTGTTATTTCTTGGAAGCACAATAGAGATCTAGAAGGGGAATTGACGAGTGAATTTTATATCTATGAATTAGGTAGTCTTGACTTGATTATTTTGCTAGTTCTTAAGAACTTATAGTTCATTTTTTATGCATTTTAGTGTTTCATGCAGAAATGAGAAATTCAACTGATGATGGTGTAAAATGCAAAAATGGTGCGTATTTAACCTTGATATAAAGCTACAGACATTAATTAGTGTCAGACGTTAGCATAACGTTGGCATGGGGCAAGTAGCTGGGCATGACGTTGGTAAAGTGGACTAAATGGGCTCGTAAGGAAGCAAAGGAAAAATCTGCAGAAAGTTAAGTGTCGTGACTTTAAGCTTAACCGTTGTGACTCTAAGCTTGACAGTCGCGGCGCTGCTCTAGTTCATTTCCAAGTGTCGAGGCGCTAAGGGGAAAGTTTCGGCGCTTAAGAGGTTTTCCAGGTGCGTGTCTTGCACGTGGAAGGCTAGTTAGAGGATTTGATTTGCTGATTTCATTCCAAATTTAATTGGACACTTACCAATTGAGGTTTAGGGAGTTACAAACTCTAAAAGGCTGAAATTTTTTAAATATATACGCTTATTTAGGGTTGGACAATAGGAAAACGGAAATATGAGAATAGAGCAGATACGTAGA
Organism: Panax notoginseng; assembly: GCA_016801055.1. NCBI lineage: Eukaryota > Viridiplantae > Streptophyta > Magnoliopsida > Apiales > Araliaceae > Panax > Panax notoginseng. The sequence goes on along the minus strand of CM029012.1, from coordinate 293,428,615 downwards.
GTTTTTTCAAAGGCTAGGGTTTCATCAACTTTTGAAGAGAGCATATTAGTCTTATAAGGAACTGAAGCTAGAGATTGAAGAGCAATTTCGACAGAGTTTCTTCTTCTTCTTAAAACTTTATTTCTTGCAATCTTAGAATGACTCTTGGATATTTGATAATGTTTTTAGTTTCGGTTATGAACTAATTCTTTAATTAAGGTTGCAATGGAACCCGATGATAGTTTAAATTAATTTATTCTTTCTTTTGATTTAATTGATTATTAAATGAATTGTTTATTATATTTTGTGCTTGAACTTATGATTGTTTGATCAATAATTATCTTATAGATTTTAGATGGAATTGGGAAAGGAAATCTAAGGTTAGATCTAGGTATAATAACTTGTGATTAGTCATTCTTCTTATGAGTGAATACTAATTTATGTATAGAATATGGATATATTTATTTGTCGCAAGTAACGTGTTTAGAATGATGCTTAATGAATTCATTTATTATTATTTCTCATAGGAATAGTGAATTAATATGAATGAATATGCTATATAATTACTTGGGAAATGGTTATATAAATAATTAGTGATTCTCGGTTAACGATTCTAAATAATTAATTTATCAAAAGAAGAATGATTATATTTGAATGATTGGGGGAAATTATTACCTTAATGTTTTAATTCAGTGGAATTTATGTTTAAGTATTTGAGTTAATTTAGTAAATAGATTTACAATTGGAATTGCAATCGTTTAAATAAAATCAAATTGGTGAATGATTAGTAATTAGATTATTAGGATTATTACATACTCTTCGTGGGAATGATACTCTATTTGATGCTATATTGCATAATCGATCGTGTATACTTGCGTGAAGTTGCTAGTATAGATTTAGGCAATTAAGTTTCTGGCGTAGTTGTCGGGGATTTGTTCTAAATTCTAAATTGACCCAACAAGTTTTTGGCGCCGTTGCCGGGGAGTATTTTAATAATCAAAATTTTCTAATATTAATTTTCATCAATTTGGTCTTAGTTAAACATTGTCGTCACTTTATTTTAATTGCATTCTTTTTGCAGGCAATCTTTTATGCAAACACTGTTGAAAGATCAGGAGCTACTGTCGTTCGAAGACGAAATTGATAGAAGGTTCCGAAAAGTGCCACAATTTTGTGCAAAAAGAGTTCGTCAAGAAGCAATGGTTGTAAAAGAGGTGCATAAATCACTCAACGACTATGCAATGTCGAAGGTTACAGAAATTCACTCTAGCATTTAGAGATCGGCAATAAATGCAAGCACTTTTGAAATCAAACCAAAAACGATCTAAATGTTTCATAATTCAGTTCAGTTTTGGGGTTTTCCTAATGACGATCCAAATGATCACCTTGTCAATTTTTCTCGAAATATGTGATACGTTTAAGTATAATGGTGTTTCTAATGATGATGTGAAATTCAGGCTCTTTCCTTTCACACTTTGTGACAAGGCGAAAAGTTGGTTACATTCTTTATCAGCAGACTCGATTACAACAACAAAAGTTTCTAGCGAAGTTTTTTTCACCTGCTAAAACAACGAAAATAAGAAATGAGATTACATCCTTTACACAACAAGATTCCGAATCACTATACGAGGCTTGGGAAAAGTTTAAAGATATGTTGAGAATACGTACACATCACGGGCTCTCGAAGTGGTTACAAGGACAAACTTTTTACAATGAGTTATTCAATATAACTCATACTAGAATTGATGCAGCAGCAGGATTGTAAGATCCCGAATTTTATGAAATAAAAGTATTCAATTTTCTTATAATTATTATTCTATTTAATAAATGGTTAAATTGATAAAAGGTTAAAGTTAAGGGTGATATGTGAAATTTTTTCAAAGTAAGCAAGTTGATATGAAATATTATTTTTGTCGGGGAATATCCGTACGACGACACCATCATTGGTGGACCCCACAACGGAATAACTGTCGGAGTTAGAAAATGACAGAAATATCTTTTTATAAAATAACGGCGAAAGTTTTACCGTGAAACTGTTGAAATACCAAGTGGTAAAAGAACAGTAATACACGTGGTTGCATAGTAGCACACGGTATTGATTATTGATGCTTACGTGAGAAGTCACTCAGTTATACTCAATTATTGCTACAGTAATTGCTGCATAGTATCTCGCGTTATTTGATTCAATTATTGTCACAGTATCATCTACATAATATTTTATATTACTAAATCAATAATTGAGACGACAAATTTATTCATATTATTATTTACAATATTGACGATGTCTAGAAAGTTCTATCGAGGAGAGGTTTGGTCACCTAATTGCGCGCCAATAGGGAGAAATCCTTATCGAAAAGCCCCCTCTTTCCTGAGAATGATTTGGTTGTTAAATATTGTGAGTTATAATATTAATGATGAATAATTGTTAGTAGATTAAAAATGTGTCTATAAGTGATTTGTGAAAATTATTTATTCAATTTTTGATATAAATAGAGGGGATTGTTATGAGATGTTTGTTATAAGCTTGGCTTATTATTCCATGAGGAGATGTGCTAATTTTTCAGACCATTGGTTGAAGTTATAATAGTAAATCAATATGGAACGTTGGTTTAAAGTTTTAATAGTAAATCAGTTTGGACCGTTGCTTTAAGTTTTAATAGTAAATCAATATGGACCGTCCGTTTAAAAGTAAATTAATCTGGACCGTTCATGAATTAGTTACTATTTAATCCTTTTTCCTACAAATAGAAATTCATTCCTTTATTATTTTTTACGAATTCACTGAAACTCTAGAAAGAGAAACTATAGAGAGCAAGAAGAAGAGTATTCTGCTACTACCCTACTTTAGTATTCACTCTTCTATTAAGGTAAGGGGTGTTATTTATTTCATATTCACTTACGATATTATTTTTCGTATTCGTAAGAAATATTATCTTTGTTCAATATTCGTAAGGGGTGTTATTTATTTCATATTCGCTTACGATATTATTTTTTGTATTCGTAAGGAATATTATCTTCGTTCAATACTCGTAAGGGGTATTATTTCTTTCGTATTCATGAAAAGAGTTATTTTATTTCAATACTCGTAAGGGTTGTTATTCCATTCTTTATTATTCTGTTGGAATAACCTGTCTACGCAGACTACCGCATGCATGGTAAAATTCTTTTGTTATTCCATTCTTTATTATTCTGTTGAAATAACCTGTCTACGCGGACTACCGCATGCATGGTGAAATTCCTCTGTTATTCCATTCTTTATTATTCTGTTGGAATAACATGTCTACGCGGACTACCGCATGCCTGGTGAATAACCCTTCGTATTCAATTGTTATTAAATTATGAAAATGATCTGTCTACGCGGACTACCGCATGACAATGAAAATCTATTTACAGTTTCGTATATTATTTCTTTTCATCTAAACTTACTATAGTAAGTATTGCTTCTATAATTTCTGAAATTAGTGGAATATCCTTGAGTTTTGCCCTTCATCCAGTATCGTTTCATTGGAATATTGATCTGAATTTTCTTATTAAATATCAATATTTTCACCCGGGGTACTATTCACGGGTTACTATTCACTCGAATATTATTCACCCGAGGATTCGGGGTACTTTTCATACCGAGTTACTATACACGGATTACTATTCACTTAGTTGCTATTCACTCGGGTATTAATCACTCGGGTATTCGGGGCATTTTTCATGCCGGGGTACTATTCACAAGGTACTATTTTTGAAGTACTATTCATGACAAAAATTTATTTCTTTTCTGTCCAAGATTATTTTTGATACATGAATATTATTCTTGAATTTTACTCCACAAAGCAGTATCATGTTGACAATTTGGATATTTTTAAGCTATGGATAAATTTAAAGTCTTTAATATTTATCCTTGATTTCGTTCGATTGAATTCTTATATCAGTGTCATCATCCTCATGCTTATATTGTGATAAAAGTCATCTGTGGCTTATGTGCATAGATGTACTATTGATTGGTATGATTATGACTAGAGATTATTCGGTATAATCATGTTCGTAATGTTACAAATGATGTGGTAAAAGTCCTCATTGGCCCGTAGTGCATTGATGGACAGTTGTTGGCATGATCATGATTATTGATGAAAACACGAATATCCTTGGCCCGTAGTGCATGGATAATCGTGGTCGTGATACTAATGAATATCATTGGCCGTAGTGCAGGAATGATTCGATGATGTGGATTAATTATTAAGCTGAGTCTCAACGATAAAATTGATGATAAACTTTTTAAATCATAGAAGATAGTGGATATCACGCTCTACTTGACTCTTCTAATGGATTACTTTTTTCGCTGTAGTTAAACTTGATATTTATTATATTTTTATCAGTTTAACGTTGTTGAAGGCTAACGATAATTTATTCTGTATTATCTTAGTCGTAATATTTCTTACTGGCTAGTTGAGCTCACCCTTTGCTTTCATTGTTCTCTTCAGGAAATGAGAATATAGTTGGGGCTAGTCGGAGAACGGAGTGACGATTCAGATGTTTGCATTAGTAGTCCTCACTATTCTGTGAAATAGTGTGATAATAAATGAGGACTTATTTTGAGTTTGAATACTGTCTAGAAGACAATATTTGTATTAAAACTCACAGCTTATATTGTATATTTAAGTTTATATTTGTATTCTGTACCATGTATTTGACGACTCAGAATAGGTGATGTATACCTATTTTGGGGATGTCACAAGGATGAACTTTGATGGGTAAAAACTTTGACGAGGCTTACGAGCTTCTAGAAAAAATGTTTGCGAATAATTATTAGTAGGAAAATGATGTTGTTACTTAGTTTATAAAAAAAGAAAGGAAAATAAACTCTTAAGTTTTATATGTAAATTACTATTTTACTTTTATATTAATTTTGTTGTATTTGTATTGTAGCGAATACATAAAATTTTTAAATAGAGTTATATTTTATTTAATTTTGGTCTAAATTTTGCAATTTTTAGACGCAAAACTTTAACAAAAAAGTGACCATTTTTTATAAGCAAAAAAGGAGGTGAGGTAACCCTAGGGGTGTGTCCTGTAAAAATCGGCCCGAACTGGACCGGTACCGAAATTAGCCAAATTTCGGTATCGATACCGGTACCGGTTGGATCGGTAAACCGAACCGATTTTTACTGAAAATTATATAATTATTATTTTTATTATTTTTATTTTTATTATTTTATTATTATTATTATTATTTATTATTATTATTATTTTATTATTATTATTAATATTATTATTATTATAATAATCATTTTTTTATTATTAATTATTTATTAATAATAAAAAAAATAATTAGAAAACCGGTATATACCGGTCCTGTTCGATAAAATCGAACCACAAATAGGTCGTACCGAAACCGATACCGAAAAATCGGTATATACCGATTTTTTTGTACCGAAATCGGAATGCTTCTTTTTATATCGAACTGGCCGGTTCTGTGACGCCCCCAAAATTAGGTATACATCACCCATCTTGGGTCGTCAGATACATAGTACAGAATACAAATACAACTTAATAATACAACTGTCGTGTACAATACGACAAAACATAAACTGTGAGTTTGAATACAAATATTATCTTCTAGAGAATATTCATACTCAAAAGGAGTCCTCATTACATTTATTAACACACCATTACATAGAATAGTGAGGACTACTAACTAATACTATCATTCGGACCATCACTCCGTACCCCGACTTGTCCCAGCTACGTTCTCATTTCCTGAAGAGAACAGTGAAAGAAAAGGTGAGCTCAACTAGCCCAGTAAGAAATATTATGACTAAGATAATGCAGAATAAATTATCATTAGCCTTCAACAATGTTAAACTGATAAAATATAATAGACATCAAGTTTAACTGCAGCGGAACAAGCAATCCATTAAAAGAGTCAAGTAGAAAATAAACTCTACTATCTATTATGATTTAAAAGGTTTTTCAACACTGCGATCGCTGAGACTCAGCTTTATAAAATAATCCACATCATCGAATCACCCCTGCACTACGGCCAAGGATATTCGTGTATTCATTAATGGTCATGATCATGCCAACAACTGTCCATCAATGCACTACGGGCCAATGAGGACTTTTACCACATCATTTGTAACATTACGGTCATGATTATACCGAATAATCCCTGGTCATAATCATACCAAGTCCATCTATGCACTACATGCCACAGATGACTTTCAACATTTTATAAACATGAGGATGATGACAATGATATAAGAATTCAATAAAACAAGTTCAAGAATTAATTTATCCAGGAATTAACAACGTCCAAATTGTCAACATGATACTGCATTGTAGAGTAAAATTCAAGAATGCTTAGAAGAATATTTTCTTGAAAAGATACTGGATGAAACGCAACTATCAAGGATATTCCACAAATTTCATGGAGTATAGAAGTCAAAACTTAACCAACTGAGTATAATAAAGAATGGAATAACAAAAGAAATCACCATGCATGCGATAGACCGCACAGACAGGTTATTCCAACAGAATAATAAATAATGGAACCAGGTCCGGCGTAAACGCACAGACAGGATATTCCGACAGAATAATAAATAATGGAACCAGGTCCGGTGTAAAACACACAGACAGGATATTCCAACAGAATAATAAACGGAACCAGGTCCGGTGTAAAACACACAGACAGGATGTTCCAACAGAATAATAGAAGAATGTCACCAAGTATAGGGTAGACCGCGTATACTGGTTATTCCAACAGAATAATAACAAATGGAATAACAGAAGTTCTCTTCATGAATATAAAAGAAATAATATTCCCTACCTTAAAAGAACTGGATATTGGAAAAGTGAAGTAGCAGAATACTTTTATTCTCTCTATACTTTCTCTCTCTATAGCTTGAATGAATTCGTGAAAAATAATGAAGCCCTAGGCCTCTATTTATAGAAAAACTGAGGGTGACTCTTGGTCTTAACGAAGGGTCAAATGACTCTTGGTCTTAACGAAGGGTCAAATGACTCTTGGTAATATTGAAGGGACAACTACTATTGACGAAAGTAATTACTATTGACCAAGGTAAATACTATTGACGAAGGTAATTACTATTGACCAAGGTAAATACTATTGACCAAGGTAAATACTATTGACGAAGGTAATTACTATTGACCAAGGTAAATACTATTGACCAAGGTAAATACTATTGACGACGATAATTACTATTGACGAAGATACTCTTAGATGATGACATATGGTCCCCCATAAAAATAACCAAACTTACCACAACGTCTCAATTTTAATAATATAACATATTATACAGATGATACTATGACAATAATTTAAGAGATATGATGCAGCAATTACTGTAGCAATAATTGAGTATAGCTGAGTGACTTCTCACGTAAGCATCAATAATCAATACCGTGTGCTACTATGCAACCACGCGTATTACTGTACTTTTACTACCGGGTAGTTCAACAGTTTTAACGGTTTTAACGGTAACACCTCAGCCGTTATTTTTATAGAAAGATAATTTTGTCGTTTTCTAACTACGACTATACTTCTGTTGTGGGGTCCACCAATGATTGTGCCGTCGTACGAATATTTCCCGACAAAAAGAATATTCTCCGACCAAACGAATATTTTAAAACAACTTGCTTACTTTGCAAAATTTATAAATAATACCCACAACTATAATATTATATCAAATCCACACCATAATTATTTCGAGAAAATTAAATATTTATTCATAAAATCTGGGGTCTCACAATCTCCCCTCCTTATGGAATTTCGCCCTCGAAATTTACGTACATACCTGGTATGCCGAACAGGTGAGGATACATTGACTTCACTTCAAATTCTAACTCTTGAGGTATAACCTTTGAGCGTCGAATATGATCCTTCTTATCCAAGATTTTAACACGTATCTCCTCAAACATTAAATCATCCGCTATCTCGTCCGGTTCTAAATTAATAATGTTGTTCGGACCGTCAACATATTTACGTAACATCGATACGTGAAAAAAAAATGTTATGAACACACGACATGCTTGGCGATAAAACGAGTCTATAAGCCACAGTTCCTACTCGATCGAGGATTTTAAATGGGTCAATTACATCGAGGGTTGAGATTTCCTCCCTTTGTCAATTCTTGCTTCTAGAATAACGCCCTCTTGAACCTTCTTACATTCATCAGCTCCGGGTGTGTAGCTTGAACGGTTTTAACGTTATCGATTAAAGTCGATTTTACTCGTATATTCGTTATCTTCATATGGGTCCCTCGAGTCTTTAACTCTATCTTCGTCATTTGTAAGTTATACGAAATGAGTCTTTGTTTTAACAACATCGCCCTCGTAAACACATACGATCTTCTACTCAACACGTCAGCTACCACGTTCGTTCTTCCACAATGATATTGAATGGTACGGTCGTAATCTTCAACCGCTCGAGCCAACGTCTTTGGCGCATGTTACGTTCGTTTTAGTTGAAGAAATATTTGAGGGTTTAAGAAATGGGTTTTGTACTGGGGTCAATACAAAATTCGATTTTACGCTCTAGGGTAGGCTAAGAAGTCTTCAAGAATACGTCAAGAAATTTATTAACAATAGAAATATCGTTCAAAACTGTGACCCTCATCCAAGACTTGGATTGCACGTCACATTGATACCTATCAACTTGTCATCGTCATTCACGACGTCGCCTACAGAAAGTCTGGCTTCGGTGCATTCCACACAAGGAAGTCATCAGCAAAAGGATCGGGGCTCTTTATTTATGGCTTGATATGACAATGATTGACTTTAGTGGTTTGGTTACTTTGAATTTGCATAACAGATTGGTTAGGAATATGAAAGCTAACAACCTTACGAAAAGCATGATGAGTAGTTAACCAATCGTTTCTAAAAATCACATCAAAGGAAAGTATTTTCAAAGAGATAAGATCAACAGGTAACGTGAAAGTGTCGATTTGAATCAAACAAGATTTATAAATAGTGGAGTTAACGAAGGTTCCTCCTAACAGAGTTTCAATAGATAAGTAAAAGTCATTTTTTTAAGAGCCAAGTTTAAACGTTGAACACAACTACGTGAGATGCAAGAGTGGGTAGAACCAGTATCGAATAAGGTACAAACTTCGCAAGGGTTTATGATTAGCTTACCCGCGATAACTTCATTTGGGTTCCTCACTTGTTGGGAAGTCATGACAACCGCTCTCCTTTGAACTACCCGGCTTTGACTTGTCTGGGGTAGCATTTGATGTCATCACTATCGTTGGAATTGACTTTAATATAGGGCATATTCCACCCTCAACTGCTTCATCATACTCCTGATTCATGATCTGAATCATCAATCCTCGATCCATATCGAGTTCAGATTGACCGCTCTGTACAGGGTAATTCAAAACTCGATGTTGGGTTCTCCCAATTGCTGTCCAAAAAGAGAAATGTATATCATCTATTTTAGCCTTTTTGGATCGGACGTCTTTTTCTACAATATCAACACGTCGTGCGGCTTTTACCCACGCATCCTTCATTCTCACTCGTTCAGTTGTTTCTTCTTTCAGCTGATCCTTGATATTTGAATTCTCAGATTCCAACTTTAATATCTTACACTGTGCCAAAGCGTGATTTTGTTCGAGCATCACATATCGGGTAACATAATTTTGAATCGTTACATCTCTTTGCTCCACGACCGCCTGCCGTTCTTCAGCCTGCTCTTCTAACTCATGAACACAATTTTGTAATTCTAAGTTTTGATCATAAACTTCTTCTAACCAATTCTCTTCAGGTTCCTCTTCTTCCTCTTCTTCCTCTTCTTCCTCTTTTTTCTCACTCTCAGCTGCTACCTCTGCCACTAACTCGGGTGCAACTATTAGTTCTTCACTTACCACGTAGATATCTCTAATTTCTTCTTCGCCTGATATTACATTATCCTGGTTGGTGATTAGAGGTGCTACGGTCTCATTCACTCCATTGTTGAAATTTTCAGCTGCCATTTTCAAATACTGCCACAAAACAAAGGTTAATTAACATGTCACATATTATCAATATACTCTGACCAACCAATTAAATACCAAATAAACTTAGGTAGGTCATACTAGCGAAGGAATTCCCCGTCTCTCCCCTCCTAGTTCTATTCTCACATCTTAGCCAGGGATCATATCCCTAAGCTCTGATACCAAATGTGACGCCCCCAAAATTAGGTATACATCACCCATCTTGGGTCGTCAGATACATAGTACAGAATACAAATACAACTTAATAATACAACTGTCGTGTACAATACGACAAAACATAAACTGTGAGTTTGAATACAAATATTATCTTCTAGAGAGTATTCATACTCAAAAGGAGTCCTCATTACATTTATTAACACACCATTACATAGAATAGTGAGGACTACTAACTAATACTATCATTCGGACCATCACTCCGTACCCCGACTTGTCCCAGCTACGTTCTCATTTCCTGAAGAGAACGGTGAAAGAAAGGGTGAGCTCAACTAGCCCAGTAAGAAATATTATGACTAAGATAATGCAGAATAAATTATCATTAGCCTTCAACAATGTTAAACTGATAAAATATAATAGACATCAAGTTTAACTGCAGCGGAACAAGCAATCCATTAAAAGAGTCAAGTAGAAAATAAACTCTACTATCTTTTATGATTTAAAAGGTTTTTCAACACTGCGATCGCTGAGACTCAGCTTAATAAAATAATCCACATCATCGAATCACCCCTGCACTACGGCCAAGGATATTCGTGTATTCATTAATGGTCATGATCATGCCAACAACTGTCCATCAATGCACTACGGGCCAATGAGGACTTTTACCACATCATTTGTAACATTACGGTCATGATTATACCGAATAATCCCTGGTCATAATCATACCAAGTCCATCTATGCACTACATGCCACAGATGACTTTCAACATTTTATAAACATGAGGATGATGACAATGATATAAGAATTCAATAAAACAAGTTCAAGAATTAATTTATCCAGGAATTAACAACGTCCAAATTGTCAACATGATACTGCATTGTAGAGTAAAATTCAAGAATGCTTAGAAGAATATTTTCTTGAAAAGATACTGGATGAAACGCAACTATCAAGGATATTCCACAAATTTCATGGAGTATAGAAGTCAAAACTTAACCAACTGAGTATAATAAAGAATGGAATAACAAAAGAAATCACCATGCATGCGATAGACCGCACAGACAGGTTATTCCAACAGAATAATAAATAATGGAACCAGGTCCGGCGTAAACGCACAGACAGGATATTCCGACAGAATAATAAATAATGGAACCAGGTCCGGTGTAAAACACACAGACAGGATATTCCAACAGAATAATAAACGGAACCAGGTCCGGTGTAAAACACACAGACAGGATGTTCCAACAGAATAATAGAAGAATGTCACCAAGTATAGGGTAGACCGCGTATACTGGTTATTCCAACAGAATAATAACAAATGGAATAACAGAAGTTCTCTTCATGAATATAAAAGAAATAATATTCCCTACCTTAAAAGAACTGGATATTGGAAAAGTGAAGTAGCAGAATACTTTTATTCTCTCTATACTTTCTCTCTCTATAGCTTGAATGAATTCGTGAAAAATAATGAAGCCCTAGGCCTCTATTTATAGAAAAACTGAGGGTGACTCTTGGTCTTAACGAAGGGTCAAATGACTCTTGGTCTTAACGAAGGGTCAAATGACTCTTGGTAATATTGAAGGGACAACTACTATTGACGAAAGTAATTACTATTGACCAAGGTAAATACTATTGACGAAGGTAATTACTATTGACCAAGGTAAATACTATTGACCAAGGTAAATACTATTGACGAAGGTAATTACTATTGACCAAGGTAAATACTATTGACCAAGGTAAATACTATTGACGACGATAATTACTATTGACGAAGATACTCTTAGATGATGACATATGGTCCCCCATAAAAATAACCAAACTTACCACAACGTCTCAATTTTAATAATATAACATATTATACAGATGATACTATGACAATAATTTAAGAGATATGATGCAGCAATTACTGTAGCAATAATTGAGTATAGCTGAGTGACTTCTCACGTAAGCATCAATAATCAATACCGTGTGCTACTATGCAACCACGCGTATTACTGTACTTTTACTACCGGGTAGTTCAACAGTTTTAACGGTTTTAACGGTAACACCTCAGCCGTTATTTTTATAGAAAGATAATTTTGTCGTTTTCTAACTACGACTATACTTCTGTTGTGGGGTCCACCAATGATTGTGCCGTCGTACGAATATTTCCCGACAAAAAGAATATTCTCCGACCAAACGAATATTTTAAAACAACTTGCTTACTTTGCAAAATTTATAAATAATACCCACAACTATAATATTATATCAAATCCACACCATAATTATTTCGAGAAAATTAAATATTTATTCATAAAATCTGGGGTCTCACAGGTCCGGTCCGGTCCGAAAAATCGGAAATGGTGCACAGTCCTAGGTAACCCTCAAAATATCGTTTTGTATAAATAAATATATTCTCTCCCATATTATGTGCAAAGAAGATTTTTATAATTTCTCAAAATATTATTATTACAAAACGGTATCTCATGCAAATTTAATATTATTAATTTTATTACAAAACGGTATAATTTTTTTATTTTTTTATTACGTTCTTTACAAATTTAGATAAAAAAATTAAAAGAAAAATATACAGAGTTTTTGGTCCAATTATTATCTTTTCCCACGGTGTAACAGCCAACAGAAGAAAGAGAAAAACCCTAGAAAGTAGCAGCCAAAAAGAGTTATACACTGCTCGCTCTGCGACTACAACAGGGGAGGAGGAGATAATAAAGAAAAGAGGTGGAGGAATGATTTTGACAAAAGGGAAAGCAGCAAGAAAAATCTAAGAACAGCGTGCGGGGTGGGATTTATTACTCAATGATCCAAAAATCTCCATCCAAGAAGGCATGTGTCTTTTTTTTCTCTCTCGCTTCACTTTCTATCGAATTATCTATTTATCTTTTCTTACATTGGGATTCATTTATTTAAGGCCTATATCTGCATTATTCTAGTAGTATTTTTATACATTCTTCGTCTCCTTACCAAAGTAAATAAAAAATAAATTATAAAATAGTTACACATATATTGATTTATGGAATCTGAATTGCAGAAGAAGAGCTTTTGTGTAATGGGATATTTGTACGGAGGAGGGGTGGCCATGATCATTAATGTTCCTAAGGAGGAGCTAGACCTTGCTGAGCAGCTTAAGTACAACCACCATCCATCTAATCGGAATTTTCCTTTCCAGCTTCGTCCCCAATTACCTGATGTTGGACGAACTATGAAAGTAAGCCCTCCCTATTTCTTTCTTCTGGTACATATTAAAAATATTCTTATTCAAATCAATATCTTCAACTCTCTATACTTTTCTAGGCATTTTACTTTTTTCATTTAGATTTTACTAATTACCTCTCCTTCTTCAGCAATATTAATTGTATTTAAACTTCTTATTGCCTCTTCATGCTCGAGGATTGATGGACTTCTTATTTCAACTAAAAAAATGTGGAATTCCATTTGTGAAGAAGAAAAAAGGATCTATGGATTCCTAAATTTTCTTCTTCACAAAAGAGAAATGTAATAAGAGGCACAACATAAAGTGCGGCTAAGTTTCTTTTCTCGAAATTAAAATGAAACCATATAATTTGGTTCAGGAATTTATAAGGACAAGAGAAGTCGGTGAGTTTCTTAGCGGTGCTTTGGCAGGGGCTATGACAAAAGCTGTTCTTGCTCCTCTTGAAACAATCAGGTTGGCTTTGGCTAATTTGTTGTTGTTTTTGTATTCATGTCTGATTAATTCAATTTTCTCTAGTTTTGATGTTTATAAGGAGTTGTTTGATAACGCTGAATGAAAAGTCTTGAATGATTAAACATAGCTGAATGAATTGAATAGAGTGAGCCTCTGTTTGAAGCTGAACGCTAAATGAAAGAAGTTGTTTGATAACTGGTTTGTTTGAGAGATCTGAATCACAATATTTTCCCATTTTAACATTCTGACCTGTTTTGAATGTGGTTGTGTAATAACTATATAAAGTTTAACGAATGTCATTTCTCATTTTGCTCAGCTATTTCAAATACATAACCAATTATATACTCTGTATTCCATAAAAGATGTCTTTTTTACACCATTTAAGAAAAATAGAAGTTAAGAAGAGATGATAAATAAATTCCCATTTTATCCACTATGAACCCCACATAAGTAAATTAAAGATTATTCTTTTTCCCAAAAGTAGTGGTTCATATTTAATTACTTTTGAAGGTAAAATAGACTTTACATGGCATTTTGGATTTAAATTATGTACTTTAGACATCTTTTGTGAGATTTTTTTGTTATACTTCAGTCATCATTTGTGGAATTGAGGGGAATAATAACCCTTTAAACAAAATTATCACCAAATATTATATTTATGCTTGAAATATTATAAATGATTTTTTTAAAGTTTTATGGGAGCTGTCGTTGACACTCTTAAATTAACCTCATTTTCACTTCACAATTATAATAATTAGCACAGTAGCAAGTAAGGATCGATCCCACAGAGAGTAAAGTTGTTTTAGAATTATTCTACTATTTCAACAGAAAATAAAAAGTGGGGATTTTTGAAAATTATTTTTAAACTAAGAGAACAAGAATTAATGATTTAACCAAATATGTAAAAACTTCAGGTCTGCAGTTCAGTTTCACCAAGTACAACAATCAATTAATCAAGTTATTATTATTTTCCCTTCAATGAAACTATTAGCCCTAGATAACAATAAACTCTGTTATCCGAAATTCTCCTTAGATTATCACTGTATGAAACAAGCTCTCCACCAGATTCTAACTAGCATACAACTTAGAATAAGCTCTCTAGATTTAATATGATAGAAGCATTAAGAAATAGAGAATTAGGCTAATCCAAATAACACATAAGCACGATTTGTTTAAATTATTTTCTGATAATCTTAGCAATACACAAAAGCTTGTCCACAATTAGTATTACCAAGTTGCTACTTATGATGAAGACAAATATCAATTACACGTAATACCAATCTTAATCTAGTATATGATAATGATCAAACTAATTCAATTGGCCATATTAAATCAATTAGATCAATTAGCATGCAATCAATGAAAACAGATCAATTAGCATGCAATCAATGAAAACAGATTATCAGAAGAAATTTCACACAAGAAGGAATAAATAATAATACTCAATTAATCAGTTACTTTTAACAAGGATTCACCTCCCTTTAGAACTGAATGAAAAGAACTAGCCTGACATGCTCTTGAGTCTGCACTCCAATAGATGATAGTTGATAGTTGATAGTTGAATGTATAAAATCCTAACTAGCATCCTCTATATATAGTGCTAGACAGAGTCCTAAATCCTATGAGGAGTAGAAATTCAAATCCTAAAAGGAATTACAAATCATAACTATTTTTCATAAAGAAATAGAATTCAATTTGGAAATAAATCCTAGTCTAAAGGAAATACTAAAGCTAATAGAAATATAAATTCAATTCCATGTAGAAGTCTGCCAAAATCTGCATTTAGAAACTTTCCAAAAATTCAAGATTTTCCAATTTTTCCACTTAAATTCGTTGGGGCGAATTTTCATTTCCTGCTGCGACGTTCTTTGGTAAAATGAGCATAACTTTTGATCCGGAAGGAGTTACGGGTTCTGCAACTTATCAAAACGAAGATATCGACGAGATCTACAACTTTTATTATTTGAGAATTGACAAATTCTTGTTGCATCAAGGTTGAAATCGGGCTCCAAGTGACTGCTGTGTAAATTGCAACTTTCAAACTTTGAGGTTCAACGTTCGTTTAGTAAAAAGATCATAACTTTTTCATATGAACTCCGATTGGGACGATTCAAGATATTCCGGAAAGCTAAAGAAGAGCTCTACAATAAAATTCAAGTCCCAAGCCAAGACCATGCATCCAACTTGATGCTAAAAACCTTGCAATTCTCTTTTTTCTCATTTCAGCTCCAATTCTTCCTTAAATCATTAAACACTTTAATAAGCTCATATACATATGAAACATGTGATAAAACTAAATATAATGGAATCAAAATAAATGAATAATATGCAGTCATCAAATTCCCCCACACTTGGCCTTTTACACGTCCTCGTGTAAACCAAAAGTTTGATTTCTAGAAAAATTCTATTCAACCATCATGTCGAAAGATTTCAAGGTACAAATCATGATTATCAACACTAAATTTGCAAAAATCTTAATGCATTATTAGTTAACTCACAATGAACCTTACTATTTCACCAATGAATTTCATTAAACCAAATTGTAGCCACATAAGTAACTTTCCAAAAACCTATATACTCAACTTAGTTACCATGGA
Organism: Panax notoginseng; assembly: GCA_016801055.1. Classification (NCBI taxonomy): domain Eukaryota; kingdom Viridiplantae; phylum Streptophyta; class Magnoliopsida; order Apiales; family Araliaceae; genus Panax; species Panax notoginseng. The sequence continues at coordinate 293,412,224 of CM029012.1, read as the reverse complement.
GCAAAAACCGTGCACACTGACTCACACCCAAGAACAAATTTTTCTTGTTTTTTAAGTTTTTTCATAGAACCTTCTTTTTAGCACAGATGAATGTATTTTCATGTTTTTCTCGTATATTTTTTTTTCTTTTCTTGACATGTACAATGTCTCATTTTCTTAGGCTTTTCAGAGTTACCCATTAGCGAATTTTTCACCAACTCCCAAACCAGATGATCTTAGGGCGCTAGGTGTAGAGACACCCCTAAAGCTAACTTATTCAAGTAACAAAGGCCACAAAAGTCTACTAGTCAAGTTGCTTTTATCCATCGCACTTTTCAGCGTGAATACCGATGCTTCCCGAGGCTTAGAAATCCAGTTATTTCGCTCAATGGACATTGAAGCAGATTTTCAATTTTCATTTTGTCCTTCTCTTTTTTTTTTTCATTCATCGTTTTTTCACATGGTTCTGCAACAACATAAGCAAGTTAAACAGTTCTAAGTCATGAAATCAGTGCACATAGACAACTCCATAAATAACTTAGCCAAATAAACATGCTTCTCATATTCAAGTACTCATGTATCACAAATTCAATTCAAATCAGTTACTATGGATTATGGCTTAGTTTTCATCATTCATCAACTAATTAAGCATCAAGCAGAATCTGAATTTTAGCATCGATTTTCAATCTTTGACTTTAATCTTTTTGACACAGCCAAATAGAATCATGAAATCAAAATTTTAAAAAAATTTCAAAAGCATTATTTTTTTTCAAGTTTCCCATCAAAATCTGATCAATATCCCCTAATAAAATAAAAATCTAAATCTTTCCCCCCACACTCAAACCTTACATTATCCCTAATGTAAGAAAATCATGCAAAGAAGAAAATACTACTAGCTAACATGCAATAAAAAAACTAAAAAGTAAAGGGATAGAAAAATCAAATTTGAGATCTTGGGTTGCCTCCCAAGCAGCTGCCCTTGTTTATTGTCATTGGATTGACATCATCCTTCTCATCCTATGTAATTGGACTTGTGTACTTCAAGTGGACTGGTAACAGCTTCAATTCTTCATTAGAAGCATATTTTAGATCATGATTTTGCTCCATTTCAACCCTTAAATCCTTCTCGTATAATTGCTCAAGAGATTCCTGCACTATAGAGTCAATAACATCAGTAAAAAAAACAGAATTAATATTACCAAGATACCTTTTAACTTCATATATACTGAACTGGACATGTGCTTCATCCAATTCCATAGTTAAGGTCCTATGATATGTATCATGTAGTGTTTTTGTTGTTTGCAACGCTATATCACCTCTATCCTCTTTGTAAAGATCTGTAAAACTTATCCAATTGTTCTCATCTTCCTCTTGTTCATCCTTTTCAGACTTTGAAAACGTGATTTCTTCTTCAAATTCAGTAGTAGCCTCAAGCACTTCCAACTGGTTTCCACTAGTGAACTCCTCATCATCTTTAAGTTTTTGTTCCCTATTCGCCATTTCTTCCAGGAATTTTTCATTAGACTCTGTATACCACGTTGAATTCTTTCTAACTTTCAAATTCCTTGTTAAAACTTGTGAAAAAGGTAGTTTCGGTTCATAAGCTGTAAGAGGTTGAAATTTGTGCTTGAGTACATCACTACTGTCTTTTTCACTATTGTCGGACTTGCTTTGTATTGAATTTCCTTGCTGCTGATCCTCTGAACCACATCTCAATTTTATGGCACTTACATTTTCACCAGTTTGAGAAAGTGACCTTCCTACTGTGGTTGCAAGCTGACCAACTTGGTCCCTTAGATCTTGAACAGAAGTTCTTGTCTCCTGCTGGAATTGTTGTGTCTGACTCATGAACTGTAATCATTATTCTCCTTGGGTTACTTACATTTTCGTTCCTCCAAGTATGACCGTGGCATAATGGAGCGCCCTAGTTCAAAAGAGTATTGTTATTTAAGTAAGAGTATTGTTATGGTGACAAAAGAATCTAACAAAAAATAATTTGCAAAATGATGTGGCAAAAGGTAATTAGTTAATGATCCACTATACGTGGCTTGTGATAACAACCAACCACCTCATTTTGTATCCATCTTTTGTAGCTATTCTTTTGTCACCAAAGCACCAAAGCACTATTCCTTAATAAATACGATGCACCCTAAAAATTTGATCTAATTGTTATTAATTTATTTATTAGTGAAGATTTAGGACATTTAATAGTGACTAGGATATTAATATTTATTAAGGGTATTTTAGTTGTTTAGTTATTTATTGTTACCCAAGTAATATTAGGGGTTTCTGGAGAAATTGATGTAATCTCCACAAATTAACTACCATAATATATTATTGATCTTTGATATTAAGTTATGAACTATTTTCCTCTCTTCTGCGGTTGATACCCCTTGGGTAGTGGTGTGCAGAGCATCTCCCTGCTTCCTTTTCTTTTTTCGGCCATGAGGGTTAGCAGAGTTGTCTTTAATATGTTGTTGCAAATCTGGATGCTTTCTTTCCTTTGTGTTTTCCTTCTTTTTTTTGGTGTTGTTGGGTGGTGGCAGTTGTGGAGTCACAAACAACAGATGCTCTTCCTATCTTTCTGACAAGGCTGTACCAGCGGTTGTTCTGATATGGGTTGTGCTGCTTCTGGCTGCTAGAGGTTGATTTGTGAAGTTGGATGGCAAGGGTTGTACTTGATGTATTTGGGTTGTGGTTGACTTACTCGTGGGTTCTGATGACTGGAGACTGAGGGTTCCAGCAAAGCTTTTCCGGCAATGAACAATGTCTCTGGCACACTATGAAGCAGCGCTACCGTCGATTTCTTTTTTGTTGATCAACTACAGATCCAAAAGAACAAGTAAAAGAAAAGAAGAGGGTGAAGCATCGCCGCTCCCTCCTGCTATTGTGCTGCCTCTTTTAGTCCCTCGTAGTTTCTTACCCTGTTTAATTTTAACCCATTTGTTATAGCTTATACACTTTTACCCCTACATTTTCTATTATAACCCCTGAACTTTTCCCTTTTGTTAATTTTATCTATGTTTATTACTTTCTTTTCAGTTAGGCCCTAAGAAAAGGTTTCAAAATTTTTATTTTATTTATATATCTATATATATACATATATTTGGTTTCTAGAGTCACGGTGGTTGAAGATATATTTATTCCTCAGCTTTTACAGAAAGACGATCCAAGAACCCCTTCTAATTTTATACATTCCTTCTGAGTCGGAGGCAATTAAAATTGCTATTAAGAGTGAATTTTATTTCCGATAAGGTTTCAAACAGTGTAAATGGAGTTTCAGTTGCAAAGGAGACAAAGATCGTTCAAGAGGTTGCTCAAGTTCTAATTGATCATGCTGAGTTTATCATTTTGGAATTTGGTTGGTATAAGAGGTTGCTCTTTCCAACTTTGGAGACTTACCATGTGAAGATGCTGTCAAAGGTGTGCAAATCATATTTCAGTGTTCTTTTTATAAGTTGCATTTAGTATAGTTGTTAAATTTTTACCCTTATTTTAACAGTCTAGTCAACTTAATGGACCAAAATTAGAGCTAAGGTTGCAAATTATTTTTAAGCTTAAAAATATAGGCTGCATTCAATTGAACATAAAGTTTTGAGCGCAAATCGATTGTTAGCCTAAACTATAGGATCCAATTTGTAGTTTAGATGAAAATTGCAAAAAACTTGGTAAATGTGTCTTATGGTACATTTTTTTTATATTTTTTTGGCTTAAATCTATATGAATGAACTAATTAAAAAAATAATGATTGGGATGTGTAAATAATGGGGTTAGATGCACATTTGCCCATTAAATGGAGATCTTTTTTACATAATCATCATCAAACCATTTTTTTTTCTAGTCAACTCCAACCTTTTTTTCCAACAAAAATTTAAGATTTCATCAAATTCTTCAAATATTTAACAGATGATCTATGTGGTACGTTTACGTGGACAACTCTTTCCAAATTAGAACAAAGGAAAATAAAATAATATTGTCCCAAATTAGAGTCCAAAGTCAGTTGGGAGTTATATTCCTTATAAATATAAAATAAGTTGGGAAAATAAAATAATATTCCTTATAAATATTTTAAGTTGGAATGTGAGAGGTTTAGGGTATAGGCGTAATTGGAGGTTGAATAGGGAGTTAATTTTCGAGGTTTGCCCTTGATGTAGTCTTTCTTCAAGATTCTAACTTGGAGTTGGTTACCGGTACGATGATTAGGAATATTTGGGGTTTGAGGTTTAAAGATTGGGTTTTTCTTCTGTCTTGTGGAGCTTTTGGAGATATTATTGTCATCTGGAACAATCGGTGTGGAACTCTTCTTGAGTCTGTTTTGGAAATTTATTCATTTTCTGTTCATTTAGAGATTAGAGGGCATGGTGTTGGCGTTTTCTTTTGTGTATGGGCTTAATCGGCCTATGGATAGACGTGCATCTGAGAGGAGCTTTATGATCTCTATGGGCTTTGTAATCCTCCATGTATTGGTGGAGATTTTAATGTTATTACGGTTTCTTTTGAAAATTTTGGTGGGTCAAGAACTACTACGAGTATGAGGGAGTTTGATAAATTTTTTAGAGATTGCTATTCAAGAGATATTGCTCTTTCGAATGCCCAATTCACTTGGTCAGTTTCCGGTGAACATACGAAAACAACTGGTATTGATCTTTTTTGTTTAGTAATGATTGGGTGGATGCTTTTCTTGAGTTGGGCAAGAAGTTCTTTTGCTAGTAGTTTCTGATCATATTCCTATTGTTTAAGAATCTAGCCCTCTCAAATGGGGCCCCACTCCTTTTTCTTTTTGAGAATATGTGAATTTCTCACCCTAATTTCTCCAAGTTGATTAAGCAATAATGGAGTGAGAGTGGTTGTGTGGGTTGGAGATGTTTTGTTTTTATGAAATAGTTGGGGTGTGTTAAATGTACGTTAAAAAGAGTGGAATAAGGAGGTGTTTGGCGATGTGAGAGATAGGAAGAAAGCAATTTTGAAAGAGATAGAAGAGATTGATAGGATCTAGGAAAGTAGTGATATTTCAGAGGATTTGATTGGTAAACGAGCTCAGTTGCGTAATTAGTTTGAGGAGGTGACTTTGCGAAAGGAAGCTAGTTGGAGGCAGAAAGCTAGGTTTACTTGGGTGAAGGACGGAGATTGTAATTCAAGATTGTTTCACAAGGTTGCGAGTGGTGGAAATCGCAGAAATTGTATTAAGGTGTTAGAGCTTGAATCAAATGAGATGGTGAGAAATTCTGATTTGATTGTTAATGGAATTATTGATTTTTATCGAAAACTCTTTGAAAACTCTTTGAGGAGGTTGAGGATATGCCTATGGTAGAGGGTTTAAATTGGTGTCCTATTTTGAGAGAAGAGGTTTTGGTTGGAAGAGCCATTTACAGAAGAGGAAATCAAGAGGGTTGCTTTTGAAATGGACAGAGCGAGAGCTACTGGGCCTGGATGTGGTGAAAGATGATCTCATTAGAGTTTTTCAAGAGTTCTTTGCAACAAGTATTATTGGGAAAAATATTAATTCTATATTCATTACCCTATTCCCTAAGAAGGATCAATCTGTTAAGGAGACGGATTTTAGGCCCATTAGTCTTGTGACTAGTGTGTATGAAATTCTTACTAAAGTTCTCTCTAAGATGGGTAATGTTGTTGGGGATACAATTTTGAATTCCCAGAGTGGTTTTGTGGGTGGCAAACAAATTATTGATGAAGTTGTGGATGATGTACATAGGAAAGGAAGAAGGGGTCTCGTGCTTAAGCTGGATTTTGAAAAAGCTTATGATAGGGTGGGTTTGGGTTTTTTGGTAAAGGTGTTGGAGAGGAAAGGTTTCAGAAGATGGCGCTCTTGGATGAAAGGGTGTTTTGTCCCTTCTCATTTTTTTGTGATTGTGAATGGGAAGTCCAAGTCTTGGTTTAAGTCTTCACGATGTTTGAGGCAGGGGTAACCTTTTGTCACCTCTCTTGTTTACTTTAGTTGATGTTTTGAGTAGGATGCTCAACCGGGGAGAGGAGTGGTATCAGGTTGTGCAGTTGGGCGTGAGGATGCGAGGGTTTCTCACCTCCAATTTGTTGATGATATTATTATCTTCTTTTGAGAGGTTCCAAGGTTTTAAAAATGTTTTTAACAATTCTTGAAGTTTTTGAGGTTATTTCTGGTATAAGGGTTAATTTGTCTAAATGTAGTGTAGTTGGGATTAACATGGATATGGGTGAACTTTTAGTGTATTCGTCTTTGGCTGACTGGTTGTAGAATTGAGGAATTTTCGCTTAATTGCCTTGGGGTTCAGCTTGGTGGGAATCCTAGGTCAGTCTCATTTTGGGATCTGGTAGTAGAGAGTGAGTTAACGTTTAGATATGTGGAAATGTGCGTATTTTCCTTGGGGGTAGGATTAGTTTGATTTAGGTTTGCTTGTCTAATATACCTTTATATTATGTTACTCTTTTTATGATCCCAGTTACTGTAGATGACACAACCTAGAGAACTTAATGAGAGATTTTTTTTTAGTCGGGAGCTGGTGATGAGAGGAAGGATCATTTGGTTGGGTAGAAAACAATGTCTTTTTAAGCAGGAAGGGTTGGGTAATTTAGTACTCAAGAATATTGTTCTAGTTGATAAATGGCTTTGAATTTCCTTTGGAACCTCGTTCCCTTTGGCACAAGGTTATTAGGAGCAAGTTTGGCACACATTTGATTTGAATGGGTGGGGATGCTAGACGGGATTTATGTTACTCATTAAAGTCCTTAAAATTTCTTTACACACGATTAAAAACAAGAGAAAAGTGATTAGTGATTGAGAAATAATCACTTTTATCTTGTTTTTAATTGTGTATCGTATTTGTTCACTTCATGATGCTCCCATTTCTAACTTCATAAAGCGTGATGGAAACTCAGTTTCTTAGGATTTTCATTTCTTTATGAATGTCACAGATTTAAAGTCTAATGAAATGGAATCTTTGTTGACCTTGCTTGATTTGGTTCATCTGTGTATCTCTTCTGATAAGCGTATTTGGACTTTAGATCCAACTAGTTCCTTCTTTTGTAAGGGTTATTCCTCTTTTTTGACTCGGCCTGTTGTTCCTAATCCATTTCTATTGGCTTCGTACATTTGGAAAGTCAAGGTCTCTTCCAAAGTCAAGGCTTTTGTGTGGTCACTGGTTTCACAAAGATTAAATACTAATGATCTTTATCAAGGTTGCATGCCTTACAAAGTTCAATTTTCAGACATTTGTTTTTTGTGCAAGCAGAGTAACGAGACACATGCTCATTTATTTCTGCATTGTCCTGTTGCTTGGGGATTGTGGAGCTCTCTTTGGAGTTCTAGGAGAGGAGTGGGTGCGTCCTACTACGGTAGAAGATATGCTAGTAATTCGTTTTCGAGAATTTGGAAGTTAGAGGGATGCCAAAATTTTATGTAAGTGTCTTCTTTTCTATCTTGTGGTGAATTTGGAATGAGCGTAAAGCTAGATTGTTTAGACAAAGTTACTTATCCTTAAAGCTATTGGATGATAGTGTTATTTTTCTTGCCTCTCTTTAGGCTTCTGCTATGGGGGCTTTTAGAGGTATCTCTGTTACTGATTTGAGATTGGAGGGCTGCATTTTATTTAAATGCTTTTTTGTTTTGGATTTTTTAGTCTGCTGATGATGGGCTTCTTGTCCCCCATTTATTGTATGCTTTCTTTTCTATTAATAATATTTCTTCTTTTATCTTAAAAAACCTTTTTAAAAAATGCAATTGTTTGATTAAACTAATTAAAATTTTGTCATTCGGTTAAAAAACGGCGTGATTCCAATCTTTTAATTTGTGGCAGAAAAAAAAATTAACTTGTGACCAATCTGACTTGAAAAAAAAAAATCAAGCGACCAAAAGTTTTCTGGCCGATCTGACTTGGAAAAAAAAGCAAGCAGCCAAAAAAATTCTTTTCTGCTTCAATCTCCTTCTCCTATCTTCACCAATATCGGGTCCCATGGACACCATCACCAGAAATTTCATTGAACCTCATTTTTCAGATACAAATTTATAGTTGGGTTTTGTTATTTTAAAAGAAAATTGTTGAAATCAAGCTTTGGATGATGCTTTCATGGAGAGATTTTTGAGGAAAGATCATGTGTTTCTTTATATAATGTAAATTAAGATTGAAATTCAAGTTGGGGCTTCTTTTCAATTAGATTTAACTAGCAACATTTTTACACTCCATCTGCTCAAATTCAAAGTTGATTTAACAAAAAAATTTGGGGGTTTCATCTTGCCATTGATCTCAAATTCTAGGATTCATGTTTTAGTAAGAAACATGAAATAGATGTAGGATATTAAAGGAAATTGAAGAAAAATTACAAGAAAGTATTAAGGGTGAGAACAAATTGATGGTGTGTGTATAATATACATATAATTATCTGACATGCATCTGGCGTAGGGTCCATGGGAACTAAGAACAACGTCGATTTTAGGGATCAACAATGAAAGTGACGTGTTTCCAGCAAACAAAATAATTGATTAGAAAATTTAGAGAGAGAGAGTTCAATTACATAGGAACTAAGAACAGTTTCATTAGACCAACAAGGGAGACCTTCCAGAAGTTCAAGCTCTTGGCTACTTTTCATTATTAACCTCCTTACTGAAGCATGGAAGAGACGAACAAAAATTGGCTTTGTTGGCCTTGCCTGTTCATGCATTGGCCATGGGTATTCATGAGAGATTAGAAACGGATTTTTTTTTGCAAATATGTCACGTAGGAAAGAATAAACATGTAATTTCTCTCTTTTTTTCATACCATTTAAGTTTTTATTTTCTTTTATTTTTTACACCGCCATGTAGGAAAGAAAAAACGTCCATTTGATTATTTTAACAGAATGGGACAATTTCAAAATCTTAATAAATTTAGTCGGGCAATTGAATTATTTACAAGTTCAGTGGGTTAATTAGTAAAAGCCTAAAAGGAGCTGGCCATGGTGGGATAGTCTTAGTTTTACTGAGAAATTTATATTTGATTTTTCTCTTTCTGTGGCTTGGGTTGAATCTGATTAATCCTATGGAACTCGTTTGGTACTGTTATGATGTTGTATGAAGATATATTTGTTTTTGTCAATGTTTATGAAGGATTTAAGATGGTATTTTAAGCCGTAATGAAGTTGATGAAGCCTGAGAGTTAGAACAGAAATTGAGATTGAGCAGTGAAGAGAATGCAGATTGAGAAAAGAGATTAGATTAGGGTATGGGACTGAGAAAAGCAATAAGAGGACTGAGAAAACAGATGAACTTGGGGAAGAAGATAATGAAGACTAACTCAGCATATATAGAGAAAGATCACAGTGATTTGGTGCAAAAAGAATAGAAAGAAAAATATTAAAGTACCCCTAACTGACTCCCATGGCATGTGGTTCTGTTGTTTTATAGAATGTTATGCTACTAATTACTATGTTTCTCCTCCTATCTATTGCTCTACTAAACAGTTCCGGAGAAAAAATTCCTATATTGTTCAAAACAAACATAGATTGGTTAATTTTTGATTGAAAAATCTTGAAATTATGTTTGATTGTTTGTTTGCTTGTAAATTAAGATTTTGAAGAGTAATTTTCATTCTCTCTTTTGCTCATAGCCACACCCTCTCCTCTCTTATCATTTGTTGTGAAATTTTTTGAAATTTTAGTTATAGGTTAAATATTTGAAAAACATTTTTGCAGATTTATTTTATTAAAATATAGTTTGGAGAAAAGCTTGTATCAAAGCATGTAGAAATTGTGTGAGAGATTCAAAGGGGGTTTGAGCTCAAAGTGGATTTAATTCGGACCCATTAAGAGCTTATTAAACTGCCCCCAAGTGTATTCCCATTCGTCTGTCCACTCTAAAGTCATTTTTGTTTTTCTTTTGATAAGTGCTGTGCACTTTAAATAAATTTCACTACTTTAGCACTTTTCCTTGTTTGGTTTGGGGTTTATGCTTACAGTATAACCATTTCATCTCTGGCTTTGAAAATGTTGTTTCCTGGTAGCAATCGCCCCTAAGCATATTTAGATGGCATGTGAGGTCAAGGAGACGTCTAATATTGAAGCATAGTGCCTTCATATTTACCTAATACTCTGTCTGTAATATTTGCTTCATAGTGTAACCTTTGTTATTTCTATATCCAAGAATGTTGTTGTCATTCCTTCCATACTAGGTAGCTTTTCCAATCTTTTCAAACATGTTTAGTTCAACATGATTAAGTTGTGTTTTGTTTATATACTTGAAACTAGTTGCAAAGTTTTCTTAAATGGCCAAGTGCTAACCAACTTGTGTTCTGCAAATGAGTTGTCGACAATATCAGAAACTCAATCATTAAGAAGGGCTACTTAAAATCAACAACCAAAAGAAATATAAACAAAACTAAGGAAATGAAGGGGGAAAAAGAGGAAAATTCAACTAAGAGTCAAGGGTAAGGTTCAGTTTCTGGTTGAAGTAATGGGAGATGGTGTGACCTATAGGACATGTGTAAATAGGGTGTTGGTGGGGAAGGGAAACTATCAGAACAAACGTAATATTAACTCCACACTCAAATTTCGATATCACTTGCTGTGATAGTGACATGAGGTCGTGAAGTATGCAGTGATTTGGAAGTGGCTTATAACCAAATGTGACTCGTTAAACTTTCTTCAGTGTTCAAAGGATTTGTGAATGAAGCAATAATCATCTTTTCTAATCATAAGATTCTTACAAATATACCAATCCGTCCAAACTAACTTTGGGAGTTGTTATCTGACATATTCACATCATTGTTTGGAGTTCTAGTTACCAACTGCATGTTAATTATCTTTAGTCTAATATGTTGGTTTTAAGAACGATGCCTTACTGTAAACAAATTGACTTATGCAGGACAAGAATGGTTGTTGGTGTAGGTTCCAAACGCATTTCTGGTAGTTTCCTTGAGGTCATTGAGCAGCAGGGTTGGCAAGGGCTTTGGGCTGGTAATGCAGTCAACATGTTACGCATAATTCCTACACAGGCTATCGAACTAGCAACATTTGAATGTGTCAAGCGAGTGATGACTTCAGCACAAGAGAAATGGCAGCAGACTGATAGCCGAAAGGTGCAAATTGGTCATGTTAGTCTAAACCTTTCTCTCTCTTGGCTATCTCCAATTGCTGTGGCTGGTGCAGCCGCTGGCATGGTTAGCACTCTTGTGTGCCATCCGCTTGAAGTCCTAAAGGTATTTACCCATAGAATCCTGAACTGTTTGTGCAGATCTGAATCTTCTCCAACACTTATCAATTGTTCCCTGGAACATTAAGGAAAATTATACTCCCTGTTATATATATGGACTTGTGTTGATCTTGAAGCTGGACTTTTATATCGGTATTGTCTGCTTATATTTTACCTTTTCTATAGAGTAGGTGATGCAGGACAGATTTACGATGAAAAACTAATGGAAATAAAGTAGGATTTATCAACTCCACGAATCTGAAGATGAATAAAATATCTCTACGGTAATAGGATATATATACGGTATGAATGATAATAAACTTCAATACCAATATCTGTAGTCTAAAAGACTTGTGGATATTACATCACTATTTAAAGAGACTCAAGATCTTAATATTACTTGGAGAATAATAAAAATACTAAAAGACTAAGATACCCTTACTAAACATTAAAAATTCGTAATTATTAATTAATATCCCTAAATCCCCACTAATAAATAAATTACATCAACAACTCGTACGTATACATTAAACATAATAAAAACTCTATATAATAAATATAAAAATTCTTTGTTTTGGTATTGACTTGTGATCCCCATCAGTAGGTATAAACATCTAGCTCGAAACATGTTCACTGTGCAGAAAAATTGATTATTCTTTTCCTAATTCTCTTACAGGACCGGTTGACTATTAATCCCGAAGCTTACCCTAGCCTTAGCATTGCAATTGGTAAGATCTATGGAAGTGGTGGACTTGGTGCTTTCTATGCTGGTTTGTCACCTACATTAATTGGCATGCTCCCATATAGCACGTGCTACTATTTCATGTATGAGACAATGAAAAAATCATACTGCCTTGCTCAAAATAAAAAATCTTTGAGCCGTGCAGAGATGCTACTACTCGGTGCTCTATCAGGTGTGATTTTAGTCTTTACTGTGTTGCTTTCTATAATTTAATTACCAAATTTCATTCCCTTTTCTGATGCCGATCCAAGAACAATAATGAATTTTCTCATATATTCTTTTTGTGGTGGTTGCCAGAACTAGTATAGTTTAAAGCTTTTCCGAATCCGTCATAGTGTAAATTGATAGTTTGGCACATGATATTACATATGAATCTTTGAAATTTAGGAATTGATAAGTGGAGATTACACATTTGAATGAAAATTAACAATAATGTCCATGTTACTGTATGGCAGTAAGATTCGGCTTTATACTAGAATAGTTTCACCCTAGGTATCCTAAATCTGGCCATCAAGTCTAGACGGGTTAGCTGATATAGATTTGACTAATATTAACTTAGGAAAATGCTAGGGGTCTGTCTCAAATGGGTCTCAAATGACATGACATTGAATATTTTAATGATAATTTATGGCATAACCAATCACATGAGATCTACCCAACCGTTATTATGGTGACGACACATCATTTGAGACCCATTTGAGACAAAAAAATTGAGACCCCTAGCATCACCCATCAACTTTTTAAGACTTAATTAATTTGAAGAAACTGCTCATTTACATACTTATTTTTGCTTGTTCAGGTTTTACAGCTAGCACCATCAGTTTTCCTTTGGAGGTAGCTAGAAAACGGTTGATGGTAGGAGCTCTGCAGGGTAAGTGCCCACCCCACATGGCAGCTGCACTTTCAGAAGTCGTTAGGAATGAGGGCGTAATGGGACTTTACAGAGGATGGGGTGCCAGTTGTTTAAAAGTCATGCCATCCTCGGGCATCACCTGGATGTTTTATGAAGCTTGGAAAGATATACTGCTTGCTGAGAGACGGCCCTTATGATGGTTCCTGTGGATTTTTATGTACCAGGACTTAACTTGGCAGGGAGGGCTGGCCGTTGCCTCGTCTAATTGCAGTGAGCCTCGGTGTTGGTGCCTGTATTGATATGTTCCAACGGGATTTTGCTAGTTTAAGAAAGAAAATAATAACAATAGACTTCGACTGGAAAGGGTCAAATTTAACACTGAGCTCGAGTCAATATATCCCAAGTATTAGTAGTTTCTCAACTATGTTCCTTCCAGTAGCATTAGCAGGATTGGCATTAGGCACACTTTCCTGGAATGTAATTTTTCTTCCTTGATACTTTCTCCACCCAAAATAACTGTCAAGTTTTGGCCTTTATAATCAAATTGATCAATTTTATAACTATTTCTTGCACTATTTTTGATAAAATATAGGTGGAGGAATTATAATCATATGAAGTTATGTACACTAAATGAAATCTTTATAGTTTCAAATTTATATTTATATATACTTATTTATTACATTAAGACTGTTCAATTTGACCAAAACTGGGCGGTTAATTTGGGGTTAATTTGGGATCGGTGGAGTATAATTTACTTTGAATCCTAAGTTTTAGGTTCTAATTATGTTAAATGTATTTGATATAACTCTATTTTTTTTTTGTCTCAAATGACATGACTGTCAATTGCATGAGATTTACTCAACTAATTTTATGGTGGTATATTATTTGAGATTCTTTTTGAGATAAAATATGTGGAACTCCTAATATCAACCAATAAATTTTGACATGGTAATTGGAACGGGTATATATCTATCACCATATATAATGCGACGCTCCCAAAATAGGTATACATTACCCATTTTGAGTCGTCAAATACATGGTACATAACTCAAATACAAACTTAATTTATACAACTATTAAATGTCGTGCAGAATACGACAAAACATAAGCTTTGAGTTTTAATACAAATATTGTCTCCTAGATAATATTCAAACTCAAATTCAATCTCATTACAATTATTATCATATTATTTCACAGAATAGTGAGGACTACTAAAACAACCATTTGGACCGTTAATCCATTCCTCGACTAGTCCCAGCTATTTTCTCATTTCCTGAAGAGAATAGTGAAAGAAAAAGGGTGAGCTCAACTAGCCCAGTAAAAAATATTATGACTAAGATAATGCAGAATAAATTATCGTTAGCCTTCAACAGTATAACAACTGATTAAATACAATAGACAACAAGTTTTAGATCAACAACTGCAGCGGAAATAGCAATCCATTAGAAGAGTCAAGTAGAGCATGATATCTACTATTTTCTATGATTTAAAAGTTTATCATCAATTTTATCGCTGATACTCAGCTTAATAAATAATCCACATCACTGAATTATCTATGCACTTCGAGCCAAGGATATTCATTAGTATCACGACCACGAATTATCCATGCACTACGGGCCAAGGATATTCGTATTTTCACCAATGATCATGAACATGTCAAACAACAATTCATCTTTGTACCATTAGCCGAAAAGAACGCATGGTCATGATCATACTAATAACTGTCGCAGAGACTCAGCTCAATAAATAATCCACATCACTTGTAACATTACAGGTCATGATTATACCGAATAATCCCTGGTCATAATCATACCAATCAACAGTCCATTTATGCACTACGGGCCAAAGATGTGAGACCCCAAATTTTATGAATAAAGATTTAAATTTCTCGAAATATTTTTTTGAATATTATGGTGTGGATTTGATATAATGTTATAGTTGTGGGTAATATTTATAAATTTTGAAAAGTATGCAAGTTGTTGTATAATATTCGATTGGTCGGGGAATATTCTTTTTGTCAGGGAATATCCGTACGACAATACAATCATTGATAGACCCCGCAACGGAATTATTGTCGAATTGAGAAAACGACAAAAATATTTTTATGAAAATAACGGCAGAAGTTTTACCGTTAAAACTGTTGAACTACTCGGTAGTAAAAGTACAGTAATATGCGTAGTTGCATAGTAGCACACGGTATTAGTTATTGATGCTTACGTGAGAATTCACTCAGTTTTGTTCAATTATTGCTACAGTAATTGTTGTATAGTATCTCACGTTATTTGATTCAATTATGTCGATATTTTATATATTATTAAATCAATAATTGAGATGACAGTGTTATTAATATTATTATTTGCAATATTAACGATGTCTAGAAGTTCAGTCAAGGAGAGGTTTGGTCACCTAATTGCGCGCCAATAGGGAGAAATTCTTATTGGAAAGTCCCCCTCTTTCCTGGGAACGACCTGGTCGATTAATATTGTGAATTATAATAAAGGTGATAAGTTTTATTTTATTATTATTATAAATGTAATAAAACAGAAAACTTTTTATATAAAATAGAATACTTGTATAAAATTATTTGTTTTATTATACTATAAATAGAATATATGATATTCTATTATGCATAGTATTTGTATAGTGTTTGCATAGTGTTTGCATAGTAAAATTTTTTATATAAAACAGAATACTTTTATAAAGTTATTTGTTTTATTAGACTATAAATAGAATATATAATATTCTATTATGCATAGTGTTTACGTAGTGCCTGCATAGTATTTGCATAGTAAAATCTTTTTATATAAAACAGAATACTTTTATAAAGTTATTCGTTTTATTAGATTATAAATAGAATATATTATATTTTATTTAAAAGATTTTGTTTTATTAGAATATTTTATTAATACTGCATAGTAAATCAATATGGACCGTCCGTTTAAAAGTAAATCGATCTGGACCGTTCATGAATTAGTTACTATTCAGTCCATTCTCCTATAAATAGAAGCTCATTTCTTCATTATTTCTTACGAATTCATTGAAACTCTAGAGAGAGAAACTATAGAGAGAAAGAAGAAAAGTATTATGCTACTTCACTACTCCTATATCTAGTTTCTTCTAAGGTAAGTGATATTATTTGTTGTACTCGTAAGAGGTATTATTTCTTTCGACTTCATGAAGAGAACTTCTGTTATTCCATTCTTTATTATTATGTTGGAATAACCTGTATATACGAAGTACCGCATACATGGTAAAATTCTTCTGTTATTCCATTCTTTATTATTCTGTTGGAATATCCTGTCTGTGCGTATTACGCAAGACCTAGTTCTATTATTTATTATTCTGTTGGAATAACCTGTCTGTGCGGTTTATCGCATGCATGGTGAATTATGTTGTTATTTTATTCTTTATTATTCTGTTGGAATATCCAGTCTGTGCGTTTACGCATGATCTGGTTCCGTTCTTTATTATTATGTTGGAATATCCTGTCTGTGCAGTTTACGCATGACCTGGTTCTGTTCTTTATTATTCTGTTGGAACATCCTGTCTGTGCGGATTACGCATGACCTGGTTCCATTCTTTATTATTCTGTTGGAATAACCTGTCTGTGCGGTCTATCGCATGCATGGTGACTTCTTCTGTTATTCCATTCTTTATTATTCTGTTGGAATAACCTGTCTATGTGGATTATCACATGCATGGTGAATGATCCTTTGTATTCATTCCTTATTAAATTGTGAAAATGATCTGTCTAAGTGGATTACCGTAGGGCGGACGAAAATTCATTTGCAGTTTCATATATTCTCTTATACTCAGTTGGTTAAAGCTTTGATTTCTATACTCCATGAAATTAGTGGAATATCATTGATATTTGCGCTTCATCCAGTATCTTTTTATGAAAATATTCTTCTGTGCATTCTTGAATTTTACACCACAAAGCAGTATCATGTTGACAATTTAGACGTTATTGGTTCCTGGATAAATTAATTTATAAATCTTTAAAATTTATTCTTGAACTTGTTTTATTGAATTGTCATCATCCTCATGCTTATATTATGTTGAAAGTCATCTGTGGCCTGTAGTGCATAGATGGACTTGGTATGATTATGACCAGGGATTATTCGGTATAATCATGACCGTAATATCACAAATGATGTAAAAAAAGTCCTCATTGGCCCGTAGTGCGTTAATGGACAGTTTTTGGTATGATTATGGCTTTGGATTCTCTTCGGCTAAGGGTGCAAAGATGAATTATTTTAAGGCATGATCATGACCATTGATGAATACACGAATATCCTTGGCCCGTAGTACATGAATAATTTGTGGTTGTGATATTAATGAATATCCTTTGACGTAGTGCAGGGATGATGTGGATTATTTATTAAGCTGAGTCCCAGCAATAAAAGTGATGAAAAACCTTTTAAATCATAAAAGATAGTAGATTTTATTTTCTACTTGACTCTTTTAATGAATTGCTTGTTCCGCTGCAGTTAAACTTGATGTTTGTTATATTGTATCAGTTTAACACTGTTGAAGGCTAACGATAATTTATTCTGCATTATCTTAGTCATAATACTTCTTACTGGGCTAGTTGAGCTCACCCTTTTACTTTCATTATTTTCTTCAGGAAATGAGAACGTAGTAGGGACTAGTCGGGGAACAGAGTGACGGTCCAGATGATAGCATTAGTAGTCCTCACTATTCTATGAAATAGTGTGATAATAAATATACTGAGAAAACGACAAAAATATTTTTATGAAAATAACGGCGAAAGTTTTACCGTTAAAACTGTTGAACTACTCGGTAGTAAAAGTATAGTAACACACGGTATTGGTTATTGATACTTACGTGAGAATTCACTCAGTTTTGTTTAATTATTGCTACAACAATTGTTACATAGTATCTCACGTTATTTGATTCAATTATGTCGATATTTTATATATTATTAAATCAATAATTGAGATGACAGTGTTATTAATATTATTATTTGCAATATTAACGATGTCTAGAAGTTCAGTCAAGGAGAGGTTTGGTCACCTAATTGCGCGCCAATAGGGAGAAATTCTTATTGGAAAGTCCCCCTCTTTTCTGGGAACGACCTGGTCGATCAATATTGTGAATTATAATAAAGGTGATAAGTTTTGTTTTATTATTATTATAAATGTAATAAAACAGAAAACTTTTTATATAAAATAGAATACTTGTATAAAGTTATTTGTTTTATTAGACTATAAATAGAATATATGATATTCTATTATGCATAGTATTTGTATAGTGTTTGCATAGTGTTTGCATAGTAAAATTTTTTTATATAAAACAGAATACTTTTATAAAGTTATTTATTTTATTAGACTATAAATCGAATATATAATATTCTATTATGCATAGTGTTTGCATAGTGCCTGCATAGTATTTGCATAGTAAAATCTTTTTATATAAAACAGAATACTTTTATAAAGTTATTCGTTTTATTAGATTATAAATAGAATATATTATATTTTATTTAAAAGATTTTGTTTTATTAGAATATTTATTAATACTGCATAGTAAATCAATATGGACCGTCCGTTTAAAAGTAAATCAATTTGGACCGTTCATGAATTAGTTACTATTCAGTCTATTCTCCTATAAATAGATGCTCATTCCATCATTATTTCTTACGAATTCACTGAAACTCTAGAGAGAGAAACTATAGAGAGAATGAAGAAAAGTATTCTGTTACTTCACTATTCCTGTATTCAGTTTATTCTAAGGTAAGGGATATTATTTGTTGTACTCGTAAGGGGTATTATTTCTTTCGTCTTCATGAAGAGAACTTCTGTTATTCCATTCTTTATTATTATGTTGGAATAACCTATATATGCGAAGTACCGCATACATGGTGAAATTCTTCTGTTATTCCATTCTTTATTATTTTGTTGGAATATTATGTCTGTGCGTATTACGCATGACCTGGTTCCATTATTTATTATTCTGCTAGAATAACCTGTCTGTGCGGTCTATCGCATGCATGGTGAATTATGTTGTTATTTCATTCTTTATTATTCTGTTGGAATATCCTGTATGTGCGTTTACGCATGATCTGGTTCCGTTCTTTATTATTCTATTGGAACATCTTGTCTATGCGGTTTACGCATGACTTGGTTCCGTTCTTTATTATTCTTTTGGAACATCCTGTCTGTGCGGATTACGCATGACCTGGTTCCATTCTTTATTATTCTGTTGGAATAACCTGTCTGTGCGGTCTATCGCATGCATGGTGACTTCTTCTGCTATTCCGTTCTTTATTATTCTGTTGGAATAACCTGTCTATGTGGATTATCACATGCATGGTGAATGATCCTTTGTATTCATTTCTTATTAAATTGTGAAAATGATCTGTCTAAGTGGATTACCGCACGGCAGACGAAAATCTATTTGCAGTTTCATATATTCTCTTATACTCAGTTGGTTAAAGCTTTGACTTCTATACTCCATGAAATTAGTGGAATATCCTTGATATTTGTGCTTCATCCAGTATCTTTTCATGAAAATATTCTTCTGAGCATTCTTAAATTTTACACCACAAAGCAGTATCATGTTGACAATTTGAAAGTTATTGGTTCCTGGATAAATTAATTTATAAATCTTTTAAATTTATTCTTGAACTTGTTTTATTGAATTGTCATCATCCTCATGCTTATATTATGTTGAAAGTCATCTGTGGTCTGTAGTGCATAGATGGACTTGGTATGATTATGACCAGGGATTATTCGGTATAATCATGACCGTAATGTTATAAATGATGTGAAAAAAGTCCTCATTGGCCCGTAGTGCATTGATGGACAGTTTTTGGTATCATTATGGATATAGATTCTCTTCGGCCAAGGGTACAAAGATGAATTATTTTATGGCATGATCATGACCATTGATGAATACACGAATATTCTTGGCCCATAGTGCGTGGATAATTTGTGGTTCTGATACTAATGAATATCCTTGGTCGTAGTGCAACGATGATGTGAATTATTTATTAAGCTGAGTCCCAGCAATAAAAGTGATGAAACACTTTTTAAATCATAAAACATAGTAGATTTTATTTTCTACTTGACTCTTTTAATGGATTATTTGTTCCGCTGCAGTTAAACTTGATGTTTGTTATATTGTATCAGTTTAACACTGTTGAAGGCTAACGATAATTTATTTTGTATTATCTTAGTCATAATACTTCTTACTGGGCTAGTTGAGCTCGCCCTTTTACTTTCATTGTTCTCTTCAGGAAATGAGAACGTAGCAGGGACTAGTCGGGGAATGGAGTGACGGTCCAGATGCTAGCATTAGTAGTCCTCACTATTCTATAAAATAGTGTGATAATAAATGTATTGAGGACTTATTTTGAGTTTGAATACTGTCTAGAAGACAATATTTATATTAAAAGTCACAGCTCATGTTGTATATTTAAGATTGTATTTGTATTCTGTACCATGTATTTGGCGACTCAGAATAGGTGATGTATACCTATTTTGGAGGCGTCACAAAAGATGATTTTTATCGCAATATAAGCATGAGGATGATGACAATGATATAAACATTAATCAAACGAAATCAAGAAAAAATATTATAGACTTTAAATTTATCCAGAGTTTAAAAACGTTCAAATGGTCAACATGATACTACTTTGGGGAGTAAAATTTAAGAATAATATTGTATCAAAAATAATTTGGACCGAAAAAAATTAATTTTTATCATGAATAGTACCCCGAATGAATAGTACCCCATGAATAGTACTTCGGGAATAGTACTCCGGCATGAAAAGGTTAAAACTTATCAAGAATGTTCAGAATAATATTTTCATAAAAAGATACTGGATGAAACGCAATTTCACGGAGTATAGAAGTCAAAACTTAACAAAAGGAGTGTAGAATTCGGAATCTGAAACGAAATAATATTACTTACATACTACAGAGTATAGAAAAAAATATTATTTCTTATGAATATTGAACAAAAATAATATCCCTTACAACAGTTGAACAAAAATAATATTCCTTACGAATATTGAACGAAGATAATATTCCTTACGAATATTGAACGAAAATAATATTTCTTGCGAATATTGAACGAAATAAAATTTCTTACGAATACGAAAAATAATATCGTAAGCGAATATAAAATAAATAATACCCCTTACCTCAAAAAGAGAGCAATTTCGACTGGTATAGCGGATATATTCTTGAAGAAAACTTTCACTATTTTCTACACTCAAAACTTCCTTAAACTCTAAAGAAATACGCTCAATATTATAGAAGAATAATTTTCTGATTCTGGTGTGATTTTTTCTAAACTGAGCATCCTATTTATAGGAGAATAGAAGGATACTATTTAGAAATTTTAATCACGGATGCACACTAGAATTCATACGAATTCTTCACGGACGAATTCTAAAAAATTTTGATTTTACTATACAATCACTATGCAAATACTATGCATAATAAATTATAATATATTTTATTTTTCATTAAAAAAACTATATATATATATATATATATATATATATATATATATATATACTGACTTTTGTTATATATATATATATTATATGTATAATACTTTCTCCCAGACTCCTTTTTCTTCCCCTACCCGTGATTAAAAAACTTTCCCCTGACATTCATTTTTCATCACACGTGGGCCCTACCCATGTCATCATCACATGTGGGCCCCACCTCTTATTATATAAATATATATATAATACTGAATAACTTTCTACCGATTATTTTGAAAAATAGGTAAGTGAGGGTCCAAATAATACGCCAAAATTTACAACAAATACTTTATAAAAATCCCCTCAATATTTTTAACAACATTTATCATCATTATTATAACTCGTAATATTTAACAACAAGATCATTCCTAGGAAAAGGGGGACTTTTCGATAAGGATTTCTTCTTATTGGCGCGCAATTAGGTGACCAAACCCCTTTCCTTGACAGAACTTTCTAGACATCGTCAATAATACAAATAATAATATAAATAATTGTGTCGTCTCAATTATTGATTTAATAATATAAAATACGGTAACAATAATTGAATCAAATAACGTGAGATGCTATGCAGCAATTACTGTGGTAATAATTGAAATAAACTGAGTGACTTTTCACGTAAGCAACAATAATCAATACCGTGTGCTACTATGCAACCATACGTATTACTGTACTTTTACCATTGGGTATTTCAACAGTTAACGGTAAAACTTTCGCCGTTATTTTCATAAAAAGGTATTTCTGTCGTTTTCTAACTCTAACAGTAATTCTGTTGTGGGGTCCACTAATGATTGCGTCGTTATATTCCCTGATAAAACGAATATTTCCCGACCAATCGAATATTTTATGACAACTTGCTTACTTTGCAAACTTTGTAAATATTACCCACAACTATAACATTATATCAAATCTGCACCATAATATTAAAAAAAATTATTTCAAAAAAATTAATCTTTATTCATAAAATTTGGGGTCTTACAACCTCCCCTTCTTATGAAATTTCGTCCTCGAAATTAGGGTACGTACCTTGTATGTCGAAGAGGTAAGGATATCTTGATTTCATTTCAGATTCTAACTCTTGAGGTATAACCTTTAAGCGTAGAATATGCTCCTTCTTATCTAAGATTTTAACAAGTATCTCCTCATATGTTAAATCTTCTGCTATCTCGTCTAGTTCTAACTCAATAATGTGGTTCGGGTCGTCCACATATTTACGTAACATCGATACGTGAAAAACGTTATGAACACGCGACATACTTATTGGTAAGGCGAGTCTATAGGCCACAGTTCCTACTCGATCGAGGATTTCAAATAGACCTATTAAATCGAGGGCTGAGATTTCCTCTAAATTCGTCGATTCTTGCTTCTAGAATAACTCCTTCTTGCACCTTCTTCTTCATATTCATCAGTTCCGAGTGTGTAGTTTGAGCGGCTTTAACTTTATCGATTTAATGTCAGTTCTATTCGTATATTTGACATCATCACGTGGGTCCCCTAGAGTCTTTAACTCTATCTCTATCATTTGTAAGTCATAGGAAATGGGTCTTTGTGTTAACAACGTCGCACTCGTACCCGCATACGATCTTCTACTCAACGCGTCAGCTACCACGTTCACTTTTTTCAAGATGATATTGAATGGTATGGTCGTAATCTTCAACAGCTTGAGCCAACGTCTTTGGCGCATAATACATTCGTTTTAGTTAAAGAAATATTTGAGGGTTTTAGAAATGGATTTTGTACTGGGGTCAATACAAAATTCGATTTCACGCTTTGGGGGTAGGCCATGAAGTTTTTAGGGAATACGTCATGAAATTTATTAACAGTGGAAATATTATTTAAAACAGTGACTCTCATCCAAGACTTGGATAGCTCCTCACATTGATACCTATCAACTTACCACCGTTATTCACGGCGTTCCATACGGAAAGTCTGGCTTCGGTGCATCTCACACAAGGAAGTCACCAGCAAAAGGCTCGAGACTATTTATATATGGCTTAATATGACAGTAATTGACTTTAGTGATTTGGTTACTTAAATTCGCATAACAGATTGGTTAGGAAGGCTAACAACCTTACGAAAACAATCAATTTTAGCATGATGAATTGTTAACCAGTCGATTCCTAAAATCACATCAAAGGCAAGTATTTTCAAAGAGATAAGATCGACAGGTAATGTGAGGGTGCCGATTTGAATCAAACTAGATTTATAAATGGTGGATGTAACGGAGTTTCAACAGATAAGTCAAAGTCTAATTTATCCAGAGTTAAATTTAAACGTTGAGCGTAAGTAGGAGAAATAAAAGAGTGGGTAGAACCGGTATCGAATAAGGTATATACTTCGCAAGAGTTTATGATTAACTTACCCGTGATAACTTCATTCGGGTTCCTCGACAAACGTTCTCACTTAAACTACCGACTTTAACTTATCTGGGACATCCTTTGGCATCACCATCCCAGCTGGACTTTACTTCACTACACGATAAAATCGAGCTAGGTGACCTTCTCTTCCTCAATTGAAATACGCTTTGGGTTGCTGCATACAGTTTGGAAGAATGTGTCCCTCCTGTCCGCATTTGAAACATACGATCAGTGGTCGTTCTCCTTCCATGGAAACGAGTGTTTGTGTTGTTGCCGACGTCTTTCTGTCATTGTTGAATCTTCTCTTCTTAAAGTCGTTCCCACCTAGTTCACCATTCCTATTATATTGGCCATGATTACCACCGAAGTGGTTACCATTCTTGGCATGATAATTTCCTCCACGATGGTTATCGTTGTTCCGATGGCCGTTGCCAACGGTATGATTATTATCGTGTTGTTGGTCGTTGCCTTTTGGTTGAACCGACTCATAATCGCGTTCTAATAACTGAGCCTTATTCACAACATCTGAATATAAACAAAGTTTGTGACAAATGAGGTATTGACGTATTTCGGGTTTCAAACCTCGCAGAAACATTCGCGTCATTCGCTCCTCATTATCAACCAAATGGGATGCAAACCGAGATAACTCCGCAAACTTAGCCTAGTATTGCGACACGGTCATATTATTTTACTTGAGCTTGATGAATTCCACATCCTTCATGTGACGAATACTTTCGAAAAAGTACTTGTCGTTGAACAATTCTTGGAACCTCTCCCAAGACATCTTTAGTGTGGAAAGATAAGTACGTTTTACAGATTCCCACCAGTAATCTGCTTCATCACGCAACATAAAGGTGGCGAAGGTAACCTTTTGCTCCTCTGAGTATTCCAAGACATCAAATATTTTGGTGATCTGTTTTATTCACGTCTCTGTCTTAAGTGGTTCTGGCTTTTCCAAAAACTCCGGTGGTCCCAACTCCTTGAACTACTTAGCGGTGACCAGCAGTGAGTTGTCAGTGTTTCCACATGCATTTTGAACAGGAGTCTCTCTCGTTTGGTTTTACATAAATTCTAGAAAACTCCTAAACGTACCGTCGTTCGTCATTTGGTCGGTGTTGTTGTTTACTCGAGGATTATTATCTTTCTGATGCACATTATCCTGGTTATTGATCGTCGGTGACTCAACGGTCTCATGTGCTTCATTGCTTATCTCAACATTCTCGGATGTCATTTTCAAACACTGCCACAAAACAAGGGTTAATTGACATACCACATATTATCCTCACATTCTGACCGACCAATTAAATAACAAATAAGCTTAGGTAGGGCATACTAGCGAAGAATTTATCCGTCTCTCCCTTCCTAGTTCTAGTCTCACATCTCAGCTAGGGATCATATCCCTAAGCTCTAATACCAACCGTGACGCCCCCAAAATAGCTATACATCACTCATTCAGAGTCGCCAAATACATGGTACATAACTCAAATACAAACTTAATTTATACAGTTATTAAGTGTCGTGCAGAATACGACAAAATATAAGCTGTGAGTTTTAAAACAAATATTGTCTCCTAGACAATATATAAACTCAAATTCAATCTCATTATAATTATTATCACACTATTTCATAGAATAGTGAGGACTACTAAAATAACCATTTGGACCGTCAATCCATTCCCCAACTAGTCCCAACTATTTTCTCATTTCCTGAAGAGAATAGTGAAAGAAAAGGGTGAACTCAACTAGCCAAGTAAGAAATATTATGACTAAGATAATGCAGAATAAATTATCGTTAGCCTTCAACAGTATAACAACTGATAAAATACAATAGACAACAAGTTTTAGATCAATAACCGCAGCGGAAATAACAATCCATTAGAAGAGTCAAGTAGAGCATGATATCTACTATTTTCTATGATTTAAAAGTTTATCATCAATTTTATCGCTAAGACTCAACTTAATAAATAATCCACATCACTGAATTATCCATGCACTACGGGCCAAGTGTGACGAACGAGAATTTTGTAAATTATTTTAAATATTTATTGAGTTAAATAAATATTTTTTGATGATTTAATTATTAGATTTGATAATTAATTGATGCAATTGTGGTAGACTAATTTAATTATATGTGTTACATTTATTAAATTAATGTAGAGAATTTTTATGATCAAAGTTTGTGATTATGTGAGCTTATTGTATTAAAAGAAATATTTAATAAGCTATGCTATTTTAATTAATGTAATAATTAATTAGAAATTTAATAAATTGATATTATTTATTAAATAGATAATTAATATTGTGACTACGTGAATTTATGAGAAATTATTATATTTTATTTAAAGTAAATTAAATAAAATATTTGATTTATCTTATAAGAGTGTGACATTTATTAAACTATATAATAAGAGGGTTATTAAAATAAAGAGTTTTGGAGCCTAGTTGTTAGCCAAACGTGGCCTTAGAGGAGTTATGGCCAGTTAACCCATTATGGGCAACTGACCATGATGCGCGTCAGTTTGATCTTTTATTTATTCATACGTCTTTTTATTCTTTTCATTTTCATTATTTCTTTAGTCTGATAAACATCACAGAGAAAGTTTGAGTGTATAATGATCAATTAATTGTGAAAGAATCACCACTGATCATCTCTTCCATTGGTTATACTCTGGGTAATTTTTCTCCAAACCCAAATTCTTATTTCACGTCTTTTTAAGTTTTATGATTATGGCTTCTTATATTCTGTTAATCTCTGTGAAGTGAGAAATTGTGTTATGTTATATCAAATTGTGTTTAATTATGTATATATTTCACAAACCATAACATCAGTATTGTGAAAACATGTCGTACATATGTTATTTCAAAATAAACAGAGTACGTGATATGACCATATGGCCATATACGTGAAAATTTATGTATTGATCATATATTATCCCTAAATTTTAGACTTGTATGTTGTTATGCATGTTAATACGAAGAATTTAAGCCTTAAACGAACAAATTCGGTGTTATAACGAATTCGTAAGGAGAATTTTCACATAAAGTTTTCTAAAACTTCATGAACATCAAAGTCATTGAATTCACATATTTTAATTATGTGATTATGTGTTTTAATTGGTTAAAACTACTCTACAAATGTTGGGTTATGATTATACATGAATTATAACATGTGGGTATATGTGATTTGGTGAAATTAGTGTTAAAAATGTGTTGTTTTTGCTGAACTCTGTGTTCTTCGCGAACTGAGAATCAGTTTCTGGAGTCTCGCGCCGCGGCGCCAACTCCAGAACTGAAGTCCCGCGCCGCAGCGCCACTGCGCCGCAGTGCCAAGACCCAAGTCACGGCGCCATAGCGCAGCAGCGCCAAGGGCCCGGCCACAGCGCCACCGCACCGCAGCGTGACTCCTTAGCACATTAGTGGCGCCGCAGCGCCACTCTCCAGAAAATTCAGAAATGTATTTTTAAAAATGTTTAAGTCTAACAATGTGTTAGTGGATTATTGTAATGAATATGTAAACATGTTAGAAGAATAATGTGATGATAAAATAGTTGTTTAACATGTAATAAAATATTATATGTGAATTGAATTATTAAATACATAATTGGTTTGATAATTCATGAAGTATACATTATGTGACAATGTGATAATTTGACTAAGTTTAGTCAATAATTAAAGTAGACAACGAGAATGAATTTATGTTGATTAATTATTAATTAACAAGTATTGTGTATATGAATGGTAAGTAGGATTTAATTCAAAGAACGTGCTTAGTTAAAGTGTAATCTACGCACGAGGCAAGTTTCTTAACTTTACTTTTACATTGAGCAAGTATCTTATCCCTAACTCCATTCTATTGAGCAAGTTTATTTAAACTTAAACGTTACTTTTATGTCGAGCAAGTTTCCCTAACCCTACTTGTCATTATTAATCAAGTTTATTATTTACCTTGAATAAATTATCCTTGTAATTATTCAAGTTCAAGCATGATATTAAAGATTAATTATCTTTCTAAAGCATGATTCAGTTATACAATAATTGTCCTATTGTATACTTTTGAGATTATTATTCTAATCAAATATCAATTATTGTTGAACCTTATTAGACTAGTGAACCTTATTGATTCAACTAGTCCATAGTTGATGAGCGTTCTAAATTTCAGAACCCTTGATGAAGTTATCCAAACCAAACTTCCTTTGGTGCGGACTCGAATGCCAAACTGAGATGAACAACCCTGTATAGGGGATTAATTACGCTTTAGCGTTAAGATATTGTGCACAGTATGGTACTAAGGGCTGATCCCCCTAAGTACGAGAAGAAGGTCCATAGTCTTATGACTGTTAAAGGTTTCAAGTATATTTCTTGTTAACCTAGGACATAGTTCAAGGTCTTATGACCCTCAGAATTCTTTTGATTCTTGTTATTCATTCTCGATTCAAAAGTTGAGCTTTTATTCAGATGTCTTTGATTTATTCGCATGTTATTATAATGTTATTTCATTATTATACTTGTGGGCATTTGTGCTCACTCTTGCTTAATAATAACATTGCAGTTAAGAACGAAAGAAGCGATGAACCCTCCACTAGTAAAGGCAAGGGCAAAGTTAGCAAGTGATGAAGACTTGTTATTTTAATTGATGATGTATTTATGTTTAAGACTTATGTTGTTGTTTAAGACTTATTTGTTTAGAATTCCGCACAGATGTTTTAAGGTTAGAGTAACCTGGGATTTATTTATGATTCAGTTGATGTAACCCTTAAGGGAAGAGATTTTATTATGATTTCTATCTATTGTATGGTTTGATATTATTTATGGGTAGATAGATAGATGATGTTTATACAGTGAACACCAAATCCCGTGGAATCGAAGTACCCGGATTTGGGGGTGTCACAAGTTAGTATCAGAGCTGTAGGTTATGAACCTTAGGTGGGGGAACAACCTTAGGTAGTATCCTTATAGAAAGAAGATAGTAAAGGAAAACTCTTATCGAGTTCTAAGAAATGAATTTTTGTAATTCATTGAAGATAATAAAATACATTATGTGTTTATGTGTTAAGTATGCGTTAGATAGTATGACTTAGTAACTAAATCTTAAAATTTTGTTGTCAGGATGACGAATGATGGAGAAGCTAGTCAAGCTGAGGGGGGACCCCATTTATCTATAGTACCTACTGAGGAGGGATCTCGTGTACTTGTAGGACCGACTGAGGAGGAGCCCCGAGACATTCATGTCGTTAGGGAGCAGTTGGTGCAGAGGGTTTCATCTCCATTGATCACCGTTGTTGGTCAGGAGCATGAACCTGAGATTGACCCTGAGGAGGATCCTGAGGAGGAGTTTGATGAGGAGGAAGAAGAAGAGGAGTTACCACGGTACACTGTTGATGCTGAGATGTATGATACACTATATGATCGTAACGTGGAGTTACAAGATGAGATTCAGGAATTGACTGAGCGAGCGACTGTTCAGCAGTCTACTTTAGAGGAGAAGGATAGAGAGATTGTGACCCTTCATACACGTTTAGGAAACGTGGAGTGGGATCTGGTTCATGAGAAGGGTCAAACCGAAGATAAGACCGAGGAGATAGAGAAACTGAAGAAGGAACTGAAGGAAACCTCCGGAAGACTGAAAATAGCAGAGGAAGGATGGGTAAGAGAATCACATCGAGCAGATCGTGCAGAAAATGATAGTCGTGCAAAGAAGGCAAAGCTTGAAGACACGTATGCCACACTTAATCATGCGATGGATGAGGTTCAAGAGCGAGTGTTAAGGTACCCCATCCAGTTTGAAGGACTTCCATCGTATATGTTGGATCGCAGGACGATGTCTCGTATCATGAATGAGGAGCGTGGCAAGGCTATTGAGCACCTTGGAAGACAGGAATAGAATCTGTTTATTTATGTGAAAGACCTATATAGTTTTATGTAAATTTCGACGTGTTTATGAACTAAGGAATATGTTAATATTTGAATGTTTTAAATCCTGTGGATTCTTTATTCCAGGATAGATGATGTAAATAGCAGTATGCTATAGTTTAATGTTAAAACTTTTTATTTGAATGAAAAGATATCAAGTTGTTTGAGATGATGTGTTAAATGAGTATGTTAAATTGTTAAGTAATGCCTTAACTATGTAGAGAAATAAATAAAGTTCTAATAAACGTTTATTTAACAGAAAAATGCCGCCAAGGAGAAGACAACAACGTCAACCGGCTCAGGAAGAGTCAACCAATAATAACATTAACGCCAACGCTAATCCTGTTCAGCAGTTGGTGAATCTACTGGCTGGAGCATTGAATAACCAACCGCATGCTCCACCTAGCACAACGTTTAAGGACTTCAAGGCGGTGGGACCGCCAGAGTTGAAAGGTTCCAGAAACCCGATCGAGGCTCAAACGTGGGTGATGGAAATGGAGAAGGTTTTCGACGTTGCTAGGGTTCGAGAAGATCAGAAGACCGCTTTTGCGATATTTATGCTGAAGTCTGAGGCTAGCTACTGGTGGCAGGCAAACAAGATGCGAGGATGTGAAGGTGTAATTACGTGGGAGAGATTCAAAGAGATGTTTTTCGAAATGTATTTCCCAGCTAGTTCGCAGAATCAGATGGAGGTGCAATTTCTGGAACTGAAACAGGGAAACATGAGCGTGCCTGAATACGCGGCTAAATTCGATGAGTTGGCAAGGTTTGTCCCGTATCAAGTACACACTGACGAGAGGAAAGCCAGACGATTCGAACAAGGACTGAAGCCTTGGGTATACAGCAAGGTATCAATGTTTCAACTTAACACGTTTGCGGGAGTTTTAGAAAAGGCCATTCTCGCGGAAGGAGGAAGTGATGCAGTGACTAAGTACAACCAAGAACAGAAAAAGAAAAAGAGTGAGAATGAAGGTAATAACAAGACTGGTAGAAGTAATACTGGGAATAATAATAATCAGAAGAGGAAGTGGACGGATAACTCGACAACTGGAAGTCAACACGGAGGGCAGAAAAAGAAGATAGAAGCATGTCCGACTTGCGGCAAGGCACATCTAGGAGTTTGTTTGAAGGGAAAGAGAGTGTGCTACAATTGTGGTCAGGAAGGCCACATAGCACCAAATTGTCCAAACCCAAAGAAGGGTGCTTGTTTCAACTGTGGTTCAAAAGATCATTTAGCAAGAGACTGTCCCAAGAAGGGATCGGGAGGATCAGGACAAGGAGGAAACCGGGGAAATAGCAGTGGAAATACCTTAACCATCACCGGACCACCTGCAACAAACCGACCAACCGCCAGAACTTTCAATATGACGGTGCAGGATGCAATCCAGTCTCGTGAAGTGGTGTCGGGTATTATTCCGATCAATGAAATTAATGCTTACGTTTTATTTGATTCGGGTGCTACTTGTTCCTTTATATCCGAAGACTTTGCTAATAGTTTAGATTTGCTTATGGATGGATTGGATTACCCCATGAACATAAAAATTGCGAATAGAGAAATAATCCCTGTTAAGTACGTGTTTAAGAACTGTAGGGTGGATATTAAGGGTAATATCATGAATGTAGATCTTATCCCTATTCGATTGGGGGAATTCGACGTTATATTGGGTATGGATTGGCTATCCAATTATGGGGCTGTAATTGACTGCCAAAAGAAGCGTATTAACCTTATGACTCCGTCAAAGGTTGTGTTTTATGGTAGCAAGTCGCCTAGACAAGCGAGTTGTCTGACGACGTTGCAGGCCAAGAAGTTATTAAGACAAGGCTGTGTAGGATATTTAGCTTACATAGTCGACAGTCGAAAAGAGAACGCGAAGGTAGAGAAGATACCGATTGTGAGGGACTTCATCGATGTATTTCCAGACGATTTGTCAGGACTTCCACCAGATAGAGAAATAGACTTTGTGATTGATTTGGCGCCCGAAACTGCTCCAATATCGAAGGCACCATACCGAATGGCGCCAGTAAAGATGAAGGAATTAATGGTACAACTACAAGAATTATTGGACAAAAAGTACATTCAACCGAGCGTATAGCCGTGGGGAGCGCCGGTGTTGTTCGTGAAAAAGAAGGACGGATCGATGAGGCTCTGCATTGACTACAGAGAATTAAATAAGGTCACGATTAAGAACAGATATCCATTACCAAGGATCGATGATCTGTTTGATCAATTGAAGGGAGCAAAATACTTTTCCAAGATTGACTTGAGGAGTGGTTATCACCAACTGAAGGTGAGGCCAGAGGATGTACCGAAGACAGCGTTCCGAACGCGATATGGTCATTATGAGTTTTTAGTAATGTCGTTTGGTCTTACGAATGCTCTTGCAACATTTATGGGACTAATGAATGGTGTATTCAAGCCGTTTTTGGACAAATTCGTGGTGGTATTTATAGACGATATTTTGGTATATTCCAAAACCAAAGAGGAACATGAAGAACACTTGAGGTTAACATTAGAAGTATTGAGAAAGGAGAAGTTGTATGCCAAATTTTCGAAATGCGAATTCTGGATCGAGAGAGTACAATTTCTTGGTCACGTAATCGATAAAGATGGAATTTCGGTAGATCCATCCAAAGTAGAAGCTGTGATTAACTGGGATCAGCCGAGAACGCCGTCAGAAGTAAGAAGTTTTCTTGGATTAGCAGGATATTATAGAAGATTCATACAAGATTTTTCTAAGATCGCAACTCCGTTAACGAATTTAACTCGAAAAGCTGTGAAATTTGTTTGGACGGAGAAGTGTGAGGAGAGTTTTCAAGAATTAAAGAAGAGGTTGAGTACAGCGCCTGTGTTATCTCTTCCGGATGATACAGGAAATTTTGTTATTTTTAGCGATGCGTCGCATAAAGGACTTGGCTGTGTGCTAATGCAAAACGGCAAAGTCATTGCGTATGCATCACGGCTGTTGAAGGATTACGAGAAGGGTTACCCAACCCATGATTTGGAGTTAGCTGCAGTTGTTTTTGCTTTGAAAATTTGGAGGCACTATCTTTACGGGGAGAAGTGTGAAATATATACGGACCACAAGAGTCTGAAATATATTTTTACACAGAAAGATTTGAATATGCGTCAAAGAAGATGGTTGGAATTAATCAAGGATTATGACTGTGAGATTTTATACCATCCGGGTAAGGCTAATGTGGTTGCCGACGCCTTAAGTAGAAAGGGTCGTGAGAAATTGATGATGTTGACTGCTCAGCAGGAGCTAATTGCAGATATGGAGAAACTGGAGTTAGAAGTGAAGTATCCTATGGAGATTGATGAGAAGCTATTTCAGATGCAATCTGGTACAACTCTACTAGATAGAGTGAAGGAGGCTCAGCTTCAGGATGATGAATGCAAAAAGGTAACATCGAAGATATCTGAAGGAACCGAACCAAGATTTAAGATGGATAAGGAAGGAATATTGAGATTTGAAAGCAGAATTTGGGTTCCGCCAGTACAAGAAATTAAGGAAGAAATTTTGAGTGAGGCTCATAGTTCAAGATATTCGATTCACCCTGGTAGTACAAAAATGTACCAAGATCTTCGATAACATTTCTGGTGGCCGAATTTGAAACGTGATGTTGCAGAATGTGTTGCCAAATGCCTGACATGTCAGAAAGTTAAAGCAGAACATCAGAGACCGAGTGGATTGCTACAACCGTTGGAGATCCCAGAATGGAAATGGGAACATATTACGATGGACTTCGTGGTTGGCCTTCCGACGACTCAGAAAGGCTACGACGCAGTATGGGTTATCGTTGACCGACTGACGAAATCCGCGCACTTCCTTCCTATCAAAATCAAATTTAACTTAGATCAGTTGGCAAGATTATATGTGACAGAGATTGTTTCGAGGCACGGAGTGCCGGTGTCTATTGTTTCCGATAGGGATCCGCGCTTCACATCAAATTTCTGGAAACGTCTTCAGGAATGTATGGGTACACAACTGCGAATGAGTACAGCTTACCACCCTCAAACAGACGGACAGAGCGAACGAACGATTCAAACACTGGAAGATATGTTACGAGCCTGTGTAATGGACTTCAAAGGAAATTGGGATGATCACCTACCGTTGGTAGAGTTCGGCTACAACAACAGTTACCACGCTAGTATTGGTATGCCGCCTTACGAAGCGTTATACGGCAGAAAGTGCAGAACTCCGCTTTATTGGGATGAAGTTGGTGAAAGACAATTGCTAGGGCCAGAATTGGTACAGCAGACGGCAGAAATAGTCAAAGTGATCCGAGCACGACTGATAGCAGCTCAAGATCGACAGAAGAAATACGCTGATCCACATCGTAAAAATATCGAGTTTGAATCAGGTAGTTATGTCTTCTTGAAGGTCTCTCCCTGCAAGGGAAAGATCAGGTTCGGAAAGAAAAGAAAATTGAGCCCAAGATTTATTGGACCCTTTGAGGTACTGCGAAGAATTGGAGAAGTTGCGTACGAGGTAGCCTTACCTCCAGCACTCGAGAATATCCACAACGTCTTCCATGTTTCTGTGTTATGACCTTACAAACCTGATTACAAGCATGTAATTGAATACGAACCCTTGCATTTTGAGAAAGACTTATCTTATGAAGAAATTCCTGTCCAAATTGTCGACCGAAAAGAACAAGTTCTCAAAAATAAAGTTATACCTTCTGTTAAGGTAATTTGGAGGAACCACAACGCTGAAGAAGCTATGTGGGAACTCGAAGAGAATATGATGAAGAATTACCCTAATTTATTTACTTAATTATGTGTATGCGATTCTGGGGGCAGAATCTTTGTAAGGGGGGAGAATGTAACGGGTCAAAATTATTGAGTCGTGATTCTGGGGACAGAATTCTTTTAAGGGGGGAAAGATGTGACGAACGAGAATTTTGTAAATTATTTTAAATATTTATTGAGTTAAATAAATATTTTTCGATGATTTAATTATTAGATTTAATAATTAATTGATGCAATTGTGGTAGATTAATTTAATTATATGTGTTATATTTATTAAATTAATGTAGAGAATTTTTATGATCAAAGTTTGTGATTATGTGAGCTTATTGTATTAAAAGAAATATTTAATAAGCTATGCTATTTTAATTAATGTAATAATTAATTAGAAATTTAATAAATTGATATTATTTATTAAATAGATAATTAATATTGTGACTACGTGAATTTATGAGAAATTATTATATTTTATTTAAAGTAAATTAAATAAAATATTAGATTTATCTTATAAGAGTGTGACATTTATTAAACTATATAATAAGAGGGTTATTAAAATAAAGAGTTTTGGAGCCTAGTTGCTAGCCAAACGTGGCCTTAGAGGAGTTATGGCCAGTTAACCCATTATGGGCAACTGACCATGATGCGCGTCAGTTTGATCTTTTATTTATTCATACGTCTTTTTATTCTTTTCATTTTCATTATTTCTTTAGTCTGATAAACATCACAGAGAAAGTTTGAGTGTATAATGATCAATTAATTGTGAAAGAATCACCACTGATCATCTCTTCCATTGGTTATACTCTGGGTAATTTTTCTCCAAACCCAAATTCTTATTTCACGTCTTTTTAAGTTTTATGATTATGGCTTCTTATATTCTGTTAATCTCTGTGAAGTGAGAAATTGTGTTATGTTATATCAAATTGTGTTTAATTATGTATATATTTCACAAACCATAACATCAGTATTGTGAAAACATGTCGTACATATGTTATTTCAAAATAAACAGAGTACGTGATATGGCCATATGGCCATATACGTGAAAATTTATGTATTGATCATATATTATCCCTAAATTTTAGACTTGTATGTTGTTATGCATGTTAATACGAAGAGTTTAAGCCTTAAACGAACAAATTCGGTGTTATAACGAATTCGTAAGGAGAATTTTCACATAAAGTTTTCTAAAACTTCATGAACATCAAAGTCATTGAATTCACATATTTTAATTATGTGATTATGTGTTTTAATTGGTTAAAACTACTCTACAAATGTTGGGTTATGATTATACATGAATTATAACATGTGGGTATATGTGATTTGGTGAAATTAGTGTTAAAAATGTGTTGTTTTTGCTGAACTCTGTGTTCTTCGCGAACTGAGAATCAGTTTCTGGAGTCTCGCGCCGCGGCGCCAACTCCAGAACTGAAGTCCCGCGCCGCAGCGCCACTGCGCCGCAGCGCCAAGACCCAAGTCACGGCGCCATAGCGCAGCAGCGCCAAGGGCCCGGCCACAGCGCCACCGCGCCGCAGCGCGACTCCTTAGCACATTAGTGGCGCCGCAGCGCCACTCTCCAGAAAATTCAGAAATGTATTTTTAAAAATGTTTAAGTCTAACAATGTGTTAGTGGATTATTGTAATGAATATGTAAACATGTTAGAAGAATAATGTGATGATAAAATAGTTGTTTAACATGTAATAAAATATTATATGTGAATTGAATTATTAAATACATAATTGGTTTGATAATTCATGAAGTATACATTATGTGACAACGTGATAATTTGACTAAGTTTAGTCAATAATTAAAGTAGACAACGAGAATGAATTTATGTTGATTAATTATTAATTAACAAGTATTGTGTATATGAATGGTATGTAGGATTTAATTCAAAGAACGTGCTTAGTTAAAGTGTAATCTACGCACGAGACAAGTTTCTTAACTTTACTTTTACATTGAGCAAGTATCTTATCCCTAACTCCATTCTATTGAGCAAGTTTATTTAAACTTAAACGTTACTTTTATGTCGAGCAAGTTTCCCTAACCCTACTTGTCATTATTAATCAAGTTTATTATTTACCTTGAATAAATTATCCTTGTTATTATTCAAGTTCAAGCATGATATTAAAGATTAATTATCTTTCTAAAGCATGATTCAGTTATACAATAATTGTCCTATTGTATACTTTTGAGATTATTATTCTAATCAAATATCAATTATTGTTGAACCTTATTAGACTAGTGAACCTTATTGATTCAACTAGTCCATAGTTGATGAGCGTTCTAAATTTCAGAACCCTTGATGAAGTTATCCAAACCAAACTTCCTTTGGTGCGGACTCGAATGTCAAACTGAGATGAACAACCCTGTATAGGGGATTAATAACGCTTTAGCGTTAAGATATTGTGCACAGTATGGTACTAAGGGTTGATCCCCCTAAGTACGAGAAGAAGGTCCATAGTCTTATGACTGTTAAAGGTTTCAAGTATATTTCTTGTTAACCTAGGATATAGTTCAAGGTCTTATGACCCTCAGAATTCTTTTGATTCTTGTTATTCATTCTCGATTCAAAAGTTGAGCTTTTATTCAGATGTCTTTGATTTATTCGCATGTTATTATAATGTTATTTCATTATTATACTTGTGGGCATTTGTGCTCACTCTTGCTTAATAATAACATTGCAGTTAAGAACGAAAGAAGCGATGAACCCTCCACTAGTAAAGGCAAGGGCAAAGTTAGCAAGTGATGAAGACTTGTTATTTTAATTGATGATGTATTTATGTTTAAGACTTATGTTGTTGTTTAAGACTTATTTGTTTAGAATTCCGCACAGATGTTTTAAGGTTAGAGTAACCTGGGATTTATTTATGATTCAGTTAATGTAACCCTTAAGGGAAGAGATTTTATTATGATTTCTATCTATTGTATGGTTTGATATTATTTATGGGTAGATAGATAGATGATGTTTATACAGTGAACACCAAATCCCGTGGAATCGAAATACCCGAATTTGGGGGTGTCACACCAAGGATATTCATTAGTATCACGACCACGAATTATCCATGCACTACGGGCCAAAGATATTCGTGTTTTCACCAATGGTCATGAACATGCCAAACAACAATTCATCTTTGCACCCTTGGCTGAAGAGAACGCATGGTCATGATCATACCAATAACTGTCGCTGAGACTCAGTTCAATAAATAATCCACATCACTTGTAACATTACAGGTCATGATTATACCGAATAATCCCTGGTCATAATCATACCAATCAACAATCCATCTATGCACTACGGGCCAAAGATGATTTTTATCGCAATATAAGCATGAGGATGATGACAATGATATAAATATTAATCAAACGAAATCAAGGATAAATATTAAAGATTTTAAATTTATCAAGTGTTTAAAAACGTTCAAATGGTCAACATGATATTGCTTTATGGATTAAAATTTAAAAATAATATTGTATCAAAAATGATTTGGACCGAAAAAAAATCAATTTTTGTCATGAGTAGTTCCCCGGGTAAATAGTACCCGAGTGAATAGTAACCTGGGAATAGTACACCGTGAATAGTACTCCGGCATGGAAAAGTTAAAACTTATCAAGAATATTCAGAATAATATTTTCATGAAAAGATACTGGATGAAACGCAATTTCAAGGATATTCTACTAATTTCATGGAGTATAGAAGCCAAAACTTAACAAAATGAGTGTAGAATTCGGAATCTGAAACAAAATAATATTACTTACATACTACAGAGTATGGAAGAAAATATTATTTCTTACGAATATTGAACAAAAATAATATCTCTTACAATTGTTGAACGAAAATAATATTCCTTACGAATATTGAACGAAGATAATATTCCTTACGAATATTGAACGAAAATAAAATTTCTTGCGAATATTGAATGAAATAAAATTTCTTACGAATACGAAAAATAATATCGTAAACGAATATGAAATAAATAATACCCCTTACCTCAAAAAGAGAGCAATTTTGACTGGTATAGAGGATATATTCTTCAAGAAAACTTTCACTATTTTCTATACTCAAAGCTTCCTTAAACTCTAAAGAAATACACTCAATATTATAGAAGAAGAATTCTTTGATTCTGGTGTGATTTTCTTTTCTAAACTGAGCATCCTATTTATATGAGAATGGAAGGATACTATTTAGAAATTTTAATCACGGACGCACAGTAGAATTCATACGAATTCTTCACGGACGAATTCTAAAATTTTTTAATTTTACTATGCAGTCACTATGCAAATACTATACATAGTAAATTATAATATATTCTATTTTTTATAAAAAATAAAACAAATATATATATATATATATATATATATATATATATATTATATATACATATATATACTGACTTTTGCTATATATATATTATATGTATAATACTCCCTCCCATACTCCTTTTTCTCCCCCAACTGGTGATAAAAAAACTTATTCCCCCTTACATTCATTTTTCATCACACGTGGACCCCACCCATGTCATCATCACATGTGGGCCCCACATCTTATTATATAAATATAAATATATATATATATATATATATATATATATATATATATATATAATACTGAATAACTTTCTACCGATTATTTTGTAAAATAGATAACTGGGGGTCCAAATAATACGCCAAAATTTACAACAAATACTTTATAAAAATCTCCTCAATATTTTTAACAACATTTATCATCATTATTATAACTCGCAATATTTAACAACTAGATCATTCTCAGGAAAGATGGTGCTTTCCGATAAGGATTTCTCCCTATTGGTGCGCAATTAGGTGACCAAACCCTTTTTCTCGACAGAACTTTCTAGACATCGTTAATAATGTAAATAATAATATAAATAATTATGTCTTCTCAATTATTGATTTAATAATATAAAATATTGTGATAATAATTGAATCAAATAACGTGAGATACTATGCAGCAATTACTATGACAATAATTGAAATAAACTGAGTGACTTCTCACGTAAGCATCAATAATCAATGCTGTATGCTACTATGCAACCACGAGTATTACTGTACTTTTACCACCGGGTATATCAACAGTTAACGATAAAACTTTCGCCGTTATTTTCATAAAAAGATATTTCTGTCGTTTTCTAACTCCGACAGTAATTTAGTTGTGGGGTTCACCAATGATTGCGTCGTTGTACGAATATTCCCTGATAAAATGAATATTCCCTGACCAATCGAATATTTTATGACAACTTGCTTACTTTACAAACTTTATAAATATTACCCACAACTATAACATTATATTAAATCCATACCATAATATTAAAAAAAATATTTCAAGAAAATTAATCTTTATTCATAAAATTTGGGGTATTACATATAATGTTTTTTAATTTTTTGAATTGAGCTTAAATGGGGGTAGTTCACCCCTTGAATTACAAGAATAATAAATTTCACAAACTCAAATTTGAGAATATATATCAATCACCATATATAATGTTTTTATTTTTTGAACTGAGCTTCAATTGGGGTAGCTCTCCCCTTGAATTACAATATTAACAAATTTTACAAACTCACTTGCAAATTTGAGAATTTACCTTATTAGAGAATGTAACTATAATTAGTTAAGTGTAGATAATTACATCTATTATCATACGTTTGGATTGTAGGAATGAAGATGAGAATGGATGACTTATTCGTATAGAATGAAAAAAATTGTATCTTATTATTCTATTGGAATGGAATGAACCATTTTAATTTCTACCAAAATAGTGAATTTTATTCTTTAGAGAATGGTATGGAATGACTCATTATTGAATGAATCATTTCACTCTCCCTTCTCTTCCCTAATTCATCTTTTTCACCAATTCTATTTTTTCAATCCAAACGTAGCCTTAGTGTATATATATGTATGAGTTTGCATCCGTGACAACCGGTTGTCAGAGGAACTATTCCAGCAACCATCATCTCCATCGTTGATCAATATAATTAATGGTAGAGATTGAAAAAAAATACATGTCGCTACAGGTTATACCGGCAATAACATTGGTTTAGCAGCTACAACATTTACTACATTGCCCCTCCTTATTAATTATTATAATAATCAAACGGTCCATTTAATATTTACTACAATGCTTGTCGTTATTAGCTAGGGGTGAGCATGGTGCGGTTTGAAGTCCAAACTTCACCCGAAACTGCTTAGGTGCGGTTTGACAAATCTAAAATCGCACATGAAACTGCTTGTAATCGGTGCAGTACGGTTTTAAA
The DNA here is from genome assembly GCA_016801055.1 of Panax notoginseng. Classification (NCBI taxonomy): domain Eukaryota; kingdom Viridiplantae; phylum Streptophyta; class Magnoliopsida; order Apiales; family Araliaceae; genus Panax; species Panax notoginseng. The sequence continues at coordinate 293,371,696 of CM029012.1, read as the reverse complement.
CTATGTGGTGCGATTTCAATTGGTGCGGTTTCAGTTCCAAAACCAATTGAAACAACAAAAAAGTAAGCCTTCAATAGAATTTAACACAGAGCTCACATCGAGCAATTAACTTAGTGACAGAGTCGGCAATGAGAATTATATAAAGTATAGAAACAAAGCTCCTTCTGCCAAACGTGTCAAATTCAACATCAAATCATAGAACAGTGAGACACATAAAATAATTTTAGTTTATAATAAAATAATGATGCTGTAAAACTAAAACTACGCTATATAAAACAACGGAGACCATATATTCGATAACATGCAAGAAGGTTTATCTAGTTCCTCAAAAATTAAAAATATATTCTATCTTATATATTACAGGTAGGACTTATAGAATATAATCCTAACTGTACCTAATTTGAAAAATAATCTATTAGACTATTACTACTATAGCATAGACCTTAACCAATGCATCAAGTGCTCGAACCAACTAATTTGGCCCCTCAGCTATAAGCCCCTCCAGTAATGCATCAAACAAATCCGAAATTTCAAAACCCAAATGCTTAATTTTTGACTCTATAACCTCTAACCATCTTCTTTCAATTGGTGAAAAAAATGACAATGTAAGACCGAGATTTTCTCTGAGCGTGTTCAAGTGAAAAGTAATTTTAGAATTTACTAGAGATAACATACATACACACAAATGGTGCGGTTTCGGTTTTATGCGTGCAGTTTTAGTTAGTAACCAAACTGGAACCGTAAATTTGGTTATTCAACCCACCTAAAACCGCCACATACGCCGGAACCGTTGGTGCGGTTTTAATTGGTGCGGTTCGTGCAGTTTTTGGTGTGATTTTGGTTCCAATTTGGTTATTTGCTCAGCCCTACTATTAGCTGTAGCGACAGTGTAGCAATTTATAGTCATTAAAGCAAGCATAATGATAATTTGCTCATATCGCTACAACATGTAGCGGCAGGTCCTTAAACCAAATCAAGTTCATCCTGCCGCTTCATTGTTACACCTATTGGCTTGCCGTTTTATTTTTTCTTCGCCCCTTCACTCCACTGTCGCTTCATATTCCCTCAACTTTTTATATTCTCTAAACCGCAACTAAATCTCCCACATTCAACCAACATTTGAGAGAAAATTTAGGGAAAGAAGAGGAAATTTTTTGCAACCATTTTTTCAACATCATATTCATATACAAGTTTTTAGATCCAAGTAAGTTTTTTGTAAGATTTCTTCTATCAATTTTCTTTTTTAAAAAAAATAAATATTATAATTGTTTTTGAAAAAGTTATTACATAGTGAATGTATTCATGTGAACTTATATGCATGTTAATTTTGACGAAAATTAGTGAGTTATGTGTTTGGGAAAATATATTATTATCTGGTGAACTAGTTTTTTTTTTTAATTTATTGTTAAATAGTTGTGCATAATAATTGGAAGAAAGTAGTGTTTTATTATGAATGTTAATTAATATTAAAATTAGTGAGTTATGTGTTTGGGTAAATATATTATTATCTAATAAACTAGTTATTATATTAATGTTGTTGTTGTTGTTCTTTTTTATTAATAATAATAATAATTATTATTATTATAATACAAAATAAAAATAATAATATTGTTATTATTATTGTTGTTGTTGTTAAATTATTGTTAAATGTTTTTTTTTCTGATGATTGGGATAAAATTGTGTTACATAGTTATTAAGTTAGTTCAAAATGAATTTATGTTATATTTTTAGGTAAAAGATGGACAACTGAAATGATGAACCAATTGACCCAAGTATTTTCTATGACCAATAAAACCATGTGTCAGATGACCCAAGTAATTTTTATGACCATAAAATCATGTGCAATTTCTAAGGAAATTTATTGCTAATATAGAACACAATAAATGATACTAGAAGGGAGTACCGTAGCAATATCATTACTCATGGCTTTATCTTGGTCAGTGATGATGGTTATAGGTGCCTTGTAGTCCATGGCTTCGACCCACGTCTCTAATATTCAAACGAAAGTATCCTCTGTCTCGTCCCTTAACAATGCAAATCCAAACAATATAGACTGATAATGGTGGTTGACCTCGGTAAATGAAACAAACGGCATGTCATACTTATTTGTCTTATATGTATTGGCAAATGTCACAACATCTCCAAACCGTTGATACATTAACCTTGACGTTAACCCACAAAATACAAGTTATGCGATTGTTTTCATCGGGTTTCACACGGGAAACAAAATTACTCGCACTTTTAGATGCAAGTTTTTTCAAATAATTTACAGAAGCTTGTGCATCATTTTCATCTGCAGAATCAAGCGTTAAATCTCTCACCACATTCTGAATATTTACATTAGAGAAAGGAACATTTTGCATCCCGCCATCCATTGTGCTCAAAACGTCATCATTCTACTAGGTCCAATACCAGACTTATTTAACGTGTCAATTTTCTTGCAACTGGAGTAATATTTCTTTGTGTCTCAATCAAATATATCTTGGTAGGGGTCACTAAGTGATGATTGTGCTCTAATTCAACAGTAGAAATACGTCAATTGTCGTATTTCTTATTATGGACATCATATATTCTAGATTTGCATAATGTGTGTCCTATAGAGTCCCTCTGTCTAGTTATTTTATTATTACCATCTTCATCATCAGGTAAACTCTTTAGAGCAGTTGGTATACGGTGTACCAACTTTTTTACATACATACAACCTAGATGACACATCATTCGTATTAACATTTTTATGACTAGTTGCAATTTTAATTTCAAATCCATTTTTTTGAGCATAGGACCTATTTTTTCAACTTCTTCCAACTTAGAGATCAATTGACCAACGTATGGAACCATTTCAGATTTACTACTTTCAACTTCACTTAAAAACTCAGATGTATTTTCACAATCTAAACTAGCAACAGAATCTAAAAAACTAGATAACAATAATTTATGAGTAGGAATTTTGTTTGTCATTTTGAAAAACTTAAGAAACGAAAAAGTGTCATTTAATTTATTATTTTTTCCGATCTAGATTTGGGGAAAAAAAAGAAGATTAACCAAAATAGAAAAAAAAAGGTTTTCTTAAAATAACACTAGAAAATGTTATCAATTTTTAGGATAAGAAAAAGATTCTCAACATGTAATAGAATAGAATTACATCAAGTCATGACTCATGAGTGCTCGTGAGTTGGGTCAAAAAAAATTGAGTAATTTTTAAGTAGGTTACATTATCCATATCATAGTAGTAGACTTGTAGTAATTGATAAAAAAAAAACTTTCAATCAAAAAAATGGGTAGGTTACTGCGAAGTGCGAATAGAGTGTAAATAAGCCATCGGTGGTATATATACCTTCGTTTATTGGCATCTGTGTGACCCCTTCTTCCTCTTGCTTTTCTCAATCACTAATTACAAAAAACTGCGAAATTTGTTTGGAGATATCAGGGTTTATCGGTGATCTTATCTTCGAGTCGAGATTCCGAAAATCTCCAGCCAAACTGTTATTGATCCTATCTGATCTAATAGTCCTCATCTGACAAGATGCCGTCGGTGTATGGAGCTCGATTGACTACCTTCGAAGATTCCGAGAAGGAAAGCGAGTACGGTTACGTCCGCAAGGTTCTCTCCCTCACTAATTTTTGATCTGTTTTTATTGGAATAGAATCTCATGCCATTCGATCGGTTGATTGGATCGAGTTGGAGGAGTTTTCTAAAACGAGTGATTTGTTTAACTGATTACAGCTCAGTGAATTATACTTTCTTAAGGTTTTTATGTGTAATTTGTAGCTCAACATGTGTAAACTGGTCTTTGAATTTTTGAATATATTTACTAATTTTGTTGGTCGTCTTAGTACATGTGGCTCGAGTTTATTTGGATTCACTTTGGCTGGTTTTGAAGTGGTTCTGGTTTTAATTGCTATTATAATGTACTAACATGTTTGCTATTCCTTCTATGGTTTTCTGGTGTCACCTCTGAGAAGTCTATGTTGAGGATCTTGAAATCCATGCTAAGAATTCCAATTTTGTATATATATATATATATATATATATATATATATATATATATATATAACAAAATACAACTGATTTTGAATTTTCCGCTCACCCTAATAAATCATTTGGGCCGTCCAAAGTTTGGGATAAATTCCACCGTCTATGTAGTGCTGGAGGCACGGGACACATCTAGTATATATATATATATATATATATATATATATATATAGGGAAAGAATCAAGGGCATACCTTTTAATCCTACATACCTTGCATACCCCCTTTAGCGACGGACCAGGTGACGGTTCGGTCCATCACTATAGGTTCGGTCCGTCACTATATGTTGTCTGTCGTTAAAAGCTAAGACGACGGTTCTCTGATATAGCGACAGATCGAACCGTTGTCCGGTCCGTCACTAAAGGAGGTGAGCATGGTATGTAAAATAAGGGGGTGATCCCTTGAAATGTACTGTATATATATATATATATATATATATATATAATAAAGCTGAAGAAAACTTGACAATTATTTTGGTGTAAAAAATTACTTTCTCACTTGTCTTTTTTACCCTTCTCTTCATTCCTCCCACATCCTACCCCCACTCACCCACTTATTTCTCTCCATTATCTTTCTTTTTATTATTTCAAGTTTCTCTTATTAATTATTTGCAGATATTAATAATTAAAAATTATAAATTAAATATAGGTGTTGTAACGCCACCAAATCCGGTCTATCTTCAAACCCGAATTTGGTGCATCACGAGTACTTACCATGAAACAACCCGGGTCAAATTTCAAGTCCGAATCGAATCAAATCCATCAAAATAAGGCCTCAAACCAGTGGTCCAATAGTATCTTCTTGGGTCATCTTAGCTCACCGCAGGCTCACCCAAAAGATCATGACTTGAAAGTATTATTGGTAGTAACTTATTTTCGTATATGCGTACATTTTTCCCTTATCTTTCAATGTGGGACTGGGGTGTTACAAACTCCCTCACTTAAATTTCTGACGTCCTCGTCAGAATCGAACACACATTGCCCAGATTTTTGCCTTTCTAGCCATTGTGGAATAATATCGGCTGGCTTCGTGTCCCTACCTCCGGACCTCCATCTCTCCATTGTGTTATAGTACCACCAGCCTTCGTGTCCCAACCTCCGACAACTCAATTATATGACCCGACCCGAGCTTTCGAGAGTCGGCTCTGATACTAACTCTGTAACACCCTCTTTTCGAAATAAAAAGAGAGGTTACTCAAAACACAATAGAACTAATGAAATTATAACAAGGCTCTAAGCCACAAAAGAATATTCCAAAATCTGATAAATACCACCAGTCAAACCAAAATAAATATTAAACTGGCTAAAACCATAATCTAAATTATTTATTACAACTCCAATAAACTATTAGATCACAACCTAAACAAAATATCTAAGCCATTTGGATAAAAGGAAGCTCTCGTCACACTTGCCCTTGATCTCCCTGATTACCTGCCGAAAGAAAAACACAGCATGAGTCAAATGCCCAGTACGGATATAGAATAAAAGAATAATGAAACAAAATAATTAATTCAATTAAATGAACTGAACTGAAACGAAACGAACAAAACTAACACAACGAAATAATAGGCTGAATCAAATGGCTGGGTATTATTTCATACGGAACTCAGAACAAAACAGAAATATACCTTGCCACGCAGACAAGTCAAATAATGCCACCCAGACAAATCAAATAATGTCACACAGGCAAATCACACATTGGACCGCGAATCCAATGCATGTAAAATCGGAAGGCGTGTTTGGCACAAACATCACCAATCCGTAGAACAGAACAGAACAGAAAACTAGGGTCGACCCATATGCCTCCCACAACAAAACACCAAATGGCCAACTCCCATCAGAGCACAAAACGGAGACGCCGTGGACTGATCACATCGCCACGGAAGGTGTCATGCCTCGGTGCCTTCACAGGTGGTTACAACTCAGGTATACCCTATGGTATTCTAACAAAAACATCATGTCACAACACATGCGACATAATATTAACACAAAAAGTTCTAATATGTACATGTTAAATTGAACCGAATCAAAAACACAGTTTCCAAAATATATATTAACATGTACATCACTAAAAATATCAAAATAAAATTTAGACATGATACACTAGTCTAAAGAGTACAAATATGAGTTCTAATACTACGCCAAAACAAAACTATCACAATAAACTGATAAGGAATAATTATGAGAGGCAATACTAAATTTTGAAACGAATAACGAAACGAACAAATCAAAAAAAATCAAAGAGTCGCTAAAAGAGTACATAATACGTACCTGGAATAAGTAATGTAATACCCAAAATTATATTCCAAATAAAATTCTTTAAATTTCCTCTCTGATCTAATAAAATAAAATGAAATTTTATTACGTTTCTAAATAAACTGACATATCAAGCCTAAACAGAATATTTATAAACCATTGGATAGAAGGTATGAAACAACCCGGGTCAAATTCCAAGTTCAAATCGAATCAAATCCATCAAAATAAGGCCTCAAACCACTGGCCCAATAGTATCTTCTTAGGTCATCTTAGCCCACCACAGACTCACCCAAAATGTCATGACTTGAAAGTACTATTGGTAGTAACTTATTTCTTTATATGCACAAATTTTTCCCTTATCTTTCGATGTGGGACTGAGGTGTTACAAACACCCTCACTTAAATTTCTGACGTCCTCGTCAGAACCGATCACACACGGCCCAAAGATCTTTGCCTCTAGCAATTGTGGGATAATACCGGCCGACTTCGTGTCTCCACCTCTGGACCTTCATTTCTCCATTGTGGGATAATACCACCAGCCTTCGTGTCCCAACCTCCGACAACCCGATCGGATGACCCGACCCGAGCTTTCGAGAGTCGGCTTGGATACCATATGAAACAACCCGGGTCAAATTCCAAGTCCGAATCGAATCAAATCCATCAAAATAAGGCTTCAAACCACTGGCCCAATAGTATCTTCTTGGGTCATCTTAGCCCACCACAGGCTCACCCAAAAGGTCATGACTTGAAAGTACTATTGGTAGTAACTTATTTCTTTATATGTACAAATTTTTTTCCTATTTTTCTATTTCGGAAAGGGGGTGTTACATACCATTCATTCCATACATTCATATATCTTAAAGACATTTAAAACCATTACAAGTAATGATAGTTACATTATTCTTTACTGCATTAGAAATGTGACTTTAATCAGTCACATCAACTACAGAATAGTTTAATTAACTATTCTAAATTACAAGACTTGGCTTATTCTTCTCTTTACTCTTCGCTGGATCTTCTAGTTCATTCTATCGTCGTTCGCTGAAAATGTTTTATTTTAAGCAAGTGTGAGCATTCAATTAATCAGCAAGTTCTAGCAGTTGTATAACAACAAAATCAAAAATCAAATATTTTTACATATTAAACTTCAATAACTAAACAATAATTATGAATTAGCTTGAATAATAAGACTAAGTTCTTATTCCTATCATTTAAAACATTAATAACATTCACTTTAATTCTTATACATCCTTCTTTATATCTTGTCTAGCTAAATTGACTTAATCTTAACAGTTAACGAATAAACTGAACTCATTCACATTGAACAGTTCATCTCACAGAAACACACAAGTGTTGAAAATTTGGCACATTGCTTCATACATAATAACACTTTGCACAAGCAGAACACATTTGCATATAGGTAAAACTTTCTCAAGTACAACATTTGAGTAAGTTTAAAGAAACTAGCATTCATTTTAAATATGAATGAAGTTAGAAAACTTGCTTTAAGCGCTGCATATAACTTATAGTTTACGCTGTACAACTCGTCGAAATCCCTATATATCACATAAGGAATAACATATACCAATTAGTCATATACTTGACTTATACATTGGTTTACACTAACTTTAGTTTTTACAGTTGGCGTTTTATAACCCAAGTTCACGCAACCTAACTTTTTCTAACGTCTTTTAGCGTTACGACATACGAAGATGTCTCAAGTTTTACCATCATCTTTTATGATAGTTTTACATTACCTTTTTCTTCTTCGTAGCTTAACGTGTCCGAAACATTAAAATTATAATGTTCGTTGAGTTAATTATCGTTCATTATTACTTTCTGACATTCAATGTCATTTATTTATTAACGTCTAAGTCTTACAATCTTTTGTATGCTAAGAGCGAACATTCAATGCCAATACTATGCGCTCATAGCTTTCAATTTTACATTACCTTAATTCATATCTTACAATGTCCGGTTTAGTTTATTTGGAACGTTCTTCAAGTTATTATCATTAACTCGGCTTGCTCAACGTTTACAAGTTATTCATTATTGTTCATTACTGTAACGATTATGGTACTTACAACCATAACACTTTACAATGATCAACTTGCTCGGTATCCCCTACTGATAGTGGTTGTAGTGCATTCTGATTCAGAGACGTCACCAGCGAGAGACTCGAGGTTCTTCACGCATTACACGTCATTTATTAATCTTCATTACTTCACGTTCAAACCATACACAGCGTGTAGGTTAAGCACGTTTAACTTACGTGTACACGAACCGCCTTCGTTGGTTTACGTGTTTTAACGCTTACGTTCATCTTTTAAACATCCCTTCAACCTTTACTTAAGGTTTAAATCACTTCTTTAAGTGTTACATTACGTGAATTTTACGTTCATTATCATTCCATACACCCCAAGAATTGAGCAGTTAAAAGCTCATTTCTGGGCTTTGTCCTGCACCAGCGCTGCGGCGCCCAACTTCTTTGTTAAACTGGCGCTGCGGCGCCCAACAGTACATCACCTTGGAGCTGGCGATGTGGCGCCTCTTCCAGTGCTTTGGCCGGCGCTACGGCGCCAGTCCTGTTCCATTTAAATTTTTTGCAGTTTTTCTGCATTTTTCTTCTACGTATGAATCACCTACTTTGCAATCTCGTAACTTCTTCGTTATAACTCGAAACGAGTTCGTTCCAAAGCCATTTTCTTGCTTTTATTACGAACTACAATTTCCCCCCAGAATATTTTTCTAAATCCGTTAACAAGTCTTTCAATAGACTTAAATTTCTTCGTTCGTTTACTTTTACGTTCTTCGTTCGTTCGTTTGTAACTTACTCATCTGAACCAAGAATGAGTTCGTTCTTCAGTCCATGACTCACGTTTTCAATGTTTTCCAATATTTTTATGAAACCTTAATTATTCGGAATCATTAACTTTCTTTCTATATTCATCTAGAAATCATATTTACCTATGATTTCAACGGTTACTTCTTTTACGAAAATTTCGTCATAACTTCATTATAGGCTACTTTTAATCCGTTCCAAAGGAACATTTCTTTAAATTCTACTTCTCCTAGCCAAAAATATATCAACAATTATATATATGATAGTTTTAAACTTGTCTATCAATAACAAGCTCTAATTAGATGGTTTTAAATTTTTTCACCAATAACGTTATTCGTTCGTTCTTCGTGTTCTTCGTTCGTTCTTCGTTTTACGTCAAAATTTTGATTACGATTCTCTTGTTATGCATTAATTAACGTTATAAGTTCGTTAATTCTTCTTTATTCTATTGGACCATTCATAGGATTCACCTAAATCGTCCATTAACATCAAGCAATTCATATTTCATATGAAAGCTTTTAAAAGAAATTGATGAAATAATTCTCAAGTTCTTTTTACTTCATTTTCTTATGGTTAAACTATAACAAAATCATTTCTTAACATCTTTTACTTCCATGTTCTTGAGTTATATGATTTTTATATATAAAACTTAAAGAAAATGGATTAAAGGTTAGGTTTTAGGATTACCTATTTTCTTGATTCTTCTTCCTCTTGTTAAAGCTTGCACCTGAGCTAGCTTTTCCTTCCTTCTTCTTCTTCTTTATCTTCTTCTTTATCAGAAAAAGCTATCAAGCTCTCTCCCTCTCTCTCTCAAAATTGCTTTCTCTTCTCTTTTTAATGTGTTAATTAAAAAAAACTAACACATGAATGGTTTGCCTTATATAGAAAAACCAAGAGTGAAGGCACTATGGTCATTATATTAACTTTAAATAACTTACAATTTGGTCACTTAACTTTTGTTCCGGTATAGTCCAAACCTTTAGGTTTGCAAAATTTACAAAACACCCCCTATTTTTACTATTCACACCTTCTCACCCAAAAATATCAACCAAGCTTCTCAAGGAAGCTTGGTGACCCATTTGGGTGACCCATGTTCCATCCATGACCCATGGTTCGACCCATGAGTTTGGTTCTTGGTTTGGGCTTAGCTTTAATTCAATTTGGGCCAAACTTTGGGCTTGAATTTAACATTCTTTTGGGCCTTGATTTAATTATCATTAGGCCTCCTAACATTACCTTATTGGGCTTACCAAAGTCAAAGCCCAATGGCTAATTAGTCAATTTTGGCTTTTGTGTTTATATCGTATAATTTTCATATTACACGCGTATTGTACTCCGTATAATTTTTGTATTATACGTCGTATTATTCTCTTACTATACTCGTATAATAATTCGTATTATACCAATATTCTTTTATTTAATCCCTTTAATTATTACAGTCAAAAAACTGCGTTTCTTGATTTTCAAATCTTTTTGGACATTCCATCTTTCTTCGTCATTCTAACGTTAACGCGTTCTTCGAAAAACTGAAAAACATATTTTGATTAATAATGTTTTCCTTAACGTTTTCCCAAAACATAGTTAAATGATTGAATATTAGATAACAATATTTTTCGTCGTTTTTATTTCGTCCGATTTCTGCACGTTTTTTAAGAAAAACTTTTATCGACTAACATAACTTTTCACAGCATATTACCCTCAAATTTTGAAACGGAATGTCATTACGACATTCTAATCTCTCTACGCAACCTAGGTTATTCATCGGATGAATAGTGCCTATTTCGTTTTTTTTCTCGGAACAAATTATTTTCTCAGAAAAATTTCATTTTACGTCTTTAAAATTCTTATACATTTATTCTAGCACCCAAAATCCTCCCGTTTTATAATCATCCAGGTTATAGAACGACTAATAAACACATAACACAGAATATTATTAATAAAATTCATTTTATTAAATAATAATCCTTACATCAACATGACTATTCGATTTTCTGGGTTGTCATAGGTTTAATGTTATGGATTTTCTTTTGGTTGCTGACATGGTATGAAGTGCAGCTCTTTAGATACTTTTTAATAATATATGACAAGAACCAATTTCTTTGTGATGATCAATCTAATTTAGAGCAAGCGTGTTATAAGTATTGCTGTGTTGGGCAGTATATATCTATTGCTTTTCTTTTATATATATTAACTTATTAAGCTGTATAGATTTAATACCCGAAGTACTACTCCCCTAAGTACTCTTCCCTCCGTTCCAAATCTATTTGTTCTATTTCTATTTTAATACTATTTTTGACCTTATTTTTTCAATACTACCCTCATTTAGCCTTATAAAAAAAATCATTGGAATCACAACTACACTCGTTTTCTCCTCTCTCTATCTCTCCTCTATTTTCTTCTCTATTTTTTTATTCCAAGAAAGAGGTAGGAGATTAATTAAAACAAAAGATGATAATAGAGTAGTTAAGATGGGTAATTTGGAGATTTTTTTTTTTTTTGTATTTTCATCCCAAGTAAAGTTGGACAGAAGAAGTAATAATTATGAGTTTAATTTCTACTTACTATGGATTTGGTTTCCATACATCTTTAATATTGTGAGCATCATCTTCTATGTTTTTGGCAGGTATCAGGACCAGTTGTTGTTGCAGATGGAATGGGAGGCGCTGCTATGTATGAATTGGTTCGTGTTGGACATGAGAACCTGATTGGGGAAATTATTCGTTTGGAAGGAGATTCTGCTACAATCCAAGGTTTTTATTGGTGGCATGCCCTGTTCACATTGTTTAGCATCAACCTTTCTAAAAGATTTTGCTGTTGCATTTCTCTGTGTCTCTATTTCTCTATTTTGGACCAACTTCCGTATTACCACCATAATAAAGCTTCAGGTGAACGTAACATTAATTGAGAAAATTTCACCCATTTTATTTCAGTTTATGAAGAAACAGCTGGATTGATGGTGAATGATCCTGTTCTACGAACACACAAGGTAAATTATATTATATGATCTCACCTGTTTACTTGGAGCATTGGCCGTGATCAAATCCGGACTGGACTTCAATTGTGCAAGATCCTAACTTCTTCATTTACATTACAGCCCCTATCAGTGGAGTTGGGTCCTGGAATATTGGGGAATATATTTGATGGTATCCAGGTTTGTATAATTTTGATTTGAATTCTTCAATTTCACAATAATTTAGGGCATAAAATTTTGTTTTCCGGCCTTCCATACTATCCTTGCTTACAGAGGACCATTATCTGACATTTGCTGGGTTTCCTTGTATGTCTACCATAAAACAGAGGCCTTTGAAGACCATTGCTAAAAGATCTGGTGATGTCTATATCCCTCGTGGTGTCTCTGTTCCAGCCCTTGACAAAGACATATTTTGGGAATTCCAGCCTAAAAAAATAGGTTATTATTCTGTTCTTTTTTCCCCATTTATTTATACTATACATAATAAGATGGGAGTTGTCTAAACTTTAAATGCTTTTTTCGCTGATATTTATTAGTTTAATATTATTTTCTCATGGCAGGTGAAGGGGATCTTCTTACAGGTGGAGATTTATATGCTGTAAGTTGGCACCAAAATTAGTGTCTATAACCCTCAACATTATTTAATAAAATATCTTTTCGCAAGCATATATTAATTCCAAATTTGTAACTGTTCATCTAACCCATTGCTTGTTGAATCAAATCGCAGACCGTCTTCGAGAATAGTTTAATGCAACATCATGTTGCACTGCCTCCTGATGCTATGGGAAAGATAACATATGTTGCACCAGCTGGCCAATACTCACTGAAGGTATGCCTGTTAAACTTATTTATCATGCCACTTTGATCATTCTATCAAATGCTTTAATAACTTAGCCCTACATTGTCATGTGGTATCATATTTCAAATATTGTGTTTTTGGATGATATCAGCTTCATGAATGTCACAAATGTGGAAGATCATTTTTTTAATCAAATAGATAAAAGCTCCGGCCTAGATTAATTACATTGGCGCGATCTAAGTAAGGGATTTAGAAACTGTTTGAAAACCATGAAAAAAATATCATTTTTAATTTTACTCAAATATTAGTAAAAAAGCATTTCAAGCCAGTGGGTTGACACTTTCACATTTAGAACCATGTTTTTCTTTGTTGTCGCATCTACTATATAATTAAAAGCACAAACATGGTTTTGGTTCTGCACTTCCCTTATTCCCTAGTTAAATTAATTTCCTGACTAAATTAAATTTATTAGCACTAGAATTTTTAACATATCACGTGATTTAATAATTTAAAATTTTAAATGCGACTTTCCTTACTAAATTAGTGTCCTTCCTAAATTAAAATTCATTAGAACTTGAAATCTTATCAATTCACGTTATTTAATTGTATTAATATTAGTTGTGAATTTAGTTAAATAATAATAAAAGATTCCTTACTAAATTAGTGTCATAAATAAATTAAATTCATTAAAAGTAGAATTTAATTTTTTATTCAAATTAGTATTTCAAACAAATTCTTTATTTCAATCACCAATTAAAGTAAAACCTACTATACATTTTTATTATTTACCTAATTAAAAGTTTAAGAATATAATAGTTACTCTTGCTATTGATCAACATGAAACAATTGTATCTTCTCAGAGTCCTAATAAACTGTACACTAAATTAAATTGATTATCTTAATAATCGAGTGAATGAACATACACTATACAGTTCAATTAATTACGTTAATAACATTTTAATAAATCCATAATTATCTTCTCAAAATCTTACTTAATATAATTATATTATATTTAATTGAATATCTTGATAATTAATAATAGAAATCTCTTTAAATATCACGCCGTTTAATTATATTTATATTAGTCGTGAATTTTCTTACTAAATTAATGTCTTAACTAAATTAAATTCGTTAAAACTTAAAATTTTATCAAATCACGCAATTTATTTGAATAATTATAGTGGATTCATTACTAGATAATTGTCATAACTAAATTAAAATGCATCAAACCTTGAATTTCATAGTTCTATTTATATTATAATTTCAAGTAAGTTTTGACAATATAAACAATAGTAATTATTTTCTCAAAGTGCTAATTAAATAAATCTACACTGCATTGAATTATTTATCATAATAATTGACCGAAAGAACCTTCAATATACAATTCAACAATTTATCACCCAAAAAATGTATAATAATTTAATTACTGCAACTAACTTCTCAAAATCTTAATTGAATATACATTTACTCTGCACTCAATTGATTATCTTAACGAGTAACTGAATACATCTATATCCATGCATCCCGTGCTTTGCATGTGATTGGTGAGCTTGCTAAAATTATAAAATGTATATTTTGAGCTTGTTTACTAAGAGCCATGTTTACCATGCTTATATTTGTTGTCCCATATTGCCCTCAATACTATTTCAACTATCAAGGTGAATGGTTGAAAGCTTAGTTTAATTATAATAGTAGATTATAATTAGGCGCAAAGTTCTCAAGAGAAGACCCGCTATGCAAAGTCTTACAAGGCAATTGTTGATGGTCTTGTGGGGAATCATACATCAATAACCAACGTAAAGTTGGTGAGAACAAAGAAAAGCAAGTAATCTCAGATATCGATGCTCGTGAGAAAAATGAAGTTGTATTCCAGTGTGTTGAACAAATAAAAGATTCAGAGATGGCTTGCATGAGGAGATTGAAGTTAAGTTTGACTCCAAATATAAGAGAACCAAGAAAGATAAAGTGGAGCTCCGAGATTTTGATTTTCAATTTTTGGATGACACATTATAGACTCAAACTACTTCAAAATTCTATGATATGTCGTCATTCTTCCCACGAATTGTGCTCATAAAATTGGAATGTGGAATTCTCATGATTTGTTGGAAGACATCTCACAATATGTTGTTTATCACTCTAAATTAGGGTAAATGACACTTAAAACCAATCAACTTTAACATTTTTTCTGTTTTTAACAACCAACTATTTTTTTCCACTTTAAAGCATAAATTCAAGAGAGATTCTCTTATTTTTAACTAAATAAACATAATTAGTAAAAGTAATCAAAGTTGTGCTTCGCAAAGATAATGAGCCTGTTTTGGTAAAAAAGAACGAATATAATGTGGATATAGTATTAAAATTGCAAATAAATGTGTACAAACATTTATGGTCACGACACTTGTGAAATTATATTACAGATCTCTGATCTTAAACAAAAAGTGATAGACCTCTTTCATCCTATCAACCTTGAACCTTATTTTATTATGAAATGTATATTGGAATCAAGGGCGGATCCAGGAATTTTTCTCAGCAGAGGCGGATTTTAACTAATTTTCTTTGTTGAAGTTAAATAAAGAAAACTTGAACTAATCATAATAATGTTTACAAATTACAATGCTATCCTCCTAGACCTCATAGCTTGAAAATGTTCTAAAATAGCTTCATTATTAATAGTTTCAAATACATCATTTTCAATGTAAGGATCCAAACAATTAATCAATCATTTATCGCCCATTTGGTTTCGGAGAGTGATTTTAATAATAATAATCGCTGAAAATATTCTCTCCACCATGACAGTAGCAACCGGCAAAATCAAAGCCAGTTTCAATAGCAAATAAACCCGAGTATACAACCCGAGCAACCTTATTATTTTTAACCAACTTTTGAGCAAGTTCATCAATCCCTTTTACATTAGAAAATTCGGGATCATTTTTCACATCTCTATCTTGAAATTCCAACAGGTAAAACTTTGCAAATCGAATCAACCATTCTTTGTCAAATGTTAAGAAAGAGTTAACTTGGATCAAGACACACCATACATGAGAGCAACTCTGTATTAACATTGTCAAATCGATAATTCAATTCTTGAAGTTGACTATCTATCACTGTATAGAGTAACTCAACCTGAAAGTGATGAAGATTGGTGATTTTTTCACTTTGACATAATCTCCCTTGAATCAAAAAGATATCTTCCATTTCTCGAACGACTATCCCATGCACATCACAAAATTCAGTAATTTTTGCCAACAAACTCTCCCAACACGAATCTATCATGCTTTGTAACCGTTGCCATTTACGAGATTTTGGTCTTTCTTTTGTAATGCTTGTGGCAAGGTATTTGTGATTCTCAAAAAAATTTCATTAAATGCAACAAGAATATAATCTCAAAATCTCGCATGAAATGCAACAAAGTACTTGCTTCTGTACTTTTATTTCTCGATGCATCATCTTCTGTTATCTCAAGCACTAAAATTGTTTTAGAAAACAAGTTAATAACACTAGCATTGTGTCATAATGTGAACTCCACCACGTCTCCTGGCCGCTTCAAGATCGCTTCTTGATTCAACCCACGCTCGATCTTGATTTCACTAGAAGCAACTCCTTGAATTATTCTTTCTATGTGCTTCACTCGAAGAACTTACATTTGCCAAAATTGCAAGATAATCAAAGAATGATTTAAGCTTCTTGTGTTTTTTTGTAACTTCTACAAGTGTCAATTGAAGCTGATGAGCGAAACAATGAACATAAAAAGCAGACTTATTCTCTGACAAAATTAAACTTTTGAGACCATTGAATTCCCCTCGCATGTTACTAGCTCCATCATATCACGTAAAAGTGACATGCTCACTTCATGTGTTGCAAAAAGTGACTCAATAGCCTCTTTTAAGTGTTCGAGTGCATGTATTGGCAACATGAACAATGCCAAGAAACACTCAATAACACACCCATGTTTGTTCACATAACGTAAAGCAACAACCATTTGTTCTTTAATTGATGAATCACGAGCCTCGTTAACTAACAAAGAGAAAAATTACCCCCAATTCCGCAACTATAGCTTTTGTGGTCAAAAATGCAATGACACTACAAATGTCTTTTTGGATTGAAGGTGCTGTCAATTTGTGGTTCCCTGGAGCATTTTTCAGCACAACTTTAGTCACTTCATCATTGTTCTCGGATAAAAACTTTAGAATAGAAAGAAACAAACCTCGCCTTTTTGAAGCATCTGATTCATCATTGCCACGGAAAGGCAACCCCACTTAAAAGCAACCGAACACACTTAATTGATGAGAGCAAACGAAGCTTGTAATCTCTTTTTGTCTCGGTCAGATATATTGGCAAATTTGATATTTATGTATTGCTTTCGGTTCCTTAAATCTTGACAAGCTAACATGCATTGGCTATGAATACTATTAGGTGACTCTCCAACATGTTCACATAAGTATTCCATCTTCCTCCAATTATTAAATCTCTTACCGACAAATGTATTCCCACCCCCTTGACCACCAATATCAACTTTTAATCGATAACAATATAAGCAAAATACTGCATCTTTCTTTTCTCTATATTCCAACCAACCGGCGTACTTTTTGTACAATTCGGGATTAAATCTACGTTTCTCTCCGTAAATAACAGTTTTAGGGAATTTGGAAAGCATTGGTTGATGGGGGCCCTAAAGCAAATATTCTCGGCGAATACTCTCTCTCTTGTTAGCATCATATTCCATTATAAATGGTCTTAGTCCCGGATCCGCAACAAGTTCCTCTTATAAATTGAATTCAACTTGGGATTGATAATTGATATTTTGAGATTGTTGTTGGATAGGGATTTCATTTGAGAGATTTTGAGTAGTCTTATTGACTCGAATGGATTGTGAAGTTGATGATTCAGTTTTAGAACATTTGAATTTTGACCACATGTCATGAATGCTTAAATTAATCAAAATACAAGTGTACAACAATTTCAAACAAACAATTATTTTATGCAACATAAATAAAATTCTATAATATACAACAAATAAATATTCATAAATCATAACCCAAACTAAAAAGAACTTTCAAAATAAAAAACATTTAGCTAGAATTTAGAAACTTACTTCGGTTAGTTGTCATAATTCAATTTGAATGATTCCCCAAACAATTACAATTTCAACCATATGTACACAGTCTCAAACCAAATTTGCTTTCTATATTCAATAAAATCAAATCAACTCACAACTCACAAACACAACAAATTCAAAAAAATTGAAGTGCATAACTGCATATTTATTTAACCCAAACTCACAGCAAATTCAAATAAATTTAAACTTTTAACTATCAAACAAAAAAAGCCCTAATTAGTTACCTCTTAAGTTCAAAATACAACAAATACATCAAATAAATTGAATTGGGTTTAACCCCAAGTCCCCAACCAACAACAAATTCAGACAAACTACAAGATTTAAATTATCAAACAAAAAAAGCCCTAATTTAGTTACCTTCTAAGTCTGAAATGCACAAGGGGAGAGGGAGTAGAGAATGATATGGAATGAGAAGAGGAAACGAGGTCGCGGTGGTCGTCGCTGAGAAGAGGAGAAGTCGCGGTGGCCGCGGTGTTTCAGGCTTTCAGCCAAGCAGAGGAAATGAGGAATGAGGAACTAGTTCTTTCAAGTATGCTCTGATGCTCTCTGACTCTCTAGGACTCTGTAGTCTTTACTTTGTAGAATTAGATTAGAATGAAATTGTTTTCTTTTGCCCCCACCAAGTTTAACTTTTCTATTAATCTGCCCCCTATAGTTTAATAACTTATATAAATATTGCCCCTACCCCTATACCTATAAAAATAATCAGCATAGCTGCCTATGCTGCCCTTCATCTCCATCTGCCCCTGATTAGAATCTAGTAATTGATAAATTAAGCCAGTAGTAAAAAGGTCTAAAGCTCGTACCAACTGCCCAAGGCTCCTACTATTATGGTTGTGGAGGGTCTGATCATTAAAAATAGGGCTTGTGGGATATACCCTCTAGGTTATTTAAGTTATATACCTTAGTTTTGTAAAATGAGTTTATCTCAATTTTTTTAGTAAAATTTAATCTTACAGATGGAAAGTTCATGCAAAAATATGAGTAAACGTAAAATTTTATTTAATTCAGTTTGTATAACACCATTATTATAACATTGTAAAATAAGTATATTTTTTAACGATTAAGATTAATTGAACTTTATTATCATAAAGTCGATAATAGGCATACCAAATCATATGAAAATTCATATGTTCAAATATTGTTATATGTTCTTTAAATCCGTGTTGTTGGATTTATCTAAAAAAAACCTAAAAATGGGCGTAGTAACCCTATGGGGTATACTAGTTAGATACCCTATAGGGTATCTCTTTTTCACTTAAAAATAAGCAACAGAAATATGCTGTAAATTATCTTGAAGGATCAATTCATTGATTTTTCTGTGTGTTCAGGACACTGTTTTGGAGCTTGAGTTTCAAGGTGTCAAGAAGCAATTCACTATGCTTCAGGTTTGTTATTAGCTTTATTTTATTTATTTATTATATATATATATATATATATATATATATGGTTTGTTGTTCACCTTTTATTTCAGAGTTTAATAGTTACTAATAAAGTAACAATTGTATATTTTCTCCAAAAAAAAGAGATGTAGTTTGATGCGAGATTAATTCTTCTTACTTTGATTTGCCTACTTATCTGCAGACTTGGCCTGTACGAACACCTAGGCCTGTTGCATCAAAGCTTGCTGCTGATACTCCTCTTCTTACAGGGCAGGTAGTTTAGATAAAAAGTTTTTGATGTTTTTATCTGAAATGTTAAGTATAATGTATCCCGAGAGTTGGCGTTTCTAATGATTTTGCTTTATATCAGCGAGTTCTTGATGCCCTTTTCCCCTCAGTGCTTGGCGGAACCTGTGCTATTCCTGGTGCATTTGGTTGCGGAAAAACTGTCATTAGTCAAGCTCTTTCTAAGGTGAACTTTGTCATTCATTTTGGATGTTATATTAAAATATTAAGATGCTGAAAAAATCGTGAACAATCCTCACTTTAGTAATGATTAATTAGTATGCATTGTCAACATTGCAGTATTCTAACTCCGATACTGTAGTTTATGTTGGATGTGGGGAAAGAGGAAATGAAATGGCAGAAGTAAGCAGTATTTACATTTTTGGGTCCTTGCTTGTGGATCTATTTTTGTGGAGATGTTTAATCTAGGAAAACTTACAATCAGGTACTTATGGATTTTCCTCAATTGACAATGACACTACCTGATGGTCGGGAAGAGTCTGTCATGAAACGTACCACACTTGTGGCCAACACTTCAAACATGCCTGTGGCTGCTCGAGAGGCTTCAATTTATACAGGTATTATTACTTGCTTCTTGGTGTTTTTTATTGCGTCAAAATTTATTGGTGAATTTATATTCTAGAACTCAAAAAAATAAAAAATAAACTGAAGTTCCTAATATTTCGACTCCTTTTTAGTGGTTGTTAGTTATTTTTTATTTTACCGAATATCTATCTAAATCATATCCAAATGATATTTTAGTTGGGATGAGATGGACAGATATTCTCTTGTATAAATTAAGTTACTGGTAATACAGCTTGCAGAAGTAGTTTCTTCTCTTTCTAGTTCCTATATATTTGTTTTTTTTTCTGTGGGGGGTTTTGGGGGTGGGGAGTGAAATATTTTTTTGTTTTTTTTGCTGTACTTAATTTTATCCATGTAGTTACTTGAATGCTTTTGCTATATTTGCTGAAATAAATCATATTAATTTCATTTGCATGGACCAAAAAAAAAGGTTGTGTTGAATATATTGAGCACTGAACTCCCAATTTATGTAAATACCTATTTCAGGAATTACGATAGCTGAATACTTCAGAGACATGGGCTACAATGTTAGTATGATGGCAGATTCAACATCTCGTTGGGCAGAAGCATTGCGAGAAATTTCAGGTCGATTGGTAAGGCTGTCCTTTATTGACATGCTAGTTTTTCGTATTTTTTACTGTCTACTTAAAAATGTAATCAGATCCATGTTTAATTTCTGTTCAACACTGAAATGAGTTTCTGATTTTGTCAGTTATTCATTGTCAAGTTACTTATCTGCCATATATCAATTAGGAAATTTTAATATTTTTTAGGATATTTTAGTCGTTTTGTGATTATATTTTTCTTCATGTAATATCTGGGTTTTTTGTCTTTTTAAATTGTGCAATAAGACTTTATAGAATATTATTATTGGTTTTGAAAATTTAGTTCGTTGTGATAAATTTCACTCTCTTTTGAGGTTGAGGATTCTAGGGGTCGTGTAATTCAGAGTTTTACCTAGTTGCAGATTTTCAAATTTTCATTATATTTTTATTTATTCTAGCTTTCAGAATCTTGTCCTGCATCACTTACCTTGTTAAATGACATTACAGAATGGTACCTCCAGAGCGTAAAAGCATTCTTTCTTATTTTTTGTTGTTGTTTTTCCCTTTCTATCATAGGATAAATTTCTATACCCGTCTGTCCTTTTAAGTGATTTTCAAAATTAAATGATGTGTGATTGCTGTTTGAAGTACATCATCTCCGGTATATATCTTGTGTGTGTGTGTATATATATATATATATTAATAAAAGGTTCCTAAAGTCGACCTTAAAACTCATCTAATGTCACACTTCAATACAAAGTGATTTGACAATCTAACCGTATGGATGTGAGCGTGAAAAAATATAAAAATATGTAAATTTTCCACAACAATTATTATAATGGTGTAAAATAAGCATCTTTTTGACCACTCATATTTGATTTTTTAATTTTTTGTTATTATAAAGTCCTCGACACATTTCACTAAATTATATGAAATGTACATGTTTTCATGTTTTTGCACACTCTTTGCATCTGTATTATTAAGTGAAGATTCAAATCACTTCATATTTGTAAAATAAATATATTTTTATTACCACTCTTATTTGATTTTTGTTCTTTTTATTATAAAGTTGTTGGCACATGTCACTAAATTATATGAAATGCACATGTTTTCATGTTTTTGCACACTCTTTGCTTCCCTATTGTTAAGTGAAGATCAAAAATCACTTCATATTTATCTAAGGTTGACCTTAGGGAACTTTAATTGCTTTTTCGTGTATATATATAAACATATACATATACATATACATATATTTATATTTGTCTTGAGTATTTATATTATTAATGTTTTCTGCTTTTCCTTTCTTGTTCAGGCTGAAATGCCTGCCGATAGTGGATATCCTGCTTATTTGGCAGCACGTTTGGCCTCCTTCTATGAGCGTGCTGGTAAGGTGAAATGTCTAGGTGGGCCAGAACGTAATGGTAGTGTCACAATTGTTGGTGCTGTTTCACCTCCGGGAGGAGATTTTTCAGATCCTGTTACATCTGCTACACTCAGCATTGTTCAGGTATGAATTAAGTGATGAACTTTTTTGTCTTTGCACTGATATTTACTTGTAGATAGGCTCTAATGATTCGAAATATATGGTGTATCCCCAATACTTGCCCACCAATTGTCATTTTACAATTCCCTGGTTTCTTGTTGTTTCCAACACTAAATTATAAAATGAAATCCAAGTGCCTTTTGGATATGACACCATTTATACGGTATGTTGTTAATTAATAATTACTCGTATTTAAAGGTTTTCTGGGGTTTAGACAAGAAGCTGGCCCAGAGGAAGCATTTCCCTTCTGTAAACTGGCTTATCTCGTATTCAAAGTATTCAACGGTGAGTTCACGATATTTCCTGTGTCTCCAAAACTCTGGACATGTGTGCTTGGTTCACTATTCCACCTTGAGCAAATACTGATTTTACTTGGCTAAAATCGTTGTTTCTCCTGTTTTTGCAGGCATTAGAATCCTTTTATGAGAAATTTGATTCAGACTTTATTGACATCAGGACAAAAGCTCGTGAGGTGCTGCAGAGAGAAGATGATCTGAATGAAATTGTCCAAGTAAGTATTTTATGAGTTTCAAATGTCACATTGGCTGGGGTATAAACATTGCAGCCTAACCTTTTAGCAGTGCATCTAGACTAGTTGGTTGGTACCTGACCCACATCTTCGGGCAGTTTCGAGTCCCTACAAGTTGCATAGTGCACCAGCACTTCCCCTATGATAGATAGAGTACACTTCTCTATAGACCCTTTCAAAAAAAACCTTAATAACTGTTTGTATTTAGAGGATATGGAGGGGGTACTACTTTTCTGCATCTAAATTAGAATTATCTACCATCAAGTATATTTGATCCCGCAATGAAAAAACTTAATGTAAACAGTTGCCTTCAAGAGTTAATTAGACAAAGGGTATGTAATTTAGTAACTGCCTTCAAGAGTTAATTATACAAAGGGTATGTAATTAAGTAGTTGCTATTTGTTGAAGTATCCAACAAGGGTAGAAAAGTGTTTATATATTGGACCACATGGCTTAACTTGTATCTTTCTCAACAGTTATAACTGACTGTATAAATCTCATGGCTATGTTATCTATCGCAGCTGGTTGGAAAGGATGCTTTAGCTGAAACAGATAAAATTACTTTAGAGACTGCCAAGCTTTTGAGGGAGGACTATCTTGCTCAGAATGCATTTACTCCGTAAGTCATTGCTTTACTTGGTCATCTCATTACAGGCCAATTCTCATTGAGGTGTGGAATTTGTTATTTCTTACATCTCAACTGTTATCTTTTCACTTTGGTGACAGATATGATAAGTTCTGTCCGTTTTACAAGTCTGTTTGGATGATGCGAAACATTATCCATTTCTATAATTTGGCCAATCAGGTAGAGGTTTCTTCATTTTCTTTGGAGTATATTTTTTGATTTTGCACTATTATCATGTGTCAAGGATCCCCTTTGCATCTACAAGATGTCAGGAAATGCACATCTTTTTATTTTGGATTTCTAGAAAGCTTCCCTATTTCATTTGTTTCTGCTAGTATAAATCCAAAATATGTCAACTGCTAAAGGATCTGCTTACCATTTGGATCTTCAGTTTGGTACAAACTATGACCTTATAAGCTATAGCAATAAGTACTCTTTGTAATGTGAAACGATTTATATGTCGACAATGACGAAGTTGAATTGCGACTAAAGTGGAACTCTAAGCGATAAGATAGAATAAATTAGGGTGGGGCTATTCTTAATTCCTTCTTATCCCATGTGTGCACGTAAGTCGGTATTTACTATCAACATAAATTTGTCATCATATGTAGTTAGACTCCTTTGTAATATCTTCCACCTTACTTCTACTTCTGAGTTACCATGACTCATCAATATCACAAAAGCTTAATGGAATTATACATGCATGCGCTCAATTAGTTGTGGATAGGAATTGCAGATTTCTCTTTTGATATGATACATGGCTTAATGTGCAGGCGGTGGAGCGAGGAGCTGGCATGGATGGCCAGAAGATAAGCTACACCCTTATCAAGCATCGGCTTGGAGATCTTTTTTATCGCTTGGTGTAAGTATAATCAGTCATTTTTTATTTAGAGATGTGTGTCTTTTATGCTACTTATGCTGCAAGTTTTAATCAACCGTCTTTTTCTCATGTAGGTCCCAGAAATTTGAGGATCCAGCTGAAGGAGAAGACACTCTTGTAGCGAAATTCAAGAAGCTTCACGAGGATCTTACTTCTGGTTTCCGCAACCTTGAGGATGAAACTCGGTGATTGCCATCCAGCGGTGATTCTGATCTCTATTCTGTTGTTTCTTGGCATAAGAAGGAATCAAATGACAGTATTATAAGGCTCAGTTTGGAATGCTTTCTGGCAGATTTTTTTTTATGATTTGTGTAGTTATCATCAAGTTTGTATGTCATTCTTTTTAGTTGTTTGTCAAAATAAGACTATTGAATAGTATATCAGTCATTTTGTTGACTTTGTTGAAAATAAGAGATTGCAACTCTTGTTTATTTTTTTGTATATTTGTTTATGCAATAAAATGAGCTCAATAATTTATGTTTTTGTTTTTGGCATGAAGATGAGTTCAGCTAGTGTTGCAATGCTCTCGTCCGCCACTCCTTTATATGTACCAGTAGTTTATATGGTTGTACTGTTCTTAAAAGGGTAACCAAGTTCAGAGAAAATTACTCCATGAATTTATTTATTTTTCTCCGAGGTAATGGGATTGAATCCCTCCGCGTTAAAATGTAATCTTAATGGTACCCATAAAGGAAGAAAAAGCCCCTGGCTCTCCATCGTCTAATATATACTCAAAAAGGAAGAAAAAGTCTCCACCCTCCACCGTCTAATATATAAAGCCGGCTTGGGTATAAATAATTTTTGAAGCTTAATATTGACTGTAAGTTTTTATATTGAACTATAAAAATGACATATATTTATTTTTGATTCATAGTATATATTTATTTTTGATTCATAATAAATACGATGTATGAATCAGGGCCATTACACTTGAATGACATTAACCCCTTAAATGACATACCTATTTACATTCTCTCTTCTCACTTTTACATTCTCTCTTCTCACTTTGTCTGTCCAAAACCAAAACCTGAGCTTACCTTGCTATTTCTCTCCAAATTGAAACCTTCACAAAACCTTCCTAGCTCTCAAAATTCGAATCAAGCAAGACGGAGCCCAAGAATCGAAGTTCTATTCCCCTATTTCTCTCAAAATCGAAACCTTCACAAAACCTTCCTAGGTCGCAAATTCGAATCAAGCAAGACGGATCCCAAGAATCGAAGTTCTATGCGTATCAATCTTCCTTGTTGCTGTTCAATCAAGAAAACTTGACCCTTACAAGGTATTGATCTTTCCTTGTTGATCTTCCTTTCTTTATTTGTTGCTGTTTTTTTACATAGATTAGAGATATTTGTTTTTTGTAAGAAAACTAAAGTTCCGTGAGTTGACTGTAAGAAAAAAAAGTTTAGTGACTTATTTGTAAATTGACCTAAAGTAGAGTTCAAAAAAAGTATTTATCCCCTTTAGATTGTGTCACAAATGTCCTTTCTTTTTTGTCCCTGAAAATTGATTTTGCTACAATATCGTCCTCCTTAATTTTCTTTTTATTTTCATGTTTTTCAAAAATTTAATAAATTTCCTATTATATTTACCATATTTACATGTGACATGTATGTTACCTGGGTACTAGTACAATACTATTTATCAAGGTTCTCAAACTCGGACCCTTCATCGAACCAGAAAAAGTATCGGGTGGATGAGTAACTGGTCTAACCAGTGGTCAAACCGCTATTGACCCAGTGACGTCATTAATATGTAATAAATAATTAAATATATTAATTATTATATATTATATATAATATTTAGTAAATATGTAAAATGAATCTATTTATTTAAAAAAAATTAAACCTATTTGTATAATATTTATTTTATACAATTCAAATAAATACTAAATCTATTTGAGAAAAAAGATATTAATCATGATATTACTTAAAAATGATATTTTAGTTTTCCAAGTAAAATGACAAAATACCCTACTCCATACTAAGACACAATACTTCTAAAGAAGGGCAAACAAGTGAATATATCAAAAACCTAGAAAAGTTGCTCATCCTTTTTCTCTCTCTCTCTCTCTCTCTCTCTCTTTAGGGCTATGTTTGTTTGTAAGGATTATACTTAGGATATGATTATTAATCCCAAGTGTCTTGTTTGTTTTTAAACTTAGGACTATTAGTTTCGGAATTATAAAATGACTTAATAGTCTTGACATTATAATTATAATTCCGGGATTATAATAATAGGATTAATAGTTTTGGGATTATAATCTCATCCTGGATTATAATACTTGCAAACAAACATAACTTAGGTGAACTCAATGATTTCTTTATTAAATTATCAGATATCCCTTTTAAATCACAAAGTATACAATTGGGGTTAGTGAATCTGCTTAGTTTTTTCAATTTTCACCACCACTGCCGCGTCGTCCTTTATTTGGTTAATTGATTATTTCTTAAGTTTTTTCTCTCTTCCCTTCCCCGAAGTGTTGGTTTTCTTCTTCAATGATATATGGTTTTGTCCGGCCTTTGTTGTTTTTTTGGGTGTTTGATTTTGATTTAGGGGGTGATTGGTGATAAATGATGGCAATTTTGAGTCTACAGTCCTTCCATTTTTCCTTTCAGATCTAGACGATTGCATCCGTGGTTTCATTTTTTTCAGCTTCATCTATTTTTTTATGAACCAATCAACCCCGTGAACCAGACCAGTTATTGGTTCACTGGGTCAGGCGGTTCAACCGCCGGTTCACCGGGTTTGAACAGTTTTTGAACAAAAATAAGTTATTGGTCCAAACCGGACCGAAAGGCCAACCTATTTCGGTTTTTTCCGATTCGACCGTCGGTCCGATCAGGGTCTGAAAATCATGCTATTTATTATGTGAGGATATATACTAAGGTCATGTTTGTTTGCAAGAATTATAATTCCGGATTATAATTTATGGGATTATAATTCTAAGACTACTAATTCTAAGATTAAATAGTTCTAGTCACATGTATGTTTTTTATGGAATTTTCATGGGATAACTAAAAATAATCTCATGTTATGTTTGATTTTTTTCTAGATTAGTTAAACGGATTGGATAAAAAATATCATTTGGACTACTATATCCTTACCAATAATAATATATTTAAAACTTGTTTATACATCAAAAAATGATAAACAATAAGTTGTTTAAATAACCTTTGACAAACAAAAAGCCAATATTTAAATATGACTAGGACTAATAAGTTGTTTTCCAATAATATGTTTACTAATAAGTTGTTTACCAATAAGTTGTTTAAATAATAAGTTTTTTATCAATAATAAGTTGTTTGCCAATAAGCTGTTTAAATAATAAATTGTTTACCAATAATAAGTTGTTTACCGATAAACCGTTTACCAATAAGCTATTTAAATAATAAGTTATTTACCAATAAGTTTTTTTTACCAATAATAAGTTGTTTACCAATAAACTATTTAAATAATAAGTTATTTACCAATAATAAGTTGTTTACCAATAAACTATTTACCAATAATAAGTTTATTGGATATAATAGGATATTACAGTCATTTTAGAAAAACGTTGAGGATAATTTTGTTTAAAAATTTGTAGTCTCAATAGTGGGAATTATAATACCCGGTTGAATATGGTATTAAATAATCTCATATATTAAGTCATTTTATAATTTCTGGACTAATAGTCTCTCAAGTCCAAATTTGGAAAACAAACAAAACATTTGGGATTAATAGTCTTATCATAAGTGTAATTCTTACAAACAAACATAAGAGTCCAATCCCATATTCTAATTCCTAAAAAAAAGGTATTGTTATATGCACACTAATTACTAGTTGTACACCTAAAAATAATAAACTGACTAGTATATTCTTAATAAATAGCAAGTCATTGCACACTTCACCCCTACTCAATTCTCTCTTAATTTAGCCTATTATGTTTAGCAACTATAAAATAAACACAATTAAAAAAATAAACAAAATTAGATCAAATACAAATATCATTTGCAAAATATCACTTTTTATTTGAATATGAAATATCATATTCAAATTTTAGATGCTAAAATTGTGTGAAACTATTAATAGAAGTAACAGTGCTCTTGTGAATTAAGTACATACAAGGTAATAAAATGAATTAAATCAACGACAATGTCGTTTTAAAAGTATTTTAATCAACATATTGATACTAGTCAGATAAAACTTATTGTGTTACGGAGAGCCTTTGGCTCAGTAGTATTTAGGTTTCTTGTTAAGTAAGAAGTTCCATGTTCAAACCCCCTACCTCAAATTAGCAATAAAAAAAGCATAGTGTTAGAAACAAATAATACTTGCTCACTGATATTTTATGGTATAAAATTATGAAAATTCACCAGTTTTTTGTGTGTTTATATTTATAATATATATATATATATATATATATATATATATATATATACATATATACATATATATGTATGTATGTATATATATATATATATGTATGTATAAACATTAGCATTAATAAAAAAAAAAGGTTAATAGACAAATTGGACATTTGATAAATGAGTGAATTCATTTTTTTCTTAAATAAAGGTATAATGATCATTTTATTACTTTATACTGTGTTTCATTGTTTGTAAGTTTTTTTTTTTGGGGGGGGGGGGGAAAGAGAAGGAAAAATAAGTAAAATTCCTCCAATCTTATATTTGCGAGTTTTTTTAGGAAGGAAACTAAGAAAGTTGGAGCATTTATAATAGTTTCCTTATCTCTATCCCTATTATACAGTGTCATTGGGTCATTATGCAGGATAAAGATTCAATTTTTTTCACAATGTACCCAACAGTTTTCTTATATTGATTCCTTAAATAATGAAAGTTAAAAGTTAAAAGTTAAAATCTTAAAGTTCCAACAGTCAAAACATGTTTTGACCGTTGTAACTATTTGACCTTTGTATTGGTTTTATACGCTAAAGCTTATGATAGATGTACTATACTACAACCTCTTGTTTTTAATTATAAAATCGCTATTAATTTATTAATCTTTTTTGAAGTATGTGATATTTTTAAATTTAAATTTAATATAAATTTAATCAATACATATTGTAATTTGTTTAGAAAAAAATACTATTACTTATAAAATTTATTATTTTTTCAATTCTTAGAAAAATTATTAAGTTTGAGAATGCATCAAATTAACTTATAAAAATTAATAATAATCTTATAATTTATAAAAGAGTATAATTTATTAATTGTATTCCACTATAAAATAACTTCTATTTTATTTTAAATTTTATGTAATTTATGGAGTGAGTATTGAATGAATTGTAGCTGCAAATGTACATAAGGTCAATATTAACTTTTAAAAAGTT
Organism: Panax notoginseng; assembly: GCA_016801055.1. Taxonomy (NCBI): domain Eukaryota; kingdom Viridiplantae; phylum Streptophyta; class Magnoliopsida; order Apiales; family Araliaceae; genus Panax; species Panax notoginseng. The sequence goes on along the minus strand of CM029012.1, from coordinate 293,341,980 downwards.
AATTTGTTATATTTTTAAATTTAAAATTAATATGATTCATTTAATTTAAAATTTGAAAATAATAAATTTTATAATTAATAGTACTTTTATAATATTTATAATTATATGGACATAAATTAAATAAATTTATATCAATTTTAAATTTGAATACGTTTGAAATTAATTTTAAAAAAATAAGTTAATAATATTTATAATTAGAAAATGAAGTAGTAAAAAAGTCACGTGACAATAATGTCAAGATGTGTATGATTGATGAGTTGTCCACTTAAATGAGTGTGTGAAATGTCATTTTACATATGGGTTTGAAACTTTGGTCATATGACCACTCAAGCACCACAGGTCTAGCTATTAAGATTAATCTTTATATCTAAACATTTCATTTCCCCCCAAAAATTAAAATACTACACAGATCCTCATCTTGCCTAACATTAGGAAAATCTCTTGACCTCCAATGATCTTCCCTTGTAGATCGTCACAACGATCTCTTGATCCTCATCTTGCAAGGATTGTTTTGTTCTTCTTTTACTCTATTTATTATATGAATTTGGGTTTATTTATTAAAAGTTTCATTACCTTTTAATGTTTGATAAAAAAAAAGTTTGATTGGACATAGACAAGGGATAATTAATTAGAGGATTTGATAAGAAAGGAAATAACTAATGATGGATAATTTTTTGTTATAAAGAATCCGCTGATTGATTAGAGACAATGAATATATCAAAGGAGATGGATAGCTTTTACAGAATCTGGAGTAGCTTCTTACAAATAAGATGTAGAAACAAAGGTAAGAAAGGAAAAAGTGTGATAAACAAGGTTGTAGAGGTTTTAATAATGAAACAAAATAACTAATAATTGATACTATTCTCTCCTTTCCAAAACATAAATCATTATAAAACATTTAAAGCAAACTTAAAATAATTTCAAACTCAAAATTAATATTAATTCTTTTATTTTTAATCAATACAGTAATTTAATAAACTATCTATAAGTTAGTACTCATTTTATAATTTATTATTTCATAATTTTTAATAATTCATCTCAATTTTAATTTAAAATTTCTTGAACTGATTTTCAAAAGTAAATAATAATTTAATACTTTGAAACGGAAGAAGTATTAATTACCCTTTTGAGAATATTTTTCTTAAAATTTTCACCAGAAAAACATGTGCAAAATTCAGTATTTCTTGATTACTCTCTCTTTCTTTTTCTCTTTTACTAACTACTATTTTCATATTTTATTTTATTTTATTATTTGAGAAGAATATTTTATTTTTCAACTATTAGTTTTGTAGTTTGTTGAAATTTTCTACGAAGTAATATTTCCATTCAGAAATAAAAGTTTTTAACTATTATTTTATTGATTGGGTCTGGCTAGGATACTTCTAAAGCATATATTTACATATTTTATAAATAAATTTTAAGACTAAAATTTATTATCTAATGGTCAATTTTGGAATGTAGATAGTATAAAGTAGGAAATAGGAAAGAATAATATAATGATATTATTTGTTGAAGTGTAACAGTGAAATAAAAGATTTGAAGTTATGCTTACTGTCTACATTCCAAGACTTGTGTGTCCATAGTTGCTATCCACTTCTCTCATGCCATGGTACTGATAGTTTCCTTTTTCTTCATCTTATTCCTTTTTTTTCTTCTTTACCCCCTTCTGTTGTACTTGTTTCCACCCTTTTTCTTACATAGAATGATATAAACTCTCGCACAACAGCTCCATGGGTTGCCTACCCCTTTTCTTATTAATTAGGCATTCTTTTTTTCATTCTATGCAGCCTGCTAAAAGATGCTTGGTGCTGCTGGTAGCAACAGGTCTTCTGCTTATCCTGATACAGCCGCCAATTCCATTATCATGGACTTACCACTCTGACGTAATCAAAGCTGCTCGACAATCTGCCGATGACATCTCCATTTATGGGTTCATAACATCAAAACTTATGTGGCCATCATGGCTGCTTATTGCTGCAACCCTGCTCTCTCTAGCGACAGTTACATCCATCATTCCCATCAAGTACATTGTTGAGTTGAGGACATTTTACTCTATTTCCATGGGAATTGCTCTTGGCATTTATATATCCGCAGAATACTTCCTCCAAGCCTATCGCGACAGTTGTTGAGGTTTAACAGTGAAATAAAAGATTTGAAGGCTTCAATCAAGTAGCAAGGGTTCTGTGACACATTCAAGTAGTAAGAGTTCTGTTGACATCAATCAAGTAGTAAGAGTTCTGTTCAAGGTGATGTATATGGTAGTGAAGATTGGAAGGAAATTGGGTTTGATTACATTGTGAAGATTTCAAGTCTTGAAGAATTTCAAGTCATATTAATACTGACACTTGCAAGGTCAGCAGCCATGTTCTTGCTTTATGCTTATCATGGCCTTCTATATTAGTGTCCAACTGTCGTTTATTTTTGTAGCAAAATTCATTTGTAAGGGCTGTTTGAAAAAATTGTAGATGCGTTAGGGTGTCTGCATTGTACTTCACTTCAGTGTCTTGTAATAGGATGAAAACAACTCCAATGCTGGTTTTGAATTTACTCCATAGCTGCGACCTGCTCAGACTTCATATGCTGCTAACTGAATTTGATATTTTCAAACAGCCTCCAAGGTCTCAGCTATAAAATACTGCTTGAATTTCTTCAAGCCTTTAACATATAATTGAATTATATCACCTAAAGAAGAGTAGTGCTACGCAGACAGGGAAATGGGGCAGGAAAAATTGGACCGGTTGCAATTTTTTTTTTTTTTTTTTACTGTGACTCTCAAAAAATGTATAGTATTTATTTTAACAAGAATTTTTATAAAATATAGTGTTTTAGGTGTAATTTAGATACACATACAAATACAGGGTTATACAGACTGTATAACCTTGTTTTTGTATGTGTATCCAAATTACACCTAAAATACTATATTTTGTAAAAAATCCTGTTGGAATAAATACTATACATTTTTTGGAGTCACAATAAAAAAATAAAAAAAATTCGCCTGTCCAATAATCCTGGCCAGCTTTCCTGTTAGACTTATTGCCTAAAGAAACATGTCACAAGAACACATCAGAATGATAGATCAGGTCAGCACAAGAAACAGAAAGAAGATAAGAAAACAAATTTTGTAAAGCTCAAGGTAAAAATATATAATATTTTTATCAAGCAGAGGAAGCAGTCAGCAACGAGAATAAATTTGAGGTCATTATCCTGTTTAAACAGATACAACTGTACATTGTTTCATTTTTCAGTTTTTCAAATTTTTTTCATCTTTATTAAGGAAATAAGAAAATCAAACCAATAAATTCAAGGAGAGAAGAAACACAAAATTACTATGACGCATAAGCAATCTGTTATCGTTTATAGAGTGCTAGAAATAACAGAAAATATGAAGAAAGAAAGAAAAAACAAAAGAAAACCAAATAAATCCGCAATGAAAATTTTCACGCAATCCTAGATCTAGAAGCAAACCCCATACAAAATCAAAAACTATGACTCCAGAGTCATAATTCAATATCAGTGCATCAGATTTTGGCAGATAAACAGAAGATGTCGCAATTAATAAAACCCAGAGCTGGAGATTTTCGCTTAGACATTTCATTAATGGCGATGGAAATTGGTGTTTGGCCGGGTTTTAGATTTACTACTGCGACTTTTAGCGATTATCTATGCTTGAACCTATATCTACATTTGGAGGTCAAGAGATTAGGCAACATGAGGATCGGTGTAGTATTTTAATTTTTTTAGGAAAAATGAAATGTTTTGATATAAAGATTAATACTTGCAATATTTTAACAGTTAAACCCGTGGTGCTTAAGTGGTCATATGACTAAGATTTCAAACTTGAGGTTACGAGTTCAAATCAGTGGAGTTCAAACTTGATATTTGAATAAGCATAAAATATGCTGAATATTATTTTGATATTTTTAATATGCTGAGGTGAAGTATACCAGATAAAATAATTTGTGTATGTAGCACTACTCAAGATATTTTATATTACTTAAAATAACCTTTCAAAATAAATCATATCTATTATTATTAATATGTAAAGGTAATATAGTAATAGTGTAGTTTAAAAATAAAAATATTTTTCCTTCACTTTCCTCTCCCCTTCTTTTAAACTAACAAATAAGGGAAAATATAATTAAAATTTATGGTAAAATGCATATGTTGCCGCTGAACTTGAACTTTAGTTGTTTTTGAGTATTAAGGCTCTCTTTTTTATCAACGCAAATCGAGCCCATTTTTATATGAAAATTTAAATATTGAGCCCCCAAATGCCACATGTTCGTTGACCGCACACGTGACACCGCTGACGTGTACATTTTACCAATTAATTATCAAAAACTTGTCCGGCCTAAGATTCAAATTCTAAACCTCCAATTTAAAATCTTGGTCATAAAACCATCCAAGTACCATGGACCTAACTGTTAAATTTACTCAAGGATTAAGTTTTATAACAAAACAATTCTTTTTTCCCAAATTATTAAAAGACAAAGATTTATCTGATCCCTCTTCCCTCTTTTATCTCTCTCACCCACCCCAACAATTTCTGTTACCACACCGCCTCTTTCTCCTTGTCCACCACTGAAACCACCAACATCGTCATCCTCTTTTCTTCGTCGTTTTCCACTCGTTATTTTACCACAATCCCTCAACCACTCAATATTCTTTCTTCGCTCCTCCGCCCTGCCACCGTCGCCTCCACCTCCTTCTTCCTCCTCCATCGTCACTGGAGTCGCCATATCAAATCTTTCTTTTCAAATCTACATGAACCAAGAAGTAACAATAATACGAGGAATTGGATGATTTCTTTACACTTTTTTATCCCAAAATTGAAACATTTTTTCTTGTTAAATAAAAGTAAAAAATATGGGTAATTTTCAAATGGTTAATTTAACTCTGTTTGGTGAGATATATACTATCTCTTTTTTATTTTTATTGCAAAAATTTACTGTAATTTTAGAATTTTAAGTTTTATAATGACTTGATGTGACGTTCCGATTATGGAGGATGTCATGGTTGTTACGGTGGCGGAGCAACTGATGTTTCATCATCGGAAGGCATTCACTTGGAGAAAGGGATTAAAAAATAATATACAACACAATTGTAGAAGGTAGCAGAGGTGGGGGGTTACCTGGTTTAGATGAAATAATAATAATAATAATAATAACAATAAGAATAACAATAATAATACTAATACTAACAATAATAATAAGAATACTAATAACAATAACAATAATAATAATACTACTAACAACAACAACAACAACAACAATAATAATAATAATACCAATACCAATAACAATAACAGTAACAATAACAATAAAAAATTGATTTGGTATAAAACTTAATTTTTTAAATATTTTGCTGAGGGAAATGAATTGATTTGGTATAAATCTTAATCCATTTGCTAAACTAATAGCTAGTCTTGTGTAGCTGAGTTGGTCTCATGACCAAAATCTCAAATTTCGATTCTTGTGGGGATCATGTTTTTTGACAATTAATTGAAAAATGCACATGTAAGCGGTTTCACATGCCAAAAATGTTTACGTCAGCAGGTTAACATACATGTGGCACCTAAGGGCTCAATATCCAAATTTTTGAACAAAAAAGGGGCTCAATTTGTCTTGACTAAAAGAAAGAGACTCAATACCTAAAAACACATAAAGTTCAAGGATAACATATGCATTTTACCTATTAAAATTCTATCAATTCATTTCTAAAACTCACAGACTTGACTACCAGCAATTATAATTTCTTCCCATCCTTTTCTCACTATCTCATATTTCTAAACTCACAAACGCAACATGTGCAACTAATAATTTAGGGTGTGCATATATTAGCAAAGAAAAATATAATATCTTTAGGAGATTGGTAATTGTTGTTCCCACCGTACTCAAAATAATGATTTAAGGACAAATTTTACACAAATTAGGATGATAAATTTACTTTTTGTTTTGCCCTCGTATTGATATACGTGTATTAATTATTTTAATTAACTCTTGAATTTGTAAAAAAAAAAAAAGAATTAATTAAATCGAGGTTTATTTTAGGTTGATGCAAAGTCCGGGTCTCTATTTGTGCCGTTTCTCTCTCTTCGTTTCGTTGTGTAGATCTTATTTTTCTCCAAAAAAAAATTCAAAATAAATGGAGTAGTAAATACTAGAATCACTAAAAATTTGATTGAATTAGGCCGAAGTCTTGTTCTTTTGATTGTGGACTAGGTCGCAATGTATGTGCCTCCCTCAATCTTACGAGGATCAATCATCTACGTATATCAGGTCGGTCAATTCTTGTATCTATATCAGAAACTATATGTATGTCCAATTGTCCATCTATCTATATCTGTACATATATTAAATTGAGACTTTGGTCGTGTATGCATTAACTACTACACCATTGATGTTGCAAAGAATTCAAATTCTATGATATAGAAGACCAGAACGGTACAATTTAATTGTCCTTAATTTCTATAACCCACATATTTATTTTTTTTCCAATTGTATATAAAAAAAATCCTTCACGTGTAATTTATCATATTATATGCATATATTTATTTGGTAAGAGACATGACACTTGTAAAGTCGCATAATTGCTCAACTCTGCTTTGCAAAATGTCGATGCTTCTACATTTTGTTTGTGCATCAGCATGTGTAGTTCATCATATTATATGTATAGGACGTGTGCTCGTTTTTCTGATTTCCTTGTGCTTTAATGAAAATTAAAATTTTCATATATAATGGTTGGGAAGTTAGAAGATTTTAAAAGATATGGCAATAGATTGAACTGGGGAGCTAATTTATTCACGAGTTGGTTTGACAAATCAAAATAGATTTATAGATGATTTATAAATCAAAATAAGTTGGTTGAAATATTGAAGAGAATGATTCCGGGAAGGGCCAGATCTATTCATGGGGCAGCATAGGCAGCCTATGCTGGATTTTTTTAATAGGTATAGGGAAAGAGCAGAAAAAAAACTTAGTAAACGTAAGGGGACATATTTATGAAAAAGTTAAACTTAGACGGGGTAAAAAAACTACTACTCTAAAAAGAACTAAATACATAGTGTATAATGTATTCAAACTCTCGCTCTCTAACTCGCTAAGCTTCAGCCCTTCACTTCAGTCTTAAGCCCAAAACAGTCCGCCCCAGGAACCAGAGCTGATGACTAAGTTTAGTATGTTTAACTATTGGACGAGTTGTAGAGTCAGACTAGCCATTTCTTATGTTTATCTCTGCTATCATGACACCGTATTTTCTCCTGAAATTATGCATGGTAAATGGCTTTTCCTTTAGATGTCAGCTGGATATACGATAGGGTTTCTTTTCCTGATTTATCTTTTCTTCTATGTTGCAGGACCTTCAATCTGTTGAAATGGTCTACATGAATAGGCTCTGGTAGTGACAGGCACCATTAGGTCTTAATTCAACTATTTTGACTATGCAATTAGTATCAAATTATAGTCAGACAAAAGACAGTTCAGAAACAGAACCCATCTTGTCTCACTCTAATACTGCAAAATCTTCATCTTCAATTGAAATAAGAACTGTAGGCAGTGATCCTTATTCAACATCTGATGATTTGCAAAGTTCAGATGTTGATGACAGTTGCATTCTGGTAAATGCAGACCAACCACAGTGCCGTATCTGCCTTGATTCCGGAGGTCTTTGTTAACTTTCTAGCTGATAACTTGTTTAACTTTCTACATATCCCAGTCACCAGTCACGATGATGTATTTATTATTTGATGGGAACAAGATATGTGATATTGAGAATATTTGTAATGTGAATCACTATTAATATCATCTAGTTTCAAGCCTCTCTTTTATTGATTTTCAGGAGAAGATTTGATTGCACCATGCCATTGCAAAGGTACCCAGAAGTATGTGCATAGATCATGCTTAGACAACTGGAGGTCAACTAGGGTAAACCAATCTACTCTTAATTTTATGATATCTGATACCAATGATCTAGAAAGCGCTAGGCGCACCTAGGCACTTGAGGGAATTTTGAGCGTCTAGGCCTTGTAGGTGGCGCCTAGGCGGTGTAATTGTTATTATATTTAATTCTTAACAGTTTGTGCAAGCATGGAATTTAGGACTCCGAGTAATATTATGAAAAACTTTGAGGTGGTTACTTTTGCACAATTAAATAAATAACTAAGCTTTCTAAAAAAACCCAGAAATTTCGATATAAGAGTGACACGATACCAGAGCTGAGGATAGAAGCTAGATTTTCACTATGGAGAGTTCCACTCATGAATCGGTCGCCGTAAAAACGTAGCTTTTGCTATTTTTCATCTCATCCCTTCTCGAGTCAACTATGGAGTTTTATGGTAATGGATCTTGCTTATTTTTGAGAAGGCACGAACAGTGTCTATTGTGGTGATATATAAGTCGTCTTCTTCAATTCTTTTTGTTCTTCTTTTCTTTTTGGAACTATGATACTGAGTCGAGTCTAAGTCGGTATCATGCGACTTGGATGTGTCGTCTAGGAAGCAAAAATTCTTCATTATCCTGGCGAACTGGCATACTCCGCCCTAGATATTTCAATTTTCGGGACTCTTGGGGATTCTCTCTTCTTTTATAACGTATGTGTTCTGAATTATCTATGATTTTTTTGTTACTATTTATGATTTCATGTTTATATTAGCATGAAACTTATGTTTTATGCTCTCATGTTTATATAAGCATGAAACTTATGTTGTTTTTCTCTTGTAGTAAGTATGTTGTTTGTTGAATGTTTTATCACATACGTGCATACATATTTAATAATAAAACATGTGCCGAATCCCCGTGCCCGAATCCCCATCTTTTAACATTTGATGAATCGCCGTATCCCTGTATGATGCACCATTATCCCCGCACCCATATATGTGCTTCTGAGTGTGTCATGAACGAGTTTGAGTACTAGGCGCATTTTCAAGTGATTTTACCCTGGGCACGGTGATGATGGGGAGTTCGAAGCCTAGGCGGTTGCGTAGAGCGCTTTTTAGAACACTGTCTGATACATATTAGCTAATTGATGTTTCTTGATGCTGGTTCAATCGCCAAAATTACCTATTAATTATTTATTTATTTTTTGTTTATGTTTGCTAATGCTGTTTACTGATGTTGTACATTGCAGGATTTTGACGTTATTTATCCATCAAAGTTTCCTATTTACAAAATTCATGTGATTGTACCAAGTATACTAATTCAAAACTTAATAAAATTACCTCATCTACTGCTTATAACTCTTTCTCTGTCTTTTTTTTATTGCAGGAGGGCGTTGCTTTCTCTCAGTGTACAGAATGTAGGGCCGTGTTCCTATTACGTGCAAATGTGCCACCAGAGCGCTGGTGGTTAAGATTGAAATTTCAGTTCCTTGTTGCGAGAGACCATGCATTCATTTTTGTTATTGTTCAGCTGGTATAAACAGTTATTCTCATAAGCTTGTTGATTTTTTATTGTCCTAATGGTGTTTTATGATTACGGTCATTAGTCATGATGAATGTTGATGATACATATTTTTTCTTGTTTCTATTTTTGATGATTGTAGTAATTATTTAGTTCCTAAATATCTATGTTCACTTTTGCACATTTAATTATTTATCCATGCATTCCTGTTGGTTATATTTTGTGCTTCGTGCAAGACCACTCGACTACTTGAGAAATATCTTCTTATTTAATCATATATTTATAGAATTATCTCATTGAACACTTCTGACAGGTTGTAGCATTTCTAGGCATATTGGTCTACAAATTTTATGGAGAAGAACTTAAGGATATGTTTGGTTATGAAGAACATCCATATGCGTTTTATACCATGGCTGGTAGGTCACTCTTAACTGCTACCAAATTGTGCTTATCTGTGTGGCTTAGAAGCTTGTGTTTATCTGTTGCAGCATCCTTAATTTTGGGGTTTCTGTTTTTGAACTATGCATGCCATCCTACAAAATGAAAAGACACTGAAATCATGTCATCCTAACAAAATGAAAAGACATCTGAAATTTCAATTCTTGTTTGATATAGTTACATTTTCTGGGCAACACTTCTCTGTTGGTGCTCTAATAGGCTGTACCTGATAATAAATAAAATGGAACTCCATTTCTTGTTTAAATAATTTATATATCTGCCGTGTTTAAAAATGTAGTTTCACTGATATAATTGATGACAGAATGTAAGAGAGTGGGAGAATGCGGAAGAGACTAGAAAACAAACTAACTGAAAAATAGTTACTTGATACTTGTTTACACATTTTGAACAATGGTTGTATGTTACTTGATATTTAAAAGCTACTTTGCGGCAGTATATTGCTAAACATTAGCAATTCTATATTGACAAGAGTTTCCTTGAGTCAATATTTATTAACTTGTCCATTCGCTACATATAGGTTCGACTCTGCTGGAATATGCATACTAAACTTTATTAATATCCGCATCTGATACTAAGCAATGGGTTCGACCACTATCTTGTAAAGTTGTGTTTATGTGTGCCATACGAAATTAGTAATATCTCCTCGTCACCTCCTATTTTATTATTAGTAGCTGTCTAACATTTTGAGACTACTTAACTGCTGTATCAAACATGCCTCCTTTCTGTGAGACCTGCATAAATTTATGTACCTTTTTTTATATAAATTATTCTCTCCCTCTCTCTCTCTCACGTGTGTGTGTGTGTGCAGTTTTAGCAATTGTTTTGGTGGGTTTGCTCTATGGATTCTTCATAGCAATAATATGTGGACAGAGGATCAGTGAACGCCACTACCATGTTCTTGCCAAGCAAGAATTGACAAAGGTTTATTTTCTCATCTTTTGAACCAATTGAAAACTAGTAAAAACACCTTTTGTCAAACTGGCAGGAAGGGTGCTACTATATAATGGCTTGGGCCAACTCTTCTTATAGTCAGTTGGTTTTGAGTTAGAGAGCTTAATGTATTTATATACTAGACTTTGGACCTATTTTATAAATCTAACAGTTTCCTATCTTTGTTATATTTTTTATTTTTTAGGTCATTAAAGTCAAACCACTTAGCAGTTACAGTTTCAGATCCCATTGGAATACGTAGACATAACAGCTTGGGCTTATGTTACTTTTAATGTTTGATCATAACGAGAGAGGATCATATTATACTTCTATATTTGAAAATATTATCTTTACTTATTTTAGATCGCAACTCTAAGGATGTTCAATGTATACCTATTATTTCCTGTTAGTACTTCAAATTTGTGTGCTTTATGCTGGCATGTGGGAAGAAGTAACCCAAGATAAAAAGTTAAATGTCTTAATTGGAATGTCTTTTTATGATCAAGGCTAGCATGGAGATTTGATTTGCCAGTGATGAAGTAGGTTGCAAATGTATTCCAATTGTTGGGCTCATTCTCTAACAGTTAATCTTTATAAACGTGAGGTACTTGACATCATATCTGTTAACGCCAAGATCTTTGATGACGTCCCAATCACGTAAGACGCCCTAATCCTGCACAGAAAACACGATCAACACCAAAAGCTTGACGGCTGGACCGTCGGGGGATAGCTCCGGCGTGAGAGTCAATACAGGTGTTCAAGATTTAACAATGGAGGGTATAAAAAATCTCTAGTGTGTTTTTTCCAGATAGAAAGTGTATGCGTACCTTTTGTTAGGAGACCCCCTTGCTAGGTTATACTCTCATACTCGGTTTTTTGTGCCACCAACCATGATCTGACACAGCCCCCTGCTTCTCTATGGTCTCAGCCGTGTGCATGCAGGTTGTCACCTTTTTTGTACTATACCTGCCGCCGGCTGGATAAAATCCCATCCACATTAATGATATGCAGCCTTTTTGTCAACTGCTCTTCCTTTTCATCATTACAAGTCAAGAGTCTAGATATTAAAAGATTTAAGGGACCGGCCGCTTGACCCAGCCCATTATTAAGGAGATACAATAAAGGTAATATAAATATTAAGCCCAATGACTATAAGACTTGATAGTAAAGGTCCACTAGGCTAATTAAATGGGGAGGCCCAATCCGCCCGGCTCAGTAGAGAAAATATCGTGACCCAACATTGCCCCCCAGTCTTTTATTAAACAGGATGTTTAATGAAAGAGTATAAATAGCATCGGGAAAGAGTATAAATGGCATCGGTCCAAGGCAAAAGGATTTATAATAAAGTCAATAAAGGCCCAAAATATAGCTTACCGAAGCCCATCTGATGACATCAAATAACAACATAAATTAAGATTGGAAGTCCATTTAAAGAGCCTACTCCAGCCGAACATACAACAACAAATATTTCACCGCCTCTCGAACAATTCAGACCTTCGCCACAAAAACCATCCTAATCTGGATCCAGGCTCGAAGCTGTGGCGACACCGATGATCATCGGTTCGGCAATAATTCCATCATGGAACTGATGGGTGAAGGAGTGAAATATATGACTAAAGGAAGTTGGTATTTGACCATCAGTTTGAACTGATTGATTAATATTGACCATCTGCAAGCAAACGCTATCTTCGGATACCTCCGTCTCAAATACAAAGAAACCGAAGAGGATACCGAAGAGAATATCGCCCGAAGGGAGAAAGACATTCCGAAGTCTATGTTGGCAAAAGAAAGAAGCAACCTTGACATTGCTCTTCTCAACAATGAAGGACTTCGGAAGGATCTCGACAAGGTCAAAAAAGAGTTGGAGACGATCAAGGCCACACATCGGGTCATCACAGATATAAATGTCGACCTGTTTCCGAATAATGAAATTTTGACGAAGAAGAATGAAGATCTAGCCGAGTCCAATCAGAGCCTGGCGAAGCAGAATAACAATATCTACGCTAAAGAGGCAGGATATATAGCACTTCGTCAAAAGCTTTGAAGAGGGACTCCGATAACTTCGGGCCCTTGGGAACTTGGATCTGCCACTGACCGAAGATATTTGTAAGGAGATCCAAACAGAATACAGAAAACCCGCCAAGCTGAACGATGAGATCGTCCATATATATGCCAAATGATATGAAATCTGCCGAAGTAAAGGCAAGAAAAAGCTCGGGCCAATGTAGATCCATCTCTTCTAGACTCTTCAGATGGTGACGATGACAAGGACGAAGCCTGAAGATGACCTCTCCTCATCTTTAGCTATAGAACTTTCTGTAAAAATTCTAACTGGTTGTGAACAGTTAATATTAAAATATCAACTTCATGCCTTATTACTTCTGAGTGAACACTTCTTGTTAATAATTGATCATCAATCAACTTGAAAACTGTTCAAGTGCCTCTTATCTTAAACCGTTAGTCAATAATCAAGCAAATTATATAACAGTTAAGAAAAATGACAATATAATCCGAACTCAACACTTGAACAAAATAAAGTAATGCATACTTATCGTTACCGAAGTGTGAGACAGATCAGTCAATAAGGTGAATTCGGCTGATCCTCCTTGCACCATTAAGATCTTGTTTACCACTCGGGGTAGAACAAGTATATAAGGATCCAGGATTTCGGTGACCATTGCTTTACCACCCTTGGTAAATACAATATAGGATCCAGGATTTGACTACCACGCGGGGTATCAAATAAATTGGCTACCATCGAATGGCCAGCGAGTCCTACCATACCTCCTTACTTCGGTGACCATTGATTTACCACCCGTGGTAAAAACAATATAAGATCCAGGATTTGACTACCACGCGGGGTATCAAATAAATTGGCTACCATCGAATGCCCAGCGAGTCCTACCATACCTCCTTACTTCGGTGACCATTGATTTACCACCCGTGGTAAAAACAATATAGGATCCAGGATTTGACTACCACGCGGGGTATCAAATAAATTGGCTACCATCGAATGGCCAGCGAGTCCTACCATACCTCCTTACTTCATTGTGACCTTAGGGCAAAGACGAAGAGGACCAGTTGTGAAAAAGTGAACTTTTTGTGCTGAATCTGAACTTGACAGCCTGCCGCATTGATTGTCCGAAGTAGAATATTTGTCTACACCCAACATCCATGAGCTCTGCTTCTGCTAATTGGGACATAAACCTCCTCAAAGCTTCTTCTGAACGGCCCGGTCTTTTGCAGCTTTAGATGAATTTTTCCGAAGATAAGTACCCCCAGGGCGGTGTGCCCTCAGTGGATTCCCGTGAGTGTGATTTCTGGATCTATTTCGGTGGAGATTTTTGTCACTGTGGTGAGAATACTCGAGGCAGAATGCCTTATTTGTATTATAAGGTACTCTCTGGATCAACTTATTCGTCTGCTGCAACCATAATCCCGAGAACCGATATAGTGAGGTACCCTCTTCGGATGCTCAGGAGTATGGTTCCTTGGTCTTCTTCGATCATGAGGATCATCTTGAGACATGCCTTCAAAGTGTATAGACTGCTTTACTACGTCTTTCAGACTGGACATAATTGGACGCCTCGTCCTTCAGCTCTGCCATCCGAAGCACCTGCTCCAGCTCTGTCATCCGAAGGACCTGCTTCGGCTCTGCCATCCGAAGGACCTGCTTCGGCACTGCCATCCGAAGCATCTGCATCAACTTTGTCATCCGAAGGACCTGCTCCAGTTCTGCCATCCGAAGGATCTGCAACAACTTTGCCATCCGAAGGATCTGCACCAACTCTGCCATCCGAAGGACCTGCTTCGGCTTTGCCATCCGAAGGATCTGCTTCGGCTCTGCCATCCGAAGCATCTGCACCATCTTTGTCATCCGAAGGACCTGCTCCAGTTCTGCCATCCGAAGCATCTGCTTCGGCTTTGCCATCCGAAGGACCTGCTTCGGCTCTGCCATCCGAAGCATCTGCACCAACTTTGTCATCCGAAGGACCTGCTCCAGTTCTGCCATCCGAAGCATCTATTTCGGCTTTGCCATCCGAAGGATCTGCTTCGGCTCTGCCATCCGAAGCATCTGCACCAACTTTGCCATCCGAAGGACCTGCTTCGGCTCTGCCATCCGAAGGACCTGCTTCGGCTCTGCCATCCGAAGCATCTGCATCAGCTTTGTCATCCGAAGGACCTGCTCCAGTTCTGCCATCCGAAGGATCTGCTTCGTCCGCCATCTTCGCCAGCTTGGCAGCCTTGTCGTCCTGATCACTTCGGTGCCGAGTCCTAGGTGGGGTGCCTTCTACTCGCCTTCGGCCATGATCACGTTCCTTGTCAGCCGCAAAGACCAACCTCCTTCGGGCTTCACTACGGGCTCTCGAACGAGAACCCCCTGAATCACGCTTGAAAGCCATACTCTCATGAGTATTTTTGAAAGGACCCAAATGATCCTTAACTGGAACACGAGGCAAGGGTGAACTTACAGCCATCGGTTGTCCCTCCGGTGTACTAGTTCTACTCCTCACCATTCTTTTCGACATAGAACAAATGAAACTTTGTGATTGAAAGCTCTGAAACACTAGAACTCGCCCTCCTTCTAGCGCCAATGTTAACGCCAAGATCTTTGATGACGTCCCAATCACGTAAGACGCCCTAATCCTGCACAGAAAACACGATCAACACCAAAAGCTTGACGGCTGGACCGTCGGGGGATAGCTCCGGCGTGAGAGTCAATACAGGTGTTCAAGGTTTAACAATGGAGGGTATAAAAAATCTCTAGTGTGTTTTTTTCAGATAGAAAGTGTATGCGTACCTTTTGTTAGGAGACCCCCTTGCTAGGTTATACTCTCATACTCGGTTTTTTGTGCCACCAACCATGATCTGACACAGCCCCCTGCTTCTCTATGGTCTCAGCCGTGTGCATGCAGGTTGTCACCTTTTTTGTACTATACCTGTCGCCGGCTGGATAAAATCCCATCCACATTAATGATATGCAGCCTTTTTGTCAACTGCTCTTCCTTTTCATCATTACAAGTCAAGGGTCTAGATATTAAAAGATTTAAGGGACCGGCCGCTTGACCCAGCCCATTATTAAGGAGATACAATAAAGGTAATATAAATATTAAGCCCAATGACTATAAGACTTAATAGTAAAGGTCCACTAGACTAATTAAATGGGGAGGCCCAATCCGCCCGGCTCAGTAGAGAAAATATCGTGACCCAACAATATCAAAATTAGGTGTTACTATGGGTATTACTCAGGTGTGGACCCACCATTCACTTTTTTTTTCCTTCCAGTGGTTCAATACCAATTTACTCTATAATGATCAAAGTTATCAGATACTCTAATTGACCTAGTGAATTGTATTGGTACTTGTTGACCCAAATCATAATTGTCATGGTGTCTCTTAGGCGAGGTGTCCTGACGTTGGTGTTCTGACGTTGGAGAAGGGTAAGACAACGTCTTGGACGCCCATCCGTCAAGGCACACGCATTGGTAGCGGGCCCAAGTTAAGTGATTAAGTTATTTTTACATAACCCATCATAACTCATGGACTTTTTCAATTACCCAAGTAGCTCAACCCATGACCTTAACCTAACCCATAACCCTACTCTTTTGAATGAGAGTAATGCTCGTGAGGGAGACGGAAGTGACTTCATAGTTGACTTTGCTTGAGCTATGACTTGAAACAAAGTACAGAGTGGAGACTTTTTAATGGTGTTAGTTATTATGTTTTGGGTTTTAGTGTATATAAAATTTTATTGTGCAATACACTATTGAAATAAAATAAATAATGTATAAATTACACATTGTTAACGACTCGTCGCCATAAGGACGCCATGACAAGCGTCTTACCGCCTAGGTGTACTGGCGGTCAGCTACCGCCGTGTCCCGCCTTGGCGCCGTGACAACTATGACCCAAATATGGTACTCTTAGGTATTAATACTCTAAATTTAGTATGTCGATTTTTTTTCCGTTGTTTTACCTATCATTGCAAAAATATTGAATTGGATGCTCAAACACTACATTTGTACTAAATTATTTATAAAACAATCAACTTGTTTAATCAACTAAAAATCTTCTATAAAATTTAGGTTTGTTACATTACTTGTATAAAGATAGCATATTGTACCAGGTTTGTACGGTGTACTCTTATCGATTTTACGAATCGTAACAAACAATGTTCCAGGTAACACTGGTCATGATTTATTTTTCTTTTCAATTTGCTCACCTTTTCGCATTTACTAAGTAGTAACAACCAACCTAGCATAAATATTTGAGGGACCTCTCCACCTTTTGGCAACATGGTATTAAACCTCTTGCTTCAGCTAGGTCAAGCATGATTGGTGCAGTCAAGTTAAATATCAATAAAATGTTCTGTCACTTTAATTTCATTTACCAATATATATTTTCCCACTTTTTGACTGGTATATTCAGTTTTTTTACTTATTCTCAAAGTAAAAATATTTTTAATTTTCAATTTTTTGATGGTTAAACATTGGAATACCAGGAGTATATAGTAGAAGATCGAGAAGCTAACAAGAATGTTGCAGAGCTTGAAGCCAGCCATATTACAGAGCTAAGATTGTTGGGGCTCTATTAAGCTAAAATCCAAGCTAGCTATTGTTATTCTTGGTAAACTCCAAGCCTGCCATTGTTATATATCATTATATAAGATGCATAGTTATGCTTACAATTTTTCCCTCTATTTTAGTTTTATTGGATTTAATATTATTTTCAATTTGAAAAAAGAAAGCATTTAGGTTACCCATAACATTCCCTTTTCCAAATGTTTGGGATTTATTTGAGGGGAATAAAAAACTTGAGACCTTGACGCAGCAGATGCATTAAAGACGAGATTCAAAAATTCCTAGTAAGAGATGAGCAGGTTAAAGAAGGGTAGAAGAATTACTTTGATAAGTTTTTTAATGGAGTGAGTTAAGAAGGCAGGGTGATGGGGATCACAAGTCAATAACAAAACAAAGAGTTTTTGTATTTGCTAGTTAGAGTTTTTGTATGTTTAATGTATAAGAGATATATACGTAATTTATTTATTAGAGAAGATTTTAAAGTTTAATAGTAATTAGGACTTCAATAATTAGTACAAGAGTATTTTATTTGTTTAGTTATTTTATTGTTCCCCTCCCTGAATAATATTAAGTTTTTGAGTCTCTATAAGTATTAATGTAATGTCCACAAGTTAATAACACTATAGAATATATTATTAAAGAAAGTTATGAGCTATTTTGCTGTCTTTTGCAGTTGAGATACCCTTGGGGTAGTTGATGAGGATGATGCCAAGAAGAAAATCCCATTTATTTTATGAAAGTTTTATTATGTTTAATGTAAGAGTAATTGATGTAATTGTTTATTTATTTATTTGTGGGGATTTAGGAATTTTAATAGTGATTAGGATTTTAATATTTAGTAATGTTATTATAGTCTTTTAATACTTTTATTATCACTCAAGTAAAAGATCATTGGGGAAGTGATGTGCGGAGCCTCACCCGTGTTATTTCTCCATTGTTTTTCAATTATTATTTTTCGTAAAAAGTTGTTCTACATCAATAGTGGCGTACGGAGCATCACCCAAGTAAAATATATAGGTGTAGTGAGCTGCGGAACCTCACCCGAGTTAATTTTCCATTGTTTTTTAATTTTTATCTTTTTCCAGAAGTTGTCCTACATCAAGTAGTATTAGAGCCCTAATTTGTACCTGGTTACTACGTCCACACTGAAACCTTAGCCGCTGCCGCAACTCTCTGCAACCCACGTTCGCAGCAGTTGTTCACAGTCTCGTTACCACTGCCAGCAACAAACGACCATAAAAGAATCCAACCTAAAACAATGTAAGGAATATGCAAGGATATAAAAATAAATATAGGAATTAGTGGGGGCATAGTGGTAATAGTGGTATTCTAAGTAGATATATAGCTGAGTTGTAATTCTATTTGGAATTAGTGAATGATAATGTGATATTTTTTTTCTTTCTACGGTTCTATCTCCTTATTCTCTTCTGTCTTCTTCCCCAAAATTTTCTTTTAATTCTTCTCAAATTCTTATTTTATTTCTCTGTTCCTTACGATTGGTATCAAAGTCGTTCCGATCCCAGGAACAATGCTAACTGAAAATCAAAATTTTACAACCCTAGCAAATCATTTTGAGAAATTTCAAGAATCTATGAAAGAATTGCAGAGTTCTATGGATGAAAAGTTCAAGCAAGTTATGAAAAAATTTAATGACTTGAGAGCTTCCAATGGAAGAGGTCTGGAGGTGATATCTGAAATGAAGACAAGCTCAGATAGTGAAGAAATCAAAGGTGCAACAAATGTGAATCAAGGAAATGGTCAAGTTGATAGTGCCTTGAAAGATATGACAGTTGTGATGAAACAGTCGAACAAATTAAATGCGGCAATTGAGGCTACCACATGAGGTGCAAGAAATTAAATGTTGGCTATTGATATATGTTACTAATGGGGCTGTTTTAATGAAGTTTGCAACAACCGTCTTGGATATCAAAATGGTGACTGGTAAAGTTGGTGAAACCATTAGTGGTGGTGGTAATTAGGCCTGGCAAAATATGGTTATGGGTTGATTTTGATTTTTAAATTATGGTTATGGTTCCATTTAAGAGCAAAAATCATATTAACCATTTTTAATGTGTTATGTGAGTTGGAACCATATGGTTAAGGTTAAAAACCATATTAACCATTTTTAAGATGTTTTGACTTTTAAACAGAACTTTTAAATGAACTTTTAATATGCATGGGTGGTGTATACATATTATTTTTTTTGGTCGGGGGTGGGGGTGGGGGGTGGGGTAGGGTGGGGGGTAAGAGGTGTATACATAATCACATAATATTATATTTTTTTGGTGTGGGTGCGTGGGAGTGGGTGGGGGGTAAGGGATGTATACGTAATCACATAATATTATTTTTTTGGAGGGACTGGGGTAGGGGTGGCATGGGTGGGGTGGGTGGGGGGTAGGTTGGGTGAGTGGTGTATACATAATCGCTTAATAATATTTTTTCTTGGGTGGGTGGGTGGGTAAATAGGTGGGGTGGGGGTGGGCGTGGGGGTGGGGTGGGGTGGGTAGGTGGGGTGGCGTGAGTAGGTAGGTGTGGTGGGGTGGGTAGGGGGGTGGGGTGGGGTGGGATGGGTAGGGGAGGGGGTGGGGTGGGTGGGAATGTTGGGTGGGTGGGGTGGGTGTGTGGGTGGGGTGAGTGGTGTATACATAATCGCTTAATATTATTTTTTCTTGGGAGGGAGTGTTGGATGGGTGGATAGGTGGGGTGGAGGTGGGAGTGGGAGTGGGGGTGGGTGGGGGTGGGTGGGGTGGGGTGAGTGGGGGTAGGGGTGGGGTGGGTGGTGTATACATATTATTTTTTCTGGGTGAGGGTGGGATAAAGAGTGAGAGTGAGGGATAAGGGTGTATACATAATCACATAATATTATTTTTTGTGAGTGTGGGTGTGGGTGGGGGTGGGGGTAAGGGGTGTATACATAATCATATAATATTATTTTTTTTGAGTTTGGGTTTGGGTGTGGACGTGGGCGTGGGTGTGGGTGTGGGTGTGGGTGTGGGTGGGTTTGTGGGTGGGTGACCTTCTTGAATATGTAAATATTGGTGGAAAAAACTTTTGATTTGAATTTGAAATAAAATATAGGTCGAAAAATGGTTAACCGGGTTGAAACTATATTTGTTTTTTAAAATATGGTTTCAAATTTTAACCAACTCAAATAAATAAAAATAGTTAACCAACCCATTTGATTCCAGTTAATATGGGTTGACCCGACAGTTAACCAATTATATTACCAGGTCAGTTTAGTGGTAATTACAAGTTAGTTATCTATTGTGCCAAGGAATAAGAAGCTCTTGAACATCTAGGCGCAGATTTTTTTTGTGATTAGCCATGATCCAAATCAGATGGAGGCTGCAGGCAAAATGGATGGTAATATAAATAATGTATAGGCAGATCATCCAATTTCGCAATTGATTAACTTGTTAAAGCCACGTGGAAAGCAGATCATGCTTGGTGCACCAGTTAAGTCATTGAGCTACCGGCTTTTCCTTTGCTTATAGATAGGAAATTGATAGCAGGGAGTGCCATTGGTGGAAATTTTCAAAGTGCACATGGAGGGATGATTTTACTAACCATTGTTGGAGAGGCTCTTAAATTCCATTTTGAGGGTAACGGTACAAAATTAATTAAAACCAAGTTGATGGTTGGGGTTATGGAGAAGAACAATTTACTTGATGCAATAGTTACTCTAAGTGGTAGTATTGAAAATGAGTTCAACATTAGCAACTGCATGAATTCAGCATACAATCTGACAGATGCACAATCAATGAGTTTTTGTGCTCAATCACTCGCTAATGTACAATCTGCAGCTGCTGAAAATCAAGGAGTCTCTAGTATAGCTGGTATTTGTCGTTTTCATATTTTAAGTCACTTGTCGTGATAAACCCCACCATTGAGAGGGGATGGGTGTTTTTGAGGAGCAGGGAATAGGTAAGAATATAAAAATAAATATAGAAATTAGTGGGGGCATAGTGGTATTTAGACCTGGCAATATAGTTGGTTAACTGTCGGGTCAAGCCATATTAACTGGAACCAAATGGGTTGGTTAACTATTTTTTTTTATTTGGGTTGGGTAAAGTTTGGAACCATATTTTAAAAAAAAAATATAATTCTAACATGGTTAACCATTTTTCGACCCATATTTTATTCCAAATTAAAATCAAAAGTTTTTTTCACTCATATTTACATATTCAATAAGCTCAACCACTCACCCACCCCACTCAAAAAAAATAATATTATGTGATTATATATACAACCCTTATGTGATTATGTATACACCCCTTTTTGCTTTCTTGGCAAATTACCAAATACACCCTACTGTTTTCCACTTCCGCAAATTAACTGCTGCACATTCATCCTTTGCACTTTAGCCCCTGTTTACTACTTTCCTTTCAGTTAGGCCCAATATTTTATATTTTATATATATATTATGAGTACAAATATTTTTCTTAAATTTTTTCGAAAAATGTAGGATTAGTACTTTAGTTGAATTTTCTATTAGTTGCTTAGTAATAAAAATTTTCAAAATTCGTTTGGTTTAATTGTATATTATTCCTATTAGTTGCATATTCCTATTGAAGTTTGGAGGTGTCTTAGGATGTGACCTTTGTTTGGTTGACTTGTCAGTCTAATAATAAGATTCTACAGACTAGAAGATGCCAGATGAGTACGTTAATGCAAGTTTATAAGACAAGGGAGATATGCAAAGTTACTCTAGCTATAGAGACATTAAGCTCATGGGATGTACAATGAAGTATGAAAGAGAATAATTGAATATCGGTCAAGAATAATAGTTGATGTAGGACAAGATGGAAAGATGGATAGTCTATATCTTAATGAGAGCAAGGGAGGTTATTTTTGGACTCTTGGACTTCTGTTTCTAATATCTCCCAATTTTTTTACTCCTAATGTTCTCATATTTTATCCAAACTTCTCTCCAACTCCCATTGTCCATTACTCCTAATTTCTCTCACCTATTAATTTTTATTTCTACTTTTATTATTTGCATAGATAATGTGTGTGCCACGTAACTAGCAAAAGCCTCAAGAATTAGGCTTAAAATGTATAATAATCAATCATTGGATATATAAATAGTATTGAAACATTACATCTCTTTATATAAGACTAAATATACACCCTAAACTTAACGAACAAGTAAAACTTAACTAAAGAAAGAAACAAAATCCTAGTATATGCTATAATTTGAATAATCTACCTAATATAATAAAATGTAATTAATAATTTCAATCTCTTTATCTCTAAATTATAACACACAATATTTGATAATAAATACTTTTAATCTTATTTTTCTCTCATCATTCTTCCATCCATTGGAGAAAACTTGATGTAGAGCAAAAATACGAGAAATAATAAAGGGGATTCAAATGAGATAATCAAGCTAAAAGCCACAAACACAAGGCTTAAAATGCAATAATATCAATCATTCAATAATAATAGATTACAACTGTTTATATATGAAAAAGAAAAACCCTAAAACTTGTAGGCCAAGTAAAATTCTAGGTAATCTAATTTAGTAAGGAAACAACTCTCTAATAATAATCTACTACTAAAAATTAAAGCTTTACAATATTCTAGTAATGTAATTAAATATGTATATATATCCTATCCTGTCTACTAAATAAACTATTTACATTGAAATCATCCATAAATAATAATCTATACTATTAAGGGAGAGCAATGAAAATAACTTTCTTATCTCTTTCATCTCTCCTATATTTTCTCACTCATTTTATAATTTTTATTTTAAATTTATTTATTTAGTTGAATTGCACACACATAGTGTGTGCCACAAATACTAGTATATAATAGTAACCCAATAATATTAACTTTCTTTTGCTTCCATCCTCTTCATTCTCTCCTTTGAAAAGACCTCGTCCTCGGGTTTTGAAGTATAGAAGAATTTACAGTCTACAAACCAAGCTCCAAACATGCAAGAAATTTTGATATTCCTTGTAGACATTGATAAGTTAAAAACAATAAGGAGAGAACTTCCTTGTATTGCATCTTGTTAGAGCTCTCATTTTTATCATTGGATATGAATATCAAGTTGCTTTGAGAAGACTTCATCAACTTTTTGCTCAATCTCGCTCGTATATTCGTTTCCAACTTTATATTCATGTGACTTGTTTCTTCATTCGGCTGTTTCAGTGCATCTTGTTGAACTTTCTCCTCGGTCTTGAATGGAATTAATTTAGTAAAATAATGCCCATATTCAAAAGAATATGTATCACCTTTTTCATATCCCCATTTAAGCATTCAATGCAATCTTGATCCAATAAAATATGTGCAACATTTATGGGTATAACATTATCAAAATATATGTGCATTTGGATGAGAACTAAGCATCTTTTTGAAACATGAAGAAAAGTATTACCTAACCAAGGAATAATGTAATACCTTGTATGCGGTTCAACAAGTTTTAAGTTTTCTATCGCACGTGGAGGCACAACATTAATTGCACATTCCTCTTCAATGATAATTTTACGCAATTTTCATCCACACTGATGAAAAGTATGAAAAGTAGTCACGTTTGAAGAATCCTCAATGCAAAGTTTCGGGATATCCAATTCTATGAAGAAATTTAATAATTCAAGGCTAAATTAGCAAAATCTGAAATTTTAAGGGTTGATTTTAACTTTTCAGAAACCTCACGGACGGCTTTGATTTTTTTTGAAACTTCATGGATTGATCAGAATTTTTTTAGAAACTTTAGGGGCTTACTAGAATCTTAAGAAACTGTGGGGCTAAATTGAAAATTCAAAAACGTTGGGAGCTAATTGACAATTTTGGAAAACTTAGGGTACCAATCTGTAATTTTGCCATGAATGAATAATATTATGTGTACTGTAGCAGTTTTTTGTGTGGTGTGCCTGAGATAAATTTGAGATTAAGTTTTCATTTCGGATGATGTTGTCAACTCTATCAAATTTTGATAATTGATGAAGACAAATCATTGGTTTGTTTGGCCACAATTGTTCAACTCCTTTTCCATTGGATTTGATTGCCCAAATTCACTCCCATTCTTTTAGTAAAGAACAGTTTCAAAACGAGTTTATATAGTTTGAGAGTGCTCGTCCCAACTGTACAACGTAGTAGTTGTGACTTAATGCTATAATCCGTAGCAAGATTTAAGTTAAAAATTCGTTTTTAGCCTCATTCAACGATCGTCAACCAACTTGGCCATCATATACACTGTAATGTCATTCACTTAAAGTGGTAGCAATATCTTAAATTCTGCAAGATTTAAAATCTCACTACAGCCACAGAATTTTTTTAAAAGTTTTGTATTTCGTTGGAGCATCTTGAGAACATTTTAATTATATTTTTAAAAATATATTATTAAGAATTTGTAATAATTTAATACTCTCACAGCTCCAAAATTCGAGAAGCATTTGATTTTTTCAAGTCAATTTGTTAAATCTTAAAATTCAAAATGAATATAAATTCATTTAACTTTTGAAACCCATAGGGTACTAAAATTAAATACAGTAAAACCCCTATTTAGAAATATTCTATATAAAAATAATCTCTACAATATTATAAAAAAATTTGGTCCCAATTTGGGCCAGTTATAAATAAGAATAACCTCTAAATTGTAATATGTTATATACTTTTTAAGTCTCGTATTAAGAAATTATACTTCTATATAGTAATAATTTCATATATATATATATATATATATATATATATATATATATATATATATATATATATATATATATATATATATATATAAGAGAGAGACAATATTAATTTTAAAAAATTACATTTTTTATAAAAGACTACATTTCCTATAAAGAATTACATTTTCCTATAAAAGACTACATTTCCTATAAATGACTACATTTTCCTATAAAAGACTACATTTCCTATAAAAGTCCACATTTTCCTATAAAAAATTACATTTACGATAAAAGACTACATTTTCCTAGTTTAAAAATTTAATAATTTATGTTTGCATATGTAAGACCCCAATTTTTATAAATAAAGATGAATTTTCTATAAATATCATTTTTATTATGGAGTTAATTTGATATAATGTTATAGTTGTGGGTAATATTTATAAATTTTGCAAAGTAAGCAAGTTGTTATAAAATATTCGTTTGGTCGGAGAATATTCTTTTTGTCGGGGAATATTCGTACGACGGCACAATCATTGGTGGACCCCACAACGGAATTATTGTCGGATTGAGAAAACGACAGAATTATCTTTCTATAAAAATAACGGCTGAGGTGTTACCGTTAAAACCGTTAAAACTGTTGAACTACTCGGTAGTAAAAGTACAGTAATACGCGTGGTTGCATAGTAGCACACGGTATTGATTATTGATGCTTACGTGAGAAGTCACTCAGCTATACTCAATTATTGCTACAGTAATTGCTGCATCATATCTCTTAAATTATTGTCATAGTATCATCTGTATAATATGTTATATTATTGAGACGTTGTGGTAAGTTTGGTTATTTTATGGGGGGCCATATGTCATCATCTAAGAGTCTCTTCGTCAATAGTAATTACCGTCGTCAATAGTAATTACCGTCGTCAATAGTATTTACCTTGGTCAATAGTAATTACTTTCGTCAATAGTAGTTGTCCCTTCAATATTACCAAGAGTCATTTGACCCTTCGTTAAGACCAAGAGTCATTTGACCCTTCGTTAGGACCAAGAGCCACCCTCAGTTTTTCTATAAATAGAGGCCTAGGGCTTCATTATTTTTCACGAATTCATTCAAGCTATAGAGAGAGAAAGTATAGAGAGAATAAGAGAGAGAGAATAAAAGTATTCTGCTACATCACTTTTTCAATATCCAGTTCTTTTAAGGTAGGGAATATTATTTCTTTTATATTCATGAAGAGAACTTCTATTATTTCATTTGTTATTATTCTGTTGGAATAACCAGTATACGCGGTCTACCCTATACTTGGTGACATTCTTCTATTATTCTGTTGGAACATCCTGTCTGTGTGTTTTACACCGGACCTGGTTCCGTTTATTATTCTGTTGGAACATCCTGTCTGTGTGTTTTACACCGGACCTGGTTCCGTTTTATTATTATTTTGTTGGAATATCCTGTCTGTGTGTTTTACACCGGACCTGGTTCCATTATTTATTATTCTGTCGGAATATCCTGTCTGTGCGTTTACGCCGGACCTGGTTCCATTATTTATTATTCTATTGGAATAACCTGTCTGTGCGGTCTATCGCATGCATGGTGATTTCTTTTGTTATTCCATTCTTTATTGTAATCAGTTGGTTAAGTTTTGACTTCTATACTCCATGAAATTTGTGGAATATCCTTGATAGTTGCGTTTCATCCAGTATCTTTTCAAGAAAATATTCTTCTAAGCATTCTTGAATTTTACTCCACAATGCAGTATCATGTTGACAATTTGGACGTTGTTAATTCCTGGATAAATTAATTCTTGAACTTGTTTTATTGAATTCTTATATCATTGTCATCATCCTCATGTTTATAAAATGTTGAAAGTCATCTGTGGCCTGTATTGCATAGATGGACTTGGTATGATTATGACCAGGGATTATTCGGTATAATCATGACCGTAATGTTACAAATGATGTGGTAAAAGTCCTCATTGGCCCGTAGTGCATTGATGGACAGTTGTTGGACATGATCATGACCATTAATGAATACACGAATATCCTTGGCCGTAGTGCAGGGGTGATTCGATGATGTGGATTATTTTATTAAGCTGAGTCTCAGCGATTACAGTGTTGAAAAACTTTTTAAATCATAAAAGATAGTAGAGTTTATTTTCTACTTGACTCTTTTAATGGATTGCTTGTTCCGCTGCAGTTAAACTTGATGTCTATTATATTTTATCAGTTTAACATTGTTGAAGGCTAATGATAATTTATTCTGCATTATCTTAGTCATAATATTTCTTACTGGGCTAGTTGAGCTCACCCTTTCTTTCACTGTTCTCTTCAGGAAATGAGAACGTAGCTGGGACAAGTCGGGGTACGGAGTGATGGTCCGAATGATAGTATTAGTTAGTAGTCCTCACTATTCTATGTAATGGTGTGTTAATAAATGTAATGAGGACTCCTTTTGAGTATGAATACTCTCTAGAAGATAATATTTGTATTCAAACTCACAGTTTATGTTTTGTCGTATTGTACACGACAGATGTATTAATCAGTTGTATTTGTATTCTGTACTATGTATCTGACGACCCAAGATGGGTGATGTATACCTAATTTTGGGGGCGTCACAGTTGGTATCAGAGCTTAGGGATATGATCCCTGGCTAAGATGTGAGAATAGAACTAGGAGGGGAGAGACGGGGAATTCCTTCGCTAGTATAACATACCTAAGTTTATTTGCATGGTATTTAATTGGTCGGTCATAATATAAGGATAATATATGACATATCAATTAATTTTTATTTTGTGGCAGTATCTGAAAATGGCATCTGAGAATGTTGAGAATAGCAATGGAGCACAGACGACTGTTGATTCACCACATATCAATAATCAGGATAATGTGCATCAGGAAGGTGTCAATCCTCATGCAAACAACAACACTGACCAAATGATGAATGATCAAATGTTCAGAGGCTTTATGCAATTCATGCAACAACAGGTGAAAGCGGCTCCTGTCCACAACGTAGGTGGAAATACTGGAAACTCTCAGGCGGTCACCGCTAAACAGTTTAAGGAGCTGGGACCACCGGAGTTTAAGGGAGAACCCAAACCACTTGTAGCTGAAACATGGATAAAGCAGATCACCAAGATATTTGATGTCTTGGGTTGCTCCGAGGAGCAAAAGGTTCCCTTTGCCGCCTTTATGTTGCGAGGAGAGGCAGATTACTGGTGGGAATCGATAAAGCGTACTCAACCTGCCGCACTGAAGATGTCCTGGGAGAAGTTCCAAGAGCTGTTTAACGACAAATACTTTCCCGAAAGTATTCGTCACATGAAGGAGGTGGAGTTCATCAAATTGGAGCAGAATAATATGACCGTGTCGCAGTACGAGGCAAAATTTGCGGAGTTATCCCGGTTTGCGTCCCACCTGGTGGATAATGAAGAAAGAATGACGCGGATGTTTTTAAGAGGTTTGAAGCCGGAGATACGTCAACATCTTGTTTCTCATAAACTGTGTTTGTATTCAGATGTTGTAAATAGGGCTCAGTTGGTGGAGCGCGATAACGAGACAACGCAACCAAAAGAGAGCAGCCGGCAAAATGATAATACCAGTGAGAGCAGTCATCGAAGCGGTGACAACAAGCGTGGAGGGAATCAACAGGCCAGAAATGGTAACCACTTCGGTGGTAATCAGGGCCAAAACAATAAGAATGGACATTTCAAGAAGAGGAGATTCAACAATGATGGAAAGACGTCAGCACCAGCACCTGTCGTTAAGGAAGGAGAACGACCACCTATCATATGTTTCAAATGCGGAGGGGAGGGGCACATCAGTCCAAACTGCGCGATGCCGTCCAAAGCATGTTATAATTGTGGAAGAGAAGGTCATTTAGCCCGATTTTGTCGTTTACCGAAGACAAATTCAGCTAGGATGGAGGCACCAAAAGCCGTCCCAGAAAAGTCAAAACCGGTTGTGCAAGGGAGAGCGTTTGTTGTGAACTCCCAGAGAGCAAGGAACCCGAATGAGGTCATCACGGGTAAGCTTATTATAAACTCTAAAGAAGTTTATACTTTATTTGATACCGGTTCAACCCATTCTTTTATTTCTCCTACTTGCGCTCATCGATTAAATTTGATTCCGGAGAAATTAGACTTTGACTTATCTGTGGAAACTCCGTTGGGAGAAACCTTCATTACCTCCACTGTTTATAAGTCTTGTTTGGTTCAAGTTGGTACCCACACATTACCTATCGATCTGATTTCATTAAAAATACTTGCATTTGACGTGATTCTAGGGATTGATTGGTTAACTACTCATTATGCAAAAATTGATTGTTTTCGTAAGGTTGTTAGTTTTCATATTCCTAATCGACCTATTATGCGAATTCAAGCAACCAAACCATTAAAATCAATCGCTGTCATCTCAAGCCATAAAACTATTCGTTTATTGAAAAACGGATGTCAAGCTTTCTTAGCTCATGTCACAGATCTAAACAAAAATACGTCAGTTTTGAATGATATTTCTATTGTTAATAAATTCCCTGACGAACTTCCTGGCCTACCCCCAGAGCGTGAAATTGAATTTTGTATCGATCTTGAACCCGGTACAAAACCCATTTCCAAAGCCCCATATCGAATGGCTCCTATTGAACTTCAGGAGTTAAAGATCCAACTGCAGGAATTGTTAGACATTGGCTTTATTCGTCCTAGTACTTCTCCTTGGGGAGCTCCTGTTCTATTCGTGAAGAAGAAAGATGGAAGTATGCGACTTTGTATTGATTATCGGGAGTTGAATCATGTCACCATCAAAAACAGGTACCCATTGCCACGTATTGATGACCTGTTTGACCAGTTGCAAGGAGCACAATTCTTTTCAAAGATCGATCTTCGTTCTGGATATCATCAGCTGAAGGTTAGAACTGAGGATATTCCAAAGACGGCTTTTAGAACTCGGTACGGGCATTATGAATTCCTAGTCATGTCCTTTGGATTGACTAATGCTCCTGCTGCCTTCATGGATATGATGAACCGGGTATTCAAGGAATATTTGGATCACTTTGTGGTCGTCTTTATTGATGACATCCTTATTTATTCCAAAAGCCGTGAAGATCATGAGCAACACTTGAGGCTGGTACTCCAAAAGCTTCGTGAATACAAGCTTTATGCCAAGTTGAAGAAATGCGAGTTCTGGCTGGAGGAGGTAGCATTCCTTGGGCACGTAGTATCAAGTCGTGGAATATCGGTTGACCCGGCAAAGATTGAAGCTATTCAAAGCTGGGAGCAACCTAAATCAGTGACCGAGGTACGTAGCTTTCTTGGTTTAGCTGGTTATTATCGGAGATTCGTGGAAGGATTTTCTCGAATCGCTACTCCATTAACTCAGCTGACTCGGAAAGATACAAAGTTTGGTTGGAGCGAAGAATGTGAGCAGAGTTTTCAAGAACTCAAGAGGAGACTCATTTCAGCACCTGTTCTAACAATACCATCTGGCTCGGAGGGATTTGTCATCTACAGTGATGCTTCGAGCAAAGGGTTGGGATGTGTTCTCATGCAACATGGAAAAGTCATAGCCTATGCATCAAGACAACTCAAGGAATATGAGAGGAATTATCCTACTCATGATCTAGAGTTGGCAGCTGTTGTCTTTGCACTTAAAATTTGGAGGCATTACTTGTATGGGGAGAAAGTGGAGATCTTTACGGATCATAAAAGCCTCAAATATTTCTTCACTCAAAAGGAACTCAACATGCGACAACGACGTTGGCTTGAACTGTTGAAAGATTATGATCATACCATTCAATACCATCCTGGAAAAGCGAACGTGGTAGCTGACGCATTGAGTAGAAGATCATATGCGGGTACAAGTGCAATATTAACAACGCAAAGGCCCATTTTGTGTGACTTGCAAAGGATGGAGATAGAGTTGAAGACTCCAGGGACCCATGTGATGATGGCGAATATACGAGTAGAACCGACTTTAATCGATAAAGTTAAAGCTGCTCAAGCTACAGACCTGGAGCTGATGCGTATGAAGAAGAAAGTGCAAGAAGGTGCTATATCGGAAGCAAGAATCGATGAAGAAGGAATACTTCGAGTCAACTCCAGACTTTGTGTTCCTAACAACCCTGATTTAAAGTATGAAATCATGATGGAGGCGCACAACACACCGTTTGCAATCCATCCTGGAAGTACCAAAATGTATCATGATCTTCGTCATACATTTTGGTGGAGCAATATGAAGAGAGAGATAGCGTTGTTTATCTCAAGGTGTCTAACTTGTCAACGAGTCAAAGCGGAGCATCAAGTACCAAAAGGTCCATTGCAACCACTTGAAATTCCAGAATGGAAGTGGGAGCACATTACCATGGATTTCGTTACCGGTCTTCCTAGGGTTTCTCAAGGTATTGATGCGATTTGGGTCATTGTTGATAGATTGACCAAGTCTGCTCATTTCTTACCGATACGAGAAACTTATACACTTGAACGTCTTGCTCGTATGTACATAAACGAGATTGTAAGACTGCATGGTATGCCAGTATCCATAGTTTCTGACCGAGACCCAAGATTCACTTCACGATTTTGGGTTAGTTTACAAAAGGCTATGGGCACGGAGTTACGATTTAGTTCAGCATATCATCCTCAGACGGACGGACAATCAGAGAGGACTATTCAAACTCTTGAAGATCTATTAAGACTCTGTGTCTTTGACTTCAAAGGAAGTTGGGACAAGTTCTTACCATTGGTGGAGTTTTCCTACAACAACAGTTATCAAGCAAGTATTGGCATGGCTCCATTCGAAGCATTGTATGGAAGAAAATGTCGTTCTCCAGTATGCTGGGATGAGGTGGGCGAAGCAACGTTGTTGGGACCGGAGTTGGTACGTATGACTACAGAAAAGATTCAAACGATCCGACAACGTATAAAAACCTCACAAGATCGACAAAAGAGTTATGCTGATCTTCATCGAAAGGACGTGGAATTTGATGTAGGAGATCATGTGTTCTTACGTGTTGCTCCATGGAAAGGAGTTACGAGATTTGGAAAGAGAGGAAAGCTAAATCCTCGATTCATCGGTCCATTTTTAATCCTCGATCGAGTAGGAACTGTGGCTTATAGACTCGCTTTACCGCCAAGTATGTCTCGTGTTCATAACGTTTTTCACATATCCATGTTACGCAAATATGTGGAAGACCCGCACCACATTATTGAGTTAGAACCGGACGAAATAGCGGAAGATTTGACGTATGATGAAGTTCCTGTTCAAATCTTGGATAAGAAGGAACATATTCTACGCTCCAAGGTTATACCTCAAGTTAAAGTTTTGTGGAGAAACCACGATGTTGAGGAAATGACTTGGGAGTTAGAATCAGAAATGAAATCAAGGTATCCTTACCTCTTCGACATACCAGGTACGTACCCTAATTTCGAGGGCGAAATTTCATAAGAAGGGGAGGTTGTAAGACCCCAATTTTTATAAATAAAGATGAATTTTCTATAAATATCATTTTTATTATGGAGTTAATTTGATATAATGTTATAGTTGTGGGTAATATTTATAAATTTTGCAAAGTAAGCAAGTTGTTATAAAATATTCGTTTGGTCGGAGAATATTCTTTTTGTCGGGGAATATTCGTACGACGGCACAATCATTGGTGGACCCCACAACGGAATTATTGTCGGATTGAGAAAACGACAGAATTATCTTTCTATAAAAATAACGGCTGAGGTGTTACCGTTAAAACCGTTAAAACTGTTGAACTACTCGGTAGTAAAAGTACAGTAATACGCGTGGTTGCATAGTAGCACACGGTATTGATTATTGATGCTTACGTGAGAAGTCACTCAGCTATACTCAATTATTGCTACAGTAATTGCTGCATCATATCTCTTAAATTATTGTCATAGTATCATCTGTATAATATGTTATATTATTGAGACGTTGTGGTAAGTTTGGTTATTTTATGGGGGGCCATATGTCATCATCTAAGAGTCTCTTCGTCAATAGTAATTACCGTCGTCAATAGTAATTACCGTCGTCAATAGTATTTACCTTGGTCAATAGTAATTACTTTCGTCAATAGTAGTTGTCCCTTCAATATTACCAAGAGTCATTTGACCCTTCGTTAAGACCAAGAGTCATTTGACCCTTCGTTAGGACCAAGAGCCACCCTCAGTTTTTCTATAAATAGAGGCCTAGGGCTTCATTATTTTTCACGAATTCATTCAAGCTATAGAGAGAGAAAGTATAGAGAGAATAAGAGAGAGAGAATAAAAGTATTCTGCTACATCACTTTTTCAATATCCAGTTCTTTTAAGGTAGGGAATATTATTTCTTTTATATTCATGAAGAGAACTTCTGTTATTCCATTTGTTATTATTCTGTTGGAATAACCAGTATACGCGGTCTACCCTATACTTGGTGACATTCTTCTATTATTCTGTTGGAACATCCTGTCTGTGTGTTTTACACCGGACCTGGTTCCGTTTATTATTCTGTTGGAACATCCTGTCTGTGTGTTTTACACCGGACCTGGTTCCGTTTTATTATTATTCTGTTGGAATATCCTGTCTGTGTGTTTTACACCGGACCTGGTTCCATTATTTATTATTCTGTCGGAATATCCTGTCTGTGCGTTTACGCCGGACCTGGTTCCATTATTTATTATTCTATTGGAATAACCTGTCTGTGCGGTCTATCGCATGCATGGTGATTTCTTTTGTTATTCCATTCTTTATTGTACTCAGTTGGTTAAGTTTTGACTTCTATACTCCATGAAATTTGTGGAATATCCTTGATAGTTGCGTTTCATCCAGTATCTTTTCAAGAAAATATTCTTCTAAGCATTCTTGAATTTTACTCCACAATGCAGTATCATGTTGACAATTTGGACGTTGTTAATTCCTGGATAAATTAATTCTTGAACTTGTTTTATTGAATTCTTATATCATTGTCATCATCCTCATGTTTATAAAATGTTGAAAGTCATCTGTGGCATGTATTGCATAGATGGACTTGGTATGATTATGACCAGGGATTATTCGGTATAATCATGACCGTAATGTTACAAATGATGTGGTAAAAGTCCTCATTGGCCCGTAGTGCATTGATGGACAGTTGTTGGCATGATCATGACCATTAAT
Source organism: Panax notoginseng (assembly GCA_016801055.1). NCBI lineage: Eukaryota > Viridiplantae > Streptophyta > Magnoliopsida > Apiales > Araliaceae > Panax > Panax notoginseng. The sequence continues at coordinate 293,307,854 of CM029012.1, read as the reverse complement.
GAATACACGAATATCCTTGGCCGTAGTGCAGGGGTGATTCGATGATGTGGATTATTTTATTAAGCTGAGTCTCAGCGATTACAGTGTTGAAAAACTTTTTAAATCATAAAAGATAGTAGAGTTTATTTTCTACTTGACTCTTTTAATGGATTGCTTGTTCCGCTACAGTTAAACTTGATGTCTATTATATTTTATCAGTTTAACATTGTTGAAGGCTAATGATAATTTATTCTGCATTATCTTAGTCATAATATTTCTTACTGGGCTAGTTGAGCTCACCCTTTCTTTCACTGTTCTCTTCAGGAAATGAGAACGTAGCTGAGACAAGTCGGGGTACGGAGTGATGGTCCGAATGATAGTATTAGTTAGTAGTCCTCACTATTCTATGTAATGGTGTGTTAATAAATGTAATGAGGACTCCTTTTGAGTATGAATACTCTCTAGAAGATAATATTTGTATTCAAACTCACAGTTTATGTTTTGTCGTATTGTACACGACAGATGTATTAATCAGTTGTATTTGTATTCTGTACTATGTATCTGACGACCCAAGATGGGTGATGTATACCTAATTTTGGGGGCGTCACAGCATAAATATTTTTTGAATAATAATTATTAGGGTGTTCTTATTGATATTTTTGTTAAAGTGGATATTTTTTGGTGTTCGAAACATATTTTGTACCAATACCTCTATTTAGTAATAACTTCTCAATTAGAATACAAATAGTTTGGTTCCAAGTCTATTCTTAAATAGAGGTTTTACTGTAAATAAATTCGTATAGTTTTAAAAAAGTTTTAAGATTATGTGACTATAAAGCTCTTATTTTGACACGGATAATATATATATATATATATATATATATATATATATATAGAGTCCGGATCCAGTCCGGGATCCCGGACTCTATAAAATCCGGACCTTTATTTATTTATTTTTTTTGCTTTTTTTTTTTGAAACAACTAAAAAAAAAATAATAATAATTATGGAATTGAAATTTTTTCATAATACAGTATTTTGGGTGTGATTTGGGTACGTATAACAAAACATGGTGGTACTGTCTGTGCAGACTGTACCACCACTTTTTGGTATAGGTATTCAAAACACGTCCAAAACATTGTATTATGAAAAAATTTCAGTTCCATAAAATATTAAATATTTATTTTTAGTTGTTTTAAAAAAAAAGCAAAAAAAAATAATAATAATTTGGGTCCGTATTTTAGGACCTGTCCGGGAGTCCGGACAGGATCCATTGTGTATATATATATACTAGTAATTGCTCGGGCCTGAAGGCACGTCGTAACGAAATTCTCGTTTCAACAATCTCACTTTCATATCCTTTCTCTCCTCCTTCCTCTCCCACGACCCTTTTCCACCCAAATCAATTAGAATGAATCTGAACCGTACTTGTGCTTTCTCGCCCAAATTCAAAATGAGTTATATCTTATTAATATATATATGTGAGTTTTCATCCGTAGCAACCAGTTGGAAGTACTATTCCAAAAATCACACTTAAGGTCTTTCATAATAAAATCTAAGGGCTAAGATTAAATAGGACGTTTCATTGTTGCTAGAAACTCTAGCGGCAAGTCGGTTATTATTCTAGAAGTCATATTATTATTATTATTTTCTAAAAAGGACGTATTCAAATAATATTTGCCAAAGAGTAGTGCGATCGACACAAAATATTTTACAAACTGTTGATATGGCATATTCCACCTCAGCGTATTGATCAACAAATTATTTCAATGTAGTATTTGGTCCCACACAATATGCTGAGGTAGAATATGCCACATCAGCAGTTTAAAAAATATTTATAAAATAGTTTGTCTCTAGCATTATTTATCTGTCAAATACCACAAACACGTGGTTCCTCCAAATCCTCGGGGCATCATGATCATTCACTTACACGTGGCACTATGGGGTAACAAGAACCGACGGTAGCTGGTAAACAACCCATCTTAATTTACTTTCCCAGTCACTTTAAAAAGGTGTCGAGTAACCAAGGTCCGAGCTAGTGTCCCTTCCTTTGTTCACGGCAAAAAACACTTTTATCCCATTGTGTTTATTGAGTTATAAGCATTGAGTAATTGTATTTTAAAAAAATACAATTAGCCCATTAAAAATTGGACGGACGTTAAACTCTTTGTTCTATTTTCATACTTGGCTTTTAAAAGAAAAATGAAAAAACAATAAAAAGCTGATATGGCTTCCAACGTGGATTTTTATTCTCTTTCCTCTTATTCATCTACAACCCAGCAAATTCTCTCTTCTGTTCTTCATCTTCAACCCATAAAATCAATTCAAATTACTTGCATAAATCAGCTTCTTAAGTACAAAACTCATAATGGAGTAGCAATTTTCTAAATCTCACCACTTTTTCAAACCCAACGATTTCAAAGCCAATGATCAATTCAATCCCCTCTAATTTTCTAAATCTCATCAGAACTTTAAAAACTAAAACCCACAAGTCAAAAAATTCTCAGATCTAGGAGTAGCAACAGATGAGCTTGATGTGTTCTCATATTTGTGCCCAAAAATTCTCCGAGAGCAGGGGAGATCGATTGGGATTTCAATATTCTCTGTGTTCATGATCTCACCCACTTTACACAAATGTAGCCAAACAAAAACTCACCAAAACCCTAGAATTCTCACCCCTTTCTCATTTTCAATACCCATTGAAACTAACCTCATTTACCCATAACTCAACACAAGCCCACAAAATCCATCTTTCTCTCTCTAAAACCTCACCCATCTAGTACAAAGTACAAACACCATTTTCTCTCTGTGCTTATATAATATTGGTGTGTATAAATATATGTAGAATGTAGATATATACATATGCATTCATGAGTTGGGTCTCCAGGGACAATCTTGGGGTGGTGGTTAATGGGGTGTTTTATTTCTCGGCTGGCCGCCAAATTTTCCTTCTTTCCTCCTTCGCCAGCGACCAGGTCAAAAAACGGGACAACGACAAGCTAGTGGAGTCGCGATGTAAATCGATTATCAAATTCTTGTTGAAGATTCATGGCAATAGAGTGATTTGAAATTAATGTCATGCAAGTTGCATCTTTTAAGTTAATTAAACTATTTATGCATATTTGTTATGATTGGTTTTTAAATTCCTTGAGTTCTCACTTTTATAATGCACATATTACCTCCGTTTATTTAATTAAGTATTGGTTTTTAATTCATATTAAAATTTTGTGACTAAATAATTTACATTACTATATAAATTGATATGTTACCAAGTACATGTTGCTACAAATCAATTGCAATGTTTGCTTCTACATCGAAATAAGCCACTATTTTTTTTTAAAAAAAATAGATAAAGAAAAAAATTTGTAGAATCATATTTGTACATAAACCAAACGAAGCTCAAAGTGGTAATGAGGCCAGTGGCGAATCTATTAAGAGGGAAGAGTAGGCGGTGCCTATGTTTTATTTTTTTAAAAAAAATTTATAGGTATAGGGACAATGACAAAAATAAAACTTGATAAACTTAAACTTATAGAGGAAAAAAAAAACTTAAACTACTACTACGATAAAAAAACTAAACAATGTATTCAAACTCTCGCTCGTTAAGTTTTAGCCCTTCACTTTAGTTTTCAGCTTAAAAAAATCCGCCCCTGCTAAGAACGGATCTTAGATCCGCCCCTGTATATATAGTTACGTGTTAATTACTAATCATATGTTTATAAATTATTTTTTGCATTAACATAATCATTAGTTTTGGTTTTATTTTTTCATTTATTAATAATAAGATTGTAAAGCTTTCAGATTTTTCAATATAATTTTATACAAGTTACAGATTTTTTGTTTGGAACAAATTTAACTTAAATTATAATACAAGAAGGAAAAATGGGCATCGCCCCTGCGTTCATGCTAGGTGAGGTAAAGATTGGAAAAGAGTCTCCATCCATGCTCCATATATAAGGGTTCTGCAAATCCAATACAACACAGAAGCTTTCTTCCCCTCTTCTTTTTCTTGTTTTTCTTTTTTTTCCTTTTCTTTTTCGTCTGCCTCAAAAACTTGTCACACCTTTAAATTCATCACATATTCCACTTGCACAAAGAATACCACTTGCACAAAGAATACGAATCTGAGTGGATATATATATATATATATATATATATATATATATATATATATATATATGTGTGTGTGTGAGTGTGTGTGTGTGTGTGTGTGGATTCAGACTGCTGACAAATCCGCTCTCAAACAGTGATTTCTCTGGTCAAGCGGCCTTTATTTAGGCGGATTTTTTGGTCTGGCTTACTGTAATAGCAGCTGCTCCCCGAGGAAGGAACTTGTTTTGGTAAATAACATTCTTTGTTACGGTAGATCCCATACCAAAACGGAAGTAGCATTTCGTTTTTATAAAACTAGCTCTGAAATTAGAAAAGAGAATAATTCTCATTGACAAATTAATATTAATATATAAAAACAGGAAAAGCAATTCTTTCAATTAAAAAACTCATCTTCCAACTGAAAAACTCACCGGATCAATCCTTAATTAATTAATGCTACGTTTGGATCGGTGAAATAGGAGGGAGAATGGAATGCAAAAGGCTGTTTGGTTTGTTTATTCCGGCTGGAATGATATATTCCTACTGGAATGATAATCTCCTTAATATTATATTTTTCATTCCTGTCAAGTGTCAAGGGACAAGGGGTCCAGAATAAACCATTTCATTCACTAATTTTAGTCAATTGACAGTAATACCCCTCTAAAATATAGGGCTTTTACCGATTGATTGTATATTCGATCGATCGAAGAGAGAAGATGAGAGACCGATCTTGGATGAGATCGGTACATGACCACTGTTAACGCCAAGATCTTTGATGACGTCCCAATCACGTAAGACGCCCTAATCCTGCACAGAAAACACGATCAACACCAAAAGCTTGACGGCTGGACCGTCGGGGGATAGCTCCGGCGTGAGAGTCAATACAGGTGTTCAAGGTTTAACAATGGAGGGTGTAAAATGTCTAGTGTGTTGAGCTAGATAGAAAGTGTATGCGTACCTTTTGTTAGGAGACCCCCTTGCGAGGTTATACTCTCATGCTCGGTTTTTTGTGCCACCAACCGTGATCTGACACCCCCTCTCAGTCACCCCTTGTTCCAGCCGACTGCATGCAGGTTATCACCTTTTTTCCACTGTTCCTGCCGTCGGCCGGATAAGATCCCATCCACATTAATGATCTGCAGGCGCTTGGTCAACTGCCCTCCTCCCCTCATCATTACCAGTCAAAGTCTTAGATATTAAAAGATCTTATGGGCCGGCCACTTGACCCAGCCCATTATTAACGGGATACAATAAAGGCAATATAAATGTTAGGCCCAATGACTATAAGACTTAGTGATAAAGGTCCACTAGGCTAATTAAACGGATGGGCCCAATTAGTCAGGCCCAATGAAAGAAATATCAGGCCCCAACATTGCCCCCTAGTCTTTTATTAAACAGGATGTTTAGTGGAAGACTGACTGCAAATAGCGCGAGTCCACAGGACGAAAGGGCCCACTGGGCGCCAGCCTACCTTGGATAACCCACCAAAGCCAAAATCAGACGTTACCCTTTCCTCTCCCTCATCATTATCCCCAATTAATGCGCCGCCCTCGGCTCTCGTGCAAATTTTGAAAAAATCATTTGCTATAAAAGCCGCTGCCCATTCTCCTTGGAGGGTTCCCTGCCATTTCGAATTCATAAGAGCTTATTGTCTTCTCCTCCTCAAATCTCTTCATTTTCTCTGTAAGTTCTCAACAATGGCATCCCAGAACCCCGATACCAGTTCTCCCCTTCGTGTCGCCCCCATCTCCACCGTGACCCTTCACCCCAATCCTGACAAAGAGGTCCCGGGCTCAAACCCCCAAATCAATGCCGCGAGTAAGGAAGCTCCGTCCATGGAACCACTCCCCAACCCATCTGATTTTTTTCAGAACGAGGAAGACTTTCCTCATGTCAACACCCCTTCCACTGTCAATGAAACTGAGCTCTGCAACATCAGAGCTCGCTATCAGATCCCGGATACCCACAGGGTACGGATAGCGGCTCCTCACGAAAGGATGTATCAGCGTCCCGATGGCTGGATCGCCGTTCCGGCAACCTTTCTGGAGAAGGGGGTGAGGTTCCCTCTTCACGCCTTTTTGATCACCCTCTTAGGGTTTGTTGGAGTGGGGTTTGCCCAACTGGTGCCGAACTCGTACATCCACATACTGGCTTATATAGCCTTCTGCTACGAGATAGGAGTTCCTCCTGCTGTGGATTCCTTCTTCACCCTCTTCTCTGTGGGGAAATCACGGGAGAAAGGCTTCAAGGTGCTAAGTAAGATAGCCCCCAAGCCCAATGCCAGGATCGAGAAACGGTCTCTAATGGATACTCCTTCGAGCAACCGAGGATGGCATAACAAATGGTTCTTCGTCAACGGGCCCGAAATCTCTTCTGTTCCTGACTGGACCACTTCTGATCGCGTCTCTGCAGACTTCGGAGACATATCCGAGGAGCGCATAAGAGAAATGACGCGCATCATAGAGAAGATACCCCTGAAGGAGTGGAGCTTCGGCCTCTTGGGCAAACAAGCCTGGTTGTATGACCACAAGTTGTCTCTCATCAAGCCGACTTCGACCGATCGGAGGGACTTGGATAGGTACCTTTCTGGCAAGCCTTCATCCCCTTCCACTGAAGTTCCCCAAGAAGAACTTCCGGCCTCGGAGGCCCAGGATGCAGAGGTCTCCCGTGGATCAGAACCTGCCGAGGAGCCTAGCCGACCTCGACAGAAGAAGAGGGCGGTTCGGAAAGTCCGGTCAAATCCTCAAGGAACTCAATCAACTTCTACAGCGAGTCTGATTGACTTGCCTGCGACCGAGCGAATGCAGGCTCTACGGATAAAGAAAAGGAGGACTCACGTGACTCCTCTGTCTGCCGATGAGCTTTGAGTTCCTCGTCCTGCTGCAGTCGAGCCTCCCCCCGTCATCCCTGTGGAGATCCACGTTTCAGAAGATGAGCTCGAAAACCTGAATGAGTCTCCTCTTCTGTCTCGTAAAAGGAAGCAGTCCTCCAAGGATCAACCAGCACCGCCCCCTGAACCATCAGTGCCTTCTCCGCCGAGGCCCTCTTCCTCCACCTTCCGGCGAGAAGCTGTATCTTCTCCCACTGTATGGCCTGATTTTAACGAGAACTTTCCTTTTCAGCTGTTTTACTCCTTTGTTCGGGAGACCGATGACCATCGGTTCGGAAACAGTTCGATCAGGGATTTGATCGAAGAGGGCATGAGTTACCAGGCTAAGGTGAGTTGGTTCAATCGAAATATTTAGGGATCATCTGTTTCTTCTACTAATTCACTTTAAATGTCCGCAGGCAAATGCTGTCTTCGGGAGACTTCTCCCCCGATACAGAGAGTCTGAAGCCGAAGAAGATGCGGCCAGGCGAGAGATGGCCACTATGGCTTCTGCTCTGGAGAGGGAGAGAAGGGCCCATGGTATCACTATCTTCAATAAAGAAGGCCTTCAGAAGGACTTAAATAAGTTGAAAGAACAGTTAGAGACATCCGAGGCCACCCATCAGCTGACCGTTACTACGAACATAGACCTGGTTCGTCGGAATGAGGTTCTTGTTGGGAGGAACGAGACGATGGTGAAGACCAATAAGAGCTTGGCTATACAAGTACACGACCTTGAGGCCAGGGATCTGAGACATCTGAAGGAGCGGGCAAAACTCGAAGAGGAGCTCCGCGAACTTCGGGCTCTGAGAGACTTGGGTCCTCCTCTAACCGGAGATCTCCGGAGGGAAATCCAACAAGAATACCGAAAATCTGCTGAGTTGAACGAGGAGATCATCCAGATGTTCTCGGATGGGTACGACGAATGCCGAAGCAAAGACAAGGCAAGACTTGTCGCTGCCAAGGTTGAACCGACTATCCTGGACTCTTCGGAAGACGAAGCCGATCACTGAAGATGGTTTTTTTTTTTTCCCTTAGCTGTAGGATTTTTGTAAAGCTTCTATCGCTTTGTAAACATCATTATGTAAATAAAACATCAGTGTTATCAGTACCGTCCTTTATGACTTCGGTTTTTTCGCTGTTTACCAACACTTCAATATGGATATAATTTGAAAAATATACAAGTTCCTCCGTGGGCCTAACTTTTAAACTGTTAATTAGCAACTAAGCAAGTCGTATAACAGGTAAGACGAAGCTAAATAACGCGGCCTTCCGAACTCAACACTTAGAAAGATTTAGGCAATAATAATAAAGTAAAGGAATACTTATTCGTTACCGAAGTGTGAGGTAGATGTCGCGAGGGATCGGACGAAGTTTGAATGACGATGCTTGTCTACCCCGAAGGGCCTGATAAGGTTCTTAGGATCACCGGACGGTGCGGTTATCATCAAATGGTCGACAAGTCTGTCCGAACCTTTTAGCTTTGGTGGCCATTGATTTTACCACCCTTGGTAAAAAACAATATAGGATCCAGGATTTGACTACCACACGGGGTATCAAATAGATTGGCTGCCATCGAATGGCCAGCGAGTCCTACCATACCTCCTTACTTCGGTGACCATTGATTTTACCACCCTTGGTAAAAAATAATATAGGATCCAGGATTTGACTACCACACGGGGTATCAAATAGATTGGCTGCCATCGAATGGCCAGCGAGTCCTACCATACCTCCTTACTTCGGTGACCATTGATTTTACCACCCTTGGTAAAAAACAATATAGGATCCAGGATTTGACTACCACACGGGGTATCAAATAGATTGGCTGCCATCGAATGGCCAGCGAGTCCTACCATACCTCCTTACTTCGGTTACTATTGATTTTACCACCCTTGGTAAAAAACAATATAGGATCCAGGATTTGACTACCACACGGGGTATCAAATAGATTGGCTGCCATCGAATGGCCAGCGAGTCCTACCATACCTCCTTACTTCACTGTGACATTAGGACAGATGCGAAGATCAGTTGTGAAAAAAGTGACTTTTTATTGATGATGAACGGTTATGTACAGACTTCCAGTGGACTGACTTGGTTTCTATTGAAAGTACTTTCGGAGCCTGCCTGCGTGCCATGTGTTCTGAATTTCGGATCCATCCAAGGCCTTCAGTCGATATGTCCCGGGCTTTGGTACTTCGGCCACTTCATACGGTCCTTCCCAGTTCGGCATCAACTTCCCAGTGTTCTGCGGTGTAGATGCTTCGGCCTCTCTGAGAACGAGGTCTCCCACCTCGAATCTTCGGAGCTTTACCCCTTTGTTGTAGTGCTTGGCGACTCTTCTTTGGTAGGCTGCTAACTTGATCATAGCCATTTCCCTGACTTCCTCTAGCAGGTCCAAGTTGGCTTTTAATCCCTCGTCATTGTAGATCTCACTGAACTGACTAACTCGAAGGCTTGGAGATCCAATCTCAACTGGGACTAAGGCATCAGTGCCGTAGGCCAGTCTGAAAGGCGAGTCCCCTGTTGTTGTCCTCGGCGTAGTCCTATAAGCCCACAATACGCTGAGCAGCTCTTCCGGCCATCTTCCTTTGGCTTCGTCCAATCTGCGCTTGATCCCGTTTAAGAGTGTTCTGTTAGTCACTTCGACCTGCCCGTTCGATTGCGGATGAGCCACTGACGTCTTCCTGTGCTGAACCCCCAGCTCCTTCAGAAAGCCTTCAAATTTTGATCCCACAAACTGACGTCCGTTGTCTGATATCACCACTTGAGGGATCCCGAAGCGAAACACTACGAATTCTTTTATAAATTTCAGACACTCCTGTTCCGTTATCAGCCGAAGTGGTTTCGCCTCGACCCATTTGGTCATATAATCAATGGCGACGATGACGAAGCTGACCTGCCCCTTAGCCTTCGGTAACGGACCCAGTATATCAACCCCCCAGACAGCGAAGGGTATAGGAGATAGAATCGAGTATAGCTCTTCCGGTGGCTGATGTGGGATCGGACTGTTGAGCTGACATTTATCACATTTTTTCACGTATTCCGTAGCCTCCTTGAAGATCGTTGGCCAGTAGTACCCCTACCGAAGAACTTTGTATGCCAGCGACTTAGCCGCCATGTGATCACCGCAGATACCCTCATGAACTTTCCGAAGGGCGTACTCTGCTTCGGACGGGACCAGACATTTCAATAATGGTGACGAAAATGCCCTCCGATAAAGATCCCCGTCAATGAGAACGAAGTTGGCACTTTTGTATTTGACCTTTTTTGCTAACATCTGATCCGAAGGAAGGACGCCATCTGCCAAATAATTGATGTAGGGAGTCATCCAGCAGTCAGGTCGCTCGACACACATCACCGAGTCATGTTGAACACTAGGCTGCTGTAAGACCTCCAGATAGATTGACCCGTTGAACACGACAGCATCTGTAGTGGCTAACTTTGATAAGGCATCGGCAATAGAATTATCGTTACGCTCTATGCCTTGAAATTCGTGAAAAGCAAAGTATCGGAGTCGGTCTTTCAACTCTGCCAAGTACCTGATCATCCTCGTCCCCCGAGCTTCATATTCTCCTGATAGCTGCTTGACGACCAACTGAGAGTCACTATAGATACTCAATTTCTGGACTTCTAGGCTCTTCGCCAGCCGAACCCCAGCTAGAACGGCTTCATACTCGGCCTCGTTGTTAGTCGCCTTAAACCCGAATCTAATGGCTTGTTGTACCTTGAACCCTTCCGGACTGGTCAGAATAATCCCTGCTCCACTGACATTCACTGTGGAAGACCCATCTACATACAGTGTCCATGTATTCTGACCGTGCTGAAGAAGTGTAACAGTTCGATCAGATGTCCTCGTTTCTGGCGACTCGGCATCTGCCTCGGTAAAGGAACATTCTACCACAAAGTCGGCCAAAGCTTGTCCCTTGATAGCGGTTCGGGGATGGCATTCGAGGAAAAACTGGGACAATTCCATGGTCCATGCTGCCAATCTCCCCGAAACCTCCGGCTTGCCCATTACCTTTTTCAGTGGTTGATCTGTGTAGACGATCAAGAGCCTACCCTGAAAGTATTGCCGAAGCTTTCGGCTAGCAATTACTAAAGCAAAGGCAATCTTTTCAATATTTGGATACCTGGTTTCGGCGTCTCGTAGGACGTGACTGACGTAATAGACCGGGTGCTGCTTTCCGCTGATCTCCCGAATCAACACCGCTCCAACGGCTAAGGGACTTGCTGCAAGGTATAGATATAAGGTTTCTTTCGGAGTGGGTTTTACCAATAGGGGAGCAGAGGACAGATAGGTCTTTATGCCTTGGAAGGCTTCTTCACAGGGCGAGGTCCATTGGAAAGTTTTAGCGTTCTTCGGCCCTTTCAGTGTGTCGAAGAATGGTAGACACCTCTCTGCGGATTTAGACATGAACCTCCTCAGAGCTGCAATTCTACCGGTCAGGCGTTGGACGTCTTTAAATGATTGAGGAGTTTTCATGTCAAGGACTGCTTGAATTTTCTCCGGATTAGCTTCGATGCCCCTCTGACTGACCAGATACCCCAGGAACTTTCCCGCACCGAGGCCGAAGGTACATTTTGCGGGATTAAGCCTCAATTTGTGCTGTCGGACAGTCTGGAAACATTCCTCCAGATCATCCAAATGTTTCTGAACCTGCCCGCTTTTAACGATCATGTCGTCCACATAAACCTCCATATTCTTTCCCAGCTGCTTGTGGAAGATAAAATTCATCATTCTTTGGTAGGTTGCTCCAGCATTTATAAGACCAAAGGTCATCTTCTTATAGGCGTATACCGAACGGTGTGTAATGAAAGCTATCTTCGGGATATCTTCCCTACACATAGATATTTGATGATAACCTGAAAAAGCATCCATAAAGCTTAGTAGAGCATAACCTGAAGTTGCATCAATAAGTTGATCAATATGGGGTAAAGGATAAAAGTCCTTCGGGCAAGCTTTATTTAGGTCGGTGTAATCAATGCAAACTCGCCATTTTTGGTTCTGCTTCTGCACCAATACTATATTGGCCATCCACTGTGGGTAGTCGATCTCAAAAATAAAATCAGCAGCCAACAGCTTGGCGATCTCTTCGTCAATTATCTTCTGTCGCTCGGGTGCGAATATCCGCCTCTTTTGCCGAACAGGCTTCTTCGAGGGATCTACCTCCAATCGGTGCTCAGCAACCCTTCTGCTAATCCCAGGCATGTCCTTCGGTTCCCATGCAAAAATGTCCGCATAGCTGCGAAGGAGCTCCATAAGATTTGTCCGAAGAGGCTCTGGTAGACCCAAACCAATTTTTACTGTCTTGTCCGCTTTCCCGAGGACCAACTCGATCTCCTCCGTCTCCCCCGCAGGTGTTACCGATGGCTCGGAACTGCTTTCAGTGAAGGGCTCAATCTCGATTGCCATGGTTTGTTTCTGTTTGCTAACCCCCACTCCGGAAGAGATGCACGCATTCCGATAACAGCGTCGGGCTAGATCCAAATCCCCAGCCACCTCTCCGACTCCGTGCGCTGTGGGGAACTTAATCTTGAAATGGGGGATGGAAGTCACGGCTCGGAGAGCCGTCAGGGTAGGTCTTCCCAGTATAGCGTTGTAAGCCGAATCTACATGCACAACATAGAATTTACACATTATTTCCGCCTGCTGAGGGGCTGTGCCGAAGACCACTGGGAGTTCGATAGTGCCCGCAACTTTGACCGGATCGTTGCTGAAACCATATAGAGGAGCCTCCTGCCCAACTTCCATCTTTCGCCCTTCAAGATGCATTCTTTGATATGCGTGGGCATACAGAATATCCACTGAAGACCCGTTATCTATCATCATACGCTTCATGTCTACCGAGCCCACTTGCGCGGTGATCACTAATGCTCCCTCATGTGGATCAATGGGCTCCAAAGGATAGTCCGTGTCTGTAAAAGATATAATAGTTCTGAGAAATGGTCTATCCGTCTTTGGAGAGGCACCTGATATGGACATAACCGAATCCAGATACCCCCTTCTCTTTCTTCCTACCAATTTCCCCGACGTTCCCCCTGTTATTACGTCGATGACATGCCTTGGTGGCGGGTTCGGGACGGGCTGCACAGGAGGATCCGTTCGAACTGACTGAACGGTGCGGTCGGCACCTTGGTGACTCTTTTCGGCCACATATTGGACCAACAGACCGCTCTGGATCTTTTTTTCCACAAAATCCTTAAGATTACAACACTCATTGGTGCCATGGCCTGCGGCTTGATGATAGTTACAATATTTTCGAGGATTGCCCTGCCCGGTCCTATAGTTGTCCCTCGGTGGCTCAAAGAACGGCTGGTTCCGGATTTGGTCTAGAATCACCGATCTGTCCGTGTTCAGTTTGGTATAAACCTTATTCACCTTCGGGGTCGAAGCGGGCGGACGAGCATCTCCTTGTCGCCACGAGTTGTTGAACTTCTTGGAACGACTCTCCGACCTACCACTGTACCCCCCAGTCTTCTTCGGATCATCCCGGGTTCTAGGGGCATCTGCCTCCTTCATCTGTTCCGTAGAGGAACGCTTCAAGCTACTCATAGCCTCTTCCACAACGATATAACCTTCTGCCTTGTCGAATGCCTCTGCCAGGCTTTTCGGGTGATTGAACATCAACTTTTTCACCAGCTTCTCCGACTTTACTAGGTCCAGACCGTTCTGAAACAAACCCACGGCTTGGAGATCGTTCAAATCAGACACCTGGCCAACGGCTTCTCGGAACCTCTTCACATACTGACCCAAAGACTCATCGGTGTACTGCCTGACCTGTGCCAAAGAGCCCGTGGGCTTCCCTCTCCTTCGGTTACTCCCAAAACGAGCATGGAACTTATCGTAGAGTTCGGACCATGAGGAAATTGAATCTGCCGGTAAATTTCCCATCCACTGCCTCGCGTCCTTTCTCAACGTCGTAACAAACATATGGCACTTAGCAGCGTCAGCGAAATCGTAGTAGTCCATCAACCGGTCAAATGCTTGGCTGTGGTCGTAAGGATCTCCCGAACCATCGTAACTTTCCATGTGAGGCAACTTCTTAGAGGTGTCCGCCTTCTCCTTAAGAATGTCCGAGGAAAACGGGGATGCTTTCTTTCCCGGAGTATTCTTCACCTGCTGGACCTCGGCCAACTGCTTCTGGAGTGCCTTCAGTTCTTTTACGAGGTATTCTACTCCTTCCGGCTGCGACGACACTCCCTTCTCCGACGACTCTCTCTTTCTCGGAGTAGGTCGGTCGTTGATCATAATACCCCCAATCTCCGAAGGACTTTCGCGACGACGGTCTTCTGAGCGAAGTACCCGACTTTCGGGTGTACGGCCCCCGGATCTGCTTCGCCTCTGGGTCCGACGACTGTGGTGGGAGTGTGTGACAATGAGTGCCCTCTCCATGCTCTCTGGAGTTCGTTCTCTGGATCGGCCTTTCCTACCACTTCGGGTCTGCCCTGTAGGGACGTCACGACGGAATGCTTCCTTCGATCTTTGAGGAGTAGGGCTCCTCGATCTTTCTCTCTCCCGATGTTGGCTTTGAAACCCACGTTCTGACTGAACCGGCTCCTTCCCGCTGCGATGCACACGCCTTTCAGACTGGACGTAACTCGATGCTTCATCCCTCAACTCCTCCATCCGGGACATCTGCTCGGCTATATCCTGCCTCTGTTTTATGAGTGACTCCATGGCCCTATCGGCCTCTTCCGCCATCTTAGCCAATCGGGAGGTCTTCTCGTCGTGGTCTAGCTGTTTCCGGCTTCGGCCGGATTCCTTATCCGTCGTGAAGATTAACTTTCTCTTAGCTTTGCCCACGGCTCTTGGACGAGAGTCTCCATGTGACCGCTTGGAGGCTGTGCTAGCATGAGCACTTAGTGTGGGCCTCAAACGATCTCTAACAGAAACTCGTGGCGGTGAGTCACCAACAGTCATCGGTTGTCCTTCAGGCGTGTCTGCTCTGCTCTTCCCCATCCTGAGAGCGTGGAACAAATAAATGTTTGTGATTGAAAGCTCTGAAACACTAGAACTCAGCCCTCCTTCTAGCGCCAATGTTAACGCCAAGATCTTTGATGACGTCCCAATCACGTAAGACGCCCTAATCCTGCACAGAAAACACGATCAACACCAAAAGCTTGACGGCTGGACCGTCGGGGGATAGCTCCGGCGTGAGAGTCAATACAGGTGTTCAAGGTTTAACAATGGAGGGTGTAAAATGTCTAGTGTGTTGAGCTAGATAGAAAGTGTATGCGTACCTTTTGTTAGGAGACCCCCTTGCGAGGTTATACTCTCATGCTCGGTTTTTTGTGCCACCAACCGTGATCTGACACCCCCTCTCAGTCACCCCTTGTTCCAGCCGACTGCATGCAGGTTATCACCTTTTTTTCACTGTTCCTGCCGTCGGCCGGATAAGATCTCATCCACATTAATGATCTGCAGGCGCTTGGTCAACTGCCCTCCTCCCCTCATCATTACCAGTCAAAGTCTTAGATATTAAAAGATCTTATGGGCCGGCCACTTGACCCAGCCCATTATTAACGGGATACAATAAAGGCAATATAAATGTTAGGCCCAATGACTATAAGACTTAGTGATAAAGGTCCACTAGGCTAATTAAACGGATGAGCCCAATTAGTCAGGCCCAATGAAAGAAATATCAGGCCCCAACAACCACAAATTACAGATTGATTTCATCTCAAATTTATCAGATCTCAGATCCTTGGCTAATCGTTTTTATTCTTTCTTTCTATTTATCAGGTAATTATCAAGTTCCTCCAAAGCTTTATCAAATAGCTTTCAAGTCTCTTTATAATTCTGGTATGATTTTTGATTATTGATATATATCCATCTATAAATGGAGATAACTTTTTGATCGTATTTTTTGCTTTGATTTTGTGGTGATTTTGACTGTTATTTTATGACAAGTAATTTGTTTTGGTTTCGTCTTCTTCTTCAGTGGATCTAGACTTGATTTTTTTTTCTCCTTTTTATTTTTTTCTGATGATTTTCGATGAGTTTCATGTAAATGAATTGGATATTGATAGAAATTGTGGACTCAATTATGAATTTAACAGAACAAATGAAACAATTTTGTAGCATACTAAAATTTACAGATTTGGAATGGCATGGGATGTGTATATATTATCACAATTATACCAGATAAACTCATTTTACTACTATAAATTTGATAGCTCTTTTATGTTTCAACTTTCATTGATTTTATTTAGCCATACTTAGTTTAGTTTAGCTGCTGCGATATCAACATATTTCTGTTGTAACAGTGTACTTTGTTTAAGAACTTTAGCAGTTAGGAACTGGAAATATGGTATGCTTCGGGTGTAATGTTCATTTGTTGAAATTCTATGACCAAGTCCCACTTTCAAGCTTCAGTTCATTTTGTTTTTGAAATTGTTAATCAGCTACTTGGTTGTTTGTTTTATGTGAAGAAGAAGGGTTTCTATTATAAATCTAATTAGCAATTTGCATTAACCACGAGAAGTTTATATCTATATATGTGTGTGTGTTTATATTTTATGTGCAACTACTACATGTGTCTATTCAATGAATATTTAGTTCTATTGCAGTTTCATCTTTCATGGGATGCATTTGTAGTGTTGTGCCAGTCATTGGCGAAGACAGGAACTTTTGTTAGTGGGGTCGAAATTATTACTGAGTTACAAATAATTTGGCGGGGGTTCGGGGGCGCTGCCCACGAGCCAATTTTTTTTTAATACTTTATACTTTTGAGTATATATATATATATATATATATATATATATATATATTATATTACAATAAAAATATAATAAGTAATAATATATGGTATATATACACTATATTGACTCATAATAGACTTTTTTAATCACAACTGTTCATAAGTAAGTAATTTATTATTTATTTTTAAAAATAATATAAATTAGATTATTATTTAGTTTAAAATATTATAGAGAGAAATACATATATTGAGAAGATATAAGTCATATGTGGTTAAAATTTGATTGACAAAGTTGTAAATTTTCAATTTGACCCCGTATAATAGAAAATTTATAAAATTTTAGTGGGGTCAATTTATATATAATACTTAAAAAATTTTAAATTTATCTTACATTATAAAGTAATTTTTTTTTCTAGTGGGGTCGATTGACCCCACAAAGTTCTATGTGGCTTCGCCACTGGTGCCAGTACCAAATATGTATTAAAAGTGGTACATTGCGTTTGCAGTAGCAAAAATAGTTTTGGGCATTTTCATTTTCAACTGTAGACTTAATTGCTTATACTTTATTTTTTACTGTGTACTTGCAGTTGTGTGATATCAACTGTGATATTTTAATTGCTTATCCCTCTGTTTTTTGCTCTGCCATTGTGATGTTTATATGCCTTGGTATATGTTTGGATATTCCTGATGCATTAGTATAGTCTGGATATTCATGTTGCATATGATTATCAAAAGTTCTGGGGTTAGGAGACAATCCAGTGTGTTGTGTGAAATTTGTTGTCTGACTACTCCAACTAGATTCTTTTTTATTTGTTTATTTAAGTTGAGGGGTTTCTGTACTATTATATATGTCTTGCTTGTAATTTTTTTGATGACCTTTTCTCTAACTTGTTTTAGGTGCACCAAAAGAGAGCAAAGCGGCAAAATAAGACATTTCTAAATTATTTGGATCTATGTTATATGTTTGGCAAGGATAGAACAACTGGGAGAGATGCTCTATCGGCTCTAGAAATGATCGAGTTAGATAAAGAGATCCAAACAAATGATATGTTGAATCATCTACTCAATTTGCTAACTTTCTTGGATTGGAGGCTTCATTAAATGAGCAACGCAAAAAATCTCAATAATGCGTTGAGTAATGTGCCCAGTCTAACTGATAGTGAACGTAACAAGGTCATGTGCGAGTTTGCTCGTGAGGAGGAGTTGATGGTGGTATTCTTTAGGCTTCCCGATGAGCGAAAAGAGGGTTTTGTCAAGGATTTATTAGGTGGAGTATTATATTAGTTGTTTAGATATTTTACTATGTTGGTTATTGAATGATGATATTGGGATTTTGTATTAGATTTATTAATGGGATGCATTACTAGTTGAATAGACGTTTCATTAAGTTATTGGTTGTTGAATGAAGTTATCCGATATGTTATTGGATTTATCATCATTTTATATTATTAAATGGGGTGCTATATTAGTTGATTTAGGTTTGTTGGTTGTATTTTATTTTACACTACTTATCTTTAGTTTTTATAAATTAAAATAAAGTTAATTCTAGAGAAATAAAAAAAAATTATAAGTGAAAAATTATTAGTAGAAAAGAATTTTTTTTATGTTAAAAAGAATTTTTAACTATTCAAATTATTGATGAAAAATTCACATGTTCACTAAATGGTGAAAAAATATTAGATTATTTTTATTTTTGGAACAATGAATGCTATTCAATATAATAAATTTATTGATCGGTGTTGATTTGTTGATTTTAATTATAATATCCATAACTATAAAAATATAGTGTATTTGATGAAATTGGAGAAAATGTATAATAGAAGGGATCCAAAGAAATATATAACAAAGCATTAAACTAGACATTTTGGATATTTGTTTAAATTATTAGACTGATATATACAAGCCTCCCGACTTTTACTGAATGATTCGCATTTAACTAAAATAGGACGAAAATTTTAACAGTTTCATTCAACTTCAATACTATGTGAATCATTACATTTCTTCGATCCAAACATAATATAGGTATCAACTTTTAAAACTTAGGGGCCACATGATTTATCATTAATTTTATATCAGAATTGTCAATGAACAAATTTATACGTTAACAATATTGTTGTCCTTAATAGGTGAGACCTAAAGACGTGACTTTAAAAAAAAAAACCAACATGAAATTTTGAGTTGGTAATGGGTTATTCAATCTTTTCAGTTTATTCCTTAAAATCTATGTTAACAAAAATATCAAAATTATGTATAAAAAAGTGGACTTAATTATTTCTAATTAATTCAATTAAAAAAACAATATTTTAAGTCAAAAGTTAAAGATTGGAATTAATTTTATTTTGTTCTTTTTTTAAGAAATTTAGTTTTAATTTTTATGTAGAAATTAATTATAAAAATTTTAAAATTTTTGTATATAGTTTTTACTAAATTTGTTTACATAGATATTGGGTCAGATGAAATTAATTACGAAAATTTGATTTAGATTATGATACAATAAAAAGCAATAAACAGAAAACACTAAATAATCTTTTGACTAGTGTAAAAAAATATTGATGTCACGTCATTTACTATCACACCTAAGAACAATATTGTTCACATACAAAAATGTACAGGGAGAATAATGAAATAAAAATTATATAGGGACAAAATTAAAACTAAAGCAAGAGCTCAGGATAAAAGGGATTATTTTGCCTAACTAATCCATTGTGGGATTCATTTTTTAGACCAACCACAGGAAAAAATTTACAGTCTCACTTTCAGTTTGCCAGAAAATCCAGCATTTTCTCAAAAAGCATAAACAAATTCCGAAAAACATTTTCCACCTACATATCTTCCCATGGAACATGTTGCCTTCAAGAAGATAAGAGATAATGAATCGACCAGGTAGTTCCACAAACCTGGCAGTCCGTATCAAGTATACAGATGCACAGTAAGTTCCGTGTACCTCTTAATCAGACCAAACATTCCAGTAATCAACTTGGAGTAGCCACCAACTTATACACAACTCACACGGATAATCTTCTGAAATCACCAACTTTTTATACCCATTTTATGTATACAAGAGAGGGAAGGGGGAAAAAAGAGGGTTGGGTGGAGGGGGTAGTTGCACCACGCGGATAAAAACATTGGGGACCTTTTAAAACAAGGCTAAACATACAGAAATATTTAGCACAAATTATCAACAGGAATGATGCATGACAGGTAATGGCTTCCTCAACATTGCGTATAAAGTAAATATGAGATAATGGGCTCAATTTTTGTTTTAGTTGAGCAAACTTTGTAACGTACTAAGAAGTTTTGTTCCGTAAGCCCCCCAAAGTCTCCTGTCTACATTTCTCTTCTTCATCTGATGTCACTTGTAATGGTAAATTGTCAATGAGCTTGCATCACGAGCAACTGAACAGATATGAAACAATGTAATTTTAATAGTACAATATTCTCATAAACAAACCCAGCAAATTCAATTGTGGAAACATTACATCTTAATATCCATAAGCAATTAGTTCAGTATAAGACTAAAATATAAGTGCTTAAGCAAACTTTTAACTCACTTGCTATCAGAAAGTACGCTATTCATTCATCATCCTCAGATTCAGACACGTTTCTGGAAGTTGTATCTTCCTCCGCTGGAAGTGGAGAAGCATCTACAACTTGGGGGTGGAGAACAAAATGAGCTCTCTAAGAATATTAAAATTCATTGCATCTCATAAGATCTAATAATATTCAGCACTGTACGACTCCTTATTCAATAACTAGGATAGAAAACAAATCAAAATCCCATATCATGCATCTCAAGGTCCAATTGTGTTCCTTAACAAAATATATTTATACATGCTTCTAAACACTGTAACGCACTTGCACTAGCACCTGCAGGAGAATTCCAAACCCTTAAATTTAACTACTATACAATAGTTCCATTTTTATTATTTCCTTATGGTAAGATTTTTCTGGAATTTCAACATATGGATTAATATTTAAAGGTTTTAAATTATCATTTCCTGAACTAACTCTAAAGATTGAGGTGGGGGATGAATAGATTTAATAACATTACCACTTGGCTACTGAAAAGATTTGTGTCAATTAGAACAGTACGACTTTGTTGACTCTGCTTCTTTATGTACGGATTTAAGGTTGTTAATACCTTAAGATGAATACGAAATTAAATAGCAAAAGGAGGTGATCCTGAAAGATACTCATAACCATTAGAAATTATTCTCATTTCTAAAACTCCAGACAAATTACTATCATTTAAAGAGATACTTAAATTAGGATAAATATTAAAGTATAGTGGTCCATGGGCTATACTGGTTTCTATAGCACCCATTAGGTATGCTTTCAGGTTAAGACATCTCCCATCTCTAAGAGTGCATTGAATACGGTGTTTTGACCAAGTAAAGTCAAGGGTTTGAAAGCAATTTGAACAAGCCCTATATGAACATATTTATATTTTTGCATAAAAGGATATAAGTCCTCTATGTGCAATAAATATATTATTTCATCATTATTCTGTAAAGGAATAACATGTTCAAAAGTTTTAATAATTCTCTTACCGGTGAAATCAAAAGTTCCAATTTAATAAATCATTTTTGGTTTAACTTTAGAGATAGTCCATTTATCCTGGGCTTCCTTAACATCCTTACAAGCGATTAGTTCTGTTGCTTCTGAAGTAGAAGCTACAGTATTGGCTACGGTTGTTACTGATGTGGTAGAAATGTCTGACATAATGAATGGTGATCATATATGCATTATTTAAGAGAAATATATTTAAGAATATGACAATAAACTAAACATGACTTGGATACCAAGTTAAGAAAGTTAAGCACAATTAAGCACGTCAGTCAACGACTTACAAGGGGGAAACCGTCTAAACGCTTCTTTCTGGCAAACGACCAAGATCCTAAGCGCGACTTGGGTGACATCCCACTTAATCAAATCTTGCTTCATTTAGCAGCATAGCATGAATGTTTTAGAGGCATATTCACTATATATAAATCCTGATTACTACATATATGATCTCATAAAATTATTGTTAATGGGGTGTTTTACCAACTACTATAAGTCGGCAGGTTTCTTCCTGTATAGCTTCTTTTGTTTTATCAATTAATTGTTCTCGAAAATAAAGACGATTATGGCTGTCTATAGCTGTATTATATGTTGTTCTATATCGATTTCTGTTTTCTTGATGATAATTAAGCAAATCAACTAAAGAAATATAATAATTTATGTAAGCAATAACTTGCCGCAAAAAAAAAGAGCCTTGTAGATGTCTTCAAACTAAATTTCGAACTTTTATATATTAAGAGAAATTTTTACAAAGAGTCTGATTTTCTAATGCCCCAATAATGACTGGACAACTGTGGGAGACAGCTGAAAGGAGTGGAATTAGGACTGAGCAAAAAACGGGTATAACCGAATTATAGAATCGAACCGATAATTTAACCGATTTTTTTTGATAATTCGTTTTTTTTTAACATTTCGATTATACCCGAAATTTATTATGGTTTTCGGTTAAGTTGTACGGGTTTTACTTTTGGGTTATTCGGATAAACCGAATAACAGAACAAGCTAAGCAAAGTCTAGGGGTGTAAATCGAGCCAAGTAGTTCGGTACTCGATTCGAGATCGGCTCGAAAATATGATCCAAAGCTCGAATTCGAAGTTGATCCGAGTCGAATCTGATCCATACTCGTTTTCTATTTAATAATACACGAGTCGAATTCGAGCATACCAGTGTTCGTTCATATTAGGGTTCGAGTATTTCATTTTTTATCGAACCATACTCGATACCTGCTCGATGAATTATATTCGAATATTGGTTTGATCCATGCTAGTAAGCTAAATATGTGATATTTGTATCAATCTTTATAATTTATATAGTGTAGTATGAAATTGTGTAAACTTGTACTTGAATAAATCAATTAATTGAATGTCAATTTATATTAAATTCCTTATAATTTCAATACATAAATAAAAGTGAAATTTTTTTATATATAAATATTAGTTAAGTAACCAATTTAGTATGTAGTGGTTCACTTTTAAGTGAAATGGTCATATTTGAAACTCGATTTGAAGGTTCGTGAGTAACTCGTTTTGTAAACGAGTCGAGTATTTACGAGCCGAGTAGGTCCGAGTAATGATCCGAGTCGAATCTAGCGCAAAAATATAAATCTCTTATCGAATCCGAGTCGAATTCGAGCTCAATTTTTTTGAATCGAGCCGAATCTGAGCATGAAAATGTTCGCTGAGATTCGACACGTTTACACCCCTAGCAAAGTCGAAATATTTACTAAACCCGTAAACCGAACAAAGCACATAACTAGTTTAGGTCTACAGATCTACAGAGACTACACTCATCTACTTTACTAAATTAGTACCGATAGCCGCGATAGCCCACTCTCTCAAGTCTCAAGTTCTCAACTGAAGTCTCAGTCTCTCAGATCTCGATCGAATTCTCTTAGAGTCAGATCTCGAACTCTCAAACCCAGACCGAGATCTCGAACTCTCATCGGTCGACGCCGACGGCCATCGCCTCATCGCGAACTCTCAATCTCTGAAGTCTCAAGTCTCATCCGCCATCCGGTACGAATTTTCCTTCAACTTCCTTCACCATCTCTATCTTACTCTCTCTGAATCAATATCTTATTGGGTCTTCCCAAATTCTGTGAATGAGAAATCCTTAGGAAAGAAACAACTAATACAATCCCAAATTTCACTGTTTGATTTGTTGAATTTTTGTTATGTATTCATTTGTTTTCTATCTCACCCGCTAATTATTTTTGATAAAAGGTGTTTGCCTTTTCTTTTTATGCTTTCACAGTCTCGTAGTAGCAATCTAGCAGAAAGGTGTAACCTTTCTGGGTAATAATTCTAAAACTTAGTTTTCTTTCAATTATGTACCATCCTTTTTTTGTTGATGATTGGGTTTACCACAACACTGCTTTCAATAATTTCCAAGTAAACAACAAAATAGAAAACACAGCACATGTATAGGCCTTCCTTGGGTTCCATTGTTCTTGTTTCCTTTTTGTCCTCATTTTGATCTCAAGCCATCTGCATTGAAGCTTTGGTTTACATGTCATATAATAATCCAAAGCAGTGTTGTGTTAATTGAACTATATGTATTAGTTTTGGAATGATGTATGATTTGGTATAAGTTTAGTAAATATTTTAGTCAAGTATCTTACTCTGTACTGCCTGGGTATCTCCAGTTGGTCCATCCTTCAGGTGCAAACACTACCCTGGAATAGGCTCCTTTAGATCTACCCCAGTACACATCTCCAAATCCATACACCTTCCCTTTAATAAACACAAATCCACTGTTTTCAGTTGCACTAGGCCTGTCGTGAGCTGTCACAGACCCATGAATTTCAAGCTTTCTGTTTGCAATCACAAATATCTCACAGTTCTGCATCCATAATTAAAACCAAAGTGGTCAAATAGTGACTTTATTTACATGGTATGTGTTATTAAAGAGTACAAAATTTAAGTAAGTGGTCAAATAGTGCACTTGTACACGAGGACCACAACTCAACTTAATTAATGAGGTACTCCTCAAAGCTTGCAAGATCATATGAGAAAAGAATGCTAAAATTTTGTGGTTTAGTTGTGGGTTTCTGCAGTCAATAATGTGGTGTAGTTGAGTGTGTTTTTCCAAATTTCTTATTCTGCATTTGTCATACTTGTTTTGTTTCAATGATAAACCAACTGTGTTAAATTGTTAAATAGAGTTTGATTATAGGCCAGTTGATATGTTTTGTATATGAAGGTTGATGATGATAGTTAATCCAATGGGTATTGCAAATTCATTATGTGTATTCCAGTTTTTATAAACATTCTAAGGTGTTGGATACTTGGATCTAATTATATACTCTTCCCTTTTCCTGTTTGGTCATGTGATGTACATGATTTGTGTTGCATGTTCATGTTGCTGTTGTTGACTTGCTGTTGGCTGTTGCTGTTGTATGTTGCTGTTGGCTGGACTGCTGGTCTGCTAGACTGCTGCTAGTTGTTGCCGCCTGCCTGCTACTATGCTGGCTTGTTGCTGCTTTGTTAAGTCATGTTGGGTGTTGGCTTGTTACTGCTTTGTTAAGTCATGTTGGCTTGTTACTGCTTTGTTTAGTCATAACTTTGTTAAGGTCTTAAGGACTGGACAGTTAATTTGTTGGCTTGTCGTTGCTGACTTGTTGTATTTTTAAACATTTGCTGTTAAGTTACTTTGCTGCTGGACAATTAAGTTAACAGTTGCTACCTTGCTGGACAGTTTAATTAGTTAAACAGTCAAGTAGTTATCAGTAAATATTTTGGATGTTAGTTCGGTTATTACCCGAATAACCGAAATAACAATTCGGTTTTCGGTTTTCGGTTATTCGGTTATTATTTCGGATAGTAAAATTATCAATAT
Organism: Panax notoginseng; assembly: GCA_016801055.1. Classification (NCBI taxonomy): domain Eukaryota; kingdom Viridiplantae; phylum Streptophyta; class Magnoliopsida; order Apiales; family Araliaceae; genus Panax; species Panax notoginseng. The sequence goes on along the minus strand of CM029012.1, from coordinate 293,282,815 downwards.
TTCGATTTTCGGTTATAACCGAATTAGCTTATTCGGTTCGGTTATAATCGAATGATCACTCCTAAGTGGAAGACAGCTGGTTGTATTCTTCTGATAATTGAGTATCTTTTCTATTAATGGAAGACAACTGGTTGTCTTCTTCTGATAATTTAGCATGAGTGGAGGACAGTTGGTTTTACACTTTTTCTTTTCTTTTTTTGTTTTGCTCCATCTAAATCATAAAAGTGAGAGAATTCCAAAAATCTCTCATAGTGGGTTCTGGTTCTTGACTTTCATCAGCTAAGATACTAAACTCATTATCATCCTGGTCAGACACTTCATTACTACTGATGGTCTTCATAGAAGTATCGTCTTGGACTAAGGATTGTAGGAATTGATTTTTCATAAAGTTCATAGTCTTTACAATTAAATCTGCCTCAATTAATTCTGGAAACTTCTGTTAATGCTATTGTAGGAAGTATTGTTATTGTTATTATTATTGGGGGAAATGATTTGTTTAGTTATAAATATTAATCCTTATAGAATTATAACAGTTGGGCTTGTTTGCTTAGTTAGTAATTGGATTCAAGTTTTAAGCTTCGCCACGTCAGCCCGTCTACTTGTAAAATAAAATAAAAAAATGTTCACGCCGCGCCACGTAAAAAGGGCTCAATACCCAAAAACACTTAAAAAGTTCAGTGAATTTTGCATTTTACCCAAAAAATCATGACCAAAAGCAGAGGACAACAAATCAGACCCAAACAAGCATCCACCCCTGCCATCCCAGATCAATCACTATGGTTTCCGACAAAAATCTGATTATTAGAAATCAACCCAAGATTTCGAAACCAATACAAATATTCGAACAGTTTAAACCAAATCAAGGGAAAATATCAACCCAAATTGGTAAAATGAAATAAAAACCAATCGGGAGGAGACTGGATCTACCGGACCAAAACATTAGACTTTAAACCACCGAATTTAAAATCAAATCTAGAACCCGACAACCAATCAGAAAATTGAAAAGACAATCTAACAAAATGATTTACAAGGAACACAAGTAGATTAGATTGTAAAAAACAAATTGCGAGGAAATTCCAGTTGACAAAGGCCCAGCCAAACCTCAACATGCAGCGTACGAACATACCAGATTAAGAATGAGGCCAACCACACGGGTCAGATCTACGGACAAAACAAACCCCAAAATTCAGTCAGACAAAAAAATCACACGACCAAGCAGATCTTAAGATCAACAAACATATATGCTTTTTGATAATAAACGCTGACAAAATCACCGAGACTCAAATAAATCCATTTGGATAAACAGATTTATAAAAGGGAGAGACCAAAGATCCAACATCAAACCGAAAACACTTCCCGATTAGGTTAGGTAGTGGGTTAGTTAGCTAGTTGGGGTGTGCTTAATAAAGGGTTAAATACATTTTTTCTACTCTACTAGAGGTCGGTTTACAAATGCATCATCGAACTAATTTTTTTTTATGACCAACTCATTGAACTATATATTATTTACAAAAAGTGATTTTGTCGTCTATGTCTGTTAACTATTTAACAGAAAAATGATGTGGCAATATGTGGTAGGAGAGAGAAGCTGAGTTGGATAACTAATTAACTTAAATTATATTTAATTCTATAACAAATAGTTAAAAAAAATATAAATCAAATTAATATACATAACAAATAATTAAATTAAATTAATTAATAATAAAAATAAATTAATGAATAATTTTTACAAATGTATTTATATAAATTAATAAAATATAAATCAAATTAATATATATAACAAATAATTAAATTAAATTAAATTAATTAATAATAAAATAAATTAATGAATAAGTTTTACAAATGTATTTATATAAATTAATTAATTCATATTTTTTTAAAATTTTAAATATTTTAATTTCACTTTAATAATATAAAATTATCTAATATTATGAAATGGATGAATTATTATTATTATTATTATTATTATTATTATTATTATTATTATTATTATTATTATTATTATTATTATTATTGTCAAAGTATTAGTAATATTTAAAAACAAATTTGTAGAAAATTTAGAAATAAATTAAAATCAAATAAAAAGAAGAAATTAAAGTAAAAACAAAAAATATATATAATTAAAGTGTATAAACATAAATAAACTATAATAGAAAAAAAATATAAGTAAAAAGGTAAAAATCTTTTAATTTAGAAAATTAAATCATACTAAACAAATTAAAATATTAAAAAAATATTTGCAACAACTCAAACATTTCCATATTTGCAAATCAATTGCCAGATCTAAATACGTCATCAATAAACATCACAGATCCTACAAGAATGAAGGTTTCCAACTTCACTCCGTTCTTCGTCCTTCCATAACTACCGCCGCTCACACCCACCACCATTGCACACAATTAGTAAGTTCAAATTCCTCCGATCAGACCCTTCTTCGATCAGACGTTCTCGGAGCAAGGTTTCGTAGACTTAGATTTGTGGGTTTGATTTGATAAATTTTGGAAGCTAGTGTATATCCAATACCCTTGTTCCTGTTATTGTTGTTAATGATGAATCAGTTCTTTCTACTTCACATCCATCATGTGTGTCATCTTATAATCACAAAATTCGCCCCTTTTGGATGTCATTGATAATGCTCCGAATGTTGTAATGGTTTCTGATGAGATGAATTTATTGGGTATTAAGATGATTTCTAATGAATTTATGTTTAGATGATTTCTGAACTTTGAATGAGATAAAGGAAGAAGATGAAGTAAGAATGAGGAGAGAGAGTTTTTTTTAACCCAAATTTAGAAACTAAACTTTTTATTTAACCCAAATTTAGTTAATTTTAGTATTAAAATTTTATAAAGTTTTCACCTTGGCAGACTATATAAATAAATATGTAAAAAATTAATTTCTCTCTCACATGTGCAAGTCACATGCAAGACTTCCGTTAAAAGTCAACTCATTTAACGGAATTTGTAACGATTTGATAAATATTTGTAGTTCATTGACTCGGATGTAAAAAAATTCAGTTCAATGGTGTATTTGTAAACCGAGGTCTAGTAGAGTGGGAAAAAGTGTATTTAACTCGCTTAATAAATGTGTAGTTTAAATATAATAGTTTTCAAAATTAAAAATAAGAATTAATTTTCAATTTTTTAAAAATATTAATAATAATAATAATTATTATTATTGTTATTATTATTATGGATATTATTATTATTGTTGTTGTTATTATTATAATAATAATAATGAACTGATTTAGTACAAAACTTATTTCTTGGGATAATCTAACAATTAGACATGTGGTGGTTGGGGGATTTTTTGACCAAAATTTCAAATTGAGGCCTTGGGTTCAATTATTTGGAGTAAAAAATTTTGGGAATTAATTTTGAAAAGTACACGACAGCAGTGTCACGTAGACAAGTCAATGCACATGTGGTACCTAAAGCTCAATATCCAAAATTTTTAAATAAAAAGGGATCCATTTGCGTTTTCCAAAAGTTCAGGGCCATTTTATCCTTTTTGAACGTTACAAAAATTATTTAACGCGAAAGAGAAACGGTGAAACAGAGTTAAGCGAGCAAAGGTTAGGGTTTCAGATCTCAAGATCCGTCGAGAATGGCGATGAGGAATTTCTACAACGAGATTAAGGGGATGAAGGTGAAGGAGCTACCGGCTCACCTGAAGCCTATGTTTACGATGGAGTACGTGAAGGGATCGGTGAAAAGAGTTTTGGATACTTACTACGCCAAGTATATTCAGACCAGCTCCATTGATCCACTCTATCATGTCTGCTTCGGCGGCATGATCTTATCTTACCTCGTTGCTCTTCCCGAAGAGCGTCGCCACCTCGAGCACCAACAGCATGCCAAGGAACACGGGGGCCACTGATTCCATCTTAATATATCTCCTCTAAGGTATTCCAGTCTCGTCCTATAGTATCTTTTTAAAAACTTGGATTTTGGATATTTATTTGTATAAAATCTATCGGTTTGAGCAAAAGAGAGTGGAAATGTTTCATTTTTTCCTCTTCTAGCGGAACTGATTATGTATGTTCCCTCTTGGGAATTTATTTCAATCGATTCATATATAATACACTTCTGTGGCAATTAATTTGGGGATGGAGGGAGTATATATGGGAAGCTGTCGTTTAGCACTCCAAAATTAAACCTCACTTTACGAATTTAAACAAGAAGCACAGTAGCAAGTAAGGATCCATCACATAGAGAATGATATTGTCTTGAATTTATCCTAATGTTTCTAACAATAAACATTAAGTAAAGGATTGGGGTTTTGAATTAATTATAATTACTAAAGAAAACATAATTAAAATTTAATGAAGATAATCAAATAAATTAAAGATTCAGTTCAGTTTCACCAATTTACAGCAACAGTGTAATCAAGTTAACATTATTTCTTCCTTCAATGAAATTAATAACCCTAGATATATGTAATCGCTAATTATTCGAAATCAATTTCAACAATTTACAACAACAGTGTAATCAAGTTAACATTATTTATTCCTTCAATGAAATTAATAACTTAGATAACCGTAATCGCTAATTATCTGAAATCCTCCTTAGGTTTTAAATCTAATGTGACAATCGCCCTCACTAGTCCCTAATTATTATATAATCCAGATCTATCAGTCTAGATTTAATATAATAGAAGCATTAAGAATTAGAGAATTAGGTTATTCAAAGCAACAATCACACTATTAAGGATTATTTAACTTGCCTTCTGATAATTATAATAATATTCAAAAGCTTGTCCACAATCATATATTACTAATTACTACATGTGATCAGATACAACATCGTTTACTTAATATTATATATTTATCTAGCAGATGATATTAATCAGATTAATTTAACTGACCACGTCAAATCAATAAGATAAAATAACATATAATTAGTTAAAATAGATTATCAGAATAAATCTCATATAAGAAGAAATAAATAATAAAACTCTATTATACTATTAACTGTAAACAATGTTCCACATCCCCTTATAATTGAAATAAATAAACTAGTCTAGCATGTTGATAACGAAACAAACATAATAATAAATAGAATATGTTCTAGGATGTGTGTCGTGTGTTTACAAGTGAAGGTATTTATAGATACAATCTTGAAACCCTAAAAAAGTTCTAATCCTATTCTAATTCGGAAGTCTTCACTCTGCAACTATAGTAATTTTTGAATCCTTCTTGAACTCTAAAATCTTGATTGAAGTAGCTTCCTTGTTCAATCAGAATTAAGTTTCCAAAGCAGAGCTTTCTTCAGTTTCCTTTTTCAATTTGGATTCATCCATAATCGGTTTTCATATCGAACTTCGACTCAAATTCAATATCTAATTCAGCTTCCTTCTTGATGCGTAATTCTGTTTCCAAATCATGTTAGGAATTGTATTCTTAAGCTCCAATATCTTAAATACTATTCATATTTGGAATTCAATAGGCAATTCACAAGTCAATCCATACAATCGTAGAGTAGTGCCCCTCAGCAGACAAACATAGAGTGACTTGGCCGCTGAGCTGAAAACGTAGAGTAAACTTTGCCAGTCATAGAATACCCACACTACGAACGTAGAGTGTTGTGTCACAGAGTTGGCAAATCGTCGAACAGACAACTGAATCGTAAAGTGAATTACAACATTCGTAGAGCATAACTGGAAATCGTCTAGTGACTCTGCCCAAGCCTTCCTGCAATCGTAGAGCTGCCAGACTGCACTCTAACTGTAACACCCCCTTTCCGAAAAGGAAAAGGGATGTCATGCACAAAATATAATAAACACAAACCTCTAATAAATCTCAAAATATCTCTAATGAAATTGAAGATCAATTGTCACATACTCCAATTTAAATAGAAGGAACTCCACACTTACATAGTCTCTACTAATAAGAAATAAATGCCAAAATGGTCCAAACATCCATATACAAAATATTAGGAAAATCAAGTCTAATGATAAGTCTCAAAAACTAATCTACTCATTTGGATCAAAGGTAGCTCTCATCCCACATATCCTGTTCACCCCGGATTACCTGCCGGAAAAAGAACACAACGTGAGCCAATTGCTCAGTACGGATTTAAAAATACACAAACAATATATATGTACCGAAGGAATTGAATGAACGAAAAATTACAACTAATCAAACATGAATATATCGAAATTGGTGAGACAAGATACAAATGATTAACACTGTCGAACCGACAACTATATTCAAAAGAATTTCAAACAAAATAAGGCTGAATCAAATGGTTATAAGGTAACAATTTCATACCGAGCTCAAATACAAATAGCCAAATGCTAACAAAATACATCGGTACCATGATGTATACAAATCAAATCGGATAGTACGCATGACACACACGTCACTAATCTGCCAAACAAATCGAATCAAATCAAATAATGGGTTGACCCATACGTATGCTGAATAAATATATCAAATGGCCAAAGCTCATACCCAGAGCATACAAAAGGATACACCGTAGACTGATCACACCGCCACGGAAGGTGTCATGCCCTTGTGTCAAGAGGACATGCCTGTGGTATCCTCACATGTGGTTAACTCAAGTATACCCTAAGGATCAAACTACAAAATGTAAGCCAAAAAGGGTTCAAATCACAATGCTTACATGACCATATTCAAATGAAATCGAATTATCAAATACAAACATTAATTATCACAATATATCAATGATCAAAATAACTCCCGAATGTGAACGAAAATATACAAATAATGGTACAAACGAATAAAGTCTCCAAAACATACTGACATGATTAACTAGTTTAAGGAGTACAAATATGAATTTTAATGTCAACGTCAAAACGAAACTGTCACAATAAATTGGACTACAAGGAATAATCCTAAGAAGCAATACCAATTTTTTTAAACGAATAACAAAACGAACAAATTATATTTAAAAGAGTCGCTGAAAAAGTACGAAATCCGTACCTTAATATAGTACCAAAATAATTCGCCGAATCCAACTATCACCCGCTAAACTCCCTCAATTCGATCTAATTATCAAAATAAAATATAATACATATAATTAAATTATGAACTCATACAAATTATATTTTCATAAATTCAATAATTTTAATATACTATATTCAATTTGTACTCGAAAGATATATTTTAATTATAATAACAATATTATAATATTATTTATTACTATCCCGAAGAGTTCTGTACATCTTATATTCACTTGAAACATGTTATATAACAATAAGTTTTATTAAAATAGTATGATATATTATATAGCTCTTAACATAAGGCTCTTACCCATGTCAGGGAGGTTTACTTCTAACAACAGTATTGCAATAGCGAATAATTCATATATATCATATACTTTGAACCTGCTTAACTCTACTGCATCGAACCATATATACTTACAGTATACTCATTTGTTTTAGATGCCAAATTCATACAAACAAATAGTTCATTATCTAATATAAAACTCATATTCTCAGTTTCAATTCAAGATCATAACAAGAAGTTGGGTGATTAATTTGGCTGCACAATAAACTAATAGTATACTTAAAATCAGAATAGTAAGTATATATATATATTGTATTCAAAAATAAATACAATAATTACCTTTTTGAGAAGAAGAATATGGTGAATAAAATCTTAATTTTGTTCTCAAACCTTTTTTTAATTCCAGCCAAATTCTCTCGTTCTCCTCGTTCTTCTTCTACCTCTTTTTTTTGTTCTCGCTTTACTCCCACAACTCATTAGACGTAATAAGGTAAAGCTAGGTTTTACTTATTTATTATTAATTAATATGTTTTAATAATTGTTTTAATTTTATTAGGATTTGAAATTACACAAATATAATTTAGATCCAATTAATTAAAAGACCCAATTCAATGTAATCATTTACTTATTATGGTCAAATTAAATTAACTATAGTTTGACCCAACTATAAAAAAAACCCAATTAATTATTTTTAAATATAGATTTAATTTTTTTTTTCCGGGTATTACACTAACACTACGAATGTAGAGTACTTACCCAGCGATCGTAGATTACTCCTGCAAAACAAATAAAAACGAAGCATAATAACTCATATTTGCAGAATCACATCAAATTCTTCTTAAAATCAATAAATACCTTAAATCAACTTGTATAACAGAATACATGCAATAAATCTTGAGCATAAAAGAATCAAAATAATCAAACATTTTATACTCATCAATATAGTATTTTTAACTATTGAAATCATAGTTATGGCGCCATGACAAGACATGGCAGTAGCTGACCGCTGGGCAACCCAAGCGATAAGGCGATTGCCACGAACATTTGTATGACGATAAGTCGTTCACAATGTGCAATTTATACGATATTTAATAACTTCAAAAGTACATTGAAAATGAAATTTATATACATTAAAACCCAAAACATAATAACTAACATAAAACGTTGCAATTCAATGTTACCTGAAACATGGTATGTTTTGGTCACAGTACAAATACGTGCACGCGATACACTATATAACTAAAACGCGATACGCTAGAATATCTTTATATAAGTTCTTATAGTTAGAAATTAGCTTAGAATCTAAATGTAATAAACCTAAGTTTTATAAATGATTTTTTAGTTAAATCAACAAGTTTATTGGGGTATAAATATTTTAGTACAAATATAATAGTTGAGCATTCCAATACTAAGTTATAATATTGATATTTATGCAACTATAGTTAAATAGTAAAGAAATTTCTCAGTACAGTAAATTTAGAGTTTTGGTACGTACTTGTACCCAATTTAGGTACGCAAGTACCAATAAACATTTGTTATGTCTTTGAGAGTATTTGGTAACTGTAATGCATATTAAAAATTAGTAGACATAGAAAATAAAATATCAACTAAGTTATCACTTATTACAAGTCTAATACGTAATAGACTAAAAGACAGTGTGCACCCCAAAGTTTGTAGCATTGTTGAGGTTTGCACCATAATATCTAAAACGTATCTAAGTGCACCCTAAACTTCTTTTTGGCTAAACAAAATGCACCGTCCGTATAATTAACATGTCAAAATTGACTGGTTGTGCTTGTAATCCAAATTTTGAAGGGGTAATTTCGGTAAAATATGTTTAAGAAATAAAAAATATTTTAAAATATACCTCAACCTCCATCGATAACCCTAACCCTAAACCCAAGCAGCCCTATCCCTATCTCTAAAGCTTTTGATTTCTCTAATCTAATCTTCAACAATCTCCTCGGAAACAGAACCATTTTCACCTCCACCCTGTCCATCTCTCTAAAACAGAGTCCTAAATGGCTTCTTCCTCACCTTATCACCTCCACTTTGCTTCTCAGCCTTGGCGGTAGTCTCTTGAGGCAAGTTCTCTGATGACATTAGAATTGACCTTGTTTTACTTTCTCTCACGTGACAATTACAAAATGGGTTTTCTTGAGAAAGTCCTAATTCATTCTCACTAGAGGCAGAGGAAGTAAAATTTTGATCAATTGGCCTAAATTGTTCTTTACCCAGATCATGAACACCCTTATCTTCCTTCAGTTTTCCATTTTTTTGAAACGATACAAAACCAAACATAGATGCAACTCCTTTAATTTACTTAATAGCTGAACCATTCTTTTATTTACTCTTTGAATTTAAGCTTTCTTTACTGATTAAGCACTGTTCATCTTTCAAGTCGATTGCCGACCATTTCTCGTCTGATTTTGCTTTTCGTGTCCCAACAATCACATCTCTCGCCTCAATTTTAGCTCCTAAACCCAAACCCTATCTCTAAAGCTTTTGATTTCTCTAAGCTAATCTTTAACAATTTCCTTGCAGAAACCAAATTCTCAATACCTTTCTCCACTGAATCCATTCTTATATCAAAGCCCCAATGCCAGAAATCACAAAATAGGTCAAAAATTTCTTGATTCACAAAACCCACAAATTTTCTCACTTCATAAAGCACCAAAAACAATACCAGGCCAAGACAATCTGAACCGTCTGTTCCGTGACTCAGTACTCCAACTCATGCATCACCGCCATATCCTCCCTCAACAAATTTCCACTCGACCCCGACCCCGACCCCGACCCTGACCCCGGAACTCATCTTCACGCTTTCTTAATATCACAATTGTGGAACTCAAAAGCATCTCTTCTCTCCCCGAAACCCTCATCTCACCCTAGATCCGGGTTGGCTCTGCGTGACTACATGTTTGTTCGATGACGCGGCGAACTCAGCAGCTCGGTGGCCTCGATGGTTGAGGGCCCAGGAGAGAAGGTGTTGACCGAAGTGAAGATTAAGGATGTGAATACGTGGATAAGCGCTGCAATGACTGATCAGGACACGTGTTTAAATGGGTTGGAGGAGATGGGATCGACGGTTCTTGATGAGGTCCGAATGAAGGTGCAAAGATCGAAGGAATACATGAGCAACAACCTGGCAATACTCGCTAACATGCACACTCTTCTTGACAAATTTGGTCCGACAAAGAGAGGGAGAACTTATTTTGTTTTTGTGATTTTGATTTTAGATTGTTGCAACAATGGAGTAGGAGATGAAGATGATGAATGATTACATTTTAGGTTGGATGATGATAGCTAGAATTTGAAAATTAAAGATGATGAACAAATGATTTGGGGATTAGGGTTGGGGTTTGGTTTATATTTGGGGGTGTGGTTTATTGTTTATTTTGTTATATTTTTTTATTTCTTAAATGTGTTTTACCGAAATTACCCCTTCAAAATTTGGATTACAGGCACAACTAGTCAATTTTGACATGTTAATTGTATGGAGGGTGCATTTTGTTTAGCGAAAAAGAAGTTTAAGGTGTACTTAGATACATTTTAAATATTAGGATGCAAACCTCAACCAATGTTCTAAAAGGCGCTAGGCGGGCAGCCGAGGGGGGCCTAGCACCTAGGGGGCCTAGGCGGGATTTTTTTATTTTAAGTTAATTTTAATATTTTATCTTACATTTATCCAAATAAAATAATAATATAAAGCAAAACAATCTATAATAAAGATAATAAAAGCCTTTGCTTAAAATTCAAACACATCCATATTGCTAATGTTAAAATTCAAATACAAGCATGCAATTGTTCAAAGTTTAAACATTTTTAATGTATTAATTTTATTCATAAGCAAGATTGATATTAAATAATAAAATTTAAAATTTCAAGAATTTAATTAAATATTAAATCTTAAGAAACTAAACATTAATTTAAGAATTATATTGATTTAAACTAAATATTACAAATGGATCATCATTTATATAATTTGAAGTTGATACAAATTCAAAAAATTACAACTATAATAAAATTATTCATTTTGACGTGATATTGTTCACTTCTTGGTGTGATTTGATATGCTATGATATGTATTATGAATATGGTAAATCATTAGAAAAATAAATATTTTAAGATTTGATTTAGGTAGTTATTAAAATAAAAAAAAAACTCTCGCCTAAACCCCACTTAGGCCCTCGTCTAAGTTTCTGGAGGAATTTTTTTGCCGCCTTGGGCCTAGCTGAGGCGCCAGGGGGCCTAGCGCCTAGGCGAGGCGCCAGGGGGCGTAGCGCCTAGGCGAGGCGCTAGGGGGCCTAGCGCCTAGGCGAGGCACCAAGGGGGGCCTAGACCTAGCAATTTAGGCTCCGGGCCGGGCCGAGCTGCCCGTAAAAACATGGGCCGCAATATTTCAGCTCAGAAAAATGCGGGCCATTTTGACCCGACCCGTTTTTGGCCCGACCCGTGACTTATTTTTTTTTAAAAATAAAATATTACTAATGGGTTATGAGGCTTGAACACAAGACTTGTAAGTAAATAAATAAGAGTTCAACCCAACTGCGCTACAACAATTGTTTGTTTTTAATGCAATCTTCAATATATTGTTTCTTTACTTTTGTTCAAATTTTACTATTCTTAAAAAGTAAAACTTAAATCGTGCCTAATTTATAATATTTATGAGCATTACCATTTTTCAAAAAAATTTAATTGATTGAGATATGTAGCAAGTTTTTGCATTAACAGAAAATTATGAATGAATGCCAACTAAATCATAAGATTCCTTTAAGCTTCTGTAAGTGAAAAGAATTACTCAACATTAGTTTAACAATTGTATACAATTTCTTCCCTTGATTGCCCTGTCATTATCTAGCATCAAATGTATCATACTTGGACATTCAATTAACAATTGTATACCTATTCTTTGTTCTTTTGCACCCAATCTAACTCTCACCCTTTAAACTGATGCTAGCAGTGACTGGGTATTATAAAATTTTAATTATAATTTTTTTGTGTAACAAGATTTTGCCAAAAAAAAAAAAAAAATTAAAGGAAGAAGCCCGCGGGCCGGCCTGGCCCAACCCGGGCAACGGGCCTCACAATATGAGCACATCCCGGGCCATTTTGCCCTGACCCGCTCTCATTCCGCCGCGCCCGTTTGCCAGGTCTAGCGGGGCCTAGGCGGGGATTTTTAGAACACTGACCTTAACAATGCTACAAACTTTGGGGTGCAACCTGTCTTTTAGTCTAAGCAATAAAAAATACACCACATAACAAGTCATAAAATACTTTAAGAAAATATTTTATCATTTGCAATTTTGCATAATCAAAATAGTGTTTACATTTCCTTTTTCCAATTTATTCACACCATCATTTATACAGCGTGTGTGAGAATAAATTACAGTAAATTATTTACACTTAACCAAAAAGTAAACAATAAAGTATTTACATTGCGACTCTTTTATTATTTGTAAAACAACCCAGTGTATGTTCATGTGTATTGTTTACAAACAATATAGTGTTTGCTTGGGAGGGCAAACAATACAATGTGTGTGAGGGGGAAATTAATAGACAATACAGTGTTCATGTATATGAGGAAGAGGGAAATTATTTACTATGCATGTGTGTGTGGGAGAGGAAAAGACTTGAAAGAGAAACAAATCTCAAAGAGCTACTGTCAAGGGTGTGCCACTCAGCCGCGACGCATCGTTGCCGTTGCCGCAAGTCGAAGTTGTGGTTATTGATCAAGTTTTATTCTCCCCCTTTTTTGATCGCGGTCGTCAAAATAAAAGTCGCCTATTCTTAACTTTTAATTCCATGGGTCATGGATATATATTCCATGGATCGTGTGTTATGGGTAAGCCAACTGACCCAACTACCGAGGTGCTTGCTTGGTAGCTAGGCGTCCATGGAGTCGTGTTAGGCAAGGGTAAACTGGGAACATAAGAATAATTAGTATATTCTTGCAGATGTAGTCATCTTGAGAGAGCATGTGAGCACTTGGGTAGTTAGTTGTTCTGGAGTGAAGGATAAAGATAGTGGTGTAGGTTAGGAGAAATTTTTTTGAGCATTGTTTTTCCTTTATATAGATGTAATGGGAAGAGAATTCTCCTAGTATGATGATATGAATTTTGTGAAATGAATTAAGGACTGAATATTCAGCTGCTTCTTATTTTCTATCTCTTTTCTCTGTCACAAACTCAGTGAACAACTGTTGAAAAGTAAACTTGTCCCAAAAATAATTAAGTATTTTTAATTTGCATGTTTTATGTTTTAATTAATATTTATGTACTTGTTGGTTCATGTATGTGAAGGTTCATGTAACTAGTTGAAAAGGTGTCTAGGGAGTTGTTATTTCATGAAGTGTTCTTTCATGTATTTGGGTTTATACATGTATAGAGATTCCTATAAATACTTATGTACTTAACTCATTTTAAGTAAGCAAGAAATATAAGATTTCCTTTGTGATAACATCTTTTCTCCATTTTCTCTAGTGTGTGTGAGTTTATTATTTCCAACAAATCGGTATCAAAGCTAGGTTGCTAGTAACACCCACTAGAAAATGGCAAATGGATCAGTCCAATTCCAAGTTCCCCAATTGAAGAAGGATAACTATGAGTGTTGGTGTATTCGCATGAAGGCGATTTTTGGTTCACAAGATCTATGGGACATTGTGACCAAAGGCTATGGAGAGCCCGAAGATGAAAATTCGTTATCACAAGCACAAAAGGAAGCTTTGAGTGCCATAAGAAAGAAAGATCAAAAAGCGATCATTCATCAATGTTTGGATGATGCAATGTTGCAAAAAGTTGCTCTTGCCACCACCGCCAAGCAAACTTGGAAAATACTCCAAAATTCGTTCAAGGAGTCGCCAAAGTAAAGAAGGTTCGTCTTCAAACCTTGAGAAGTGACTTCGAAGGTTTGCGTATGAAGGAGTCTGAATCAATTTTAGAATTTTTTCTAGAATTTTGACAATTGTCAATCAAATGAAAAGTAATGGTGAGGAAATTAGTGATGTTCAAGTAAATGAAAAAATCCTTCGTTCTTTAAGTCCCAAGTATGAGTATATTGTTGTAGCCATTAAGGAGTCGAAAGACTTGGAGACCATGACTGTTGATGAACTTATTAGTTTGTTGCAAATTCATGAAGAGGCTTGAAAAGCAAAAGAAGGGGCTTATTGAGCAAGTACTCCAAGCGAAGCTTTATTTCACGGAGATAGATGAAAAGCATGGAAATAGTCAACGAGGTCGAGGTCGAGGTCGTGGCCTAGCACGAGGTTGTGGAAGAGGAAGTCACTACTCTCCTCACAAAGAAGAAAGGGGCCAAGAGTCTCACCACACAAGGAGACGTGGAAGAGGAAATTATTCACAACCGTATCAAAGGAGGTATGATAAATATCGAGTTCAATGTTACAATTGTCACGATTATGGGCACTATGCTTCGGAGTGTAAGAATGATTCAAAAAATGTTAAAAGGAAAGTCGAACTATGTGGAGAAAAATATTGATGAAGTGGAGTCGACTTTACTTTTGACGTGCAAATGAGAAATGAGTGAAGATGACAATACATGGTATCTTGACACGAGTGCAAGCAATCATACGTGTGGAAGAAAAAATGTTTGTTGAGCTTGATGAATCTGTATGTGGCAATGTCACTTTTGGAAATTCGTCAAAAATCTCGGTTAAAGGAAAAGGTAAAAGTTTGATTCGCTTAAAGGATGGGAGACACCAATTTATTTCAAATGTTTATTATGTGCCAAATATGAAGAACAATCTTTTGAGTTTGGGGCAACTCTTAGAGAAAGGTTATGATATTTTGATGAAAGATTCTAATCTTTCAATACTGGAAATTTACTAGTGAAGGTGCCTATGACAAGAAATTGAATGTTCTTATTGAATATTGAAAATGATGTGACAATGTTTAAAAGCTTGTTTTAAAGATTCGTCTTGGCTTTGGCACTTGAGACTTGGGCACTTAAATTTTGGTGGTTTGGAAGCTTTGTCGAAGAAGAGGATGGTGAAAGGGTTGCCTTCAATTCACCACCCCAATCAACTTTGTGAAGGGTGTCGCAAGCAATCTCGAGAAAGTTTTTTTTAAAAAAGTAAACTACTAGAGCAACCATGTCGTTGGAACTTGTGCTCTCGGATGTGTGGTCCTATTCATCCGTTATAACTCGGTAAGAATAATTATTTTCTCCTCTTTATCGATGATTTTAGTAGGAAGACATGGGTGTATTTTCTCAAAGAAAAATCAGAGGTGTTTGGAGCTTTTAAAAAATTCATGGCTCGTGGAAAAGCATATCGCATTTAATATCAAGGCCATTAGATCCGATAGAGGGGGCGAGTTCACATCAAATGAATTTAAATTATTTTGTGAAGAAAATGGAATTCATCATCCTTTAACGGTTCCAAGATCGCCACAACAAAATGGGGTGGCAGAGAGAAAAAATAGAAGCATCCTTAACATGGCTCGAAGTATGTTCAAGAGCAAGAAAATGCCAAGAGATTTTTGGGCCGAAGCTATTGATTGTGCCATCTATTTGTCAAACCGTTGCCCGACTAGAAGTGTTGAAGACATGACACCCCAAGAAGCATGGAATGGGAGAAAACCAAGTGTTACTCATTTGCGTGTTTTTGGAAGTTTTGCTTATATGCATGTACCGGATGAGAAGAGGTCGAAGCTAGATGATAAAAGTGAGAAACTTATTTTCATCGGCTATGATGCAAGATCCAAAGGTTACAAATTGTACAATCCGAGCAACGACTAAATTGTGGTAAGTAGAGATGTGAAATTTGATAAAGAAAGCTCGTGGGATTGGAACATTTTGGAGGAAAATTATAATTTCTTTCCTTTCATTGACGAGGAAGCGCAAGAAAGAGAAGCGGTCACGGGGGATCCTATTTCTCCACCTCCATCTCCACCACCATCCAATGAGCAATCTAGTCCACCATCTCAATCAAGTTCAAGTGAGCGACCTCAAAAGATGAGAAGTGTGTAAGAAATTCTTGATACTACGGAGGAGGTAAATATTGATTATTTGTATTTATTTTGTTTTTTTGCGGATTGTGAACCTATGGGGTTTGAAGAAGCATCCAAAGACGAGAAATGGAGAAGTGCTATGAATGAAGAAATCAAAGTCATTGTGAAGAATGAGATATGGAAACTTACTACACTTCCGAAAGGCCAAAAACCAATTGGGGTGAAATGGATGTACAAGACAAAGAAGAATGCAACGGGTGAAGTGGAGAAATACAAAGCAAGATTAGTAGCCAAAGGGTACAATGGAAGACCCAGTATTCACTATGATGAAGTATTTTCCCTCTTGCTCGCTTGGAAACTATAAAATTGCTTGTATCATTGGCGGCTCAAAATGATTGGTTGATTTTCCAAATGGATGTGAAGTTCGCATTTTTAAATAGATTTCTTGAAGAAGAGGTGTATGTGGAACAACCGCTTGGCTACATTGTCAAAAAGGAGAAGAAGATAAAGTTTTAAAATTGAAGAAGGCGTTATACGGATTGAAGCAAGCACCAAGAGCTTGGAATAGCCGAATTGATAAATATTTCCAAGACGATGATTTCAAAAGATGCCTGTTTGAGCATGCCGTTTATTCGAAGGTCGGAAAGAATGGCGATATTTTATTGTGCGCTTGTATGTTGATTTGATTTTTATCGGAACTAATCCAAGCATGTTTGAAGAATTTAAGAAGGCTATGACACGTGAATTCGAGATGACAGATATGGCTCTCATGGATTACTACCTTGGCCATGAAGTGAAGCAAAATAAGAATGAATTTTTATTTCTTAATAAGGATGCGCGAAAGACCTTAAGAAATTTAAAATGCTTGATTGTAAGCCATTGAGCACACCCATTGAATGTGGAATTAAATTGTCAAAGCATGAAGGAGGAGATATAGGGGATCCAATGTTTTTCTAGACTCTTGTTGGAAGTTTGCGATACTTAACATCCACAAGGCTGGATATTGTATATGGAGTTAGGTGCTGTTTGTTTACCTCTTAAGAGGTCTTAATAGACCACCTCTTATTCGCTAAGAGGGTAAATATTTTTTTTTGTTACCTCTGAATACCTCTATATGGTTGAGATAAAAAATCAATTCTAAATTATCCAGACATGCCTCTTAATGACGTTATTTTTTAGACACAAATACCCTCTTCAATATTATCAATTTTATTATCAGACCACTACCACCGGATCAAATCTTCAATATTACCAGACCACCACCAGATCTGCAGAGGAGGCGAGGGGTGGGGGAGGGGGAGGAGGGAGGGAGGGGGGTGGGGTGGGGCGGGGATTGGCGAGGAGGGGTGAGGCAGGGATGGGGGAGGCGGGAGGAAGGGGAGGGGAGGGGAGGGGTGGGGTGGGGTTGGGACATTGATACGAGGTATCATTTTATAAGAGAATGTGTTGCAAAGAAAGAAGTTGAACTTGTATTTGTGAAGACTCAAGACCAAATTGTCGATATTTTCACGAAGCCACTCAAAGTCAAATTATTTTGCAAATTGCGTAGCTCACTTGGTGCGACAAGTTTAAGGGGTTGTTGGAAAGTAAACTTGTCCCAAAAATAATTAAGTATTTTTATTTAGCATGTTTTATTTTTTAATTAATATTTATGTACTTGTTGGTTCATGTATGTGAAGGTTCATGTAGCTAGTTGAAAAGGTGTCTAGGGAGTTGTTATTTATCAAGTGTTCTTTCATGTATTTGGATTTATACATGTATGGAGATTCCTATAAATACTTATGTACTCAACTCGTTTGAAGCAAGCAAGAAAGAAATATAAGATTTCCTCTGTGATAACATCTTCTCCATTTTCTTTAGTGTATGTGAGTTTATTATTTTCAACCAGAACACTGAGTTCTCCTTCTTCCTCCCTTATTCTCTCTGTTTTTCTCTCTAATATCTCTATCAATCTTTGTTTCTCTATTATTTTTTGGTTAAGCTACAAGCTGGGCTATCAGAGCTCTAGGTTCTATCCAAATTCATCATCTTCTTCCTTCTAAATCCTATGTTTTCTTCTATCTTCAACCTCTAATTTCTTCTCTTCTACAAAACCAATCCAAGTTCTATCTCATCTACTCTCTTCTATATTTCTAAAACTCTCTAATCTCAACCCAATTTTAGCAACAACTTAGTATCACAACAAGCAAGCAACTGAAAAAGGACTTCGGAGGCTCTATTTCTGCGAACACCTGCAACTCAGAAAATTCTAGTGTTAAGTAACTTGTTTCAGGTATTAAACTCCTCAAACCCACTCGTTTCAGTCATTTACACAGCCCAAACTATAATTCTCATAAAACAACACCCAAGCATTTTTCAATCCATAAATTGTTGTTTATTTTTGGTCCGGCAAAAATTTCCATATTTTATGATATAATCTGGTTTGATCTGCTTCTGTTTTTGGTTGAAGTGATTTAATTCACTGTGTTTAGCCTATCTAACATTAGTTTAATCATTCAAAAACCCAAAAATATAGTTATCATTTTGCAGTTGTTTTTTCTGTTCAAATATTAAATAGTTTCGGCTTATATAGTATTACTGCATGTTACTACTTTGGTAACTAGTATTTAGTTTTGATCCTTTGGTGCTTGTGCTTTATTTGTGTGCTCATTTACTCCTAAAAATTCAAATAAGCAGTAGTTAGTTGAATTTAAACTTTGTTCTATATTTGAGAATCCTTTTGGAGATAATGCAAGGGGCAAGAGGCATGTTCATATGTGAGAAAAGCGATAGGGGCTTCTTTAGAGACTCTAGGCTTGCTGAGCAAGAATGAGCTAGGAGAAATGAAGATGATACTGAATGGAGGAGAAACCAAAAAGAAGAAGTTGATGAAGAGGGGAGAGAATTAAAGCATCTCAAGTTGGTTTTTCCATCAGCGAGGGGTGATGATGCAAAAGTTGGATACTGGATTGTGAGGAGTGTTTTGGAATCTATGTAATCTACTCCCTGAGGAGGATTGCCATAGCTGGGATGCACCTCCATGGCTCTCCAAAGTTTTGGTATACTACATCAATGACAAGGAAGGGCTTACTTGGAGGGAATTTGCAGATAACTTCATTGTGAGGTTCACAGAGGCTGTTGTGGAGAACATCTATGAGTAATCCAAATTGTTGAAGCATGTGGGAACTGTGATGAGTTTGAGAGGCATAATGGAGCACTGCCTGAAAAGTTACCTCACTTAACTGATCTTCTTTGTAGGAAACTTTGTGGGTGGACTTAAGGATGAAGCTAAGAAGATGGTGAAATTGCTTGACCCTGAGACACTCTCGCAAGCCTTAAAGAGATCTAAATTTTATGAGAGCCCCATACAAAAACCTACCAGTTGTACCAAAAACCCAAATGCTCGTACTAGTCCACTGGCACCCAACAAAAAGGACTTCCCTGCACCTCTTACAACCAAAACACCACTGCTCGGCTATCCTAAAAAAGACTTTAACAAACATTAACCTATTACAGCGGCCTGGAGAGATGAAAGGAAGGCTAAGGACCTTTGTTTTTATTGTGATGAGAAGTACACCATGGATCACAATGCAAGGCCCCTCAAAATTTTATCATTACCCGTGAAGAGACACAAGGCTGTGAAGAATACACTGGACCTCTACAATTTGATGAAGAACCTGAACATGCTGAGGAAGGAATCATGAAAATCCAAAAGAGAAAGTTGCCTTGTGTAACCTGCAGCGCTTAAAGGAGAAAAAATTGGGAATCAGGCACTAGTTCTCGAAGGGAAAAGTGAAGGAAAACAAGATGTTAGTGGATACTGGGAGTAAATTTCCTAAGTAAGGAAGCTGCAAGGACACTAAACTGTTCCCTACACCCCATTTATCTGATCGTCATTAGTCTCCCTAATGATGAGCAAATCCAGAGAAACACATGCTGCCTTGAGTTCTCTTGGTCCATTAACAATCAAACCTTCCATACACCAGTATGGATTATCAATATGTAGTCTTATGATGCTATACTGGGAACTACATGGCTAAAACAGTTAGGAGAAGTGCATATGGATTACCACAACCTCCTTATTAGTTTTACATAGCAAGGGAATATAATACAGATAAACGGAGAGAAAAACTTCCAAAACCTCAGTTCTCTAAAAGTATGTAAACTTCAATTACTTGACCATTGCTCAACCAACTTGGATGTCACAGATTATTGAAAGTCACAAGAAAGATGAAAATGTTTCTCAGGTTATAGCTGTGTTATCAGCTACCAAAATGGGCCCTAATGAATTTGATTACTCTATGGACTGCTCGAGTATATAGGAAGGTGGATGATAGGATTTCAAGGGAAGCTGAGGACGCAACTATTTGAAGAACTCCATGAGAAAGGAGTTGGGAGCTACTCAGGTAACAGGGCTACTCTTAAAAGCATAGAACAATACCTTCTACTGGATATGGACGAAGAATGATATCACCAAATGGGTAGCTGAATGCCCTATTTGTCAATTCTCCAAGCATGAAATAGTGAAAAGTCCTGGGCTTCTGCAACCTTTGCCCATCCTTGATCAACCTTTGAAAGATATAGCCATGGATTTCATCAATGGGCTCCCTAACTCTAGGGGTTATTAAGTAAATTGGGTAGTAACAGATATGTATCTCAGGAGCTCTTACTAATTGCCTCTCTGTCACCCTATATTGGCCAAGACACTATCCCAGTTATTGGTTGAGAACCTCTTAAAGCTTCATGGCCTTCCTAACTCTGTAGTGTGATAGAGACCTTCTGTTTTCAAGTGATTTCTGGCAAACCCTATTTAAGCTTTATGGCACTAGACTCCACATTAGCACCTCCTACCATCCTCAAAGTGATGGAGGCACTGAGGGGGGAATCAATGCTTGGAGCAATACTTAAGAAGATTGTGCAGTCACTCACCCAAACAGTTGAGCTCTTGGCTGCCTATGGCTGAGTTGTGGTTTAACACCACTTTCCACACTTCTCTACGAACCACACCCTACAAGATTCTTTATGACCATGACCCTATACACTTGAGCATTATAATAACATTTGGTACCAACATTGCAGTAGTAGAGGATATTCTTGCAGAAAAGCAACAACAAACGGAAATTTTCAACGAAAACTTTAGCTAAAGCACAACGAAGAATCAAGAGTCATGCAGGGAAGAACTGAAAGTGTCTTTGAGATAGGTGAGTTAGGGTTTCAGATTCAATCTTATGGCGATGAGGAATTTGTACAACGAGATTAAGGGGATGAAGGTGAGGGAGCTGCCGGTCACCTGAAGTCGATGTTCACGAACCTTCTTACGAAGTTTCATTATAGCATCTAGAACTTCCTCTTGTTTAGGTGGGCTGCCCGGCAAATAGACATCCACAGGAATTTGCTTATCGACTCCCCGATAAGAATCGATTGATTACGTGAAGGGATTGGTGAAAAGAGGATTGGATACTTACCAGGCAAATGTATCCAGACCAGCTCCATCACGTCTGTTTCAGCGGCATGATCTTCTTTTACCTCTTTGCTCTTCCTGAAGAGCGTCGCCACCTTGAGAACCAGCAACATGCCAAGGATCATGGGGGACACTGATTCCGTCTAAATGTATCCCCTCTAAGGTATTCCATTCTCGTCCTATAACATCTTTTTGTAACTCAGAGATTTGGATATTTGTATAAATCAATTGGTTTGGGTAAAAGAAAATGGAAATGCTTCATTTCCCCCCTTCTAGCAGATCTGATTCAAGTGATTCGAATATAAAGCACCTTTTTGGTGGTACTAGTATTTTATTGTTATTACTTATTTGTGGTCCAGTCTAACAGGACATTGGGGAGGGGAAGGGCAAAGAAATCTCTTCATTCGCCCCCCCTTACTCTTTGGGAGATTGCTGGGGTTGCGATTTTGTTGTTACGGTTTTTTAGATGTTTCATAGAGATTGGCGGCCAGTCCCTCATGAGTTTTTCTCTAATTTCAACTTTTTCTTCTTTCTAATAAAACTGTCTTTTCTCAAAAAACAAGGAATAAAATAATTTCTTGTCAACAGTTTACTTTTTGAGTCTCCAGTTTTGAACTATGAGAGTATTTTGATTTAATTATCTATTCTGCCTTTTGAGTTGGCTGAACTCTCTGTATTGTTATCTCCTAGAATGTTGAGCAAAGCTCGGGCAGGCATCTAATCTATATTATAAAGCGGGAGGAAAGAGTTGACAATTAATTTGGTGCAACAAAATTGGGAAGCCTTTTAACACGCGAGATACACACGTCATTAGCTTTTCTTATGAGCTGAGATAGAGATATATCTATCATGGACTTTGTAGATGTATTCTGCATTCTTTTTTGAGATAAGGGGATTTTCATTGTAACTTGTATGTTCAGAACAATTAGATTGTCAATTAGACCTTTATTTTGGGACACATTATGTTCAGTTTATGGAGCATGGACACGTGTTGAACACCGACACTCCACCGGCAGTTCTGGTTATGTATCGGATACTTACTTCTACATGCTTTATGATAGGTGCTAGATCCATATATGTATATCTGTAAAAATATATAAAATTTCATCTTTGTCTCTATGGTGAAATTTGATGTTGGTTTGTTGCTAACTTATAATTTCCTAATTTATATATGCCTAACTTACTGATTCCCTTAGTTTTTTCCCCTACTATTAGTATTCAGTTAAATATCTTCTATATAATTACAAGGATCAAATAAAGATTCCAATTTCTTTACTGATATGAACATATATTTGTCTACGGTTATCTCTTAGAGTTGTACTTGAATGCTATAATCTTATCTGTTATTAGACTTGGAGATATTTATGGTACAAGTGTTCCTTAATATTTTACTTGATTTGTTATTTGTTATTAGAGTTGTATGTTTTGGTTTGGCATCGACCCTGAAGTCGTTACTTCAGATAAGTTTGTTTATATAGAGGAATGAGTTCAACAAGGAACAAAGCAGAGCGAAACAATCAACCTATTGATATTGGAAGACCCAACCCTATTTGAGAAGACTGATAGGAGATTCCCTTTATGAGTTGTTCAAGCTCTGTTTGGGAACATAAATTACTCTTCAGGATGTTATGATGATTGAACTATTGATTTCTCTCTTATTTTACAAATACTAAATGGTGATATAAGCATATCACGTAATGATCATTCCTCACCCACATTCATTCTAATGATCCTGCATACAGCAACTGGTCAGGGCCTCAAACAATAATCCGCTACTGTGAAGGGGATAAACCCCCTTACACGGAAAACGAAATGGAAAAGAGTTTGATATTATTTTTCAAACATGTAAAAATAAGAAGTTTCAAATTTTCCCATTGTGATTTTCAGTTTGGTTTTGACGATCTGTACATCTGCTGACTGCTGTATCTTAGTTTTGGCCAACTCTGATATTGTGCTTGTATATGTGCAGTACCATATTATGCTGTGGGAAACTGACAGTGCTGTTTAACTTGTATTATTGTTGACATTTTTAGGTAGTGATGCACAGTTATCTCATTCAACTTTCATTGTGTCCTGTGGTTGCAGCTTGGGTGAAATGGATGAATGGTCGAGTCAATGCTTCCCTAGAGTAAGATGATGAAGTCTTTTGATTGATTTAATTTCAATTGTGTGTACCTCCCTGTTGGATACTTGGATGTATTGATTGTGTGACACTCTTACAATTGGTAGAAATAAATTTGTGAAAGATATATATGCCCCGACGGTATAGTTTTCAACACAATGATTGATGGTGATGGATATTTATGAAAGATTTTGGTGATGATGATGTATCAGGATACGTAAAATGGTGCGACTAGTTTTACCAACAAGTCTAAAAGCACGCTCTGCCCTGTGGTGGATAGATGAAAAGTATGAATAAGGTGAATTAAATGACAGGTGCTAATTTTATTTGTACTATTCTAAAAATTATAAATATGTATACAATTTAAACGATTGAAAAATGTTATTAATATTTAACGGTTATACTACGTCTAATTTTTTACGAAACCGATCTCGCTATCGTGACATTTTCATTGATGTATTTAAATCGTCATTAGCAAAAATACTATAAATAATGAATAACTATATATGACAAGACATTAATAGATCTTATTACAATAATAGTAATTTTATAATTTAACGGTTGGTTATATGTCGATCATTCAAAATTCTTTATTTTCTTGATACAATTTGCAAAAAGGTATGCTTAAATCACATTGGCTTTCATACGGATAATAAAGGTATGCTTAAATCACATTGGTTTTCATACGGATAATCTCTATTGAAATTATCGCATTCCACTTCAATCAACTTTTTCTTAGGTGAACTGAATACATAACTTATCGTTAGAAGTACACTTTTAATACAATCCAGAAAATTTTAAAATTAACTAAATCGCGGCATGAATTAGGTAAATTTCTCTTAAAAGTTTCTGTCCCAAATTCCATTAGGCCCTAAGATGAGATGCATCCATAAACTTGTACAGTAATAATTGATACGGGATCACTTTTTTTTTTTTTTTTTTGGACAAAGTATGTAATACTATTATTGATTATCCAACATCAAAGCATTACAAACAAAAGGAGGTGGAGAACCTATCCAAACATGGCTACCAGACATAGAACCTGACGCACGAGCTAAGGAATGTGTGACACCGTATGCTGACCGCCTAACAAAACAAATACGACAATACTCAATATCAAGGAGGAGTTGCTTACAATCATCAATAACCAAACCTAAAGGACCCGGAAAGGAATCAGATCCCCGAATAGCCTGAACAAGATTGAAAGCATCTGATTCAAGGATCACTTTAGCTGCTTGACGAGTCTTTAACTAGCTAAGAGCCTCTTTGCAGCTGATTGCTTCCGCCATTTCAGGATCTAAATGACCCACAAAAGAGCCACACCCAGCACCAACCAAAGAACCAGCGCAATCTCTAATCACCCAACCATAACCAAGCTTTGCCTCCTGATTAAAAATGGCACCGTCAACGTTACATTTGATCCAACCTGTTCCTGGCCTAGACCAACAAATATGGCCATCTTCAGATATGGAAGTATTGCCATTTACAAGCTTTCCTTGAGCGACAGTCCATTGGAAAAGATAAGAACTCGTAAGATTTAGCAGGCTAGCTGGCTTCTGGACCCGATTATTCCATAATACCTCATTTCGATTCCGCCAAATACACCAAATTATCATACAAACTA
Organism: Panax notoginseng; assembly: GCA_016801055.1. Taxonomy (NCBI): domain Eukaryota; kingdom Viridiplantae; phylum Streptophyta; class Magnoliopsida; order Apiales; family Araliaceae; genus Panax; species Panax notoginseng. Next base: position 293,257,411 of record CM029012.1, on the reverse strand, counting down.
GCTTAATCTCCTCCTGTGAACCACTGACCAACAAAGTAGAAAACCACTCAAAGAAGTCTTGGTTACCTGGGGGAACAAAACGCATAGTAGACTCTTTCGCAAAAGGGCAGGAGGTAAACACATGATGACTGGATTCTGCCACAGAGTTATACACAAGACAAGTACCATCCACAATGACTCTTTTCTTCAAAAGGTTATCTTTGGTGGGTTGACTGCCATTACACAAACGCCATAGAGTATGTTTCACTTTCGGAGGGATACGAACCGCCCAGAGCTTCTTCCAAGTTAGAGCATCATGACGAGGGTGAAGAGTGCTCAAGCCAGAGGTCAAGAAGTCATAAGCGCTCTTCACCGAATACAAATCCCTTCTTTCGAACATCCAATACAGGCGATCCTCCTGATACCTACTGCTCAAGGAAATATTAGATATCAACGAAGAGTCACGAGCATCAAACAAATCCCTTACTAAATCAATGTCCCAAGAAAGCGCTTCAGGGAGCATGAGATTGTTCACAGAAGCATTCTTCGTTCCTGGAACAAGGGAAAAAGACAACCAAGGATTATCATCGTCAGGCAACCAAGGCTCCGTCCAAATATTAATGCTTTTCCCATTGCCAACACGTCATCTGGCACCTTGCTTTAAGAGAGGTTTGGCAGCCATGATACTAGACCAGATGAAGCTGGGATTATTGCCTTTCTGAGCACAGAAGAAGGAAGAAGAAGGGTAATATCTGGACTTAAAAATCCTCGCAACCAACGAAGATGGACGAGTCACCAAACGCCACCCGCTCTTACCAAGCATGGCCAAGTTGAAGTCATAGAGACTCTTGAAACCTAAACCCCCATGCTCCTTCCGAGCACATAACTTCTTCCAACTAACCCAATGAATCCCTTTGGACTGATTAGAGCCCAACTCCCACCAAAATCGAGCCATTGAGCTTTCCAACTCCGAGCAAAGGTCCTTCGGCAATAAGAAGACACTCATAACAACAGTAGGAAGAGCCTGAGCCACACTCTTTATAAGAACTTCCTTACCAACTTTGGAGAGTAACTTTGTCTTCCAACCGGACAGACGGCTCCACATATGATCCTTGACAAAAGATAGTGCCTGCTTCTTATTCTTCCCCATATAAGATGGTAAGCCAAGGTACTTCCCATCATCAGAGGTAACCCGAACCTGAAGAATGCCACTAACCACATTTTGAACAGTCACAGGCGTATTAACACTGAAAAGAATAGAGGATTTCTGAAAATTTATCTGCTGACCCGAGGCAGATTTATATAATTGGATGCATTCCTTTATATGCTGACATTCCGATGTCGTCGCCCTGAAAAGCAAATAACTGTCGTCGGCAAAAAATAAGTGGGACACAACTGGAGCACCTTGAGAGACTTTACAGCCGTGGATTAGCCCACGACACTCATAACGATGAAGCAAGGCAGAAAAACCCTCGGAACAGAGGATAAATAAATACTGCGAGAGAGGGCAACCTTGCCGTAAGCCTCTCGAAGGAATGATAGGATCCAACTCACAGCCATTATGAACTACAGAATATTTCACAGTGGAAACACACAACATAATCCACCGAATCCAAACCGAAGGAAAACCCATACGAACCATGATTTGGTGCAAGTAATCCCATTCAAGTCTATCATAGGCTTTACTCATATCAATCTTCAGCGCAGAGAATCCTGACTTCCCTTGCCTTTTCCTCTTTAGATAGTGAATTACCTCATAAGCGATCATAATGTTGTCAGTAATCAGCCTTCCCGGAATGAACGCACTTTGCTGCTCTGAGATAATAGAATCAATCACATGTTTGAGGCGATTCGCAAGCATTTTAGCAACTATCTTGTAAATAACATTGCATAGAGAAATTGCCCTAAGATCAGTAACCAACACAGGCTTTGACTTCTTAGGAATTAGCACAATATTAGTTTCATTGAAGCCCTCTGGAAATACCCCTTACTGAAGGAAGGAGAGACAAGCGGCAGTCACAGAATCGCCCACAATATCCCAAGAACGTTGATAGAACGCGGGGTTTATACCATCCGGCCTCGGCGCTTTATCAGGATGCATAGAGAACAGAGCTTCCTTGACATCGTCCTTCGAAAAGGGAGCAATAAGAAAATTGCTCTGCTGATCAGAAATATAAGAAGTAATACACTCCGTTACAGCCTAAGTTTGCCCTCCTTGAGACGTAAAAATCCCCTGAAAATAAAAGAGGAGCAGGTTCGGCAACCCATTATCCCAACGTAACCAGCGATCGTTATCATCCTTGAGCTCCAACACCGTATTGTTTTTTCGACGGGCAGAAGCAGAAATATGAAAAAATCGGGAGTTTGAGTCCCCAGAATTGAGCCACAGCTGCTTAGAACGTTGTTTCCAAAAATCCTCTTGTTGAGCCAATAACAGATTGAACCTTGAGCGACAATTAGAGTACTGGGCAATAGAATCTTGGTCAGTAAGAGACCTAAGGCCTTTCATCTGCCTTTTACAATCAGCAATATCCTTACGAAAATGAGAGGCAAGACCAGACCCCCACCTCATTAAAGCAACCCCACACTGATGAATTTGAATTTGAATTTGAATAGGACTCCCCAAGCTCCTAGACCAACTGTCCAAAATAATAGTCCTGCATTGGGGCTCCCTAAGCCAAAAGTTTTTGAACCTAAATTTACGAGTTTTGTATACTTGGCTAGATAGCAAAAAATCAAGCATTATAGCTGAGTGATCCGACATAGAAGCCTCTATATTCTGCAGCTTCGCATGGGGAAAAGCAGATAGCCAAGTAGAAGAAACAAGCGCGCGATCAAGACGTTCCTCAATCCAATTCGGAAAACCCCTACGACGCTCCCAAGTGAAAGGATGCCCCTTCATACCAATATCCAGCAACGCGCTATCATTAACAGCCCTCTGGAACCATTCAATAAGCCACTGAGGGTGGTCGATACTCCCACGCTTCTCATTTGAAGATAAAAGATCATTAAAGTCTCCGATACAACACCACGGGAGAGTAGAGCGACTACTAAGCTGCCGGAGGAGATTCCAAGACAAAGTTCGATTATTTCTAGCGGTATGGCCGTAGAACCCAGTGAGGCGCCATTGCAACATGTTAGGGATGTTAACAGCAACGTCAATATGATGATCCGAGTAAGAAAGTAAACTGGCAACATTTTTATCTTTCCACAATAGGACAATACTCCCTCCATGGCCAACACTACTCACAGCAAAAACACCTTCGTAACCCAATTTTAGTTTGATTGCATCCAAATGATCTCGAGGCAACATTGTTTCAATAAGAAATACAAAAGTAGGCTTTAAATGGCGGACTAACTCTGCAAGGACATGAATTGTATGCGAGTTGCCCAACCCGCGATAATTCCAACTAAGGGTCGTCATTGGTCTCGGTGGGCCTGGATAACAGCGCCCACCTTCAATCCATTTTTTGGTGTCGGATTAACCAAAATATTATTCACCGAATTTACCAGACTAGAAGATCCATCCAAGCCATCTGCATAATTATTACTATTCAATGTTTGGCGCCATTTCTGCTCCGCTAGAATAATACCCCCTCAATCGCTCCCCTTAATAATCGGAGTATTAATCCCATGCATGGAAGGAAAATCAGGAGACAATTCTGTAGATACCGGGGGAAGTTTCGGAGTGGGAGGAATCAAGTCTGCTTGATTCAAGGAAGTGGAGGTTTCCTTGCCATGCACAGAAGTTACCAAATGCGGTTCCTGAAAACGCGGAGTTCCCACATCCATTGTCGATTCATCGTCTACCGCACCAGACACCGAGGGAGGGCTCGCCTGAGCAGAAGTCCTGATCCACTTATTGGCCAATCGACTACCTTGACGACGCGGTTGAGTCCGTAGCCATTTACCATACACAAATTGAGACGGAGGAACAGGATTATCGAACCATAATGCACAAAACTTATCAGAGTGTCCCATAACTCCACAATAGAAGCAGAACGTAGGAAGCCTTTCATACTTAAAAGTAACCCAAATCCAGTCTCCACCACTCCTCTTCAGCTTCATCTTTCGGGCAACAGGCTTGTTCACATCCATGGCCACCCTTACTCGGATGAAAGCTTTAATTTGGCCATCGAAGTTGCGAGCATTTGAGGCAACAAACTTGCCTATGTAATTGCCAATAGCAATCCCAACCTTCTCCGACATAAAGCCAATAAGAAGATCATAAACTTGAGTCCAAAGTTCGACCATATTCAGGGGAACTTGAGAAGGTATCTCACCTGGAAGCAAACGTTTCAGCAGCAAAATATGGTTAGTAAAAGATCACGAACCATCAAAAATAACACGATTCAGATCTCGCTCATGAAAAAACCGAAAAAAATAACGGCCATCTTCAAACTCCTTTACATCAATACCCTTCACCGGTTGCCATATCGGAATGAGAGTATCCTTTATAGCCCCAAAGTTCACAGGCTTTTTCGTAAGAAATCTGCCCACCAAGCAGAAAATGTAGTCAGAATCTTCCACCGGTTCATTCTCCCCCTCCAGCACCAAACCCCCGTCCTCCTCCCCTTCGAGTGTGAGGTTTCGGCAAGCTTCAGTCAGATCGAAATCCATGATATTAGGAAAAAAGGCCAGACAAAGAATAAAATCAAAGGGATAGAGACATGCCAAAAGGCAAGAGAGAAAGACTTGTCAGAGGACAAGAGATAAAACAATATGTATTTTTAAGTGTACTAGAAATGGTTAGACAAATATTGTAGTATAACTATATACATTGTTCATTGAATTGCCGTAAATACTGAAAAATAATTGAATTGTCGTGAAGAAACATTGTAGAAGTATGATCTGTAATCATTGAATTGCCGTGAAGGAACATTGCAAAAATATGAGTTTTAATCATTGAATTGCCGTGAAGAATTGCCGTGAATCATCATTACATGCGAAGGCTTAGAGATGGAAAGAAGGAAGAACAGGAGAGAAACGTGTCTGTAACCGTCTCATGGAGCTTAATTAGTATGGGATCACTTTAATAGTGTGTCTTCGCACAAATTTGTTTGTAAGCTTGTGTCACTATATCTTCATTTATCAAAAGATGTTGGTTTAATAGTTTATTATAATGGATTGACTAACCTAAATCTGAATATATCTTGCAAAAAAACACATTCATTAAAGCAATTAGAGCATTCTCTCAGTTTTATTTTATCAAAAACTTGAAATGCACTAACCAACCGAATTAAGTATCAATGTTATATGAATAATTCTGGAAAATTTTAAGATTTCACTCAAATTATGAATTCTCAATGTAGTAATAGGAAGCCCATCATCCGATGGAAGGTTTGTTCATGTAATCGGAAGTAAGGACCTCCATCATTGTTCAAGTTTTTATCAATTGTTCCACCTATCGATGTAAAAGTAAAAATATTATTATAAAGCCTATGTTTGTGTGAAATGCATTAACCAACTGACCCTCTCTGTCTAGCAACTGTAATAACTCAAATGGTGTCTCACGTAAGGCTGATAGCTGAACTTTGCCCTTAGAGCAGCACAAAGAAAAGCACAACAACCTGTTTTGTTGTAGGTTGATAGTGTGGTTCATGCTCTCACATAACCGCTTTGCAGTGGCGACAAACTCGTTCTAGATAGCCTATATTTAGTACCCTACTGTTTGTAGCTGCAACAAACAAAAAATTATTTAGTGATCCGTTTTTATTAAGTATTCAAATTATTTGGGAGGTGTACAATTATGCCCTTATAAAAATTTGAATTTTGTAAATTAATCTTATTACACGTTCTCCTACTCCCTGTGGCAACACTTGTAACCAAAGCGTCATCATCACACAATTTGTTGTTGCACAATATGAGATATGCTAAGACTAAAAAATAGTAACTGAACTAAATAATAATTTACACCAAACCTAAACAACCACAAAACAGATAATAAATTCACTGTTCAACAAAATGAAGAATGTTCTATCATTTCAAAGTCCAAACAAAAGCAACTCAATCATTAATCAGTAAAGGTCAAATTTTTGACAGAGTAATGTAATGACAATTCAAGCATCCACTACTTTTATGTTCAATTTTTACTGCATTCCTACTTGCGTATGATGTTTCCTGGTTACTTTGGGAGTTTGAGTTGCCATCCATGCTCAATATTCTGCAATAGCAACTATCTCAGGCAAACTGCTACTTTGTTAATGTACAGGGTCAATTTATTTGATTCAACTTGTAATCCAGGACCTGAGCATTATTCGTAAGAATTCCCTACCAATTTTTATCGGCAATGTGGTCCTTTTCCAAGTAACGTTTGGTGGATTTGCCATCCATGCTCAATATTCTGCAATAGCAACCACCTCAGGCAAACTGTTACTTTGTTAATGACTAGGGTCAATTTATTTGATTCATCTTGTAATCCAGGACCTAGGCTACATCTATAATTATAGGCTGACTATCAGCCTTTTGAAAATCTATCAAACCTAAACAACCACAAAATGGATAATAAATTCATTGCCCAACAAAATGAAGAATCTTTTTATCATTTCAAACTCCAAACAAAAGCAACTCAATCATTCATCAGTAAAGGGCAACTCAAACTCCCAAAGTAAGCAGGAAACATCAGGCGCAAGTAGGAATGCAGTAAAAATTGAACTGCAGTCCATAAAAGCATCGAATGCTTGCATTGTCATTACATTACTCTGTCAAAATCCCAAGTGATCTTAAATGTAGACAATAACCGTCAAAGCAATCAAAACCGAAAACATGAAACCCATATATTTCATACCATACATGAAGAGTTTTAACATAAAATAAATATGTTTTTGATACGCAAAATGCTCCCTTTATTCCAAAAAAAAGATTCCTATTTTTTGAAAAAATTAAAAAAAAAATTCACATAACGAATCCTCTTTTTATTGGCAATAATAAAGAATGACACAATGTTCTCAAGTTTGACGTCATAATTACATGCTAAATTATCAACTTGTTATTTTTCAGAGTAAACATGGAACAAAAAACATTCTTAATATTTGCAAATTTTCAAATAGGACTTTTTTGTGGAACTGAAAGTTGTCTTCACAAAAGAGGTAGGAAATTAAATAAGGATATTAAAGAATTATTTTGAAATTGTGGGACGGCTAATAGGGTAGGAATGTGCAATATACGTTAAGAATGCTCAGATCTTTTAGAACTAAAATGGGAGAGTCAAAAATAGGTTTACATTTAAGCCCTTAAGATTTAAAAAATTAAAATTAAACAATTCTGTCAGACTCATATTAACACTTTCAAACAAACACTGAAATAAGCAAATAAATTGATTTTTAAGGTAATAAAAGAAAACAAATAAACAAACAGAGACACACTCCCATCAATTAAAAGTGCTTAGTATCAACAAATTAAAAAACACACATTAGAGGATTGGAGACCTTCTTCCGATTTCTCTTTCTAGAATTGAGAGAAGTGATAGCGAAGTGGACAACGATAGCCAACAAAGCAGCAGCAGCAGCAGCAGCAGCTTCGTTGAGGGCTAAAATGTTATTTTTCTCTATCTTCTATTTGGCCTTTTTCTCTCTCTTCCTTTTAAAACAAAAACCCCTATTTGTTTTTCTCACCTCACCAAACGACAAATGTGAGGGAAATTTTTGTGTAGCTGATGACGGAAAGACAATCGAAGGAACACAAGTTAGTAAATTGAACATCAGAGTCTAGGGCGAAAGACGGCGTGGTGGCAACGACGAAGAGAGGGCAGAAATCTGAAGTGGAGAGAAAGACCAAGAAAGGAATCGTTGAAATTGAGAGAAGATTGGAGGGGATTTACAAAATAGGAGGAGATTAAAGCGAATGCAGAGATGAAGTGAAATCATCAGATCAAGGATACTGATTCATCCATGAAATCTTCCCAACCTTGCAATTTCAACCAAGAACAAAAATTCAAACTAAATAGTTGGTACATTCAACAATAAATCTGTATAAACTTCTGATCGTTTTTTCTCTGCAATTTCAATTAGATTTGTTAAAAAAAAAATTACAGAGAGAAATTGAATGAACCTAATTTCACAATCCAGAATCAATGAGTTGTGTTTTTAAAACTTAAAACATTTAATTATATTACCAACATAACTTCGAAATGTTAAAATTACAATAAAAAAATGTAATCCAAAACAGAATTACACATGATCAGCTCATCTTTTGCAAAAATATATATAAAAATTGGGGTAAAATGCATATGTTGCCGATTTGGATTTTGCTGATGTTGTCGTGTTCTAATTTTATCTCAAAAATATGTTCAGTTACATGCAGGATTCGAACTCAAAACCCCCGATTTAAAATCTTGGCCACATAACCACCCAATTATCACTGGCCTAACTATTCCTCTCCCCTAAATAAATTAAATGACAAAACAGATCATTTGATTCGATTTTCTATTGTCGTCACTCTCTCATCTAAAGCTCATAAATTTCAGATACCCAATTGCTAGGGTTCCGTAAATTGAGGCAAAAAGCTAGGGTTCCATTAATAGTCGTCTCTCGCTCGCTCGCTCGCTCTCATCTATCGTGTTCAGTGGCTTTTCATCTGAAAAATTTGTCGGGAATGAATCGGGACGGTTCAATATCCACTAGAGTCTGAGATTTCATCACCGTATTGTGGGTGTGGGATACGAGTAAGGTATTGTGGGTAGTAAGGTATTGTGGGTGTGGGATACGAGTAAGACTTTATACATCGTTAGAGGGAAACAGTGTAGGGAGAAAGTCTTATTGTTTTTCAAATTATGGTGTAAGTTCTTGTATTTACCATGATATAAAAGTTTAATTATTTACATACAATCGTGATAATTGTTAGTTCAATTTCCTACAAACACAATCATTTTGTGACTTTTTTCAATGGATTCACTCTATCAACATGTTAGAAGATGTTGAGAATTCTTTAGGTCTGTTGAATTTGAGGAGCATTAAAATTGACCTGCAGATGATGAAGGACAATGCTCATGACTTGGAAGTGCAAGTATTGAAAATGGAAAAAAAAAAATAAAGTCAAATTGAAGAATGATTTGAAGTTTTTAAAAGGAGAAATAAGGAATTTACAAACCAGAGAGAAGTGGTTGATACTTGTAATTGGGTTGCTTTTTGTTTTGTGTTTGAGCATGTTAAAAATCATGATATAGTTTTAGTTGTTTTGATGTTTAGAAAAAATTGATATATAAGTCGTGATGTTTTAGATGATTGTGTTAATATAAACTAATGATGTTTGGATAATTGTTTTATTTGGATGATTGTGTTAATGTAGGCTAATGATGTTTAATTGGATAATAGTATTATTTGGATGATTGTGTTAATGTAGACTCATGATCTTGGATAAATGTGTTTCTTTGAATTGTTAATAAGCAAAATAGAGCATTGAATGGTTAGGGACATCCTAGTTTCTTTGAACTGTTAATAAGCAAAACAGAGCATTGATAATAGATTGGGACATCCCAGTTTCTTAAAATTGTTAATAAGCAAAACAGAGCATTTGTCCCATTTCAAAATTAGAGCGGTACAAAACAGTGTGAATGCTGCAAAAAAATTGGATGGGGTACAAACAATGAGGGTTCCAGACATTTGTAAAAAATGTTGTACCAAGAACTCAAAAGGTGCTTTTTAGATTGAATTAGTAACACCATTGTTCATGATTACAAACACGCAAAAAAACCATTGTTCAGGATTACAAACACCAAAAAAACTAATTATCAGGTTTATAAACCCCCAAAATTCCCATTTGTATCAGTTTGTGTTTGAGATAATACAAACACCAAAATACTATAAATAAAAGTCAAATATAGATGGATAATATAGATTATACTCCTTGTTCACACTTTCTTGAGTTACACCAGTTTTGTTAAGTTGATTGTCATTCCACTTGACTGCCCCTCACCCTCTGGTCTTCCTCCCCATCTAGCCTCCTTGAAGCTGTTATACAAGGTTTGAGCCATCAACTGATCCTCTGTTTCAGTTTCTCCATTATGTGCAGTTGCCACTTTCATAGCACTATACATCAATTTTGTGGCCTTATTCTTATTATTTGCCCCTTTTTTGGGTTCAGTTGTAGTTGCCTTTTCCCTTTCTTTTCCTTTCTCAGTTCTACTTGGTACAACACTCATCTTCCCTTTACCCTGCTCATTCCCATTTGGTGCAACATTTCTACCAAGGGGAACTGGTGCAGTCTTTGGGCCAGCTCCAGCTAAGTAACATCTCTCAGGTGTGCTCTACATCATATATCATACACACAAAATTTACAAAACTGGGAATATAACTTAAACAGCCAAAACTAGAAAATTTCATTAATTATTCCTTGTACTGAAACAATACAATAATTGTAATTCACATATACTTATTGAAATATAAGTGTTGCCTGTGTTTGGGGATATGAAACAGCACATCATGAGAGACCCATTCTCTTCTTGCAGGATTTCTTTTAATTTGTAGTTTTTCTCTAACGACTTTACCTTTGACATTTTTATCTGCCACATTTGTTTATCAAACCAAAACATCAAGCCCTACTAGTTAACACAAATGTAACATTAATAAAAAATTAAACCAAACCGCCTGTTTGTGACTTGAAAAGGTATCAACTCCACTACCTCCTTTATTTCCCATATCTGTTTTATATTTTCTAACTTGTTCTTGAAATTGGCAGCATATGTTTAGCTAAAATAACAATTGTAATTGAACATGAAAAAAACATATAAAGGACATACCTTCACTCCTTTTTCCCCTTGTTTAGTCTTCTTGCTACTCTCTCCCAATTCTTGTGTCAGTGGACCCTAAAATGTACCAAGTAATTATTTAGTCATTTAAATTAACAAAAGTATGTGAACTAAAACATGAAAAAAAAAACAGAACATGCAGACAGAACCTTGTCCTTTTCCTTATTGCTACTTTGTTTTCTCTTCTTTCCACTTTCTCCTTTATCTTGTTCAACTTATTCCTGAAAATTTTAAAAAAAACAAAAATTAAAATCAATGGAATTGATTGAACACTCACATTAAGTTGTTTAAATTAAAAAAAAATTACATTTAAATTAAAAAAATTAAAACAGTAACATTATCTTGTTCCCTTTTCCTTCTTTGTTTTCTCTTCTTGCCACTTTCACCTTTTTCTTGTCCAACTTGAATTCTTTCCTGTTTGTAAATAACATACCTAACTCTAACTTTGTCTCCATGATTTTGGTGTTGGGTTTATACACTGTGAAAGGGTTTAGCCTCCAAACAAGTGTATCATCCTCAAAGTCCGCTTCCTTAGGGTTTTCATTTTCTACTTGATCAGAGTCATAATCTTCAGTATTATCACTATATGTTTCACTGTCATTAGAATAATCATCATTATTCTCACTACCTTGTTCTTTTACCTAAACAGTATTGTCACCCTCAACAGTTGGTTGTTTTATTTTCTTCTTCTGTTCTTTATATTCTCTAGTTTTTTTTTCTTGCCTCAATTATTTCTTCATCATCAATTAGAAACATTTCTTCTTCCTACTCATCAAGAATATCATTATCACTAGAAGAACTTGAGTCCTCCTAGTTATTTTCTTCCACCACCACATCACCATCATGACTAATATCAGTTAACAAACTAACCTTCTTAGCTTGTTTATCATTATCCCTAGCATGTTTAGCATGTATAGCCTGTTTACCCCCTTCACAATCATGCTCAAGATAAATCTCAACATATTTATAATCTACAACATCATCTAACATTATATTTAGGTCATCGTCATTTGTAAGATTTACAAAATGCCCAACAAATATAGTTCCAAGAAATCTGTAATATAAACTACTTACATCATTGTACCCAAAATCCTCACACATTGTCTTCAACTTCTCAAAATCCAATTCAAAAAAAGGGATTCAAAACTTATCTATTTTCCCAAAATCATAATGGAAAATAGGATGTAACCCAAATAAACCCCTTTGGTGGAATTCCAATTCCAAGTTTCTACAATAAAAATACCATAAACAAGAATTAAAAAAATATATTCATTATTATTATAACAGGCATCAGGACTACAACAAAGCTTGACTATGGAGACAAAAGACAAACAATAATCTAGGGTGGAGTTCCACTACCAATAATCTATAATAAAATAAAATGTTGGACTATGGAACAAAAAGACAAACCACGGATACAGATGAGATAATATCTAATTATTACCAAATAACAGTAGGATCACAACATAATACCCAAACAAGTTGATATTTATATAATAACAAACAACAGATAAAGTTCATTAAAGGGGACACAGTAGACAAGGGAAGGGGACTAATGTGGTGTTTGATTGTATCTTAATGCATCTTAATAACCCACCTCTTAATGTATCTTAACAACCCACATTTTTGTATTAAAAGGTCCTCTGAATAATTTAGACTAATATTTGTATCTTAGCTATTTTGAGAACCTCTGAATACAAAGATGTGGGTTGTTAAAATGTATTAAGAAGTGGACTGTTAAGATGCATTAAGATGTAATTAAACACTACCTAAATCAATGATAATTAACATATAAAGGTAAATAAAGGGGTCAGAATAGACAGATAAAGGGATAACATCAATAAAGAGGGATTTCGAGACACTTACACATCTCCCCAGCACAAATAACTTTCAGATTCTTCGATTAGCCTAAGTAATGGAAAATAGGATGTAACCCAAATAAACCCCTTTGGTGGAATTCCAATTCCAAGTTTCTACAATAAAAATACCATAAACAAGAATTAAAAAAATATATTCATTATTATTATAACAGGCATCAGGACTACAACAAAGCTTGACTATGGAGACAAAAGACAAACAATAATCTAGGGTGGAGTTCCACTACCAATAATCTATAATAAAATAAAATGTTGGACTATGGAACAAAAAGACAAACCACGGATACAGATGAGATAATAACTAATTATTACCAAATAACAGTAGCATCACAACATAATACCCAAACAAGTTGATATTTATATAATAACAAACAACAGATAAAGTTCATTAAAGGGGACACAGTAGACAAGGGAAGGGGACTAATGTGGTGTTTGATTGTATCTTAATGCATCTTAATAACCCACCTCTTAATGTATCTTAACAACCCACATTTTTGTATTAAAAGGTCCTCTGAATAATTTAGACTAATATTTGTATCTTAGCTATTTTGAGAACCTCTGAATACAAAGATGTGGGTTGTTAAAATGTATTAAGAAGTGGACTGTTAAGATGCATTAAGATGTAATTAAACACTACCTAAATCAATGATAATTAACATATAAAGGTAAATAAAGGGGTCAGAATAGACAGATAAAGGGATAACATCAATAAAGAGGGATTTCGAGACACTTACACATCTCCCCAGCACAAATAACTTTTAGATTCTTCGATTAGCCTAAGTAATGGAAAATAGGATGTAACCCAAATAAACCCCTATGGTGGAATTCCAATTCCAAGTTTCTACAATAAAAATACCATAAACAAGAATTAAAAAAATATATTCATTATTATTATAACAGGCATCAGGACTACAACAAAGCTTGACTATGGAGACAAAAGACAAACAATAATCTAGGGTGGAGTTCCACTACCAATAATCTATAATAAAATAAAATGTTGGACTATGGAACAAAAAGACAAACCACGGATACAGATGAGATAATAACTAATTATTTCCAAATAACAGTAGGATCACAACATAATACCCAAACAAGTTGATATTTATATAATAACAAACAACAGATAAAGTTCATTAAAGGGGACACAGTAGACAAGGGAAGGGGACTAATGTGGTGTTTGATTGTATCTTAATGCATCTTAATAACCCACCTCTTAATGTATCTTAACAACTCACATTTTTGTATTAAAAGGTCCTCTGAATAATTTAGACTAATATTTGTATCTTAGCTATTTTGAGAACCTCTGAATACAAAGATGTGGGTTGTTAAAATGTATTAAGAAGTGGACTGTTAAGATGCATTAAGATGTAATTAAACATTACCTAAATCAATGATAATTAACATATAAAGGTAAATAAAGGGGTCAGAATAGACAGATAAAGGGATAACATCAATAAAGAGGGATTTCGAGACACTTACACCATCTCCCCAGCACAAATAACTTTCAGATTCTTCGATTAGGTTAAGAATGACCAATACAAACCCTCAATTTGACAAAAGTTAGTAACCCTAGATTTTCTCTATGCAGGTGAGAGGTTTAAAGAAAGAGAAAGAACGAAATGAGATGATGGTGTAACTTAGAAAATCGAATGATCTGTTTTGTCTTTAAATTTATTTAAGAGGAAATGAATTGTTTCGTTATATAGGTTAATCCTTGTGAAATGTTAACAACTAGGCCCATGGTGCTTGGGTGGTCATGTGGTCAAAATTTCAAATTGGGGCTTTTAAGTACGAATCTTGCAATTGGACATATTTTGGAGAAAAAAATAGAACACGGCCACTTCAGCTCGTACATATGGAAAATTAATAGGAAAATGTCCACGTCATATCTGCCATGTGTGACACGTCAGCAGGTCAACGCCCAAGTGGCGCCTGAAGGCTCAAAATCCAAATTTTCGAATAGAAAATGACTCGATTTACGTTGACCAAAAGAAAGGGGCCCAATACCCAAAACACCTAAAGTTCAGGAGCAACATTTGCATTTTACCCGTATTGATTGCTTGCTTCCTCCATTTAACAACAACAATAAAAAATTGCATTTGAATTTTTTATTTATTTTACAAAATAATAATAATTAATAATATAAATAACACTAATATTCAATTTTGTTGTTAAAATTTTATAATTATATCACCAGGTGTAAACAATTCTTTTCATAGTAAACACTAAACTTTTTTTATGAGAAGGAGGTAGCAATTTTTGTCTTCTTTTTACATAATGATGTTTTTATAATATTTTTTCTTACGACAATCCTAATTATCATTTACTTTTTACATTGTATTTTTATTTATTTCTCCTTTTATTTTGAAATATAAGATTGATCTTTGACCTTTTTAAGTCAATTCATATAATTTTAACACTTCTACTTTCCCATGTTATCTCGTGAATAATTGAATACACAAAAAAGGTTAAATACACTTTTATCCTTAAAATATCTCGAAATATCACCCCTTTTACACAAGCGATCCTAATCTAAAAAAAATTATAATAACAGTCTCCAACTACACTTAAGTACATAAAATTACTATATTCATTTTCGGCCATAAAAATGGTTCGATTGTAACATGTTATGGGGAAGACATGTATTTAGTGTATTTTTATAATTTTGAACGTATTTCACAGTATTTTGTCATTAAAACAAAATTAATACATGTATACTCTTTTCCCTCTAACACCACCCATATGTTTTTCCTCCAACTATAAATATTGTATGTTTTCCCTCGGGAGCTGTCGTTTACACTCCTAAATTAACCTCACTTTTGCTTTACAAATTCAAATAATTAGCACAGTAGTAAGCAATGATTGATCCTACAGGGAGTGATTTATTTTATATTTACCCTATGATTTCTAATGAAAATAAGATTTTGAATTAATTAACAAGAATAAACTAATAAGAATAAACAATGAATAAAAAGCTTTAGTTCTTCAGTTCAGTATCACCTTTTTACAACAATAGATTAATCAAGTGTAACATTATTTACCCTTCAATGAAACTAATAGCCCTGGGTAACAACAAGATTTGCTACCCGAAATTCTCCTTAGATTGTCACTCAATGAAATAAACTCTTCACAAGATTCTAACCATTATATAACCTAGAATAAGCTCTCTAGATTTAATATAACAGCAGCATTAAGAATTAGGAAATTAGACTATTCCAAGCAACTAACACATTAGCTCGGATTGTTTAACTTGTCTTCTGATAATCATAGCAATACTCAAAAACTTGTCCATAATCAGGTATTTCTAATTACTACTTGTGATTAAGAACAATATCAATTACACGTAATACTATTCCTTAATCTAGCATGTGATATTCGTTAACCAACTCAATCCTGCAGAAATCAAATCAGTTAAGTCAAATAGCATTCAGAAATTAATCAGATTATCAAGAATTAATTTCATGTGAGACGAAATAAATAATGAATACTCAATTAACCATTAATTATAAATAACGTTCAACATCCTTTAGAACTGAATAAAGAAAACTAGCCTGATATGCTTCCAAATCTGCACTCCAATGGTGCAGATGAGAGAATGTAGTAGATGATTGAATGAATAAAGTCCTGACTATCATCCTCTATTTATAGTGCTAGACAAAGTCCTAAATCCTGTGGGATTTAGAAATTCAAATTCTAAAAGAAATTACAAATCATAACTAGTTTCCATAAAGAAATAAAATCCAATTTGAAAATAAATCTCAGTCTAAAGATATCCTAAATCTAATAGAAATATCAATCCAATTCCATGTAGAAATCTTCCAAAATCTGTTTTTAGAAACTTTCCAAAAATTCAAGATTTCCCAATTTTTCCGCTCAAATTCGCCCATATTTTCTATTGCGACGTCCTTTGGTAAAATAATCATAACTTTTGATCTGGGAGGAGTTACGGGGCCTGCTACCTATCAAATCGAAGTTCTCGACGAGATCTATAACTTTTATTCTTTGAAAATTGACAGATTTTGGCTGCATCAAGGTCAAAATTGGGCTCCAAGTAACTGTTTTGTAAATTGTAACTTCCAAACTTTGAGATTCAACTTCCGTCTGGTAAAAAATCATAACTTTTTCATATGAACTTCGATTGGAACGATTCAAGATGTTCCGAAAAGATAAGGAAAAGCTCTATAATAAAATCCAAGTCCCAAGCCAAGACCATACATCCAACTTAATGCTAAAAACCCTATAATTTTCCCTCTTTCCTCATTTTAGCTCCAATTCTTCCTGAAATCATTAAACACCATAATAAGCTCATATACACATGAAACATGCAATCAAACTAAACATAAAGGAATCAAAATAAATGAATAATATTTACTCATCATCCCTCCATTTCAGTCTGACAGTATTAACCATCCCTTATATATTAGGGTTCCATGAGATGGTGCAAAGAGAAAGAGGAGTAGAAGAACAAACGAAAGAGAAGGAAAAATAGAAGGTGCAGAAAATTAGTAAGAGATAGAGGAAAAAGAGAAAGAACATACCTGAAAGTTCCATGGCTTCAATTTGGTGTTACTGTCATCATCCGGCTGTGATGAGGACATCTTGGACTGATACAAATCCAGGTAAGAAACTTTTTGCTTGTCAAACTATTGGAGTTCAAGGATGTGGTTGTTTCTACTGGCATGATTCTCCAATGCCAATAAGAGTAATCCAAGTTATTCCTACCCTCTTGAGAAGGATTTTTGCAACTGAGCAAGAACTCACAAAGATGCTTAGAAGAGAGAAAATTTATAGAGGAATAATAGTGTTTTTGACTATTGTAATGTTTATAAAATTTCTGATAAATGATATTTCTAGTATGCAATCTATATAATATGAATCCATTATGTTTTGAATAAAAAATAGAGTTCAAAGGAACAGAGCATGACATTTATTTTAGAGTTGATTGCATATTACACCCTAAAGTACATACTCTTTTACCATTCATACCCCGATGTTTAAACGCTCTTATCCCGCTACCCAAATTACTCTTTTATGTTATTATGAATGAAAAATAAAGCTACACAAAATTTCTTCAGTAAGTAGAGCTTTTTCACAAAACAAGATAACACAAAACACATGACTCTGTAGCAACACTTCACAAATCATAGTAGATATATAATTCATCATTCACAAAACAACTTCAATATAACATTCATATTACTATGTAACACACACACCCAAATTCAAACAAAAATTTATTTCCATTCAATTGAAAATAGCAATTTAATACATTAAATGGTTTGATATAGCACATCACCATTGAAATTGCTAATGCTTAAGGTCAAACTTTGCAAATTATAGACATGTAGTTCCTAAGTTTGCAAAGTTTTACATCAAAATGTTGAAACTCCCCAAAAATATATAAAGTAGCAATTGCACAACAAAAATATATTATATCCCCTAAAATATGTAAAGTACCAGTCCCAGCCCTAGTCCCAATCCTAACCCCCTAATGCTGCGAACTAGACCCGTGCACAAATGATTTCATGTTCTTCAAAGTACGTAACATAATTCTTCCCCCCTTTAACAAGGATGGGCGTCCCTTTATAAGATGATTATGTTTGGGGTATTCCATGACAAAGCCAGCACCTATTAGACACATTATTATTCATTCCACTTGTGCCACTTTGAACCTAAAAAGACAATATATGACTATGTGATCCTCATTCAAACTGAACATTATAATAGACAAAAATGACAATATATGTGAACCAAATGAATACTTACACTAGTATTGCCAACATTTGTTCCTTGCTCACCTCCTTGACATATTGAGCTCCTCATGAACTAAAATAAAATACATAAAAGGTGAATATGTTGCCAAAAGTAACCAAATGAATGAGTATAATGTTATATTACTTACTAGAATTTTTGATTTTGTCTTAGACTGCTAAGTTAAAAATTATTTCCTCTTGGTTGATAGCAACTTCATTATTTTCTTGATTAACTGCAGTTTCATTTCTTTGTTGGTTCCCTTGTTGCTTCTTGTGAAACCTTGAATTATGTAAATACTGCCAAAAAACTCTGCATTTAAGAGAATTATGAAATTTCTTCCCCCAAACCCCACGAGTGTTATCTCCTCCCCGCTGAGGTTCATCTCTATTCATCTTCCTCAACTTCTTTGGCCTACCAAGAAGTGTGTTGTATGTAGACCTGGCAAACGGGCCGGGCTAGCCCAAACGGGTAGGGCCATCGCCGGCCGGGCCATTGACAGACTAAAAAAATGAATCCTAAAGCTCATTTTTTGAAGGGTGGGCCGAGCTGGCCCACGGGTCTCGACTGATTTATGACCAAATTTTAACATATTTATAAGCCTAGCCCAAACGAGCCGGGCCATTGGCGGGCCGAGCCAAAACGATATAGGTTTTGATGGGCTGAAAAAATGAAGCTCAAAGCCCGCTTTTTGACGGGCGGGCTGAGCCGACCTGCGGGCTTAGGCCAATTTTACCAGGTCTAGTTGTATGTTAGAGGTATCATTATTAGAGAATGTTAAACCTCAACTTCCCATATATCTGAACTCCCCATTGGAGCAATGACTGGTGCATAAATTAATTGGTAGGTGCTGATCTTGTAGAGATCATTGACAAATGTAGCAGGATCCAATTATTGAAAGACATACATGCAGTAAGTTGACTACATAGTATGCCAGTTATAGCATATCGCCTACAATTGCAACTCTTTATCCAAAATCAACGTAGTATTGATCTTTATACATTGTCCTCACTTGGTATCTAAATTCACTAGCAGCTATAGGGATTGATTCTCTTGCATATTTGTTACCAGTTTATAACCTTTCTAATGCATTAGGACAAAGGTTCTCATACCATTTCTTGCATGTATTTCAATTAAATGCCATCCTTTTCATCAACAAGTTTCTAATATCCTCAAACATACTAAGGATAGGCTTCTCACTTGCCAACTTGATCGTGTTATTGAAGCTTTCACATAGATTGTTAGTCAAAATATCACATTTTAGATATAAACTGGAATGTGATTTAGACCATTGTTGGGGTGGCTTATCAACTAGCAGCTCGATTGCCTTAGGATTAACCTTTTTAAGTTCATCCATTGATACCTTAAACTTCGTCAAATTATTGGCACTTGCACAATTCCACAACAATTCCCTTAGTTGCATGCCTCTATGCCTAACATTAGCAAAGTTTTGGTTCAAGTGCTGGAAACAAAACATTTTATCAACATTAGGGATTATATCATCATATGTTGCAATCAACCCTATCTGCTTATTAAATATAAATGTCCACCCATATTCATTATTAATCCCTACATCATCCTTTAAAATATCCAAAAACCATGTCCATGTAACCATTGAATCACTTTCCATAAATGCATATGTCAAGGGAAACATATTGTTGTTAAGATCAATACCTGCTATAGTTAAAAATACTCCTTCATTTTTACTCTTTGAGTGGGTACCATCAACCTTAATGACAAGCCTACAATACTTGAAGCCTTCCTTTAGTCCTCCTAAACAAATATAAATCCTTTTAAAATTTATTTTTCTGTTGCTAGTGTACCCTCTTCAATAACCAATTTAGTTGTACTACATGGATTTAGCCTATTCAACATATTGCTAAAGCTTCAGGTATTGCTCATTAATGTTTCCCTGGATTATCATTATTGCTTTGGTCCTTGGTCTATAAGCTTGATCCTCTGATATCTTCACAATATCTTCATTCCAAATAATTTCTACAATGGTGGCAGCCAATGCCTATTGGATTTTTTTGAATTCATTTATATACTTCTATACAAACCACCTATAGTTAACATTCTTATTTGTAGCATCTCTCGAATAATATGAAGGCCATACAACTTCTTTATTTGCAGTTTCTCCTTTTGCAACTTACTAACATATATATTTCATGGACAAGGAGAACTGCATTTATAACCAACATTGAAAGCTTCATTCTTGTATATTAGTGTATTTCTTCCATGCTTGACTGAGTGAGCTCTAACTGACTTCTTGAATTATTTATTGTCCTTGAATAACATGCCCTTTTGAAATTTAGGATCATCTATCATAGTTTTAAGATCAAACTCTGGTCATTTTAGTCCATCTTCATCTTCATTTATAATCATTTTAAGGATTTTCTCCTACATAAGATCTCCATCATCATTATTTCTTCAGTGACCCTCTCCTCTTCTTTTTTGCAGTCACCTTCTATTTCCCTTTGTTTGAGACCCTTACTTGTTCTTCGTCTATATCATATCTACCATGTGACGCCCCCAAAATTAGGTATACATCACCCATCTTGAGTCGCCAGATACTTGGTACAGAATTCAAATACAACTTAATAATACAACTGTCGTGTACAATACGACAGAACATAAACTGTGAGTTTGAATACAAATATTATCTTCTAGAGAGTATCCATACTCAAAAGGAGTCCTCATTACAATTATTATCACACTATTACATAGAATATTGAGGACTACTAATGTTATCATCTGGCCCATTACTCCGTTTCCCGACTCGTCCCAGCTATATTCTCATTTCCTGAAGAGAACAGTGAAAGAAAGGGTGAGCTCAACTAGCCCAGTAAGAAATATTATAACTAAGATAATGCAAAATAAATTATCATTAGTCTTCAACAATGTTAAACTGATAAAATATAATAGACATCAAGTTTAACTGCAGCGGATCAAGCAATCCATTAAAAGAGTCAAGTAGAGAATAAAATCTACTATCTTTTATGATTTAAAAGGTTTTTCATCACTGTTATCGCTGAGACTCAGCTTAATAAATATTTCACATCATCGAATCACCCATGCACTACGGCCAAGGATATTCTTTAGTATCACGACCACAATTATCCATGCACTGCAGGCCAAGAATATTTGTGTATTCATTAATGGTCATGATCATGCCAACAACTGTCCATCAATGCACTACGGGCCAATGGGGACTTTTACCACATCATTTGTAACATTACGGTCATGATTATACCGAATAATCCCTGGTCATAATCATATCAAGTCCATCTATGCACTACAGGCCACAGATGACTTTCAAAAAAATTTAAACATGAGGATGATGACAATGATATAAGAATTCAATAAAACAAGTTCAAGAATTAATTTATTCAGGAATCAATAACGTCCAAATTGTCAACATGATACTGCTTTGTGGAGTAAAATTCAAGAAGGCTCAGAAGAATATTTTCATGAAAAGATACTGGATAAAGCACAATTATCAAGGATATTCTACTAATTTCATGGAGTATAGAAGTCAAAACTTTAACCAACTGAGTATAATAAAGAATGGAATAACAAAAGAAATCACCATGCATGCGGTACTTCGCATAGACAGGTTATTCCAACAAAATAATAATAACAGAACCAGGTCAGGCAAAATTTGCACCGACAGGATGTTCCAACAGAATAATAAAGACGGAACCAGGTCCGGTGTAAAACACACAGACAGGATGTTCCAACAGAATAATAATAAAGATGAAACCAGGTCCAGTGTAAAACACACAAACAGGATGTTCCAACAGAATAATAATAGAGACGGAACCAAATCCGGTGTAAAACACACAGACATGATGTTCCAACAGAATAATAATAAAGACAGAACTAGGTCCGGTGTAAAACACACAGACAGGATGTTCCAACAGAATAATAATAGAATGTCACCAAGTATAGGGTAGACCGCGTATACAGGTTATTCCAACAGAATAATAAAGAATGGAATAACAGAAGTTCTCTTCATGAATACAAAAGAAAATAATACTCCTTACGAGTACAACAAATAATATCCCTTACCATAAAAGAAGTGTATTCCGACTAATAGGGCGAGGTTATTCTTTGAAGAAAACTTTCTACGCTCAAAGCTTTCCAAAACTCTAAAATACGCTCAAGATTATAGAAGAAGAATTTCTCTGGATTTCTGGTGTGGTTTTCAATTCTAACTAAGCATCCTATTTATAGGAGAATGGAAGGGCACTGTGTAAGGAAAATATCACAGATGCAATAATTATGCAACCAGGGATGATAACATTTTGTAACTTACCGATACATATTTTCAATCACCCAGCCAATAGGAACAAAGCAAGAATATATATATATATATATATATATATATATATATATATATATATATATATATATATATATATATATATATATATATATATATATATATATATATATATATATAACAAACACTTCTCTCATCATTTCAATACTCCACCAAAATCCACTAACATATATAAATATATAAAATACCTCATAAAAATCACATTAATAATTTTAACAACATCTATCACCTTTATTATAATTCACAATATTAATCGACCAGGTCGTTCCCAGGAAAGAGATGACTTTCTAATAAGGATTTCTCCCTATTGGCGCGCAATTAGGTGACCAAACCTCTCCTTGACAGAACTTCTAGACATCGTTAATATTACAAATAATAATATTAATAACTTTGTCGTCTCAATTATTGATTTAATAATATATAAAAATATCGACATTAATTGAATCAATTAACGTGAGATACGATGCAACAATTACTATAGCAATAATTGAATAAAATTGAGTGACTTCTCACGTAAGCATCAATAATTTATACCGTGTGCTACTGTGCAACTACGCATATTACTGTACTTTTAACACCGGGTGTTTCAACAGTTAACGGTAAAACTTCCGCCGTTATTTTCATAAAGTATTTTTGTCGCTTTCTCAATCCGACAATAATTTCATTGTGGGGTCCACCAATGATTTTGCCGTTGTACGAATATTCCCTATTAAAACGAATATTCCCAGACCAATCGAATATTATATAACAACTTACGTACTTTGCAAAATTTATAATTATTACCCACAATTATTATATCAAATTCATTCCATAATATTCAAAAATGATAATTATAGAAAATTCATCTTTATTTATAAAAGTTGGGGTCTTACATACCATCTATGCCTTATGTACCACTGTCCATAATAGTATTAAAAGCAATGTCATCCTCCTCATATGAACTATCATAAATTTGTTCATTGCATGAGGGATCTTTATTGTCATCATCATTGTTTGGGAGTGTTTTACCGACCATCATGTGAGCTGGAGGCCTGGGCTAGAATTGATGAGATTAGGCCCGTTGGGCCGATGCCATGCAGGATGCAGAAGATGTTTGGGTTTGGATATCCGAGACCTCTAGGCCAGGGTCCGATTTTGATCAATGGAGCTTGGGGTCGGGTCTTAGAGTCTCTTGGGCTGAAGCCCAGACCAGTGTTTATAATGTCAGTTGGGTTGGGCCTGTGCAGTTGGGAAGCCCATGCGCAGAGTCTGGAGTTAAAAGGGTTTACGTGGTTAAGGACTCTTGCTCTAATCATATTTGAATAAGGTAACTCCGAAGGTAGTAGTGGAATTGGATTCTACTTGCACCTTTTAAGGAGATTGTGTTGGACCCAAATATGGGTAACTACCATATTTAGGAGGCCTAATCCGATTCGGAGAGGGATTCTAAGGAGGTGAAAATGGCTATAAATACAAGGCTTGACTACACTTAACAGGTAATACATCTTTGAGCGCTAAATACAAACGCCTCCATTGTTAAACCTTATGAACGGCCTGTACTTATTCTCACACCGGAACTATCCCCCGGCGGCACAAGCCGTCGAGCTTCGTGTGTGATCTGTTATTGTGCAGGTTCAAGCACGTGGATTCTATGGTTGGACGCGCCAGCGAAACTTAGCGTTAACATTGGCGTTAGAAGGAGGGCTAGTGCTCTTACAACCACCCCCAGCTTTTCCGGTAGTAGGCCATGGCGAGTAAGGAGAATAGCACCTCTGCCCAGGAAAAGGCGAAGACACACCAGACCCACCAGACACACCAGACCACCCCGATGAGGGGATCGGTGAAGGATAGACTGGGATCCAAAGTTCAAGAGGGTCAGGTGGTGCCGGCCCCTTCCCTCCAACGTAAACTCTTCCATGACAGCCAACGCACACCCAATCAGGGCAGTCATGCCGATGAAAACCACTCTCGGGCATACGACGGGAAAGGAAGAGACCAAGGTGAAGGCAGCCGAGATCAGAGAGAATTTATCCTGCAAAAAAAGTTAGAGCAGAATAAATATGCCATGATGGCGTTACGGCTTCAGCAAGACGAGCTCGAAGCATAGATGACCAAGATGGTAGGAGAACAGGAAGCTTCCTCGAAGAGACGTAGGCATCGTAGCCGATCCCGGTCACCCCGATGGGATGAGGCTAGAAAGGAAAGGAGCCGACCCAGGAGTCGCTCCCGAGAATGTAGAAGCCGAAGGAGGAGTAGATCGGACGACAGAAATTCTAGGCATCAAGGACGATCAGGACAAATGGGGAGGATCGCGTCACCCGAATACGAGAGGGACAGACATAGGTCATCCCCCCGTAAAGGGGAGGCCGATCCCCTCGCCAGAAGGGTCGCATAATTGGAAAAGTTGTTAGCGGCTAAAAGCCCAATGTCGAGTTGTCTAGGATCACCCTTCTCACCCGAAATCAATTAAGTCACGGCTAATCCAAAGAAGAAAATGCCCTCAATGGATACGTATGACGGGCTAGGGGATCCTTACGATCATTCGGATGGGTACGACTGTCTGATCTCTTACTATGGGCATTCGGATGCTGCCAAATGCCACATGTTCGCCACGACATTGAAAAAGAGTGCCCGAGAATGGATTAGAACTTTGGCAGCCGGATCGATCGGTTCGTGGAACGACCTTCGAAAAAAGTTTCATGCTCGATTCGGAAGTAACAGGAGACGAGGAAAGATCACGGCTTCCCTCATGCAGGTCAGACAAAAGTTGGATGAAACCCTAGGTCAATATGCAAAAAGATTTCGGGAGGCTGTGGGCTCGGTCGCAGAATTAAACTCCCCATAAGCTTTGGGATTTTTCACCACGGGTCTGGACATTGGGAGGTCGAAAAAATTGATGAAAGACTTGGTGATCAACCTTCCTGTAGATCTGACCGAAGCCTTCCATCGGGCCGAAGGGTTTATTGCAATAGAAGAAGCCATGGGTAATTTCAAGCCACACTCCCAGTCGTACGAGAAGTCAAAGGATCAAGACAAACAAAGTTACCAGCGTTCGGACAATAACCAGTGGAGGGCAGATAATCCTGGAAAGAAAAACTACAATGGTGGGGGATCTAGAAGTAACCGACCTCCCCTTCTGAGCTGAAATGTCAGCAAAGTATATACCCCTCTCACCATGGATCGAGCGAAGATACTAGAAGAGATAAGAAAAAAGTCCTTCTATGAACCGTACTCGAAACGAACGAAGCCCGGGAAGAGGGGTCGGGATAAATTTTTTGATTACCACCACAGTTCCGGACATACCACAGAGGCATGCAATGACTTGATGGACATGATAGAGAAGAATGTTCAAAACGGTCAGTTAGTTCAGTATGTAGCCGACCGGGATAACGTGGTGGCACCAAGAGAGGAAAGCAGAGCACAAGATCGAGACACCCAGCCTCTACCGAACCCGCCAGCCCGAGGCGTAATTGATGTGATCTCAGGTAGTTCTGTGGGACGGGTAACTGGAAAGAAGAGAAGCGGGCATCTCGAGGCAGTGTTATCGGTTACGAGGTCTACTACAAGGAAGGATCGGGCCTATCCTGTAGCATCTATCTCTTTTTCGGACGAGGACTATCGTACGGACCTCATAGAGCCACATGACGGGGCGTTGGTGATAACGGATCAGGTCAGGACCGTAGACATGAAACGAATGATGATTGACAACGGGTCTTCCGTCAACATATTGTACACTCATGCATACCAAAGGATGGACCTACAGGGGAAGAAGATGGAATTAGGAGGAGAAGGACCTCTGTACGGTTTTAGTGGAGATCCGGTATATGTATTTGGCACCATAGAATTGCCAGTCAAATTCGGCACGGCACCCAATCAGGTGGAGATAATGGTCAGATTTTTCGTGGTCCAGGTGGATTCGGCATACAACGCGATCCTCGGGCGACCGACCCTGGCAGCCCTTTAGGCAGTGACTTCCATACCCCATTTCAAAATCAAATTTTCGACACCGAACGGGATTGGGGAGGTAAAAGGTGACTTAGACATTGCCCGAAGGTGTTATCGAAATAGTTTGATTTCTTCAAGGGTCGGGGTCAGTAAACAGAAACAAATAATGGCTATTAAAATAGAGCCATTCACTGAGAGTAGTACAGAACCGCTTGCTCTGCCTGCCGAGGAAACAGAAGATGTAGAACCGGTACCAGGAAATACAGAGAAAATGATCAAGATCGGCTCGGGATTAGCAGAACCGCTTCGGACGGGACTGATAGATCTGCTCCGAGTCTATTCCGATATCTTTGCGTGGGAACCTAGTGATATACCGGGGGTAAGCGAATCGGTGGCCCTGCACAGGTTACATGTGGACCCAAACAAAAAACCAGTTATACAGAAACGAAGAGTTTTCGCCCCAGAGAGACAGAAGATCATCGATGAAGAGATTGCCAAACTCCTGGAGGCTGAATTCATCTTCAAAATCGATTACCCAGAGTGGTTGGCCAATGTAGTCTTGGTCCAGAAGCAGAATGGGAAGTGGAGGTTATGCATCGACTACACGAATTTGAATAGGGCGTGTCCAAAAGACTTCTACCCTTTGCCTAACATA
Organism: Panax notoginseng; assembly: GCA_016801055.1. Lineage (NCBI taxonomy): Eukaryota > Viridiplantae > Streptophyta > Magnoliopsida > Apiales > Araliaceae > Panax > Panax notoginseng. The sequence continues at coordinate 293,230,136 of CM029012.1, read as the reverse complement.
GATCAGTTGATTGACGCCACTTCGGGATATGGCATGCTGAGCTTTATGGACGCATTTTCAAGGTACCATCATATTTCAATGCATAAGGAAGACACACCGAAGACTAGTTCATCACTCATCGGGCAATTTATGCGTATTGGAAGATGACCTTCGGGCTGCTGAATGTCGGGGTGACGTATCAACGAATGATGAACTTCGTGTTCACAAAACAGTTAGGGAGAAGCATGGAAGTCTATGTGGACGACATGATCGTCAAAAGCATGTCAGTTCGAGACCATCTGGAAGATCTAGAAAACTGTTTTGAGACAATCAGAAGACGTAATTTGAGGTTGAACCCGACCAAATGCACGTTTGGATTGGGATCGAGAAAGTTCTTAGGGTATTTGGTCAGTAAAAGGGGAATCGAAGCAAACCCAGAGAAGATTCAGGCGGTCCTGGATATGAAATCCCTAAAGTCGTATAAGGATGTTCAGAGATTAACGGGTCGGGTCGCGGCCCTACGAAGGTTTGTCTCAAAATTAGCAGAGAGATGCTTACAATTCTTCGACACCTTGAAAGGGCCTAAAAATGACAAAAACTTTTAGTGGACTTCGGAATGCGAAGACGCGTTCCAAAGGATCAAAAAGTATTTATCCTCAGCACCATTGCTGATGAAGCCGATCCCTTTGGAACCTCTGTATCTATTCTTGGCTGCAAGTTCGATGGCGGTGGGAGCAACATTAGTTAAGGATAAGGGGGGAAATCAGTTCCTGGTATACCACGTCAGCCATGTACTTCGAGATGTAGAAACCCGATACCCGAACCTCGAAAAATTCGCTTACGCTTTGATCATTGCAAGTAGGAAACTTCGGCATTATTTCCAGGGTCGGTTAGTGGTAGTTTACATGGATTAACCTTTAAAGAAAGTACTGTATAGGCCAGAGGTGTCAGGACGGCTTGCTGCATGGGCAATGGAGCTGACGCAGATTTCACTGGAATATCTACCCCGAACAGTAATCAAAGGACAGGCATTAGCAAATTTTGTTGTGGAATGTTCGTTCACGGAACCGGATGTGGGATCGGTCACTGAAACACAGCACGTGCAGACTTCATGGACACTCTATGTCGATGGCTCATCAACTTCGGATGTCAGCGGTGCATACTAACGAGTCCCGAAGGGTTCAAAGTCCAACAGGCCATCCGGTTCCAGTTCAAAGCCACAAACAACGAAGCAGAATACGAGGTCATCCTAGCAGGACTACAGTTGGCCCGAAGCCTAGAGGTAAAGAAATTAGTCATCTATAGTGATTCCCAGCTAGTCGTCAAACAGATATCAGGGGAGTATGAGGCTCGGGGGGGCAAGAATGACGAGATACTTAGCCAAAGTAAAGGATAAACTGACATACTTCACTTCTCTCAGTTGCCAGGGAGTTGATCGGGACGACAATACAGTGGCTCACGCTTTGGCTGGATTGGCAACCACCAAAGCCAGTTCATTCAGTGGGTCAGTATACTTAGAAGTGCTGGAACAACCAAGTGTTCCGAAGGTGGAGGTACTATGTATGGATCGACTCGACTGCTGGCTTACGCCATACATCTCTTATCTGGCCGATGGTGTTCTACCTTCGGACCGCATCTTAGCAAGAAAGATCAAGCACCGGAGCTCAAACTTCCTTCTCATTGATAGAGATCTATACCGAAGAGCTTTCAGCTCTCCATTGCTCAAGTGCTTGACACCATCGGAAGCAAATTACACCCTTCGGGAAGTGCACGAAGGTATTTATGGGGAGCACATGGGAGCGAAGTCACTGGCACACAAGATTTTGAGGCAGGAATATTACTGGCCAACCATCTATTAGGAAGCAAAAAACTTTGTCAAAAAATATCCCAAATGTCAGCTGAATAGTGTCATTCCACATCAACCTCCCGAAGAGCTGTATTAGGTCTTATCCCCAATCCCATTTGCTATATGGGGAATCGACATCTTGGGGCCTTTACCAAAGGCCAAGGGACAAGTGAGTTTCGTGATCGTAGCCATCAACTACATGACCAAATGAGTCGAACCCAAACCTCTACAAAAGATCACCGAACAGGAATGCCTGAAATTCTTCAAAGAAGGGGTTGTCTATCGATTCGGTATCCGATGGCATTGGTCTCGGACAACGGCAGACAGTTTGTGGGATCGAAGTTCAAAAGCTTTCTGAAAGAATTGGAAATTCAACATAGAAAGACCTCGGTAGCACACTCTAGGTCAAATGGACAGGTAGAAGTCACCAATCGAACCTTACTCAACGGAATCAAAAGGAGTTTGGATGACTTGAAAAGTCGCTGGCCAGAGAAATTAATTAGCGTTTTATGGGCTTATCGAACTACCCCAAGAACAACAACAGGAGACTCACCGTTCAAATTAGCCTTCGGAATCGATGCACTCATACCTGTTGAGATTGGGTCTCCTATACTTCAGGTCAGTCAGTATAAAGACCTGTATAACGACGACGGCCTACGCCTTAACTTGGACCTCTTGGAAGAAGTTCGGGAGTCAACACTGGTGCGGCTAGCTGTTTATCAGGAGTGCACTGCCCGACACTACAACCAAAAAGTTAAACAGAGAAGGTTCAAAGCTGGAGATTTGGTGCTTCGTGAGTCAGAGGCATCGACCCCCCAGAACACCGACAAGCTAATGCCCAACTGGGAGGGGCCTTATGAAGAAGTGGAGGTGCCGAAGCCCGGGACTTACCAGCTTCGAGCGATGGATGGCTCTGAGGTAAAGAATACATGGCATGCTGGAAGATTTAGGAGATATTACCAGTAAAAGCCATGCTGTTCTTTCCTTTATTTATGTAATCTATGCAATTTATCAATGAAATAAATGAGAATTTCTCTTCCAAAAAATGTTATACTTCATTTAAATTCATAGAGCTCTTACAAATCTGATCAGACAAGCTTCGGACTTAAACTGATCAGAAAGTCAGAAATGACCTAACTGGTCGGTAAAGGTCCTAGGTATAACTGATCGGGAAAATCCGATCAGATAAGCTTCAGACATAAATCGATCAGAGAGTCAGAAATGACCTAACTGATCGGCAAAAGTCACAAGCATAACTGATTGAGAAAGTTATAAATCCGATTAGATTATCTTCGGGCATAAACTGTCCAGAGAGCCAGAAATGACCTAATTGGTCGGTAAAAGTCACAAGCATAACTAATCGAGAAAATAATTAAGCAAATGCATATATTTCATTCATATCCAAAAAGTTTACAACCCAGATCAGATCAGCTTCAGACAGAAGCCGATCAGAAAGCATAACCGATCGGGCAGGTTACAAACAGCGGAAGAGAAATACATTACAAAAATTATAAGTGTAAAACCTAAAAGAGACTATTCTTTGGGACCTTCGTCTCCAGCTTCAGAATCTTCATCAGAAGAATCAAGGACGGAGGCATCAAGTCCAGCAGCTTCCATCTTAGCCCGAGCCTTTTCCCGATAAGCTTCATAGTCGTCTGCGAACTGAGCCATGATCTTCTCGGTCAAAGCAGGGGATTCTTCGTACTCTTGGATAGCACGCTGCTTGGCTTCGTCACATTCAGCTTTCACAGAGTTACTCTCCCGAATCGCTTCCCATATCCTGTCAGTCGCCTCGGAGAACTTCTCAGTAATAGCATCGATGACCGTCTCCCGATTCTTGACTTCTCCGGATAAGATATCTTTCTCCTAGAGTATCTTCTTGGCATGATCCTCAAGACCGACAAACTCATGCTGCAAAAGAGCATATTGCTCTTTAAGCTCGGCGGTCTCGCGTTCGGCCTTGGTCACTTTATTACGGGTCGCAGCATGGAGATCCCTCTCTTTCAGCAGATCTGAGTTTCAAACCCTGAACATCAACTTCGAGCAGGGCCACGTCATTCCTTAGCTAAAACTCCTTCTTAGTGGCTCGGGCCAGAGGAGGAACAGCTCGAGCTAAGATAGCATTAGCCTGTAATCAGACACACGAGCATATCAGCTAGAAGAAGGAATCAACAACAGAAATAGTTTAGTTTATCAAAGTTTACCTGACATTGGGCCTTTATGTAGGACACTAAAAATTCCTCGGAGGAGTACCCCTTGAACCGCTCGTCATATCCAGATAACTTGAAGTGTTCAATCTGAATAAAAGGAAAGACCTCCGTAGGGCTCCTCGGCCAAAAAGTATTCGGCGTCCCTGGAGAAGAACTCGAATCGGTGTTCGGCCTGGAGATAGGAGTCGAGGTGGGCAGAGGGTTGACCTCCACGATCTCTAGATCGGGATCCTCTAACAGTCAGGGCTTCTTGGGTCGGGGTTCTAGAGGAACCTCTTCAGTTTCCTCTGAGTCCGCCACATCAACTGTTGGGTGAGAGGGTAGAGCAGGTTTCGAAAAAGCAGAGGCTGACACCTTCGAGGGGGCGGTTCGGAAAGAAATCTTCTTTTTCTTCTTTCCCTTTAGCAGAGCCACCTTCTCAGCCCGACCCATCTTCAGAGCATTCTTTGTAGAAGGTTCAGCTTCAGAAGTAGGAAGAATGGGACCCGATGAAGAACCGATGGAGAGTTCGGCGAGGGGAATGGCTTCATCCTCGGGAGAATCATCTGCTGCAGGGGGAAGAATGGCCTCGGCAACAACCGGCAAAGGCATCAGCCCCTTCGGGTTTGAAGATGGTCACTGCAAAATTAGATTAGATAGTAAAATGACAAATTCACAAGAAGGTCAGAATGATAAATAAAAGGGTTCGAGGTTTGTAACTTACAGTCGTGTTCGTAGAGCCAGGCTTCCTTGGACACGACCTCCAGACCCCAGCTAGTCTTCTTCAAAAGAGAGTAAAACTTTTTGAAGGCCTCGGTGTGACACCCCCAAAATAGGTATACAACACCCATTCTGAGTCGCCAAATACATGGTACAGAAAGCAAACTACAACTTTAATAATACAATTGTCATGCAAAATACGACAACACATACTGTGAGTTTAAATACAAATATTGTCTTCTAGACAATATCCATACTCAAATAAGTCCTCAATACAATTATTCAAACACTATATTATAGAAATAGTGAGGACTGCTAAAACATCTTTCTAGAACCATCACTCCATACCCCGACTAGATCCTGCTATGTTCTCAACTCCTGAGAAGAAAAATGGAACAAAAAGGAAAAGGGTGAGCTCAACTAGCCCAGTAAAGAATATTATGACTAAGATAATATACAACAAATTATCATTAGTATTCAACAGGAAAAAATCTGATAGAATATAATCGACAACAAGTTTTAGATCAACAACTGCAGCGGAAACAGCAAACCATTAGAAGAGTCAAGTAGAGAAAGAATTCTACTATCTTCTAAGATTTAAAAGTCCATCATCAATATTTTATCCCTGTAACATCAATTAATAATCATCTTTATCCAAATATTCATCTTTGCACTACAGGCCAAAGATATTCATTTGTATCACCTGTCAGTCATGTTCATCTCAACACATGTTCATCTTTGCCCTACAGGCCAAAGATATTCATCAAGTAATCATACATCTTTGCACTACAGGCCAAAGATATTCAGTAATATCATTATTTAGGACTGAGAATGATGAAAAATATCTTAAAGAGAACGAATCCAGTGAGACAGAAGGACAAATAGTAGGGATTCGTATAACAGTTTATCCAAGATCAATAATACTTCATAATAATCAATTGTGAAGCAGAATTCAAAAATAAAGATCAAAACATGGATACAATCAAAGATAGTAACCATAATAGACATCTTGGACAAAAAGGAAAAATTTTATTTTTCGGTGAATAGTACCGTATTCGTGAATAGTACCGTATACGTGAATAGTGCCGTATACGTGAATAGTAACCCCGACACAAAAAGTTCCAAATTTGATAAAAACTCATGTTAATATTTCAGCATAATGATATTGAAGAAAATAATATCATTTAAGAAGAAAATAATATCCCTTACCTCAAAATATCAGTACTTCTGGTCGGAATACCGGTATAAGGCTGAAAGAAACTTGCTCTGATGAATAGAAACTTTTAAAGTATCTAAATACTCACAAAATACACTCAATAATCTAGAGAGAGAAAGAGAGAAAACTTGTTTCTGGTGTGATTTTCAATTCTAACTTAGCCCTCTATTTATAGGAAAATGTTAGCACGCCGAAGCAGACTTAACCTGCAACCTGATGGCTTTACCTGCTACTATTCCCACCCACCATATTTAAATAAAAATCTCAGCACATTTCTTCACCAACCAAGAGTGGGGCCCACCAATTCTAGAATTTTCCATCAAAATGATAAACTCTGAAAATTCAACAATTTCTGAACCAGTCATCTCGTAAAATTCAGAATAAATCATACGTTCATTTTTAACGGTTCAAAATTTGTGGACATATACTAAACTTATATATGTATAACATATCCAAAAATTACCACGATCCAACGGTCGAATTAAAAATTATAACCCCTGCAAAATATCTCAAAAACCCTAATTTTTAATACCTCCATTCCGACAAAAATACTGATAAAAATCTCAACATTAACTACTTTATTTTTAACCACAAAAATATATCCCTCATTTATATCCACATAAAATAAATATTTCCTTATCATATGAATCAATAATTAATTATTCACAAATAATATTACAGAATCACATTTATGACAACCAGACCGTTCCCAGGAAAGAGGGGGCTTTCCAATAAGGATTTCTCCTTACTGGCGCGCAATTAGATGACCAAACCTCTCCTTAGACAGAACTTTCTAGACATTGTCAATAATGTTATCTAATAATATTATTCAAATAATATGAATTATTGATCTGATAAAGGAAAATACTGTACAGTGACAATTATTGAAATAACAATAATATAAAATATCAATGCAACAATTATTGAATCAATAAAATATTAAACAGTAACTACTGTAACAATTATTGAGTAGTGACTTCCTTCGTAAGAATCAATAATTGGTGTAATACCGTGTGCTACTATTTTTAACCACCGGGTATTCCAACAGCATTAACGGTAACAACTACGCTGTTATTTATAAACAACTTATACTTGTCGTTTTCTTCATCCAATCGCTTTCCGCTATAGGGCCCACACAAGGCTGCGCTGTCGTACGAATATTCCCCGACAGCAAGAATATTCCACGACCAAACGAATATTCCCCGACAAAATGAATATTTTATAACCACTTGCTTATTTTGCAAAATTTGCACATTTCACCCATAACCAAAGTATTATATCAAATTAACCCCTTATTATTCACAATAATATTTAGAGAAAAATTAATTTTATTCATTAATAAGTTAGGGTCTTACACTCGGCTCGATCCTTCAGAAATTTAGTAATCTTCGCAATGGGATCCTCGGGACCGGCACACTTCGGCAGGAGTTTAAGGTCGGTACCCTTCATGAAGAACCACTGTGCATGCCAACCCTTGTTGCTAGAAGGGGTCTTCATGAAGGTAGCTCGGCCAGCTACTCGGTTCAGATGTCGGAGACCAGGTTCCTTTGATCGACCAACAGAAGATAGGACGAAAAAGAAATCCAGCCCCGGAGTGATACCAGCCTCCTGGCATAGGGCTATGAAGCTGATAAGTTGGATATAGGAGTCCGACACTAGCTGGACGAACCCGATCCCAACAAAACAGAGAAATGAATAGATGAACTCATGAAGGGGGAACCGAACCCCGTACCTCAAAGCGTAGAGGGGAACGGTCATCCAGTCGCCTTCGGGGAACCAGAATATTCTCTCGTTCAGTTTCAAAACCCGAAGCTTGTACTATTTAGGGATATTAAACACGGTTTAGATGTCAGACAGTTGGGACGGAGTGATGGACGATTTGGTATTGACAACGGCATAATCGGTTTCGGACGCATAGAGACAGCGAATCTTGAATTTGGCACTCTCGGTAGGGAGGCCGGTAGGAGTTGTTGGTAATTCCACCGGAATCAGATCACCGGAGACGAGGGTAGCGGTTCCCGTCAGGGTAATCGTCTCAGGAAGAGGAATGCTAGAATCAGCCATTGGGGAAAATATGACGAGCAAAAGAGAGATTTGGTGAGATCTAATAAGCTAGAAGGATGGGATCGGAGAAATTTGGTGAAGTGAAGCACTTGCCGAAAATCGTCCTTGCCGAAAAATTTGAAAGAGGAGTTTGAAATGATGAAAGGCTCAAAAAGGTGACAGTGATGGATGGATAGGGGTTTATATAGCGTGGCTGACACGAATCTCTGGGGCGACTATTTATGGCAAGTGGGGCCCAGTCCTGGGGAGACGTGCACCAGTTCAAAAAACGAGAAAGAACCGCTTGGGTTCCCAAGACAGCTCATCATTACCAGGCGTGTCTCTCCAAATTCATGTTCAAACAAGTCTCAAGTTATAAACATGTTACAACAAGAGACTGGGGGCACTGTTCGGGAGTGTTTTATCGACCATCATGTGAGCTGGAGGCCTGGGCTAGAACCGATGAGATTAGGCCCGTTGGGCCGATGTTGTGCAGGATGCAAAAGATGTTCGGGTTCGGATATCCGAGACCTCCAGGCCGGGGTTCAGTTTTGATCATTAAAGCTCGGGGTCGGGTCTTTGAGTCTCTTGGGCCGAAGCCCAGACCGGTGTTTATAAGGTCGGTTGGGTTAGGCCTGTGCAGTTGGGCAGCCCATGCGCAGAGTCTGGAGTTAAAAGGGGTTTACGTGGTTAAGGACTCTTGTTCTAATCATATTTGAATAAGGTAACTCCAAATGTAGTAGTGGAATTGGATTCTACTTGCACCTTTTAAGGAGATTGTGTTGGACCCAAATATGGGTAACTACCATATTTAAGAGTCCTAATCCGATTCGGAGAGGGATTCTAAGGAGGAAAGAATGACTATAAATACAAGGCTTGACTACACTTAACAGGTAATACATTTTTGAGCACTAAATACAAACGCCTCCATTGTTAAACTTTGTGAACGGCATGTACTTATTCTCATATCGGAGCTATCCCCCGGCGGCACAAGCCATCGAGCTTCGTGTGTGATCTATTATTGTACAGGTTCAAGCGCGTGGATTCTGTGGTTGGACGCGCCGGCGAAACTTGGCGTTAACAATCATCAAATTGGATGTCTTCCTTATTACCACCGAACTAGTTGCCTTCTTCATTATCACCACACTAGATGTCTTCTTCATTATCACCAAATTGGTTGTCTTCCTCATCGTCATCAAAGATCTTCAATGGTGATAATATTTGCAAGGGGTGCTGAGTTATAACTACTATATCCACTTCTCTTGATTTATGAATAAAAGGCTTTATGTTCTTAATTTCATCAATTGATTTTAGTTCCCTTATCTCTTAACCGAATCAAAGTGACAGAATAATAATGCTCATAAAGTCCAACCTCCATTGTCATACTACTAAATTCATGTGAGGTTAACTGACTAAGCTCCCCATTTATAAATTCACCAACATAGTACAATTTTATACTAAATAAGATATCATCATGGTCATCTGCAATCAACAAAAGAAAAAATAAATAAATACAACAACAACAACAACAAATGAACCAAGTCTTTAACCATGTAACAAATATAAAGACAATTATTTCATTATTTCCAAGCATAATCAGTTAAAAAAATAACATAAATAACATTTCGGGACCCAAAAAAGTGACCACACAATTGTTAAACAATGAATAATCAAAGAAGGGAATATATAATCACTTTCTCAACTACCATAACTAACATATGTATATTTATATGGGAAAAATATATACACAGATGTGTAGTACACAGTCACCTATGGCGACGGGTTTTTTGGGCTATAGCGACGGTTCACCCGTCGCTATAGCTATTCTGGTCTATGGAACCGTTGTTATAGGCCAAAAAAATTGTTGTCATATGCGACTATTGTAAGACCCCAACTTATTAATGAATAAAATCAAATTTTCTTTAAATATTATTGTGAATAATAAGGGGTTAATTTGATATAATACTTTGGTTATGGGTGAAATGTGCAAATTTTACAAAATAAGCAAGTGGTTATAAAATATTCATTTGGTCGTGAAATATTCTTGCTGTCGGGGAATATTCGTACGACGACGCAGCCTTGTGTGGGCCCCATAACGGAAAGCGATTGGATGAAGAAAACGACAAGTATAAGTTGTTTATAAATAACGGCGTAGTTGTTACCGTTAATACTGTTGGAATACCCGGTGGTTAAAATACAGTAGCACACGGTATTGCACCAATTATTGATTCTTACGTAAGAAGGCACTACTCAATAATTGTTACAGTAGTTATTATTCAATATTTTATTTTATTGATTCAATAATTGCTGCGTTGATATTTTATATTATTGTTGTTTCAATAATTGTTGCTGCACAGTATTTTCATTTATCAGATCAATAATTCATATTATTTGAATAATATTATTAGATAACATTATTGGCAATGTCTAGAAAGTTCTGTCTAAGGAGAGGTTTGGTCATCTAATTGCGCGCCAGTAAGGAGAAATCCTTATTGGAAAGCCCCCTCTTTCCTGGGAACGGCCTGGTTGTCATAAATGTGATTCTGTAATATTATTTGTGAATAATTAATTATTGATTCATATGATAAGGAAATATTTATTTTATGTGGATATAAATGAGGGATATATTTTTGTGGTTAAAAATGAAGGAGTTAATGTTGAGGTGTTTTATCAGTATTTTTATCGGAATGGAGGTATTAAAAAAATCAAATCAGGGTTTTTGAGAAATATTGCGGGTGTTATAATTTTTAATCCGACCGTTGGATCGTGGTAATTTTTGGATATGTTATACATATATAAGTTGAGTATATGTCCACAAATTTTGAACCGTTAAAAATGAACGTATGATTTATTATGAATTTTACAAGATGACTGGTTCAGAAATTGTTGAATTTTCGGAGTTTATCATTTTGGTGGAAAATTCTAGAATTGGTGGGCCCCACTTATGGTTGGTGAAGAAATGTGCTGAATTATATTTCAAATGTGGTAGGTGGGAATAGTAGCAGGTAAAGCCATCAGGTTGCAGGTCAAACCTGCCAAAATTTTCCTATAAATAGAGGGCTAAGTTAGAATTGAAAATCACACCAGAAACAAGTTTTCTCTCTTTCTCTCTCTAGATTATTGAGTGTATTTTGTGAGTATTTAGATACTTTGAGAGTTTCTATTCATCAGAGCAAGTTTCTTTCAGCCTTATACCGGTATTCCGACCAGAAGTACTGATATTTTGAGGTAAGGGATATTATTTTCTTCTTAATGATATTATTTTCTTCAATATCATTATGCTGAAATATTGATATGAGTTTTTATCAAATTTGGAACTTTTTGTGTCGGGGTTACTATTCACGTATACGGTACTATTCACGTATACGGCACTATTCACGAATACGGCACTATTCACCGAAAAATAAAATTTTTCCTTTTTTGTCCAAGATGTCTATTATGGTTACTATCTTTGATTGTATCCATGTTTTGATCTTTATTTTTGAATTCTGCTTCACAATTGATTATTATGAAGTATTATTGATCTTGGATAAACTGTTATACGAATCCCTACTATTTGTCCTTCTGTCTCATTGGATTCGTTCTCTTTAAGATATTTTTCATCATCCTCAGTCCTAAATGATGATATTACTGAATATCTTTGGCCTGTAGTGCAAAGATGTATAATTACTTGATGAATATCTTTGGCCTGTAGTGCAAAGATGAACAGGTGTTGAGATGAACATGACCGACTGATGATACAAATGAATATCTTTGGCCTGTAGTGCAAAGATGAATATTTGGTTAAAGATGATTATTAATTGATGTTACAGGGATAAAATATTGATGATGGACTTTTAAATCTTAGAAGATAGTAGAATTCTTTCTCTACTTGACTCTTCTAATGGTTTGTTGTTTCCGCTGCAGTTGTTGATCTAAAACTTGTTGTCGATTATATTTTATCAGATTTTTCCCTGTTGAAGACTAACGATAATTTGTTGTATATTATCTTAGTCATAATATTCTTTACTGGGCTAGTTGAGCTCACCCTTTTCCTTTTTGTTCCATTTTTCTTCTCAGGAGGTGAGAACATAGCAGGATCTAGTCGGGGTATGGAGTGATGGTTCTAGAAAGATGTATTAGCAGTCCTCACTATTTCTGTAAAATAGTGTTTGAATAATTGTAATGAGGATTTATTTGAGTGTGGATATTGTCTAGAAGACAATATTTGTATTTAAACTCACAGTATGTGTTGTCGTATTTTGCACGACAATTGTATTATTGAAGTTGTAGTTTGCTTTCTGTACCATGTATTTGGCGACTCAGAATGGGTGTTGTATACCTATTCTGGGGGCGTCACAGTTGGTATCAGAGCTTAGGGATATGATCCCTGGCTGAGATGTGAGACAAGAACTAGGAGGGGAGAGACGGGGAATTCCTTCACTAGTATGACTTGACTAAGTTTATTTGGTGTTTATTTGGTCGGTCAGAGTATAGGGATAATATATGACATGACTATTAACCCTTGTTTTATGGCAGTATTTAAGAATGGCAGCTGAGAACGTTAATAATGGAGTAAATCAGACCGTGGAGACACCTTTGATCACTACCCAGGGGAACGTGCAACAGGAAGGCAATATTCCTCCTGTAAACAACGTTACCGAGCAAACGATGAATGATGGAATGTTTAGGAGCTTTTTGCAGTTCATGCAAAATCAGACGAGGGAGACTCGTGTGCAGAATACGGGTGGAAATGATAACAACGCGCGGTTTGTCACAGCTAAGCAGTTCAAAGAATTGGGACCACCAGAATTTAAGGGAAAGCCGGATCCGATCATGGCGGAAACGTGGGTCAAGCAAATTACCAAGATATTCGATGTCTTGGGATGCACGGAGGAACAGAAGGTTCCATTCGCCACCTTTATGTTCCGCGGTGAGGCAGACTACTGGTGGGAGTCTGTGAAGCGTACCCAGCCTGACGCACTCAACATGTCCTGGGAAACATTTCAAAAACTGTTCAATGACAAGTACTTTCCTGAAAGTATTCGTCATATGAAGGAGGTTGAGTTTATTAGACTGGAACAAAACAACATGACGGTGTCCCAGTACGAGGCGAAGTTTGCAGAGTTATCCAGGTTTGCACCTCATTTGGTCGAAAATGAGGAACGAATGACAAGGATGTTTCTGAGAGGTCTAAAACCCGAGATTCGACAATATCTTATCTCTCATAAATTTTCTTTATATTCAGATGTTGTAAACAGGGCTCAATTATTAGAGCGAGATAATGAGTATGTGCAACCGAGGGACCACAACCAGGGTCATACCGGTGGCGGCAGTCATCGAAGCAATGAAAACCAGCAGGGAGGAAAACATTCGGACAAAAGCGGTAACCACTCTGGTGGTAATCGTGGTCGTGATAATAGAAGGAGCGAGTCGGGAGGAGATTTCAAGAAGAGAAGGTACAACAATGATAACGTGAAGACGTCAGCACAAACATCAACTGTTTCTAGGGGAGGAGAACGACCACCGGTCGTATGTTACAAATGTGGGAAAGAGGGACATATCAGCCCAAACTGCCCACAACAATCCAAGGTATGTTATAACTGTGGAAAGGAAGGTCATATAGCTCGAGAGTGTTCTGTAGCAAAACCAAGTTCAGCGGGGATGGTGACTCCAAAAGTTATCCCGGATAAGTCGAAATCAGCGGTTCCTGGAAGGGCGTTTGTCGTTACTGGCCAAAACGCGAGAAACCCGAACGAGGTGATCACGGGTAAGCTAATCTTGAATTCTTGCGAAGTTTATACTTTACTAGATACCGGTTCTACCCATTCTTTTATCTCTCCTGCTTGTGCTCAACGTTTAAACTTGACTCCGGAGAAATTGGACTTTAACTTATCTGTTGAAACTCCGTTGGGTGAAACCTTCGTTACATCTACAGTTTATAAATCTTGCATGATCCAAGTTGGCGCTATCACATTACCTGTTGATCTTATCTCTTTAAAGATACTTGCTTTTGATGTGATTTTAGGAATTGATTGGTTAACCACTCATCATGCTAAAATTGATTGTTTTCGTAAGGTTGTTAGTTTTCATATTCCTAACCAACCTGTCATACGAATTCAAACTACTAAACCACTAAAATCAGTCACTGTCATATCAAGCCACAAAGCTATTCGTTTATTGAAAAACGGATGTCAAGCTTTCTTAGCCCATGTAATGGATTTGAACAAACACAAGTCAGATTTGAATAATATTTCTGTTGTTAGAGAATTTCCTGACGTATTTCTTGAAGAATTTCTTGGCCTACCTCCAGAGAGTGATATTGAATTTTGTATCGTCTTTGAATCCGGTACAAATCCCACTTCTAAAAACTCATATCGAATGACTCCTATTGAACTTCGGGAGTTAAAAACCTAACTGTAGAAGTTTGTACCCTAGCCTTTATCTGGTGACTTCCTTTGCGGAATGCACTGAAGCCAAACTCTCCGTAGGGACGCCATATTCGTTCGGTAGTAAACTGATAGGTGTCATTGTGACGTACTATCCAAGATTGGGATATGAGTCACAGTTGGGAGCAACCGAAGTCGGTAACCGAAGTACGTAGCTTTCTGGGCTTAGCTGGTTATTATCGGAGATTTGTGGAAGGATTTTCTCGAATCGCTACTCCGTTAACTCAGCTGACTCGAAAAGATACAAAATTCGTATGGAGTGAGGAATGCGAGAAGAGTTTCCAAGAACTCAAGAGGAGACTCATTTCGGCACCTGTTTTGACAATACCATCTGGTTCGGATGGATTTGTTATCTACAGCGATGCTTCAGGCAAAGGGTTAGGATGTGTTCTCATGCAACATGGGAAAGTCATAGCCTATGCCTCACGACAACTCAAAGAATATGAGAGGAATTATCCTACTCATGATTTGGAGTTGGCAGCAGTCGTTTTTGCGTTGAAGATCTGGAGACACTACCTGTATGGGGAGAAAGTGGAGATCTATACAGATCATAAAAGCCTCAAATATTTCTTCACCCAAAAGGAACTCAACATGCGGCAGCGACGTTGGCTCGAGCTGTTGAAAGATTACGATCATACCATCCAATATCATCCTGGAAAAGCAAACGTAGTAGCTGACGCATTGAGTAGAAGATCATATGCGGGTACGAGTGCAATGTTGTTAACACAAAGGCCCATTTTGTATGACTTGCAAAGGATGGAGATAGAGATGAAGGCTCCAAGTACCCACATGATGATATCAAATATACGAGTAGAACCGACTTTAATCGATAAAGTTAAAGCTGCTCAAGCTACGGACATAGAGCTGATGCGTATGAAGAAGAAAGTGCAAGAAGGTGCTATTCCAGAAGCAAGAATCGATGAAGAAGGAATACTTCGAGTCAACTCCAGACTTTGTGTTCCTAACGATTTTGACTTGAAGCATAGAATAATGATGGAGGCACACAACACACCGTTTGCAATCCATCCTGGGAGTACCAAAATGTATCACGATCTTCGACATACATTTTGGTGGAGCAATATGAAAAGAGAGATCGCGGAGTTTATCTCGAGATGTTTAACTTGTCAACGTGTAAAAGCGGAGCATCAAGTACCAAAGGGTCCATTGCAACCACTTGAGATTCCGAAATGGAAGTGGGAACACATTACTATGGATTTTGTTACAGGTCTTCCCAAGGTTTCTCAAGGCATAGATGCGATTTGGGTTATTGTTGATAGATTAACCAAGTCCGCTCATTTCTTGCCGATACGTGAGACTTATTCCCTTGAACGTCTTGCTAGTATGTACGTGAACGAGATTGTGAGATTGCATGGCATGCCAGTATCCATAGTTTCGGATCGTGACCCAAGATTCACTTCACGATTTTGGGTTAGCTTGCAGAAAGCTATGGGCACGGATTTACGATTCAGTTCAGCATACCATCCTCAAACGGACGGACAATCAGAGAGGACTATTCAAACTCTTGAAGATCTATTAAGACTTTGTGTCCTAGATCTCAAAGGGAGTTGGGATAAGTACCTACCATTGGTGGAATTCTCCTACAACAACAGTTATCAGGCGAGCATAGGTGTGGCTCCATTCGAGGCGTTGTATGGAAGAAAATGTCGTTCTCCAGTATGCTGGGACGAGGTGGGTGAAGCAACATTGTTGGGACCAGAATTGGTACGCATTACTACAGAGAAGATCCAAACGATTCGACAACGTATACAAACGGCACAGGATCGACAAAAGAGTTATGCGGATCTTCATCGGAAGGACGTGGAATTTAATATTGGGGATCATGTATTGTTACGTGTTGCACCATGGAAGGGAGTTACAAGATTTGGGAAGAGAGGAAAGCTCAATCCAAGATTTGTTGGTCCATTTGAGATTCTTGAGCGAATAGGAAATGTGGCATATAGACTCGCATTACCTCCAAGCATGTCTCGTGTTCATAATGTTTTTCACATATCTATGCTTCGTAAATATGTTAAAGACCCGAACCACATTATTGAGTTAGAACCAGACAAGATAGCTGAAGATTTAACGTACGAGGAGGTACCTGTTAAGATCTTGGATAGGAAAGAGCATGTCCTACGCACGAAGGTTATACCACAAGTTAAGGTTTTGTGGAGAAACCATGCTATTGAAGAAATGACCTGGGAGTTGGAATCAGAAATGAAAGCGAGGTATCCTCACCTTTTTGAAACATCAGGTACGTACGTCAATTTCGAGGACGAAATTTCATAAGGAGGGGAGGTTGTAAGACCCCAACTTATTAATGAATAAAATCAAATTTTCTTTAAATATTATTGTGAATAATAAGGGGTTAATTTGATATAATACTTTGGTTATGGGTGAAATGTGCAAATTTTACAAAATAAGCAAGTGGTTATAAAATATTCATTTGGTCGTGAAATATTCTTGCTGTCGGGGAATATTCGTACGACGACGCAGCCTTGTGTGGGCCCCATAACGGAAAGCGATTGGATGAAGAAAACGACAAGTATAAGTTGTTTATAAATAACGGCGTAGTTGTTACCGTTAATACTGTTGGAATACCCGGTGGTTAAAATACAGTAGCACACGGTATTGCACCAATTATTGATTCTTACGTAAGAAGGCACTACTCAATAATTGTTACAGTAGTTATTATTCAATATTTTATTTTATTGATTCAATAATTGCTGCGTTGATATTTTATATTATTGTTGTTTCAATAATTGTTGCTGCACAGTATTTTCATTTATCAGATCAATAATTCATATTATTTGAATAATATTATTAGATAACATTATTGGCAATGTCTAGAAAGTTCTGTCTAAGGAGAGGTTTGGTCATCTAATTGCGCGCCAGTAAGGAGAAATCCTTATTGGAAAGCCCCCTCTTTCCTGGGAACGGCCTGGTTGTCATAAATGTGATTCTGTAATATTATTTGTGAATAATTAATTATTGATTCATATGATAAGGAAATATTTATTTTATGTGGATATAAATGAGGGATATATTTTTGTGGTTAAAAATGAAGGAGTTAATGTTGAGGTGTTTTATCAGTATTTTTATCGGAATGGAGGTATTAAAAAATCAAATCAGGGTTTTTGAGAAATATTGCGGGTGTTATAATTTTTAATCCGACCGTTGGATCGTGGTAATTTTTGGATATGTTATACATATATAAGTTGAGTATATGTCCACAAATTTTGAACCGTTAAAAATGAACGTATGATTTATTATGAATTTTACAAGATGACTGGTTCAGAAATTGTTGAATTTTCGGAGTTTATCATTTTGGTGGAAAATTCTAGAATTGGTGGGCCCCACTTGTGGTTGGTGAAGAAATGTGCTGAATT
This sequence comes from Panax notoginseng, assembly GCA_016801055.1. Taxonomy (NCBI): domain Eukaryota; kingdom Viridiplantae; phylum Streptophyta; class Magnoliopsida; order Apiales; family Araliaceae; genus Panax; species Panax notoginseng. Next base: position 293,212,326 of record CM029012.1, on the reverse strand, counting down.
ATATTTCAAATGTGGTAGGTGGGAATAGTAGCAGGTAAAGCCATCAGGTTGCAGGTCAAACCTACCAAAATTTTCCTATAAATAGAGGGCTAAGTTAGAATTGAAAATCACACCAGAAACAAGTTTTCTCTCTTTCTCTCTCTAGATTATTGAGTGTATTTTGTGAGTATTTAGATACTTTGAGAGTTTCTATTCATCAGAGCAAGTTTCTTTCAGCCTTATACCGGTATTCCGACCAGAAGTACTGATATTTTGAGGTAAGGGATATTATTTTCTTCTTAATGATATTATTTTCTTCAATATCATTATGCTGAAATATTGATATGAGTTTTTATCAAATTTGGAACTTTTTGTGTCGGGGTTACTATTCACGTATACGGTACTATTCACGTATACGGCACTATTCACGAATACGGCACTATTCACCGAAAAATAAAATTTTTCCTTTTTGTCCAAGATGTCTATTATGGTTACTATCTTTGATTGTATCCATGTTTTGATCTTTATTTTTGAATTCTGCTTCACAATTGATTATTATGAAGTATTATTGATCTTGGATAAACTGTTATACGAATCCCTACTATTTGTCCTTCTGTCTCATTGGATTCGTTCTCTTTAAGATATTTTTCATCATCCTCAGTCCTAAATGATGATATTACTGAATATCTTTGGCCTGTAGTGCAAAGATGTATAATTACTTGATGAATATCTTTGGCCTGTAGTGCAAAGATGAACAGGTGTTGAGATGAACATGACCGACTGATGATACAAATGAATATCTTTGGCCTGTAGTGCAAAGATGAATATTTGGTTAAAGATGATTATTAATTGATGTTACAGGGATAAAATATTGATGATGGACTTTTAAATCTTAGAAGATAGTAGAATTCTTTCTCTACTTGACTCTTCTAATGGTTTGTTGTTTCCGCTGCAGTTGTTGATCTAAAACTTGTTGTCGATTATATTTTATCAGATTTTTCCCTGTTGAAGACTAACGATAATTTGTTGTATATTATCTTAGTCATAATATTCTTTACTGGGCTAGTTGAGCTCACCCTTTTCCTTTTTGTTCCATTTTTCTTCTCAGGAGGTGAGAACATAGCAGGATCTAGTCGGGGTATGGAGTGATGGTTCTAGAAAGATGTATTAGCAGTCCTCACTATTTCTGTAAAATAGTGTTTGAATAATTGTAATGAGGATTTATTTGAGTGTGGATATTGTCTAGAAGACAATATTTGTATTTAAACTCACAGTATGTGTTGTCGTATTTTGCACGACAATTATATTATTGAAGTTGTAGTTTGCTTTCTGTATCATGTATTTGGCGACTCAGAATGGGTGTTGTATACCTATTCTGGGGGCGTCACAACTATGTACTACACAACTGTGTATGTATATATATATACGTGCATAATAAATTTCTCAACTACCACAAAGGTGAAAGTAAATGTCAAAAATAATACTTTATCTCCATATAAAGGAGTTCCAAACTCCTCCAAATCTATATTTCTCACCACCTATATCACTGCAACTTGATTTAGAACCTCAATTAGCTAGTTGAGAGCCAAAAACTCATAAAAAAAATTTCAATTTGGTGAACCATCAAGCTCTATAATCTTTCTACTCACATATCCTTAGCTTTTTACCAAATGGGTTTTTCAATTGATATCAAGTAAATTCTTTTCTAACTTGATTGTATTTCATAAATAACCGTATAGTCAATGACATTTACTCAATCATATACAATCAAATCATATACAACATGTTTTTCTCGTGACACGCTAACAATTCATATACAACATGTTTTTCTCGTGACACGCTAACAATTTGACCATTTTAATGGCCGAAAATGAATTTAAGGTCAATTTTGCTGAGTTAAATATACTTGGAGGTTGCTATTATAAAAAAAAAAAGTAAAATTCAGATCAACACCTGAGGTTTGGGGTCTTTCCCGCTTAACCACCTGTAGTCAGTAAAGCTACATTTAAACTCCCGACTTTTTGAGTTGAAGTGAAAACGTCACCTTTTCCATCTAACTTAACCGTGCGTGTATGTAAGATGTCAAAAGCGCGTGAAAAGAGACTGTAACAGTAAAAAAAGTATGATAAATGTTTGAAATACCCCTTATCTTCCAACGAATGAAATTAACTTATGAAGACAGTCATATTTAAATGGAAAGAAGGTGAACAAGAGTACCCTCTCCTCCATTATTTATCAAAACATTAAACACCCAAACTGAAAAGAAGAGAGAAGTGGTGGTACAAATCCTCTCATGGCTATCCCCAAAATCTCTGCTCCGATTCAGGTGCGTATCCAAATTATGGTGCTCTCTAATTACATGCCCCAATTTCATCACAATGCACACTCACCACCACCTCGCCCTTTTCGATCACAACTACAAACCTCGCAGACTCGTTAGAAACTACTCCCCAATTTAAAACAAAGAATTTTATTCGGTACATTTTGATACCGACTCGTTCGACTTAGATTCGATGTTAAAATCAAGTTCCCATTTCGGGGTTTGCCTAGATTTTACTTCAGAATTGTGGGTTCTTGCAATGGTTTGCTTTGTTTGTCTGATGATTTATTTGGATACACAAATACTGTAATTTTATGGAACCCTGCAATTAAACGAAAATTAACTCTTACAATTCCCAGCTTTATGTTAGAGCAAGTGTAAATGAATATGGTTGTTCTTGGTTTTGGGTTTGATTGTAAGAATGATGATTACAAGGTTGTTATGATTGGGTATTTTCAAGGAAATATTGTGACTCATAAAGTTGACGTTTATACGGTTAAGGGTAGGGTGTGGAGAGGCATTGGGTTGTGTTAACGCCAAGATCTTCTCCCACGTTCCAATCACGTAAGACGCTATGATCCTGCACAGTTCAACAAGTCAACACCAAAAGCTTGACGGCTTGACCGTCGGGGGATAGCTCCGGCGTGAGAGTCAGTACAAGAAATCACAAGGTTAACAATGGAGGATGAAAATATCTAGTGTCTAGAGAGAGAGAGAAAATATCAGTTACCTTTTTCTTCATGTGTGATCATTGCTCATATACACTCTGTTCGGTTTTTCGTGCCACCCACTCCCCATTAACACAGTTTTTCACCCCTAGTCACCTCAGCCGAATGCAAACAAATCACCTACTACTTCCAGTCATTGTTTTCCACCTCCAGCCGGCTAAGAATCTCATCCACATTAATAATTTGCAGATGAGACAGTCAACTGTCATATTGTTTCATCATTACCGGTCAAAGATGTAGGTATTTAAACATGTAACGGGTCGGCCCAGCATCTACAAGATTTAATAAAAGTAATCCACTGAATTGGCCCAATATATAAGGTATCATGACTTAAGGGAGGAGCCCATTCGTTCCGGCCCAATACAGAAAGTATCATGGCCCAACATTGCCCCCAAGTCTTTTATTAAACAAGATGTTTAATGAAAGAGCATTGTCACAGATCCATGATAAAAAGAACTGTGATAAATTTAAGGGAAGTCCATCAATGAAACTCACAGAGGCCCAAACGGCACACCTCCATTAACTTTAAGGACAAAAACTGGAGGCCCAATGGATATAAGCCCACTCCGGGTAAATCATTAAACCCAAAACTGGACGCTACATTTTCCCCTCCTACATCATTACCTCTAATTAATGCGCCGTCCTTGGTTTTCGTAAAAATTTGAAAAGACCGCATACTATAAAGCTGCTATCCATTCACTTTAGACGGTTCTCTGCTATTTCGAGTTTACAAGAGCTTATTGCCTTCTCCTTCTCAAGTTTCTTCATCTTTTCTGCAAATTCTCAACAATTGCGTCTCAAAGTTCTGATAAGAGATCCCCACTTCGTGTAACCCCCATTACCGCCGTTCCTCCCAACCCAAGCCCTAGCAAAGAGGCTTCGAGCTCAAACCCCCAAACTGCTACTCCGAGTAAGAAAGCTCCGTCTCTTGAACCACTTCCCAGCTCCTCCGAACTTTTTAAGAATGTGAAAGATTTTTCTCACGCTAACACCCCCTCCACCGTTACTGAGGTCGAGCTTCGAAATATTCGAACTCGCTATCAAATACCGGATACCCACAGGGTGAGGATCGCAGCATCCCATGAAAGAATGTATCAGCGTCCCAACGGTTGGACCGCCGTCTCGATAACGTTTCTGAAAAAGGGAGTAAGGTTTCCCCTTCATGCCTTCTTGATTACCCTTCTAAGGTTTGTTAGAGTTGGGTTCGCCCAATTGGTGCCGAATTCTTATATCTATATACTGGCCTACATAGCCTTTTGTTACGAGATAGGAGTTCCTCTTACTGTTGATTCTTTCTTTACCCTCTTCTCAGTTGGGAAGTCCCGAGAAAAAGGCTTCAAGGTGATGAGTACAATAGCCCCTAAGTCCAATGCCAAGATCGAGAAGCGGCCTCTAATGGACACTCCTTCAAGCAATCGAGGATGGCACAATAGATGGTTCTTCGTCAACGGGCCCGAAATCTCCTCCATTCCGGACTGGACTACTTCTGATCGCGTCTCTGCAGACTTCGGAGACATATCCGAGGAGCGTATAAGAGAAATGGCGCGTATTATAGAGAAGATACCTCTGAAGGAATGGAGCTTCGAACTCCTAAGCAAGCAAGCGTGGTTGTATGACCATAAATGTAAGTTTTTGAATTTGTACCGATGCATGATGTATTCTAATCTCCTTAGGAAATATTGATTCTAACTTATTGTTTTCCCATCTTCTGCAGTATCCCTGATCAAACCAACGTCTATTGACCGAAAGGATTTAGACAGATTCCTTTTCGGCAAGGCTTTGTTGCCTTTGGATGAAATTCCTCCTGAAGAACTCCCGACTTCGGACACACCAGAAGCTGAGAATCCCTCTGTAGAACCATTTACTACAGAAGAATTCAGCCGACCTCGTAGGAAGAAGAGGGCCATTCGGAAACCCCCTCAGATCATTCAAGAATCTCAACCAACCTCTTCTGCAAGTCTAATTGATATGTCTATGGATGAGCGGATGCAGGCTCTTCGAATGAAGAAGAGGAAAACTATGATAACACCCTTATCTGCTGACGATCTCCGGGTTTCCACTCCTGTGGAAATCTTTGTTTCTGAGGACGAAGGTGAGGAACAAACTAAGGCTTCAACCCTATCTTGCAAAAGGAAACAGCCTTCGGAGGATCAGCCGCCACCACCTGCAGGACCTACTCCTGTCCAACCTCCACCTCCTTCTGAATCGCCCGACCGAACCCCTCTTTGCGACGAACTTCCTGTGCCCCCCAACAAGATCATCACCTTCGGCTTTACAACGTGAAGCAATGTCCTCGCCTACAGTATGGCCCGAATTCAATAGTAACTTCCCTTTTCAACTGTTCGACTCGTTTGTCAGAGATACCGTTGAGCATCGGTTCGGAAATAGCTCGATTAGGGATTTGATCGAGGAAGGCATGAGCTACCATGCTAAGGTGAGTTAGTTGTTTATTTGTTCGTTTGAAATCATATATATCTCTGGAAGATCAACTGTTTATTTCTGAATATCCATAGGCGAATGCTGTATTCGGGCGTCTTCTCCCTCGATACAAGGAAGTCGAAGCTGAAGAAGATGCGGCCCGACGAGAAAATGCCATCTTAAAATCGGCTTTGAACAAGGAGAGAAGTGACCGTGGTACCGCTCTCTTCAATAATGAATACCTCCAAAAAGATCTGAATAAACTAAAGGAGAAAATGGAGACAGCGGAGACCACTCACCGAATAGCTGAGGCCAATCATCGAACTATCACTAATATGAATACAGACCTGGTCCGTGGAAACGAAATACTCGTTGAGAAGAACAAGATACTTGTGAAAACCCAGAAGAGTTTGGCGTTGCAAGTCAATGAGCTCGAGGCTAAAGAGTTGCGAATTATGAAGGAACGAGCGAAGGAACGAGCGGCTTTTGAAGAAAAGCTTCAGGAGCTTCGTGCCATGAGAGATCTAGGTCCTCCCCTAACCGAAGATCTTCGCAAAGGAATTCAAGAAGAGTATCGAAAATCGGCTGAGTTGAATGAGAAGATTGTTCAGATGTTCTCCGATGGGTATGATGAATGCTGAAGCAAAGACAAGGAAAAACTTGTTACTGCCAAGGTTGATCCGGCCATTCTCGACTCTTCTGAAGACGAAGCTGACGCTTGAAGATGATTCTCCTTTAGCCATAGGATTTCTGTAAAAATTTCTATCTTTTTGTAATCAGTCTCACATGAATGAAATATTAACTTTATTCCTTATTACTCCTTTACATTTATTCTTTGTCAATATTCCAACATCAATCAACTTGAAAAATGTGCGAGTTCTTTATATGAACTTAACTTGAACTGTTAGTAAATAACTAAACAAGTCATCTACCAGATAAGATCTTAATCAAATAATAATGCAATCCGAACTCAACACTTAGATAAAATCAGGTAATAAAGTAATGTAATACTTATTCGTTACCGAAGTGTGAGGTAGATCTGCTTCATCGGGAATTTGTTTACCACGAAGAGCCTAACAAACCCACAGGATGATATTTGCCTACCACGAAGGGTCTGACAAAGTCTAAAGGACCTCCTGCCAATAAGGCTACCATCGAATGGTCAGCGAGTCCACCCGAGCCTCCTTACACCAATGACGTTTGCCTACCATGAAGGGCCTGACAAACTCATAAGGACCACCTGCCGATAAGGCTACCATCGAATGGTCAGCGAGTCCACCCGAACCTCCTTACACCAATGACGTTTGCCTACTACGAAGGGCCTAACAAACTCATAAGGACCACCTACCGATAAGGCTACCATCGAATGGTCAGCGAATCCACCCGAACCTCCTTACACCAATGACGTTTGCCTACCACGAAGGGCCTGGAAAACTCATAAGGACCACCTGCCGATAAGGCTACCATCGAATGGTCAGCAAGTCCACCCGAACCTCCTTACACCAATGACGTTTGCCTACCACGAAGGGCCTGACAAACTCATAAGGACCACCTGCCGATAAGGCTACCATCGAATAGTCAGCGAGTCCACCCGAACCTCCTTACACCAATGAAGTGAACAGCAACGAAGACAAGACCTGTTGAGAAAAAAGGAACTTTTATTGATGATGACTTAAACATTTACAGACTTCCGGTATACTGACATTGTATATACTAAAAATACTTTCGAAGCCTGCCGGCATGCCAAGTATTCTTGATCTCTGATCCGTCTAATGCCCTTAACCGATAAGTCCCCGGCTTCGGTACCTCGATGACTTCATACGGTCCTTCCCAGTTTGGCATTAGCTTTCTCAAATTCTGAGGTATAGATGCTTCGACTTCTCTAAGGATAAAATCTCCCACTTCGAATCTACGAAGTTTTACCCCCTTATTGTAATGCTTAGCCACTCTTCGTTGATAGGCCGCCAATCTGATCAAAGTTGTTTCCCTGACTTCTTCGAGCAAATCCAGATTGACCTTCAGCCCTTCTTCGTTGTAAATCTCTTTGAATTAACTGACCCGAAGACTTGGAGAACCAATTTTAACTGGGACTAAGGCTTCAGTACCAGGCCAGTCTAAAAGGTGAATCCCCTGTTGTAGTCCGATACGTCCATAATACGCTGAGCAGCTCCTCTGACCATCTTCCCTTAGCTTCATCCAGTCTTCGCTTGATCCCATTCAGCAGCGTTCTGTTGGTCACTTCGACCTGCCCGTTAGACTGTGGATGAGCTACTGAAGTCTTTCTGTGCTGAATCCCTAGTTCCTTCAGAAATGCTTCAAATTTTGACCCCACAAACTGACGTCCGTTATCCGATATCACCACCTTAGGAATGCCGAAACAGAACACTACTGACTCCTTCATGAACTTCAAGCATTCTTGTTCCGTTATTAACCTGAGTGGCTTCGCCTCTACCCATTTGGTCATATAATCGATGGCAACTATAACAAAACTGACCTGACCTTTAGCTTTCGGTAATGGACCCAGTATATCAACCCCCCAGACAGCAAAAGGGTATAGGAGATAAGATCGAGTATAGCTCTTCTGGTGGCTGATGTGGAACTGGACTGTTAAGTTGACATTTCTCGCATTTCTTAACGTACTCCGTAGCTTCCCTGAAGATTGTAGGCCAGCAGTACCCCTGACGAAGTACTTTGTAGGCTAATGACTTAGCAGCCATATGGTCGCCACAGATGCCCTCGTGAACTTCTTGAAGAGCATATTCAGCTTCGGACGGAGTCAAACATTTCAGTAATGGAGACGAAAAGGCCCTTCGAAAAAGATCCCCATCTATCAGAACGAAGTTAGCACTCTTATATTTGATTTTCTTGGCCAACATCTGATCTGAAGGTAAGACGCCATCTGCCAGATACTCCAGATATAGAGTCAACCAGCAGTTGGAGCGATCAATGCACATTACCGATTCATGTTAAATACTAGGATGCTGCAAAATTTCCAAGTAAATGGACCCGTCAAAAATGTTAACATCCATAGTGGCTAGCTTTGAGAGTGCATTAACAATGGAATTATCGTCACGCCCGACTCCTTGAAACTCGTACGATTAGAAATACTGAAGCCAATCTTTTAGTTCTGCCAGGTGCTTGACCATTCTCTGACCTCGAGCTTCATATTCCCCTGAGACTTGCTTGACGACCAACTGAGAATCACTGAATATGACTATTCTCTGCACTTCGAGGCTCTTAGCCAGTCGTAACCCTGCCAATACCGCCTCATACTCTGCCTCGTTGTTCGTTGCCCTGAACCCGAATCTGATGGCTTGCTGCACCTTGAATCCCTCCGGACTCGTCAAGATAATCCCTGCTCCACTGACGTCCGAAGTAGAAGACCCATCTGCATACAGTGTCCACGAGCTCTAATTCTGCTGAAGAATCGTAACTGTCCTGTCAGACCCTTCAGCTCCTTCCACAGCTTCATCCGCTTCAAAAAACGAACACTCGACCACAAAATCAGCCAAGGCCTGCCCCTTAATAGCTGTTCGGGGATGATATTCAATAAAAAATTGGGACAACTCCATCGTCCATGCAGCTAACCTCCCCGAAACTTCGGGTTTAGCCATAATTTTCTTCAAAGGCTGATCTGTGTATACTACTAACAACCTACCCTGAAAATATTGTCTAAGCTTTCTATTTGCTATCATCAAAGCAAAAACAAACTTTTCAATATTTGGGTACCTTGTCTCAGCATCCCGAAGGACATGGCTTACATAGTAAACCGGGTGCTGCTTACCCCCAACGTCTCGCACCAAAACTGCTCCCACTCCCACTGCCAACGAACTTGCTGCTAAGTATAAATACAAGGGCTCAGCAGGAGCGGGCTTCACCAACAAAGGTGCCGAAGACAAATAGGTCTTTATACTCTGGAAAGCGTCTTCACATTCCGAAGCCCACTGGAACGTCTTCGTATTCTTCGGCCCTTTCAACGTGTCAAAAAACGGCAAACACCTTTCTGCTGATTTGGACATGAACCTCCTCAAAGCTGCAATCCTCCATGTCAAACGTTGAACATCTTTAAATGACTGAGGAGTCTTCATGCTCAAGATCGCCTGGATCTTCTCCGAATTGGCTTCAATACCTCTCTAACTGACAAGATAACCCAAGAATTTGCCAGCACCAAGACCGAAGGTGCACTTAGTCGGATTTAGCCTCAGGTTATGATGACGAACTGTCTGGAAGCATTCTTCTAAATCGTCCAAGTGTTTATGTACCATCATGCTCTTCACGATCATGTCATCGACATATACTTCCATGTTTCTACCCAGCTGGCGACTGAAGACGAAGTTCATCATTCTCTGGTACGTGGCTCCAGCATTGATCAAACCAAACGTCATCTTCTTGTAGGCATATACCAAACGATGCGTAATGAACGCCGTCTTCGGTATATCCTATCTGCACATTGAAATTTAATGGTATCCAGAGAAAGCATCCATAAAACTCAATAAAGCATACCCCGAAGTCGCATCGATGAGCTGGTCAATGTGGGGTAGCGGATAGAAATCCTTCGAACAAAATTTGTTCAAATCTGTATAGTTGATGCAGACTCGCCATTTCTCATTCTGCTTCTGGACCAGCACCACATTGGCCATCCACTCCAAGTAGTCGATCTCAAAGATGAAGTCCGCGGCCAACAGCTTCGCAATCTCCTCATCGATGATTCGCTGGCGCTCCGGGGCAAAAATCCTTCTCTTCTGCCGAACTGGCTTTTTTGACGGGTCCACCTCCAGCCTATGCTCTGCTATCTTTCTATTCACCCTTGGCATATCCTGAGGTTCCCATGCAAAGATGTCTGCATAACAGCGTAGAAGCTCCATAAGGTTCGTCCGGAGAGGTTTCGGCAGACCCGAACCTATCTTTACATTCCTGTCTATCTTGCCCGGGATAAGTTCGAACTCCTCTGTCTCCCCTGCTAGCATAACCAATGGTTCTGAACTGCATTTGGTGAAGGGTTCGATTTCTATCGCCATTGTCAGTTTTTGCTTCGACACTCCTACTCCCGAAGTAATCACTGCATTTCTATAGCATCTTTTGGCCAAATCCAGATCCCCTTTCACCTCTTCAACCCCATGAGCCGTAGGAAATTTAATTTTGAAATGCAGGATTGAGGTTACAGCTTGTAAAGCAGTTAAAGTAGGCCTCCCAAGAATGGCATTATAAGCAGAATCTACATGCACAACATAAAATTTGTAAGTTATTTCTACCTGTTGGGGGGCCGTTCCGAAGATAATCGGCAGCTCAATAGTTCCAACCACCTTGACTGGATCGTTGCTGAAGCCGTACAAAGGAGCCTCCTGCCCGATCTCTATCTTCTGCCCATCCAGATGCATCCTCTGATAAGCATGGGCATACAAAATATCCACAGAAGACCCATTATCAATCATCATTCGCTTCATGTCCACCGAACCCACTTGTGCCGTCACCACCAATGATCCCTCATGCGGTTCGATGGTCTCTGAAGGGTAATTCTCATCTGTAAAGGAGATTACCGTACCCGTGAAGGGTCTGTCAGAGGGTACCCGCCACCGACATGACCGAATCCAGATAACTTCGGCGCTTCTTTCCAACAAGCTTGCCAGAAGTACCCCCAGTGATGACATCTACTACATGCCTCGTAGGCTGTCTAGGTGCTAACAATGTTTGCTGACTTGGCTGAGCTGCCTGAACAGGCTCTCTATCCCTTTGCTGGGCTTGTTGAGTCGTTCTTGCAGTCACATACTGAACTAAGGCCCCACCTTGAACCTTCCTCTCGATGAAGTCCTTCAGACTAGCACAGTCATTTGTATCGTGACCCGAAGCTTGGTGATAGTCACAATATTTATGAGAATTACCTTTTCCATGCTTAATGTTATCTCGAGGTGGTTCGAAGATAGGTTGATTTTTGATTTGGTCCAGGATGACAGCTCTATCAGTATTGAGTGCAGTGTACGTCCTATTAACTCTTTGGGATGGGACAGATGAACGACCTCCCCCCTGTCTCCAGTTGTTATTGTATTTCTTTGACCCACCATCATAGTGGTCTTTATTTCCCTCACTTTTCTTCTGGTCCCCGTCTGTTCTATCCCGATCTGTCTCCTTAAGCCGATCCGAAGAAGGACGCTTGAGACTATTCATGGCCTCCTCTACCACGATATAGCCTTCTGCTTTATCGAAGGCTTCAGCAAGACTCTTTGGGTGGTGAAACATCAACTTCTTCACCAATTTTTCTGATTTGACCAGGTCTAACCCATTCTGAAATAGTCCAACGGCTTGTAAATCGTTCAGGTCTGTCACTTGGCCGACTGCTTTACGGAACCGTTACAGACTCATTCAAATATTGTCGAACCTGAGCTAATGAGCCGGTTGGTTTTCCTCTTCTTTTATTGCTCCCAAAAATAGCATTAAATTTACTGCACAGATCTGCCCAAGATGATACTAAGTCTGAAGGCAACGTCCCCATCCACTGTCTGGCGTCTCTCCGGAGCGTCGTAACAAAGGTGTGACACTTAGCTGCATCGCTAAAGTCATAGTAGTCCATCAGTCTGTCGAACGCCTGACTGTGGTCATAAGGATCCCCAGACCCATCATAGCTTTTCATATGGAGCAACTTTTTTGGTGGGTCAGCTTTCTCCTTAAGAATCTCCGCGGAAAAAGGAGAAGCCTTCTTTCTCGAAGTGTCTTTCACCTGTTGGACTTCGGCAAGCTGTTTTCGAAGCTCTTTTACTTTCTTGACCAGAAATTCTACTCCTTCTGGTTGTGTCAAAACTTCCTTCTCTAGCGACTCCCTCCTCTTCTGAGTAGACCGACCTTTTTCAATAGAACTCCCCATCTTCGAGGGACTTTTCTGACGATGAGCGTCCCTAGAGCGGTGTGCCCTCAGGGGACCCTCGGGTGTACAACTTCTGGACCTGCTTCGTCGCGGTGTTCTGTCGCTGTGATGAGAATGAACAAGGCAGAGTGCTTTCTTTGTATTCTCGGGAGTATATTCTCTGGATATGCCCCTCTGTCTGCTTCGACCCTGCTCTCTAGAACCGATAGGGCGGTGTGCCTCTTCGATCTTTGGGGAGTAGGGCTCCTTGACCTTCTTCGTTCACGAGGTTGGCCGCGAGATTCACAACCCGAACGGGCAGGCTCCTTTCCTATCCTGTGCCCATGCTCTTCGGATTGAACATAACTAGACGCTTCGTCTCTTAACTCCGCCATCCGAAGCATCTGTTCGGTTATATCTTGTCTCTACTTTATAAGTACCTCCATAGCCCTGTCTGCTTCGTCTGCCATCTTGGCCAACTTGGAGGCCTTATAGTCCTGGTCATCTCGGTGTCGGGTTCTAGGCGGTATGCCTTCTACCCGTTTCCGACCATGATCAGGTCATTTCTCAGCTGTGAAGACCAGCCTTCTCTTAACATTACCAGCGGCCCTCAGGCGAGATCCTTCAGATGGACGTTTGGAAGCCGTGCTGGCATGAGCATTGATTGCAGGCCCCAAGCGATCCTTGACTGATATTCGCGGTGTAGACGAACTAACAGTCATCGGCTGCCCTTCCGGTGTAGGCGTTCTACTCTTCACCATGGAATCCGACGTAGGACAACTAAGATTTGTGATTGAAAAATGTCAAAGACACTAGAACACCCTCCTTCTAGCGTCAATGTTAACGTCAAGATCTTCTCCCACGTCCCAATCATGTAAGACGCTATGATCCTACACAGTTCAACAAGTCAACACCAAAAGCTTGACGGCTTGACAGTCAGGAGATAGCTCATGCGTGAGAGTCAGTACAGGGGATCACAAGGTTAACAATGAATGATGAAAATATCTAGTGTCCAGATAGAGAAAGAAAATATCAGTTACCTTTTTCTTCATGTGTGATCTTTACTCATATACACTCTGTCCAGTTTTTCGTGCCACCCACTCTCCACTAACACAATTTTCCATCCCTAGTCACCTCAGCCGAATGCAGGCAACTCACCTACTACTTCCAGTCACTGTTTTCCACCTCCGGCCAGCTAAGAATCACATCCACATTAATGATTTGCAGATGAGACAGTCAACTGTCATATTCTTTCATCATTACCGGTCAAAGATGTAGGTATTTAAACATGTAACGGGTCGGCCCAGCATTTCAACTCAAGTCCTACAAGATTCAATAAAAGTAGTCCACTGAATTGGTCCAATATATAAGGTATCATGACTTAAGGGAGGAGCCCATTCGTTCCGGTCCAATACGGAAAGTATCATGGCCCAACAGGTTGCGTATCATTGGAGTGAAGGGCTTGGTAGCAAGTTGAACTGTTTGATTATGTCGTTTGATATGCGTGATGAGGTGTTTAATGAGATGTTACCAGAAGAATTGGTGAACAAATCTCCTATGAATATGTTTACAGCAAAAATTGGGGAGTCACTGGCTTTGTTTCAATGTGATAGGCTAAGGTGGAGCGAGTGTTGTTCCATTTGGGTGATGAAGGAATATGGTGTGGTTGAGTATTGGAGTAAAAATTGTTTACTTTTTCCCCTTCAAGGAATAAAGCAAGGCTCTCTGCATACATTTCAACATAAAACAAATATCTAGTGCCAATAATTCCAAGATTCATACCTTGTTGGATTCTGGGATCATAAGAAATCAGCTCTCCACTTCTTGCTGCAGTTTTGATTAATTGGTTTCAAATAATAAACTTGAGCCTCCAGTACCTTTTAGTAGCATACTTTTTAGCTGTAAGCTGTTTAAGATCTTTTACTTCTTGATCATATATGGACCAGTATTGGTTGTTCATCTGTTGAGCTTCACTGCAAGTAGATGTAGCTGGAGATTTTTTAGTTCAAGAAGCATGTAGTTGTGGATTCTATGAGAATTGATCCTTTCTTATCTTCCTTCCCTCGGCTGGTCATTGAGTTGCTGTTTGTTACTTATAGTGACAGTGTTTATGACCATGAATGCTGATGCATCAACTGGAAAGTTGGAGGCAATGCTTTAGAAACTACTTCGAGTGAGAACTTAACGGGCTCCCTCAGAATGTTGCTTGAAATTTGAATGTGTCCCGTGAAAATTTGTTAACATGGAATAGCAGGTTAATGATATTCGATAATTCTTTTCTTTTTCTTTGGTGGTTTTATTCTGTAAAATTTGTTTTGATGAACATGGCGGGAGAGCCATGAAGTGTTTCAATAATTTGAGAACTATTTTTTTTATTATTATGATTTTTTTTGTAACATTGTGAGAACAGGGAAGGATTTGTTTAATTGCCTTAAGTATCAATCACCTTGTTGCTTGCATGTCATAATTTACTACCAGTGATCTCAAGTCCGAGTACTCCTGAACTGGGCTCTAAGATTGACTCTACTACTTGCGATTTATGTTTTTATAATTAAATAGTTTGCAATTGAGCTTTGTTTTGAAATGGGTGATAAACAAATCTTATATTCATTATTATTTTTTTTCAGAATTTTCCGTAAAAGTAGTATTGTGTGTATTTGGCTTGGCTATAATATTTTTGAATATTAAATTTCACAAAGTAAGGTTTATTACAAAAGAATTATGTTTGAGTGTTTCAAATATAAAAAATTAAATTATCAGAACAACAAAGTTTTAAGACCTAGCCAAGTTCAACCATTTGAAGCATAGCCAATTAGCTCTTGTATAGAACCACTGTGACATCCAGTAACAAAAGGGTGACTAAGAAGCTCTTCCACCGTCCCTCTAGACGTCCAATCTTTTTCCAAACACCCAAGAACAAAACTTTGAAACTCCGGTGATGCCGTCTCCGGCATAACCATCTTCTCCCCAAAGCAAATTGCACACATTAACGTTGCCCAATCCAGTTTTTGACCCGGATCAATCAACGGAAAACACCCCACAAGACATTCCAGCACCACCACTCCAAGTGACCACACATCTCCGGCAAATCCATTACAACATTCCCCATTCCACCTCTCCGGATCAAACCTTTCAGGACTCATATAAGCCCAGGTTCCCACATACAACTCGCACTCTTTCGGCCTTCCTGCCACGACTCGACTCGCTCCAAAATCCTCAATCTTTAACTCTCTTCCTCTGTTAATTAATAAATTTGATGGCTTAATATCTCTATGCACTATCTGTATACCATGCAGATAGTGCAGTCCTTCTCAGGTAATCTCCGGCAGGAAGACGCGTCTTTTCTTTATCCATCAAATCGTCTCACCAGGTAATTGGAACTGCAAATTCCCCGAAATGGTTCTCTTTTACAGCAAAATTTAACGTGGGTTTATTTGAAAACAGGAATTCTGAGGCTGCCATGCTCCGATTGGAGAATTGGAAGTTTCGGGCAGTGTCACCGCAGAACTAAGTCTTTAGCCAGGTAATTCAATATATATATGGAGGGTAATTAAGTCTTTAGCCAACTAAAATAATGGAGTTAAGATTGAAAGTACTTTTTCACTTCAACTCAAAAAATTGAGAGTTTAAATATAACTTTACTGACTATAGATTGTTAAGTGAGAAAGCGCCTAAATCCCCGTGTGATTATCTAAACTTTACCTAAAAATAAATAGATTTTAATCACTTGCGTAAAATGTGATACTTAGACGGACATAATTGTAATACGGACATAATTGTAATACACATCTATAGTAGTAGTGGTACTCACCTTATTTTTATCATTAATTTCTTTATGGAGTATTTTTGGTGAGTGTGTTTGAAGAGGTGATTATTTTGCCGGACAAGACACCCACCCATTGTTGCGGCTTTTTGAAGACTGACTAAAAAGAAAGAAAGAAGAAGAAGAGTAGATGTGTATGGCGATGGGTACTCCACGAACTAGTAGTTGAATACTAGTATTCTTCCTACTACTACTACATGTCTCATATTGTCTCCTTTTGACATTGAGATTGATTTCTATTTCCACAAAATTCATCGTCTTCCCCTTCTTCCTCTCTGTCTCAGGTATATCAAATTTTGTTCCCGTTCCACCCCAATACTCTCTCCTTTTTTTTCTCTCTCAATCACTACTCCTCTAGTCTAGTCTGTGATGCTGCTCGTGACCACCGATCTACTTTTATTCTGTCTAGTTTTCGGTTGAAACGCTTAAATGGGTATGCTTGTTTCTTTAATTTGGACTTTTTTCAAGTCTTTTGTTCTTCCTTTTTGAGATGAGCTCTCCGTTTCAACTGTACGTTTTAACATACCCATTTTGAAATGTTGGGTTGATGATAACATTTTAGCCTCACGGATTTATAGATGCGGGATGTCTTCCATCACCGAGGAAGTGTTTGGAGGATATTATTTGGATATTTGCTGTCTCTGTGTTTATTTTTTTATAACGTTTCTGATCTATGTCTATTGCTGTCTGCGTTGAATTTTTTCTAAACGTTCTGATCTCTGTCTATAATACGTGTATGGATGTCTTTTTATACAAGTGTGTATTTCCCTTTCTTTCTTTATTTTTATCAGGGAAAGAAAGGGGCTTCTCATGACGACATGTTTAACAACAGGGTGGTTTTCTTACTTTGACTAGGCTATTGTAATGATTTAAAATTTGTCGCTTCCAAATTCAGAATTTGCTGGGATTCTACCTGAAGTTTTATATGTTTTCTCCTTTTCTATGAGTATTTGATTACTTTCAAATGTGCTTAATCTGGTCATACCTGTTGATTCTTGGTGTTCTGTATGGCTCTGGTTGGATTGCTCCTCTTAGCAGTTGGTTTTTTCAGATCTATGCATTATATGCTTCTTTTTACTTCTCATATTGGTAGTATAGTTGGTATCTTAATAAGATCTTAGGTTGTATACCCTTTGGGGCCTTTTCCACTAACATATCCTGCAGATTCCATGATCTTATTTTGGGTTGGGGAAGTTTTCCGTGAGTTCTCCAGGCTTCAGCATTTAATTTCCACAATCCTGTTGCTTTGTTGAATATTACAGACTTGCTGTAAAAGTTTTGTTCAACTAAAATTAAGCTAATTAACATTTGTAAATGTTTTTTGTTCATGCCTCTAGTGTTTCGCCCCCATTCTGGTTATCTTTCTATATTTGTCTGGCTGAATGAATATTGGGATGACTAATAAATCACCTCTAGCCTTATTCTGTCAATATCGATGGAGTAATGCTTTTATTGTCTCTCTACCAATTTGAATCTGCTCTGATCCTACTCTATATCTATATATGTAGACTTAAAAGGAATTCGTATTTTTTGTATACTTCTATCTTCTTAATATGGTACACTTGCTGACAATTTTCTTCCTAAAGTTCCACATTATGCATAATGAATTTAATTAACATTTTTTTTTCTTTTTAGAGATCTATTAAGTTTCTCTGCAGTATACTTGAAGTGGCACTTACTGTGTGCACCCCTGCACGATACTCAAAAGAAGCCTGATGGGTTCCAGATTCCCATCTCATCAGTTGAGCAATGGCCTTTATGTATCAGGTCGACCTGAGCAGCCAAAAGAAAGGACCCCTACAATGAGCTCAACAGCCATGCCATATACTGGCGGAGACATCAAAAAGTCAGGAGAGCTTGGGAAGATGTTTGATTTACCTGTGGATGGATCCAAGGCGAGGAAATCTGGACCGATAACTAATGCTCCTTCAAGAACTGGATCTTTCGCCGGAAGTGCTTCACATTCAGGACCAATCATGCCTAATACCGCAGCTAGGGCTAGCTATTCCACATCAGGTCCTGTGTCATCTGGTGGGGTTTCTGGTTCAGTTAATGTGAAGAAGTCGAGCTCTGGACCGCTGAATAAACATGGGGAACCATTAAAGAAGTCATCTGGTCCCCAATCTGGTGGAGTGACTCCAGTTACGCGCCAAAACTCAGGTCCTTTACCACCAGTTCTCCCTACAACAGGACTCATTACATCTGGTCCCATCTCTTCTGGCCCACTAAATTCATCAGGGGCCCCAAGGAAGGTTTCTGGTCCTTTGGACTCCAAAGGTTCTATCAAACTACATGGTTCATCTGTTACTAATAACCAGGCTGTGACAACTCTTAGCCAAGACGAAGACTATTCCTTTAAGAGGAACTTCCCAAAGCCAATCTTGTGGTCAATGATTCTGCTCTTTGTGATGGGGTTCATTGCAGGTGGTTTCATTCTTGGGGCTGTCCATAATGCTATTCTCCTCATTGTTGTTGTGGTTCTTTTCGGAATAGTTGCAGCATTATTCACCTGGAATACTTGTTGGGGAAGAAGATCTATCATTGACTTCATTACCCGCTACCCAGATGCTGAGCTTAGAACAGCGAAAGATGGACAATATGTGAAGGTCTCCGGGGTATGTTTTTTCTTTTTTGATAAAGCTGAGATGTACTTGTTGATTTTTTTACTAAAAAAAATATATTGAAATAAATTGCGTCCAATAGGATTTGAACCTATACCGAACTTTTGAAAGAGAGAAAGAAGTGAGGAATCCTCTTCTCGACCTTGACCTTCCCAATCCAGATTTAATAACCCAAGATCTAGACTTACACATAGAAAGACTGGGTCATGGTTGGGACTGTCCAAGTCAAACATTTGACATGTGGCATCACCATCAGCATGATGTCATAAATTAATGAATAATATAAATCTGCTAATATGTGTGTGCGTATATCACGAAGTCACAGGTGGTTTCATGGTTGGAATAAAGGATTTTTCCCACATTTCAATAGTAGTAAAAAATCAGTGAATAAAATTATTAGCTCTGAATTAGGGATTAAAGAATTTTTTTACATATTAACTTTATATATCAACAAAAGTTACAAACCAGATTCGATGAGAGAGAGAGAGATGTTATACTTTAGTGCAAAATCTTTTAGACCATCTTCACCATCTCGAGAGCAGAAAGTGAAAGCCTAAGAGAAACAGAGTCTAAATTGTTGAGAATTCAAATCCTTCTCCCCCCCTTGTTTAATCTTATAATTTTGTTATTATTATTATTATTATTATTGTAATCTAATTTAGCCTCTGCTTCTCTTATTAACTTTCTAGTTGAGATCACATCTCCGAAGTCTAGCTTTAAGCAAGTCTTCAGACTTTTTGATTTGGCGGTGTATGTTGGGATGGTTAAAAAGTATAGAAATTCTTGTTCAAGTCGGGGCGGAAGAGTTCAAATAGAAACTTGAAAGCTGGTATTTTCCTTGTTGGTCATGTTAGGGAAGCCTTACAACTGTAAAGGAGGAGGTCGTAGACTCGTAGTTTTCACTATTAAATGGATTTAGAGAGATGGTTTTGTTGGTGTATCTGGACAAGAATACTAATTGCTTGGCGCTTTTGGGTTTCTTCTCTATTTTATTTTCTTTAGATGGTAATTCAGTGATGGTTTAAATTGTCTATAGCAAATATATATATATATATATATATATGAGAGTCGATCCATAGCAAATAGTGGTTACAGAGCGTAAATGTCCAACAGATTTTTGTTAAATCTGACGATCAGCACTTAAAGAAAAAATAAGACCCTCCGCGACATAGTGTTGCAGAACAACTTCCCTATAGAAGCACTGTGTTGCGGTAGGGAAGTTACTTCTCTATTAGTTCAAAATTGTATTTCTTCTTTTGCAATACAGTGTTGTGGTAGTTAAGTTAGTTCGCAACATATTATTGGGCCCCTTCAGTTTTTTAATCTTGGCCGTTAGATCTTGCAATGGATGTTTAAGATTTCGTGGCCACTTAAGGCCCTATAGCCACCATTTGCTATGGATCGTCTATTCTCTCTCTCTCTCTCTCTATTTATGTAATATAACTTGATAAAATTTTCACTCTCGAGTGTTGTGCTTTAGGGAGATCTCCATTAAACCCTAAAATTAAATGCATTAAGCCTCCCATTCCTCCACAACCTTCACCTCCTAAGGAACTTGCTTTATCATGGTACACCAATACCCCATCTTTGATGTGTCTTCACTATGATAATGAGGTTGGCTCATGATTTGTATATATTTTGAATTGATAGATTTACCTGCTTCCATTTCCCCACTATAATCCGTTGTCTCAATCTCGACCACTACACTTTCCCAGCTACTATGACTCTTATTCATTAATTCTTCAGTTCAATCTCACCTAATCTCAACATCCTCTGAATCCTCAAAGTGACATGCCATACCCCTTAATTTAAACCACCATGATTTTGTACTTTCATTGATCACCCCAATTGCCACGACAGACAAGCCTCTGATCAAGAACTATCATCACTCAGCACTATATTATATCTTTGTAACAGCATCAGCTAGACCACTGTTGGGACAACTTCCTCTATTATATCCATCTGCGAATGAATACCACAAACAGAATTCCCCTGATCCAAATCAGAGTAGTTGGAGCTCCCATTATTTCCTGTTGTATCACATTGAAGTCCATTATCTTCTTTCTAAACTTGCAATTTGCATATTGATGACTTAGATATCATTGTCCACACTTTCATTGCTAATTAGTTCACCGATGCAAGTATGAACCTTTTTTAGTGCTGCAGTATTGACCCTGAGCTTTCTTAGAAGACTTTTTGGCTGGAAAAAAATTGTTAGTTTTTCGTATCTCTCTTTGTACTTAGGTGGCTACCTCTTGGTGCCTTGTTTGAATACTCTCTCCATCCTCAAAAAATTTGTAAAGTACAATTTGTACACATAATAAGAGAAGTAACAGTAGAGAAAAGAGAGTAAAAAAGTTTCAAATTTATCCTTAGCCCCATAAGATTATATAAAGTGATGAACACTTTTATTTTTTTATACTAGTGAACCCCATTAAATGACATATTTACCCTTCACTTCATATACTCTATCTCATCTTTTTGGGGACAACAAAATTTGTACCTTTAGTCATCCTTATGGGGATGGACGGAGTACAATTTATTTACTTAACAACAACCAAAAAAAAATCATTGCTATAGTCGCAACAAATTCAAGTTTCAGAGTACTTATTATATGAATGTATGTGGGGTTTAACTATTTAAAAAAGAAAAAAAATGGAAATCAAGAGCTCAGAGAGTGAGAAGCCCGAGGTTGCTAATAATTCAAAATTGAGTATCTACACTTGCGACTTGCTCTGAAAGTGCATATAAGTGAGATGTTTGGTCTTGTTTGCAACCATGATTTGATCTCCATGAATGTAAATATTTTAAGCTTAATAAGAAAGACTAGCTTTGTATACTACATGTGTACGTGGGTGGAACCCATTTTTGGGGATTTGGCTCGCCTTCATTACACTTTTTCTCTAATTCCAGCCAATATACCAATTATTTGATTTTAATAATTTTGTTAGTAATGATCAAAATATATTAATAGATAGTTAATATATTAAGGTCAATCTTACAAAAAATTAGAATTGTAAAAAATATTTTCACCACTAAAAGTTTAAAGGAATTTTCTACCACTAAAATTTTGATGAAAAATTCACAT
Source organism: Panax notoginseng (assembly GCA_016801055.1). NCBI lineage: Eukaryota > Viridiplantae > Streptophyta > Magnoliopsida > Apiales > Araliaceae > Panax > Panax notoginseng. Next base: position 293,190,514 of record CM029012.1, on the reverse strand, counting down.
GTTCATCAAATGGTGAAAAAGTATTGGATTACTTTTATTTTTGGAATAATTATGTTGTTCAATATAATAAATTAGTTGACTGGAGTTGATTTCAATTATACTATTTACAACTGTAAAAATATAGTGTATTATATGGAATCGGAGGGAAGGTGTAATGGAGGAGATTCAATCCCATTTTTTGGCACTTTTCATGAATTTGTTTATTTATCAGTTTTTTATTTATAATTTATTACAGATAAAGGCTAAGGAGTATTTTTGTCCTCCACCCCCCAAAAAAATAAATATATACATATATATATATATATATATAAAAGACTGATGGGTAGCTGGATGTGTTATTTTTAAACGGTTAAGTACCCCCTCTCTCTCATAACTAATTTAGGCCCCCCAAGTATGAGGATTTGGAACCATTGACCTTGAGTTTAATCTTTAAGTCATCTGCCATTTCTCCCACACCTTGGGTTCATCAAATGGTGAAAAAGTATTGGATTACTTTTATTTTTGGAATAATTATGTTGTTCAATATAATAAATTAGTTGACTGGAGTTGATTTCAATTATACTATTTACAACTGTAGTATTATATGGAATCGGAGGGAAGGTGTAATGGAGGGGATTCAATCCCATTTTTTGGCACTTTTCATGAATTTGTTTATTTATCAGTTTTTTATTTATAATTTATTACAGATAAAGACTAAGGAGTATTTCTGTCCCCCACCCCCCAAAAAAATAAATATATACATATATATATATAAAAGACTGATGGGTGGCTGGATGTGTTATTTTTAAACGGTTAAGCACCCCCTCTCTCTCATAACTAATTTAGGCCCCCCCAAGTATGAGGATTTGGAACCATTGACCTTGAGTTTAATCCTTAAGTCATCTGCCATTTCTCCCACACCTTGGGTTTAAATAACTTCTCTCTCTCTCTCCCTCTCTTCCCTCCCCCCCCCCCCTCTCTCCCCCCCTCCTAAAATAAAAAATCCAAAGTTTTTTCTTTGGTTACATTTTGGCAGTTGAATCTTCTGCCGGGAGAAGCAACTTGTTTTTAATCCTATTATTTAACCTCAAGAAAGATTTCTAGGAATAAGAAGTTCTAAGAATATAATGTTGATTATACAAGTCAAAAGTAAGACCAAAATTGAAGTCAGTTTTCAATGCCCAGTTTTTGGTAATTGTAACCGAGGATCGTGATGAAAATGCTATGGCATGATTGGCATCAGTACCTGATGCATATAGAAAGGATGTTGAAGAGATTACAGCTACATACCTAAGTATGCATGAGTGAAAACTTATTACATTTGTTTTGAGCAAGTCTTGTTACATTTTTTTTATTATAATTTGTATGCATGCATATGCTTGATTAACGTCTTTTGCTTAGCTTTTAAATTGTCGTCAGTTTATTTGTGAAGGTGGTGACCTGTGGAAATGTGCCCCTGGACTCATCCTTCCAAAGAGTTCCAAGATGTGTCTATACATCTACATGTTTATATGAGTATCGAGGATGGGATTCAAAAGCTGCCAACCCAACTCATCGTCGATTTACGTGGGGGCTTCGATCATCGGAGGTGAGTAACTATTATGTGGGCTTCAATTTTTTAATGTTTTGCTTATCATCTTCCCTCAGCAGTTTCTTGATTTCTTCAGTGTGTTAAATTTCTTACGTAGAAGAATATAATAGCTGTTTTATCCTCAAATGATCTAGAGTGTGCGTCAGATATGAATGTCTTTGGCATATAGTTACCCACCTCATAATTGACTAAAGTCATAAGGTCTTCTCAATGTAATTGAACACCTCTAGTAATATCTGACAGTTTCCAATTATTTCCTGTGCTGCTTAGGTTTCATAATATTGACTCATGCATTCTGTTTGTTTTATTTGGCAGAGGCATGTGGTTGACTTCTACATCTCTGATTTTCAGTCTGGCTTGAGAGCATTGGTTAAGACTGGTTATGGCGCAAGGGTTACTCCTTATGTGGAGGAATCTGTTGTTGTTGATGTCAACCCTTCAAATAAAGACTTATCTCCAGAATTTGTCAGGTGGTTGGGTGAGAGGAACCTTTCAAGTGATGATCGTGTAATGCGATTAAAAGAAGGGTATTTTTTTTAAAAAAAAATTGCTATATGTTTATATATTTAAAATCTTAAGTTAGCTTTCCTACTGGTATATTCTGATTTAGTCGTCAAGTCAAGATCATAGTAGGTGGGGTACATGAAAAGTATTGTTTTTAAACATCATGAGAATCTCTTTATGTTGATTATAAATTATTTCATGCTTTTTATTTACCATACAGCTGACAACAGTAGTATGGTGCTGAAGCATTTTGCATATCTACCAAGTATAAACAGTAATTGGAGGACAAATTAAGATATCTATATCTTAATTAGCATTTAATTTTATATTTAGACTTAAATTTCTGATAAGTTTTAGAGTAAACTGGATATCCAGTCCCCCGTTACTAATGTATATATGCAGCTCTAGCAAAAACACCGTCAATTCATATCAAAGAAAACAATTGAAACTTCCCACTTTTGATGTCCCACGATTCTGGTAGTCTGTCTCGCTTCTTGAATCTCCCCGGGCTTTCTTCACTTTTTATATTGCCTGCGTATCACAGTTGACATCAGCTTCCTTAATTCTGATCCAGTATAATTTCTGTTTGTATTTAACTATTTTTTCTCTCTGGATCTTTCTCCCTCATCTCAATTGTCCACCATCACCACTTCCTGCAAAAGATTAGTCACTGACGGTGTTAATCAGTCTCGCCTCATCTTAATTCTCCACCATGGCGGAAGCCACCTCACCTCCTGCAGAAAATTATGTAGTCCATGGTGGCAAAGAAGATCTCAACGGATGATGCCATATAAGCCACGAAATTGGCATTGACAAATATAATGGGGCAGCAGAATATGAAAGAGCAGGGAAGGTGGGATTTTGATAGTGTACTTGTTTCATGTTTTGTCGATGCTGCGTATGTAAATTAGGAAAGGGGGGAGTGGAAATCCAGTTTACTAAGTTTTATTCTTTTTCAGAAAGTTTGTCAAAAGTGAATTATTAGGGGATGTAACATTGAGGTTTTTATTGGTTACTTGTATTTTGGTAGGTACATCAAAGAAGGAAGCACAGTTAGTGTGATGGGAGTTGTTCAGCGAAATGACAATGTACTTATGATTGTACCTCCCCCGGAACCATTCACCACAGGATGCCAATGGTCTAAATTTATACTTCCAGCTAGCCTGGAAGGCATTGTTCTGAGATGTGAAGATGCATCAAAAATTGATGTTATACCAGTATAAGATTGGTGGATGAAAAAAATGACGGTATGATCCTGGAAAAGTAGTTTGTTGCTATCGCATTACTAGTGAGTGGAAATGCATTGATATGTTTTGGCCAAATTGTAATCTCGTTTTAAAATTTTGTGAATAGGGGTATTATTAGGGGGGGTTATTAGTGTTTTTCAACGAAGCTTGAAAGGTTATGGCTGATACGGGGGAAATATAATGGTTATTAGTATTTTAACTTGGTTTGAATATATTGGTATGTGGGAAGGGAAAAGACGATGTATGGTCGAGTATCTTGTGTTTTGTTAGTAACTAGCAGCTTGCTTGGTTGATATGCTGGTGTGGTTGGTTGTAATATGATTTAGGCAGTTATTTATTATGCTTGATTGATTGGTAACTTTTGATTGATTGATTGATATCGGGAGTCCGTCCGGTAGTAGGTAACTAGCATACGCCTTAGTTGTTAGTGCCTAAACTAAGAGGTTGTTCATAATGATACGAATGACTATTGAATTCAGACGGACTGTATTTAGAATTATAAAGAAGAGAGAATGGGTCTGGACACTTGTATCAGCTGCTGGTGGTGGTGAGAGAGAGAGAGAGAGAGAGAGAAGGTATTAGCCGTATAGGGAGATGAGAGGGAGAGGCTTAATGAGATAAAAGAGGGAGGGAAGATGTGGGTTGTATTTTTGTTTTTTGACCCATTGACTTTTTTTATTAATAAATAAATATTAATTATTCAAGACGAAGTGTCGTGACTATTTTCTTTCGTGCAAATGTCCCTCGATTATATGGTTAATCTTGGTGACCAACAAATCATTCTCATACAAGATTCTAGCCCTAATGGGATCCCAAAACCCCCAAATAAACACGACCGTTGGATTTTGCTCCTCAACACGCAAAATTATAGGGATTATTTTCTTATTTGCAACTTCTATGTTTAAAGGATCTTTTAAACGTTCTCGGGGTGTACTAAGTTTACTAGCAAATTCTTGAGAAGGTAACAATATGTATAATCTTTCCCTATCCAATTTTGTCTGAGATGAGCTGATGGGAAACGTACTAAGATAGAAGTTGACATTAACTAGAAATATAGTAATTGTAACAAGATAATACTCAATTAACTAATAATATAATTTAAAAAATGGACATCTTATGTTATTTTAAAAGAGAGGAAACGTAAATAACCATTCATGTGAATACGTTGCGAAGTTCCTTATATTCCAACTTCACTCGTCACATTCAAACCAAAAAAGAAAATTCAAATTTAACCACTACCTTTTTAAAAATATAAAATGAAGTAACGCTTTAATATTTTATTTCCAAGATCAACTCGAGACGACCAACACAGAAAACCAAAACAACTTGGTCAAAGCTTTATTAGGAGCCTAAAACTGAAATTTTGTCACCTTCAGGTAATTTTAGAAGTCCCATCTTAGAGCTACTCAGAACCACGACATATTGGAACTAAATCTAAACTATCATTTTACCATGACCTCTTAAATGTAAGCTAGGTCGCCCAAACTATAATTTCCATGTGATTACAATTTCAAAGGAGGGCCATATCTCAAATGCCAAGAGTAACATTAGGTGTTGCAGTCTTTGAAGATAGTAAAGGAGGAGCAATTCAACTTTTACTTCTGCAAATTGTAAACTCGGCCTCTGTTTATTAGTTGCCAAAGTGCTGCCTTGGCTTCTTCAAGTGTTTCGATGCCATGCCCGTCTTCGAATGGTATTCTCTGTATGTTGAACTGTCCAGAGAAAGAAAAAATATGCTAAATCACTAGCATTAAAAACTTACAGAAACGGAACATATAATAAGATGGATGTTGCAAGCCAAGGGACCTGTGCGCCTTGCCGAACACGAATATCTGTTCCCTTGCTGTCTATTGAAATGAGAGCAACATCGTCCACCTCAGTCTCCAAAGACAGGAGTTCTTTTAAGGGCTTTGAAAAGATTGCGTTGAGTTCCTGTATGAATTTATATATATACATATATAATAAATTGAGCTGAGAACTCATACTGTACACATCTATTACCGACTCATTCCCATAATGGGCAATAATAATAATACTTTGGTGACTAAAGAATGGTTACTAAAGATGGATCCAAAATGATGTGGTTGGTTATTATCACTAGACCCACCCATGTATGGTGGATCATCAACTAATTACACCTCGCCACATCATTTTTAAACTATTTTTGTAAGACTATTTTGTCACCATAGCAAAACTCAAAACTGGTAATAACACATAGCTATATCAGTTAATACCCAAGACAGTTATTTTCTCAATACAAATTTGAAACTCACCTTCAGATTGTGGGAAGGGAATGCAAAAATTAATACCCAAGACAGTTATTTTCTCAATACAAATTTGAAACTCACCTTCAGATTTTGCTCACCTCCATCAACCGCAATCTTATCAGGTCGAAGGGTCTCGTATTCTTTGACATCAACCCAGGCAACGGTGCCAAACCCACCAATGAAATATATATCACTAGCAGTATCAAATAAAACAAAATAAGCCCCTCATGCTAACATGACAAGGCACAAAGATATTATATTGTTAAGTTACAGAAGACTTCTCAAAGCACTTACGCATGAGAACCAAATCTGGATCATACGAGTCATTGAGTCAATTTGAAAAATCTAAGATTTTCTAAAGAATTATATGGAAATATATTTAGCCACAAGTGCTTTAATTCTACAGATTTGTAATCATGACTTTTTGTTTTGATACTGAAATCTCAACTCTAATGCTAAGAATGACAACATTTTCTCCAGCACACAAACCCATCATGAAAGGCAAAAAAATGTTGGATCTTGATAACTCAAACTTCTAGAAAATTAATATAAATCTACATTCACTCAAGTCGTTGCCAATATAAAAGAAAAACCTTATATTCTGCATCCTAAAGTAGTAGAAGTTCCCCCACTGCTGTGAAGGACCTTGATGGTGTTTTGCTATGTACTGCTTATGAGCCCATTCCTGGCAACAAACATGTAGTATTATCTATCAGTAATTCAATGAGGACCACGAAAAGAATGACACAAGACCATTCTAAACTCCTGCAACACCTTTTCCAAAGTTTTTATCCCGAAAGGCCAAAACATGATAAAGTAGATGCATTGGAATGGACTGAAGGAGTGGAATATACCCTAAGACAGAGGATGCCCACCTCACTTTGCAAAATCAAAGAAGAATAAGGAGGCAGAAATGGAAAAACTGATCTAAAAACTTGTATAATACATGAAAAGGTCACTATTTGAGGGGCTCCTTCATTGCAACAAAGTGAGTCTACAGAGTGTTGAAAGCCCTGAATAGGGCCACTGAATGACAACCAGGACACTGGACACTATCACTTTCTGCTATGCATCTAAGAACTGTTGATATATACCTTATCAAAAAAGAAAAAAGTACTGAGTAGTGTTAAAATAACTGGAGTGAACTAATCACCTGCTGGTCTTCTGGAAGAGGAAAGACGTCACCAAAAATTGTGACCCTTGCATTTGATAACCCGCTCCATCCAGGTATCTATGAAAGCTTATTTGTCCATGAAATTCACAGAAGCAGAACACTACCCAGCTCGAACATTGTAAATGCAAGAGGTGAAATGCACTAACCTGTACCACCAGCGTGCATCTCGAGTCAGCTAATAAATTCCGCGTGTGTATGGCCAATGGTGAAAATGAAAATATTGGATCTGCAAATGCAGACATGGCTGATGTCAGAGGAGAGAGAATTTGGACGTGGGTGGAAGACACCAGTTCTTCCACTAGTTTGTCATGAGCATGCTTCGGGTGCCATATGTGTATTTAAGAGACCAATACCTCAACATTTGAATGAATGGTGTCAAAACATACACCACATAACAACATTTATCTGAAATAGTTACAGACTCCTATATATTTGTTACAATAGACAAACAAAAGAATCTGATTGCTCTTCATTCTCAACACTCAAAATTGGAAGAACCAAAAAACAAATAAATGAAGACAGTCTAACCCAGTACCAGAAAATCTAAATTTTGAAATTCAATTCCAGAAACTTACGCCCCATCGAATCGGGTGCAAAATCTACTAGTGAACCGAATGGATATCCTTCCCGTCGATGATGCATCCGGGACATCACGGTGCACAGGTGAGCAAACCTAGCCTTATATAATAGTATTTCAAGATTGAGAGTCAGAGATCACAACTTCTGAAATTATGAAGCGATATTTAACATAGTCAGCTTAATAGTCATAGTTACAATTAGAACTTTAGAAGACAAAAACAACTTTTACTTGTTCCATCAAATTGCGAACTGCTAAGGCTGGTCTAGGTAAACCATGAGCTGAAGTTGCACTCTGCACTCCCCCAGATATTGGAGTTCTGAAAAGCCCAGTCCTTGAGCTTCCCCCTGCACCGCTTCCGTACGCCACCGCAGGAGGTGTCACAATATCAGACATCCTATCTACATCATTTCCATTGTAATTGTGATCTGGATTACCCTTCAGACCATATGAGAAGCAATCACAACAAAGTCAAAGTTGCCGTTTGATATATCTAATCATATACTACATTAAGGAACGAGGATGTTATATATTATGTTAAGGAAAGATGATGTTATATATCCAATCATAGACTACGTTAAGGATTATGATCTGTGGTCATCGACCTAATCACCTAATTTGTTCAACACATTCTCCAAATCTACACATGTAGTCAGCTATAGATCATTGTATTTCATAATCATCATGCTGAAGAAGCCCAGTAAAAAAAATATTGTAAGATTTACAAAGGGTTATGGACAAGAAACAATCTGGGTAATACACCAAACTAAACTACATCAATGAGTTTCCAAAATGGTGTTAAATATCACTTGCAATGCATGTGGTTGAGTGCTTGCAGCCACTACTGTTATAGTGTTGTGTTATATGAGCAGAGTTTGTTGCATAGCACAGGAGAGGAAACCACAGAACGGTAACATAGCACAGAAGAAGAAAACCACAGAACGGTAACATAGCACAGAAGAGGAAATCACAGAACAGTAACATTATTGTACTTTCCCCAATTCAGTGCAAGTAACTATATTGGCATAAGAAAAATAATATTGTTATAATAGTCTTCCCTATTGTAGACTAACAATTGAATCCATTCTGTGCATTAGAGGAACTGATTCATAAACAGAGGCAATAGAAAAGTAAAAACTAGGTCCTACTAATCAGAAATTGACTATGATTGTTCCCTTCAAACTATACAATACTCCCTCCCTCCCTCCAAAATTCGAGTGCAACTATCCTTTAAGAAATGTCCCCAAAAATAATCCACTTTTAAAGTCAAGGTGACAAAAAAAATCATTAAATTCAAATAAGTTTTAATCTTACATATTATTCTTGACTTATTAAATTGAATGGGAACAGCTATATCTTACTCCGGGTGTCATGAAACAAATACACTGACAAAAAAGATGCAACGCTTTTCTTCCAAAAGCATGTTCTGCTTGAGGATCTAATTCAAGTGGGATTGTATATAAGTTGTGCAAGACTGTCTGATGATGAAAAATCACTATATAAATTCAGTATCGCAAACTAATAATTACCAAAAACAGCACATGTATTGGGATTTGGATGGTTACCTGAGGTAAGGAGATATTATCTTCAGAAATTATACCAAACCCGTGTTCAAAGGGTCCTTCTGATTGTTCTTCTCCTTCTAGTCCACCTTCGCCTGATACGTCGCGAGCAAGTGCGAGAAGTCGAGACCCTGAAACTGAAGAGGTAGTTGCCGCCGCCACCGTATTGGGGAAACATAAGTTGATTTTGAAAGAAGATGAAGAACGCTGATAAATATTATTTCGTGATTTAATAGAATTAATTAGTATTTTTGTAGTTGAGTGAGTCTTCCCTGGGAATTTTGACACCAATACAGAGCTGGAGAGGGCCTGGGCTTCCATGAAAGATGAACCTAGAAACACGAAGGGAGAAGTTGATGCACAAAAAAAAGGCTACTATTAATTTATACTCCCTCCGTCATGTCCTATCTGATTTTATTTTATCTTTTTCCTAATTAATAAAAAAATATGTGTTTATCAACACATCTATTAATACATCAATACAATTATATAGCAGAAAAAATTAATTTTAATTTTTTTAAAGTCCAATTTTGGGGAGTAATTAATTTGATTGGTCATCCTAAATGTATTTGGTCATCAACTTATAATTTTTAAATATAAATTATATAATAATAAATAAGTTTATTATCACATAAAACCGTTCACATACACTCACATATATATTTTGATGGCTCACGTGACTTGCTCTGCACGTGGACTATCAAAATATGCACGTGAGCGGTATGTGAGCGAATTTATATACGTGATAGTAGAATTACTGTATAACAATACATGTCTAAATACAATGAATATAATTATAATTATTCTATTGAACAATGTATCAATCATATTACTTTTCATCTTCATTTATACTATTACTATATCAATCAATAAATATATATACACATATAGGGCAAAGGTGTAAAAATGTCATTCTGGTTTTACCCGAGGTTACATTTAGCATATGATTTTTTTTTTCAAAAGTGTTATTGACGTTATAAATTTCAATTTCAAGTTTAACTATGTCCCTCCCGTTAACGAACATGCCACCTAGACCAAGACTGACACGTGGACATATTTTGCTGCTGACACCTGATAAATAAAATGAGTAATTTTACGCGAACAAAAAAAAATAAAATGAATCTGTTCCCGCGAACAAATAGACAATACAATATATTTGTCCACGAGAACAAATTCATTTTGTTCTTCCGATCAAATTTTTCGATCCACATATACTTGTTGAAATAAAATATGACTGCAATTGAGATGATCCAATCAATCTTCTCATCTTCAATGGCAAACTATAATCTCCCTAGAGACATAATCGCTGAAATCCTCAATAGCCTCCCCATCAAATCCCTAATTCGCTTCTTATGCGTTTGCAATCCATGACGCTCCCTCTTTTCAAGCCCTATCTTTATCAAATCGCACCTAATCCTCATCTCTCAAAACCCCCAAAATGACTCATTCTTCATCCACAGCCTCTCCGACGAATACGACGACATAATCACCATCTTCCATATCGATTCAATCGAAACCCCTTTAACTCCAACCATCCATTTCTCCGAAACACCTCCACTCCATAAGGGTTTTTTTGGCAAATAAAATTTGAACCAAATTTTTAGCAATTTTGGGCCTCTTCTCGATATTATTAAGTTTGTAAACTACTGAAATCAGTGAGTGGGCATATCGGGATTCCCAATTCACAACAATTGAATGTAAGTCTTCTTTGCTTGGATATTCCCACTCCTCAGATGAATGCCCTCTACGATTTTGATGTTGACCTTTATGAACTCTACGATTACTTGTCTGTAGAAATCGTAGGGTGACTTGACATTGACACCTTTTATGATTCTGAGAGTGCTCAACGTTGTACCATCTTGTATGTAAGACCCCGAATTTTATGAAATAAAAGTATTCAATAATTACTATCCAGTAAATGGTTAAATTGATAAATGTTAAAGTTAAGGGTGATATATGAATTTTTTTTCAAAATAAACAAGTGGTTATAAAATAATTATTGTTGTCGGGGAATATTCGTACGACGGCGCAGCTATTTGTGGGCCCCATAACGAAAAACGGTCGGATGAAGATAACGACAAAAATTGAGTTTTTATAAATAACGGCGTAGTTGTTACCGTTAACACTGTTGGAATACCCGGTGGTTAAAATACAGTAATACGCATGGTTGCACAGTAGCACACGGATTGCACAGTATTTTTAAATTATTGATTCTTACGAAGGAAGGCAGTACTCAATAATTATTACAGTAGTTACTGTTCAATATTTTATTTTATTGATTCAATAATTGCTGCGTTGATATTTTATATTATTGTTGTTTCAATAATTATTGTTGCACAGTATTTCCCATTATCAGATCAATAATTCATATTATTTAAATAATATTATTAGATAGCATTATTGACAATGTCTAGAAAGTTCTGTCTAAGGATAGGTTTGGTAATCTAATTGTGCGCTAGTAAGGAGAAATCCTTATTGGAAAGCCCCCTCTTTCCTGGGAACGGCCTGGTTGTCATAAATGTGATTCTGTAATATTATTTGTGAATAATTAATTATTGATTCATATGATAAGGAAATATTTATTTTATGTGGATATAATTGAGGGATATATTTTTGTGGTTAAAAATGAAGGAGTTAATGTTGAGGTGTTTTATCTGTATTTTTTGTCGGAACGGAAGTATTGAAAATCAAATTAGGATTTTTGAGATATTTTGCGAGCGTCATAATTTTTAATCCGACCGTTGGATCGTGGTAATATTTGGATATGTTATACATATATAAGTTGAGTATATGTCAACAAATTTTGAACCGTTAAAAATAAACGTATGATTTGTTATGAATTTTACGAGATGACTGGTTCAGAAATTGTAGAAGTTGTAGAATTTGTCATTTTGGTGAAAAATTTTAGAATTGGTGGGCCCCACTCTTGGTTGGTGAAAAAATGTATTGAGATTTTTATTCAAATGTGGTGGGTGGGAATAGTAGCAGGTAAAGTCATCAGGTTGCAGGTTAAGTCTGCTTCGGCGTGCTAATATTTTCCTATAAATAGAGGGCTAAGTTAGAATTGAAAATCACACCAGAAACGTAAGCTTTCTCTTTCTCTCTCTATATTATGAAGCATATTTTGTGAGTATTTAGATACTTTAAGAGTTGCTATTCAGTGCAAGTTTCCTTCGGCTTTGCATTCCAATCAGAAATACTGCACTTTTGAGGTAAGGGATAGTAAGAGATTTTAAGGGTTATTATGTTTTTCAGTTCGTACTTCTTCCGACCTTCAGAAAATTCTGGAAAAATTTGAAATGATATTTTGATGAGTTTTATTGATTGTGTCCAAAAATGGTGATTTTTGAATGTATATATTAAGAGTTATGAATTTTACGGGAAAAGACTATTTTAAAAGTAACCGCTTATAACTCCTTGTGGTTAACTCCAAAATTGATGAAATTTTTATTGGAAGTATATCTATATAATATCAGTGTACTCTGTGAATTTCAGAATTCTTGGATAAAAGTACAATTTATGATAAATGTCTAAATATTCGGCGATTTTGGTCATATGAAAAATAGTAAATGAGTTTTAAAAATTATAAGAAAAATATATGTTCAATATGGGACTATATTCTGCTAAATTCTAGAAAAAAAATATTTTTAGAACTGATTTGGTATTTTTCATGAAAATAGACTAGTTATGAGTAAATGAATTAAATATGTTATGTGAAGTAAGAAAATTGGAAAATAGAATTTTATGGCTTGAGAATCCTATATGAGGTATATGCAGATTTTTTATGAGAGTTTTGATTATTGGTGATGAAATCTTATGAGTTTAGAATTTTAGGATGATTAAATGCATTATTTAGTAAAGTGTAAACAATTAAAATAAATTGTTTATAAGTTTAAAGAATTGTTATTCTTTCAATATCATTATACCGAAATATTGGTATGGATTTTATTGTAGAATTTCTACCTTTTTCATGTCGAGTTACTATTCATGAATTACTATTCACGAGTTACTATTCACGAGTTACTATTCATGACAAAATTAGTTTTTTTTCTCTGACCAAATTATAGTTGATTTATGAATATTACTCTTGAGATTAAATATATATGCTGATTATATTGATTTTATTATCGTATATAACATTTTTATAACCCTAATGATGATATTTCTCTTTGACTTTAGTGTAAAGATGGGTAGATTATTGGTATGATCATGACTATGGGTTCTCTTTGGCCAGTAGTGCAAAGTTAAATTGTTGAGTGGTATGATCATGACCATTAAATTTATAATTGAATATCTTTAGCTTAAGTGCAAAGGTGAAATGATCAACATGGTTATAATTATTGTTTATATAAATTCTGAAATGATTATATATTTTTTGAGATATTAATATATTTGGCCTGTAGTGCAAAGATGAATTGTTGAGGAATATCTTTGGCCTGTAGTGCAAAGATGAATTGTAGATGAATATCTTTGGCCTGTAGTGCAAAGATGGTCTGTTGATGAATATCTTTGGCCTGTAGTACAAAGATGGTCTGTTGAGGAATATCTTTGGCCCGTAGTGCAAAGATGAAATTGTTAGTATGATTATAAACAGGAACTGTGATTTAGTATAACCATGATCTTTGATGTTTCAGGTAAAGACATGTGATGAAAATTATCTTCGTCTTGGATGAGAAAGGAATTTAGAACTACAGTTATGATTATGAGTTATTCATATGATTGTGGACTAGAATTGTTGATTGATGTTACAGGGATAAAACATTGTTGGTAGATTTTTAACATGAAGAAGATAATAGACTTTATAGTCTATTTGACTCTTCTAATGGATTGCTCGTTCCGCTGCAACTATGGTTAAAATTTTTATCATCTACCATATGTTCTAAATCTCTGATTTAATTCTGTTGAAGGCTATTGATAACTTATTTATCTTTAGTCATGATATTCTTTACTGGGCTAGTTGTGCTCACCCTTCTGTTTCACAATTCCTTTCAGGTAATAAGAGTGTAGCTGGGTCAAGCGGGGGTAATAGGGGAATAGAACGGTGGTCATCATTTAGTAGTTATATTTTGGTGAATCATCTAGGGTGAAGCGAACCCAACGTTGGAAGGGTGTTTTGCCACTATCATACAAGATGTCTAATGACATACAACCTCGTGTCATCATAAGACAGGATTGTGCTCATCCACTTGCTGAGTATATTTACGAGCACTACCTATATAATCTTGGTGTTTGTTCAAAGTATAATTCTCAATTAGAGACAGTGGAGATAATGATAAGTCAAGAGAAGACTCACCATTGGGAAGAATATGATAGTAATCTTCTCGTTTTTCTTTGGGATATATTGGGTCAACCAAGGATAATTCTGTGGCCATATGATATCTATCATAACCTAGACGCATGGCCTCCCATGTACGAAGGTTTCCTTGAGCACTTCCCAAATATTCTAATTTCTAAAACAGTATTTTACTATACCTTTATGTAAGGTACCACTGTGAGGTGCTGTCCACGGTTGGGACATGTGTCACATTTGGTATATATTTGTATCCAAACTCACAGCATATATGTTGTTGTATTTTATACGACAATTGTTGTAATAAAGTTGTAGTTGTTTTCTGTACCATGTATTTGGCGACTCAGAATGGGTTGGATGGAATGGACCTATTTTGGGGTCGTTACAAATTTGGGTATCAGAGCTTAGGGATATGGTCTCTGGCGGAGATCGGGGAATATAACTAGGAGGGGAGAGATGAGTAAATCCTTCGCTAGTGTGTCCTACCTAAGCTTATTTGTTGGTCAGTCATAATATCGAGATATTATTTTATATGTTAATTTGTTAAATTAACCCTTATTTTGAAGCTGTATTCTAGAATGATATTTGAAATACAGGAGATGAGCAATGGAGAAATTATGATGACAGGGAAGATGGAATTTGAAATGAAAGGAAGGTATTCTCAACTCTTTAAAATACCAGGTACGTAAATTTCGAGGACGAAATTTCATAAGGAGGGGAGATTGTAAGACCCCGAATTTTATGAAATAAAAGTATTCAATAATTACTAACGAAGTTTCAACCAATAAGTCAAAGTCTAACCTCTCTATGGTCAAATTTAAACGTTGAACGCAAGCAAGAGAGATAAAAGAATGGGTAGAACCGGTATCTAATAAGGTATAGACTTCGCAAAAATTTATAATCAACTAACCCGTGCTATCTTCGTTCGGTTTACTCGCTTTTTGAGAAATCACGAAAAACGCTCTTCTTGAAATCACTAACTTTGTTTTGTCCGTATTCGCCTTTGGTGCCACCGTCCCAGTTGGACTTGACTTTGGTGCACGACAAAATTGGGCTATGTGACCGTCTTTTTCACAACTAAAACATACATTGGAAGGCTGTGAACAGTTTGGAATTATATGTCCCTCCTCTTCACATCTATAGCATCTAACTGGCGGTCATTTTCCTCTCCTAGAATTTGTTGCTGGTGTTGGTGCTGCTGTCGACATCTTCCCATCATCGTTAAATCTTCTCTTCTTGAATTTTTCACTTATAATCCCTCCGTCCCAAATTAACTGCTCAGTTTTGACTTTTTAAAGTCAAATTGATCATTTTTAAAACTAATATTTTTACTATTTTTGCTAAAATATAGGTGAAGTGATTATAACCAAAAGAAAGTATATACAATTTATTACTAATTCCAATTTTTATAATTTTAGAAATATATTTATATATGCTTAATTATTAATTCTAAAAATAGTCAATTTGACTTAAAAAAATCAAAACTGAGCAATTAATTTGGGACGGAGGGAGTATTATCTTGGCTATGATTACCACCGAAGTGGTTACCATTCTTGGCATGATAATTTCCGCCACGATGGTTATCATTGTTCCGATGACCGTTGCCACCGGTACGATTATTATCGTGTTGTTGCTCATTGGCTTTTGGTTGTGCTTACTCATTATCGCGCTCAAATAACTGAGCCATATTCACAACATCTGAATATAAACACAATTTGTGAGAAATGAGGTATTGACGTATATCGGGTTTCAAACCTCTTAGAAACATTCGCTTCATTCGCTCCTCATTATCGACCAAATGGGACGCAAACCGGGATAACTCCGTAAATTTAGCCTCGTATTGCGACACGGTCATATTATTTTGCTCCAACTTGATGAATTCCACCTCCTTCATGTGACGAATACTTTCGAAAAAGTACTTGTCGTTGAACAACTCTTGGAACTTCTCCCAAGACATCTTGAGTGCGTCAGGCTGGGTACGCTTTACACATTCCCACCAATAATCTGCCTCTTCACGCAACATAAAGGTGGTGAAGGGAACCTTTTGCTCCTCTGACCATTCCAAGACGTCAAATATCTTAGTGATCTGCTTTATCTACGTCTCTGCCTTAAGTGGTTCTGGCTTTCTCAAAAACTCTGGCGGTCCCAGCTCCTTGAACTGCTTAGCAGTGACCATCCGAGTGTTGCCAGTGTTTCCACCTGAATTTTGAACAGGAGTCTCTCTCGCCTGATGTTGCATGAATTGCATAAAGCCTTTGAACATCTCATCGTTCATCATCTGATCGGTGTTGTTGTTTACCTGAGGATTATTGTCTTCCTGATGCACATTATCCTAGGTATTGATCGTCGATGACTCAACGGTCTCATATGCTTCATTGCTTATCTCAACATTTTCAGATGCCATTCTCAAACACTATCACAAAACAAGAGTTAATTGGCATATCACATATTATCTCAATACTCTGACCAACCAATTAAATACCAAATAAACTTAGGTAGGTTATACTAGCGAAGGAATTCTATGTCTCTCCCCTCCTAGTTCTTATCTCACATCTCAGCCAGGGACCATATCCCTAAGCTTTGATACCAATTGTAACGCCCCCAAAACAGGTATACATCACCCATCTTGAGTCGCCAAATACATGGTACATAAATCAAATACAAACTTAATTATACAACTGTAGTGTACAATACGACAAAACATAGCTGAGAGTTTAAACAAGAATATTGCCTTCTAGACAATATCCACTCTCAATGGAGTCCTCATTACAATTATTATCACACTATTTTACAGAATAGTGAGGACTACTAAAGCCACTTATCCTGAACCATCACTCCATTTCCCGACTCGTCCCAGCTATATTCTCATTTCCTGAAGAGAATAATGAAAGAAAAGGGTGAGCTCAACTAGCCCAGTAAGAAATATTATGACTAAGATAATGCAAAATAAATTATCCTTAGCCTTCAACAGTATAACAATTGATAGAATATAATAGACAACAAGTTTTAGATCAATAACTGCAGCGGAATAAGCAATCCATTAGAAGAGTCAAGTAGAGCATAAAATCTACCATCTTCTATGATTTAAAAAGTTTTTCATCAACTTTATCGTTGAGACTCAGCTTAATAAATAAAATTCGAATCATCCCTGCACTACGGCCAAGGATATTCATGTAATCATCAATGGTTATGATTATACCGAATAATCCCTGGTCATAATCATACCAACAACTGTCCATCAATGAACTACAGGCCAATGAGGACTTTTACCACATTATTTGTTACATTACGGTCATGATTATACCGAATAATCTCTGATCATAATCATACCAAGTCTATTTATGCACGTAAGTCAAAGATGACTTTCATCACAATATAAGCATGAGGATGATGACAATGATATAAGCATTAATCAAACGAAATCAAGGATAAATATTAAAGACTTTAAATTTATCCAGAGTTTAAAATATCTAAATTGTCAACATGATACTGCTTTGTGGAGTAAAATTCAAGAATAATATTCATGTACCAAAAATAATTTGGACAGAAAATAAATATATTTTTCGAGTAAATAGTACCCCGTGAATAGTATCCTATGAATAGTACTTCGGGAATAGTATCTCGTGAATAGTACCCTGACATGAAAAGTACCCCAAATACCCGAGTGAATAATATTCAGGTGAATAGTAATTGAGTGAATAGTAATTCGTGAATAGTAACTCGTGAATAGTATTTTCGCCCGCCATGCGGTAATTCACGTAGACAGATCATTTTCACAATTTAATAAAGAATGAATACGAAAGGTTATTCACCATGCATGTGGTAATCCACATAGACATGTTATTCCAACAGAATAATAAAGAATGGAACCAGGTCATGCGTAATCCGCACTGACATGATATTCTACAGAATAATAAAGAACAGAACCAGGTCATGCGTAATCCACACAGACAGGATATTCCAACAAAATAATAAAGAATGGAATAACAGCAGAATTCACCAGACATGCGATAGACCGCACAGACAGGTTATTCCAACAGAATAATAAAGAATGGAATAATAGAAGAATTTCACCATGTATGCGGTACTTCGCATAGACAGGTTATTCTAACAAAATAATAAAGAATGGAATAACAACCCTTACGAGTATTGAAAGAAAATAACTCTCTTCATGAATACGAATGAATAATACCCCTTACCTTAGAAGAAAACTGGATACTGGAATAATGAGGTAGCAGACTTCTCTTCTTCTTTTTCTTTATAATAATTGCTCTTGTAAGATTTAGTGAATTGGTGAGAAATGAAGGAAGAATGAGCTTCTATTTATAGGAAAATATAGTTTTAATAATTGCACATTTTGGGGCTCAAAATATTACAGTATAATACCTCCCTCTTTTTCTTTATTTTTAATTTAGTCCTGTAAATATTATCAAACTTGCACCACCTCCCCTAATAGTAAATCATGTGAATCAATAGTAAATCATGTGACTCAATAGTTCTAAACATGTCTAAAAATTAATTATAGTGTAATACCTTCAACTATACCTCCATTTCTAATTTAGTCATGCAAGTATTATCAATATTGCACCAATTCTCCTAATAGTAAATCATGTGAATCAATAGTACACACATGTGAACACATAGTTATAAGCATGTGAATTAATAGCAATTAATTGCTCATTTTTTCGATTAATTACCCGATAACTTCCAGACATCAATTATTATCGAAATAAACGTCTATTTTCACTAACACTAATAATTTTCACACAATAGAACTATCAATTTCATCTTTAATCAACACAAACGTATTCATCATTAATATTATAATGCACAATATTTAACAATCAGGTCGTTCCCAAGAAAGAGGGGGCTTTCCGATAAGGATTTATCCTTATTGACGCGCAATTAAGTGACCAAACCTCTACTTGACAGAACTTCTAGACATTGTCAATATTGTAAATAATAATATGAATAACTTTATCGTCTCAATTATTGATTTAATAATATAACATATTATGCAGATGATATTGTGATAATAATTGAATCAATAATATGAGAGATATGATGCAGCAATTACTGTAGCAATAATTGAGTATAACTGAGTAACTTCTTACGTAAGCATCAATAATCAATACCGTGTGCTACTATGCAACCACGCGTATTACTGTACTTTTACTACTGGGTAGTTCAACAGTTTTAACGGTAACACTTTCGTAGTTATTTTTATAAAAAGATAATTATTTCGTTTTCTAACTACGACAATACTGCCGTTGTGGGATCCACCAAAGATTGTGCCGTTGTACAAATATTTTCTGTTAAAACGAGTATTCTCCGACCAATCGAATATTATATAACCATTTGCTTACTTTGCAAAAATTTTCACATATCACCCTTAACTTTAACCTTTTATCAATTTAACCATTTACGAAATAAAATAATAATTATAAGAAAATTGAATACTTTCATTTCATAAAATTCGAGGTCTTACAATCTCCACTCCTTATGAAATTTTGCCCTCGAAATTTACGTACGTACCTGGTCTGCCGAAGATGTGAGGATACCTTGACTTCATTTCATATTCCAACTCTTGAGGTATAACCTTTGAGTGTCGAATATGATCCTTCTTATCCAAGTTTTTAACACGTATCTCCTCATACGTTAAATTTTCTGTTATCTCGTTTAGTTCTAATTCAATAACGTGGTTCGGGTCGTCCACATATTTACGTAACATCAATACGTAAAAAAAACGTTATGTACACGCAACATTCTTGGCGGTAAAACAAGTCTATAGGCACAATTCCTATTCGATCGAGGATTTCAAATAGACCAATAAAATCAAGGGTTGAGATTTTCTCTCTTCATCGAGTCTTGCTTCTAGAATAACACCTTCTTGAACCTTCTTCTTCGTATTCATCAGCTCCGGGTCTGTAGCTTGAACGACTTTTAACTTTATTGATTAAAGTCAATTCTACTCGTATGTTTGATATCACCACATGGGTCTTTAGAGTCTTTAACTCTATCTTCATCATTTATAAGTTATACGAAATGGGTTTTTGTGTTAACAACATCGCGCTCATAAACGCATACAATCTTCTACTCAACGCGTCAGCTACCACGTTCGCTCTTCCATAATGATATTGAATGGTATAGTCATAATCTTCAACAGCTCGAGCCAACGTCTTTAGCGTATGCTACGTTCGTTTTGGGTGAAGAAAAATATTTGAGGGTTTTAGAAATGGGTTTTGTACTGGGGTTAATACAAAATTCGATTTCACTCTCTAGGGGTAGGCTAGGAAGTCTTCAAGAATACGTCAGAAAATTTATTAACGATAGAAATATTATTTAAATTTGTGACTCTCATCCCAAGACTTGGATAGCACATCACATTGATACCTATCAACTTTCCACTGTTATTCACAACGTCCCCTACAGAAAGTTTGGCTTCGGTGTATTCCAAGACTTGGAAGTCATCAGCAAAAGGCTCGGGGCTCTTTACTTATGGCTTGATATTACAATGATTGACTTTAGTGGTTTGATTGCTTGAATTCGCATAACAGGTTGGTTAGAAATATGAAAGCTAACAACCTTACGAAAAGCATGATGAGTAGTTAACCAATTGATTCCTAAAATCACATCAAAGGTAAGTAGTTTCAAAGAGATAAGATCGACAGGTAACGTGAAAGTGTCGATTTGAATCAAACAAGATTTATAAACAGTAGAGGTAATGAAAGTTTCTCCTAACGAAGTTTCAACCAATAAGTCAAAGTCTAACCTCTCTATGGTCAAATTTAAACGTTGAGCGCAAGCAAGAGAGATAAAAGAATGGGTAGAACCGGTATATAATAAGGTATAGACTTCGTAAGAATTTATAATCAACTAACCCGTGCTAACTTCGTTCGGTTTACTCGCTTTTTGAGAAGTCACGAAAAACGCTCTTCCTGAAATCACTGACTTTGTTTTGTCCGTATTCGCCTTTGGTGCCACCGTCCCAGCTGGACTTAACTTTGGTGCACGACAAAATTGGGCTATGTGACCGTCTTTTCCACAACTAAAACATACATTGGAAGGCTGTGAACAGTTTGGACTTATGTGTCCCTCCTCTTCACATCTATAGCATCTAACTGGCGGTCGTTCTCCTCCCCTAGAATTTGTTGCTGGTGTTGGTGCTGCTGTCGACATCTTCCCATCATCGTTAAATCTTCTCTTCTTGAATTTTCCACTTATATTATCTTGGCTATGATTACCACCGAAGTGGTTACCATTCTTGGCATGATAATTTCCACCACGATGGTTATCATTGTTTCGATGGCCGTTGCCACCGGTACGATTATTATCGTGTTGTTGCTCATTGGCTTTTGGTTGTGCTTACCCATTATCGCGCTCCAATAACTGAGCCCTATTCACAACATCTGATTATAAACACAATTTGTGAGAAATGAGGTATTGACGTATATCGAGTTTCAAACCTCTTAGAAACATTCGCTTCATTCGCTCCTCATTATCGACAAAATGGGACGCAAACCGGGATAACTCCGTAAATTGAGCCTCGTATTACGACACGGTCATATTATTTTGCTTCAACTTGATGAATTCCACCTCCTTCATGTGACGAATACTTTCGAAAAAGTACTTGTCGTTGAACAACTCTTGAAACTTCTCCCAAGACATCTTGAGTGCGTCATGTTGGGTACGCTTTACACATTCCCACCAATAATCTGCCTCTTCACGCAACATAAAGGCGGTGAAGGGAACCTTTTGCTCCTCTGACCATTCCAAGACATCAAATATCTTGGTGATCTGCTTTATCCACGTCTCTGCCTTAAGTGGTTCTGGCTTTCCCAAAAACTATGGCAGTCCCAGCTCCTTGAACTGCTGAGCAGTGACCATTCGAGAGTTGCCAGTGTTTTCACCTAAATTTTGAACAGGAGTCTCTCTCGCCTGATGTTGTATGAATTGCATAAAGCCTTTGAACATCTCATCGTTCATCATCTGATCGGTGTTGTTGTTTACCTGAGGATTATTGTCTTCCTGATGCACATTATCCTGGGTATTGATCGTCGGTGACTCAACGGTCTCATATGCTTCATTGCTTATCTCAACATTTTCTGATGTCATTCTCAAACACTATCACAAAATAAGAGTTAATTGACATATCACATATTATCCCAATACTCTGACCAACCAATTAAATACCAAATAAACTTAGGTAGGTCATACTAGCGAAGGAATTCTACGTCTCTCCCCTCCTAGTTCTTATCTCACATCTCAGCCAGGGATCATATCCCTAAGCTTTGATACCAATTGTGACGCCCCCAAAACAGGTATACATCACCCATCTTGAGTCGCCAAATACATGGTACATAAATCAAGTACAAACTTAATTATACAATTGTAGTGTACAATACGACAAAACATAGCTGAGAGTTTAAACAAGAATATTGCCTTCTAGACAATATCCACTCTCAATGGAGTCCTCATTATAATTATTATCACACTATTTTACAGAATAGTGAGGACTACTAAAGCCACTTATCCTGAACCATCACTCCATTTTCTGACTCGTCCCAGCTATATTCTCATTTCCTGAAGAGAACAATGAAAAAAAGGGGTGAGCTCAACTAGCCTAGTAAGAAATATTATGACTAAGATAATGCAAAATAAATTATCCTTAGCCTTCAACAGTATAACAATTGATAGAATATAATAGACAACAAGTTTTAGATCAATAACTGCAGCGGAATAAGCAATCCATTAGAAGAGTCAAGTAGAGCATAAAATCTACCATCTTCTATGATTTAAAAAGTTTTTCATCAACTTTATCGTTGAGACTCAGCTTAATAAATAAAATTCGAATCATCCCTGCACTACGGCCAATGATATTCATGTAATCATCAATGGTTATGATTATACCGAATAATCCCTGGTCATAATCATACCAACAACTGTCCATCAATGAACTACAGGCCAATGAGGACTTTTACCACATTATTTGTTACATTACGGTCATGATTATACCGAATAATCTCTGATCATAATCATACCAAGTCTATTTATGCACGTAAGTCAAAGATGACTTTCATCACAATATAAGCATGAGGATGATGACAATGATATAAGCATTAATCAAACGAAATCAAGGATAAATATTAAAGACTTTAAATTTATCCAGAGTTTAAAATATCTAAATTGTCAACATGATACTGCTTTGTGGAGTAAAATTCAAGAATAATATTCATGTACCAAAAATAATTTGGGCAGAAAAGAAATATATTTTTCGGGTAAATAGTACCCCGTGAATAGTATCCTATGAATAGTACTTCGGGAATAGTATCTCGTGAATAGTACCCCGATATAAAAAGTACCCAAAATACCCGAGTGAATAATTTTCGGGTGAATAGTAATTAAGTGAATAGTAATTGGTGAGAAATGAAAAAAGAATGAGCTTCTATTTATAGAAAAATATAGTTTCAATAATTACACATTTTGGGGCTCAAAATATTACAGTATAATACCTCCCTCTTTTTCTTCATTTTTAATTTAGTCTTGCAAGTATTATCAAACTTGCACCACCTCCCCTAATAGTAAATCATGTGACTCAATAGTTCTAAACATGTAAAAAAAATTAATTATAGTATAATACCTTCAATTATACCTCTATTTCTAATTTAATCATGCAAGTATAGTAAATTTTGCACCAATTCCCTTAATAGTAAATCATGTGAATCAATAGCACACACATGTGAACACATAGTTATAAGCATGTGAATTAATAGCAATTAATTACTCATTTATCCGATTAATTACCTGATAACTTGCAGACATCAATTATTATCGAAATAAATGTCTATTTCCACTAACACTAATAATTTCCACACAATGGAACTATCAATTTCACCTTTGATCAACACGAACTTATTCATCATTAATATTATAACGCACAATATTTAACAACCAGGTCGTTCCTGTTAAACCCCAAATTGTACGAATAAGATTTAATTTTCTCGAAATAAAATTTTTTAATATTATGGTGTGGATTTGATATAATGTTATAGTTGTGGGTATTATTTATAAATTTTGTAAAGTATGCAAGTGGTCATATTATATTCGATTGGTCGGGGAATATTCATTTTATCAGGGAATATTCGTACAACGGCACAATCATTGGTGGACCCCGTAACGGAATTATTGTCGGATTTAGAAAACGATAAAAATATTTTAAGAAAATAACGGTGAAAGTTTTACCGTTAACTGTTAAAACACTCGGTGTTATAAGTACAGTAATACGTGTGATTGCATGTAGCACACGGTATTGATTATTGATGCTTAAGTGATAAGTCACTCAGTTTTGTTTTATTGATATTATTAATGTAATAAAACAGAAAAACTTTTTATATAAAACAGAATACTTTTATAAAGTTATTCTATAAATAGAATATATTGTATTTTATTATGCATAGTGTTGCATAGTACCTACATGTTGTTTTGCATAGTAAATTTTTTTTATATAAAACAGAATACTTTTATAAAGTTATTCGTTTTATTAGATTATAAATAGAATATATTATATTTTATTTAAAAAAATTTACTTTAAATATGGACCGTCCGATTAAAAGTAAATCAATCTGAACCGTTCATGAATTAGTTACTATGCAGTCCATTCTTCTATAAATAGAAGCTCATTCCTTCATTATTTCTTACGAATTCACTAAAACTCTAGAGAGAGAGACTATAGAGAGAAAGAAGAAAAGTTGAGCTCACCCTTTCTTTCATTGTTCTCTTCAGGAAATGAGAACGTAATTGTGGCTAGTCGGGGAACAGAGTGATGGTCCTAGATGATGCATTAGTAGTCCTCACTATTCTGTGAAATAGTGTAATAATAAATGTAATGAATACTCTATTGAGTGTGGATATTGTCTAGATAGAAATATTTGTATTAAAACTCACAGCATATGTTTTGTCCTATTTTACACGATTATTGTATAATTAGTTTGTATTTATATTTTGCACCATGTATCTGGCGACCCAAGATGGGTGATGTATACCTATTTTTGGGGGCATCACAGTTGGTATCAAAGCTTAGGGATATGATCTCTGGCTGAGATGTGAGATAAGAACTAGGAGGGGAGAGACAGGGAATTCCTTCGCTAGTATGACCTACCTAAGTTTACTTGTTATTTAATTGGTCGGTCAGAGTATAGAGATAATATGTGATATGTTAATTAACCCTTATTTTGTGGCAGTATTTGAAAATGACATTTGAAAATGTTGAGATAAGCAATGGAGCACAGGAGACCGTTGAGTCTCCACAGATCAATAATCAGGACAATGTGCAACAAGATGGCGATAATCCTCCTGTAAACAACAACACTGATCAATTGACGAACGACGATACGTTTAGGAGTTTTTTTGAATTCATGCAACATCAGGCGAAGGCGGTTCCTGTTCATAATGCAGGTAAAAATAATGGCAACCCACGGTTGGTCACCGCTAAGCAGTTCAAGGAGCTGGGACCACCGGAGTTTTTGGGAAAGCCAGAACCACTTGAGGAAGAGACATGGTTAAAGCAGATCACCAAGATATTTGATATCTTGGGATGCTCAGAGGAGCAAAAGGTTCCCTTTGCCACCTTTATGTTGCGTAAAGAGGCAGATTACTGGTGGGAATCTGTAAAACGTACCCAACCTGACGCACTCAAGATGTCATGAGAGAAGCTCCAAGAGCTGTTCAATGACAAGTACTTTCCCGAAAGTATTCGTCATATGAAGGAGGTGGAATTTATCATGTTAGAGCAAAACAACATGACTGTGTCGCAGTACGAAGCCAAGTTTGCCGAGTTGTCCCGATTTGCGTCCTATTTGATTGATAATGAGGAGAGAATGACGCGAATATTTCTAAGAGGTTTGAAACCTGAGATACGTTAATATCTTATATCTCATAAATTGTGTTTGTATTCAGATGTTGTTAATAGGGCTCAGTTATTGGAGCGCGATAACGAGTCAACCCAACCAAAAGAGAGCAACCGACAAAATGATAATACCGGTGATAACAGTTATCAAAGAGGTGACAATAAGCATGGAGGGAATCAACATGCCAGAAATGGTAACCACTTCGGTGGTAGTCATGGCCAAAACAATAAGAATGGACATTTCAAGAAGAGAATGTACAACAATAACGTGAAGACATTGGCACCAGCACCCATTTCAAAGGAAGAAGAACGACCACCGGTCGTATGTTTAAAATGCGGACAGGAGGGACACATCCGTCCAAACTGTACGCAGCAATCCAAAGCGTGTTTTAATTGCGGAAGAGAAGGTCACCTAGCTCGATTTTGTCGTATGGTGAAGTCAAGTACAGCTGGGATAGTGATGCCAAAAGATGTCCCAAACAAGCCAAAGTCGGTAGTTTAAGAGAGCGTTTTTTTTTTCGTGACGAGGAACTTGAATAAAATTATCACGGGTATGTTAGTCATAAACTCTTTTGACGTGTTAAATACCGGTTCTACTCACTCTTTTATTTCACCTAGTTGTGTTCAATGTTTGAACTTAACTCCGGAGAAGTTAGACTTTGATTTATCTGTTGAAATTCCGTTGGGAGAAACCTTCGTTACCTCCACTATTTATAAATCTTGTTTGATTCAAATCAGCAATTTCACGTTACCTGTCGATCGTATCTCTTTGAAAATACTTGTTGTTGATGTGATTTTAGGAATCGATTAGTTAACTACTCATCATGTTTTTTTTGTAAAGTTGTTAGCTTTCATACTTCTAACCAACCTGTAATGCGAATTCAAAGTAACCAAACCACTAAAGTCAATCATTGTCATATCAAGCCATAAGTAAAGAGTCCTGAGCCTTTATCTGGTGACTTCTTTATGTGGAATTCACCGAAGCCAGACTTTCTGTAGGCGACGTCGTGAATGACGATGGCAAGTTGATAGGTATCAATGTGACGTGCTATCCAATTCTTGGATGAGGGTCACAGTTTTGAACGATATTTCTATTGTTAATAAATTTCCTGACGTATTCTTGAAGACTTCTTAGCCTACCCCAGAGCGTGAAATTAAATTTTGTATTGACCTCAGTACAAAACCCATTTCTTAAACCGTCAAATATTTCTTCAACTAAAACGAACGTATTATGAGCCAAAGACGTTGGCTCGAGCTGTTGAAGATTACGATCGTACCATTCAATATCATCGTGGAAGTGCGAACGTGGTAGCTGACGCATTGAGTAGAAGATTGTATGCAAGTAAGATGTTATTAACACAAAGACCCGTTTCGTATAACTAACAAATGATGAAGATAGAGTTAAAGACTCTAGGGACCCACGTAAAGATAACGAATATACGATTAGAATCGACTTTAATCGATAAAGTTAAAGTTGCTCAAGCTACATACTCAGGGCTGATGAATGTGAAGAAGAAGGTTCAAGAAGGCGTTATTCTAGAAGCAAGAATCGATGAAGAGAGGAAATCTTAACCCTCGATTTAATTGACCCATTTGAAATCCTCGATCGAGTAGGAACTGTGGCTTATAGACTCGTTTTACCGCTAAGTATGTCGCGTGTTCATAACGTTTTTAACGTATCGACGTTACGTAAATATGTGGACGACCTGAACCACATTATTAATTTAGAACCGGACGAGATAGCGGATGATTTAACGTATGAGGAGATACGTGTTAAAATCTTGGATAAGAAGGATTATATTCGACACTCAAAGGTTATACCTCAAGAGTTAGAATCTGAAATGAAGTCAAGGTATCCTCACCTGTTCGGCATACTAGGTACGTACGTAAATTTCGAGGGCGAAATTTCATAAGGAGGGGAGATTGTAAAACCCCAAATTTTATGAATAAGATTTAATTTTCTCGAAATAAATTTTTTTAATATTATGGTGTGAATTTGATATAATGTTATAGTTGTGGGTAATATTTATAAATTTTGTAAAGTATGCAAGTGGTCATATTATATTCGATTGGTCGGAGAATATTTATTTTATTAGAGAATATTCGTACAACGGCACAATCATTGGTGGACCCCGCAACGGAATTATTGTCGAATTTAGAAAATGACAAAAATATTTTATAAAAATAACGGCGGAAGTTTTACCGTTAACTGTTGAAACACTCGGTGTTAAAAGTACAGTAATAAGCGTGGTTGCATAGTAGCACACAGTATTGATTATTGATGATTAAGTGATAAGTCACTCAGTTTTATTTTATTGATATTATTAATGTAATAAAACAGAAAAACTTTTTATATAAAACAGAATACTTTTATAAAGTTATATTATAAATAGAATATATTATATTTTATTAAGCATAGTGTTGCATAGTACCTGTATAGTATTTTGTATAGTAAAATCTTTTTATATAAAACAGAATACTTTTATAAAGTTATTCGTTTTATTAGATTATAAATAGAATATATTATATTTTATTTAAAAAAATTTACTTTAAATATGGACCGTCCGATTAAAAGTAAATCAATCTGAACCATTCATGAATTAGTTACTATGCAGTCCATTCTTCTATAAATAGAAGCTCATTCCTTCATTATTTATTACGAATTCACTGAAACTCTAGAGAGAGAAAGAAGAAAAGTATTTTGCTACTTCACTACTCCTATATCCAGTGCTCTTCTTTCTGAGGTAAGAGATATTATTTGTTGTACTCGTAAGGGATATTATTTGTTGTACCCGTAAGGGGTATTATTTCTTTCGTATTCATGAAGAGAACTTCTGTTATTCCATTCCTTATTATTCTGTTAGAATAACCTATTTATGCGAAGTACCGCATACATGGTGACATTCTTCTAATATTCCGTTCTTTATTATTCTGTCGGAATATCCTGTTTGTGCGTTTACGCCGGACCTGGTTCTATTATTTATTATTTTGTCGGAATATCCTGTCTATGCGTTTACGCCGGACCTGGTTCCATTATTTATTATTCTGTCGGAATATCCTGTTTGTGCGTTTACGCCGGACCTGGTTCCATTATTTATTATTCTGTCGGAATATCCTATCAGTGCGTTTACGCATAACCTGGTTCCATTCTTTATTATTCTGTTAAGAATAACCTGTCTGTGCAGTCTATCGCACGCATGGTGAATCCTTCTGTTATTCCATTCTTTATTATACTGTTAGAATGACCTGTCTATGTGGATTACCACATGCATGGTGAATGATCCTTTGTATTCATTCCTTATTAAATTATGGACATGATCTGTCTAAGTGGATTACCACATGGCGGCAAAAATCCATTTACAGTTTCATATATTCTATTATACTCAGTTGGTTAAAGTTTTGGCTTCTATACTCCATAAAATTAGTGGAATATCCTTGATATTTGCGCTTCATCCAATATCTTTTCATGGAAATATTATTCTGAGCATTCTTGAATTTTACTCCACAAAGAAGTATCATGTTGACAATTTGGACGTTATTAGTTCCTGGATAAATTAATTCTTGAACTTGTTTTATTGAATTATTATATCATTGTCATCATCCTCATGTTTATATTATGTTAAAAGTCATCTGTGGCCTGTAGTGCATAGATGGACTTGGTATGATTATGACCAGGGATTATTCGGTATAATCATGACCGTAATGTTATAAATAATGTGAAAAAAGTCCTCATTGGCCCGTAATGCATTGATGGACAGCTTTTGGTATGATTATGGCTATGGATTCTCTTCGGCCAAGGGTACAAAGATGAATTATTTTATGGCATGATCGTTGATGAAAACACGATTATCTTTGGTCCGTAGTGCATGGATAATTCGTGGTCATGATACTAAAGAATATCCTTGGCCTGTAGTGCAGGGATGATTTAATGATGTAGATTATTTATTGAGCTGAGTCTCAGCGATAAAAGTGATGAAAAACCTTTTAAATCATATAAGATAGTAGATTTTATTCTCTACTTGACTCTTTTAATGGATTGTTTGTTCCGCTGCAGTTAAACTTGATGTTTGTTATATTGCATCAGTTTAACACTGTTGAAGGCTAACGATAATTTATTCTGCATTATCTTAGTCATAATATTTCTTACTGGGCTAGTTGAGCTCACCCTTTCTTTCATTGTTCTCTTCAAGAAATGAGAACGTAGCTGGGGCTAATCGGAGAACAGAGTGATGGTCCTAGATGGTGCATTAGTAGTCCTCACTATTCTGTGAAATAGTGTAATAATAAATATAATGAATACTCCATTGAGTGTGGATATTGTTTAGATGACAATATTTGTATTAAAACTCACAGCATATGTTGTTTCGTATTTTACACGATTGTTGTATAATTAATTTGTATTTGTATTCTGTACCATATAATTGGCGACCCAAGATGGATGATGTATACCTATTTTTGGGGGCGTCACAGTTCCCAGGAAAGAGGGGGCTTTTCGATAAGAATTTTTCCTTATTGGCGCGCAATTAGGTGACCAAATCTCTCCTTGACAGAACTTCTAGACATTGTCAATATTGTAAATAATAATATAAATAACTTTGTCGTCTCAATTATTGATTTAATAATATAACATATTATGCAGATGATACTGTGACAATAATTGAATCAATAATATGAGAGATATGATGCAGTAATTACTGTAGCAATAATTGAGTATGACCGAGTGACTTCTTACGTAAGCATCAATAATCAATACCGTGTACTACTATGCAACCACGCGTATTACTGTACTTTTACTACCAGGTAGTTCAACAGTTTTAACGGTAACACTTTCGCAGTTATTTTTAAAAAAAGATAATTCTGTCGTTTTCTAACTACGACAATACTTTCGTTGTGTGGTCCACCAATGATTGTGCCGTCGTACGAATATTTCCTGTTAAAACGAATATTCCCCGACCAATCGAATATTATGTAACCACTTGCTTACTTGTAAAAATTTTCACATATCACCCTTAACTTTAACCTTTTATCAATTTAACCATTTACGAAATAAAATAATAATTATAAGAAAATTGAATACTTTCATTTCATAAAATTTAGGGTCTTACATATACTTCAGGTTTGCTTCTGTAGAGAATCGTAGAGTGCTTCGCGATTATGCCTTAACTATGTAAGCATCTGGCTGACTACGACTTTGGCTCTGGTTCTGCAAACTGTGAATCTGATAGGTGCCGACATGTAGATTTCACGATTTAGAGTCAAGTCTACGATTTTAGCTTGACATGTGCTCAGCAAGCATCTTCTACGATTTCGAGTGCAAACTACGATTCTTTACTTGACTTGGCAGATGCTCGGACCAACTCCACGATTCTGAGTGTGACTTTCAAGACATACTACGATTCTGAAGCAACTTCTTTGATACTTTACGATTCTGACTTGGCTTCTACATTATCTCGACTGGCTCGATAGTCTATGATTCTGTTCCAATAGATTACGATTTTGCCTTATTTTCTTGGCAGGCTTAAATGACTTATACAGAGCTCTACGATCAAACATGCCTATCTATTACACTTCAAAATAGATCAACTCAACAACTTTGATCTTTTCTTCTATACATTCATTTACATAATGATAAACATTAAGCACAGATCAACCTAACAATGTTGATTATATCAACCTAAGTTCTTGTCCATATTGTCTATCATCTATTAAGTATTTTACATCTTCTATCAATGCAAACATGTTTGCATATTCATTCATTAACTCATCATCTTCATCATCAAATAATACGAATAAATGAATAACATTCAAATGCATATTCCTAACACCTTTTACTATTAAAAGGATGAAAAAAATATAAATTTAATATATATTAAAACTGTCGTTATAGCGTCACTTCTCATGTAAAAATATCAAAAAGTCGTGTGAAGATATAAAGTAGAGAAAATAGAGTACATAAAGTTTTAAATTTATTTTTAGTGTTCTAGAAGATTTATAAAATGATAAGTAATTTTATTAAATGACATAATTATCTTTTATTTTATGTATTTTAATATCATTTTTTTACGGGACAAAAAATTTATAACTTTTCTCGTTCTTTTGTGGACGGAGGAGGAAGAAGGATCCGTAAATTTAACAACATTATAAGGTCGAAATAAATTAGAACACGTTGGATGGTATTTCAGCTGAATTTATTTCTTGTCCTAGTTTTCTTCGTCTTTCTACCCGTTTCTATCGGAATAGAGTAAAGGAGAAACTCACAGAATTTTGGAACGGGAGGGATCCATCCATCCTTCGATCGCTTCTGGCAGCGGCAGATCTTTCTTTTCTTTTTGTTGATCGAATCATTGTTGTTGGATCCGTTTTCGTCTTTGTTCTCCATAAGTTTTTTCTAGTATTTTCTGATTCTAAATTTCTAAATCAACATAGGCTAAGGTTTGCTGTATTATAGTATACATTTATATAGGAATTTCTTAAATCAACACTGGCTAGGCTTTTCTGTAGTATATAGTATACGTTTATATATTTGTATATATAGATAATGGCTAGAAGCAGATCATTGTCGAACAGATGGAGGTTTATTAATCCAGCTTACTATTTGAAGCGGCCGAAACGTCTTGCATTGCTGTTCATAGGCTTTGTCTTTGTCTCTTTCTTCGTTTGGGATCGACAAACTCTGGTCCGAGAGCATGAGGTACTTGTTCTTTTTCCCACTTTGAAATCGGCTCTCTTGTTATTTTATTTTATTTTTTCCTAGGGTAGCTTAGTGTTTTCTCTTAATAGATTTTACAAAGATCTATTTTTGTTTAGCACATTTGTATCTGCTTTATTTCAGGGGAAAAGAATGTCATCATTGTTTTGTTATTTTGTACATTCTTATTAGAGACATAATTGGTTTATCTGATGTGTACACGAAGTTTAAGATTAAATTTCTTAGTTTCTTAGTAGTATTATTTAGAGTGTTGACTGGGTTTTGTAACTAGGCCCCAGGATCGAGAGTGTCTTTGAAATTACTCTCTGTTCCACCAAAGTCCCATTTGCCATTTGCTTTTGCTTTTGCTTTTGCTTGAGAAAAAGAGTCCCATTTTTTCACAATTCAATTATCAAGCCATCACTACTTAACTAAACACTCAATTAATTTAGAGGTTAACCTAAAACAAAAACATAGCCTTAAAGTTTGTAACACGAAGAAAAAATATAGGCTTAATGTTTTGCCAACGAGACTCTTTTGTGGGATAGAGGTAGGAGAAATTAAAATTTGACGCGGTTTTGAAAGAGTTGAAAAAGACGGAGGCTATTTAAGCTCCATAGCTATAAGACATTCTGGAATCAATGCTTAACATTGGCCTTTATTAAAACGTGGTAAAAAATTGACTTAGTGTCACACTGATCATCATACTTCCTTAGCAAAAGATACATGATTTAACTCATGTATGAATTTTACCAAGTGTCTGGGGACTCGTGTCATGTTACATGAAATTCTAAAACCTTGATCATCACTTTATTTCCTTATCATGGCATTCTGGTCCTAATATCTTTCTCTTATTTTTTATTTTTATTTTTATTTTTAATTTCCTTCCCTTGCGCCATTCCCCATCATTCTCTTAAAATTAGTTCCCTGAAGCTATTTTTCTTGTGCAACAAGCATGTAATCCCGTAATGAGATTCAAGATACTAATCTATTGTACTTGTTTACTCATGTTCAACCTAGATACCTTCTTTGCAGAAAATTCTTGCACTATTTAAATTACATATTTTTATTACCCTGTTGAATACCTTTATAATTGTTTTTAAAGTATAAACTAAAAAAAGTGCAATCAAATGAAGAGAAAACGTATGATCACAATTTAAAGGTAATCAGGTCAAATCGGAATATGTGAAAGTCATCAAGTGTTAAGTTTGTTTATAAAGTTCACTTTTCACAATATGGTGAGTGTGATTGATTTGATTATTTTATTTGAAGTTTTTATTAAATTATGTTCGGTGCTAGTTGAGGCATATAACTTGATATTCTAGATGGTGTGTCACAAATTTAATGTTATTATCTTTGAATTACTGTTATCTATTGATGTACTTATGACCGACCTAGAGTATATATTTAACACTATCTAATTATTCATCTTGGTTTGTATTACCCTTGAGCATATGTACTATTGGCAGTGTTCTAAAAAATGCTAGGTGAATCTGGGAGGTGGAGGGAGTCGCCTAGCTGCTTAGGCCGCCCAGGCATTTTGCTTTTTTATTTTATATATTCAGTGACTAATTTGTAACATGTTGAAATAAGAGACTGACTGAACTTCTCATAACTATGAGGCAGTTGAATTTGATTTTGCAAAGTAAATATGATAAAAGGTCAATATGTTGTTCAAGTTTTCAAGATATCATTACATCCACACATCCGCACATCGAAGACAAAATGGAGAAGAAACGAGGAGAGAAAGAAAAAGAGAAGAAATAATTAATGGCGGCAATGACCAATGGCAAATAATGGCTACAATCTAAGGTGGACGACGACTATCTTGGGCGACATCTTCACCTTTTACACTTTTCTCTCTCTCTCTCTCTCTCTCTTCTTCCCATCGCTTTCTGGTTTCCTTCAATTGAAATTCTAAGAAAGAAAACAAAATATAAAGTTAGGACAAATTTCTCCAATAAGGAACAAGACCGATTACTCTAAAAAGACCGCCTAACTCTCCCAAGGTCCGCCCAGTCCCGCCAAGGTCGCTGCCTTTCTTTTGTCGCCTAGGTGCTAGGCTATGCGTTTTGGAGCCACTGACATCTAGTCAGCTGGCCGTTTTTGAGAACACTAACTTTTGGTGTAACACCCCAGTCCCACGTCGAAAGATATGAGAAAAATTTGTCTTATATAAGGAATTAAATTACTAACAATGATACTTTCAGTCATGATCTTTTGGGTGAGTCTGTAATGGGCTAAGATAACCCAAAAAGATACTATTAGGCCAGTGGTTTAAGATCTTATGTGGATGGATTTGATTCGATTCAGACTTGAGATTTGACCCAAGATTTGTTCCGGGCTCGGATACTTTCAGTTATGATCTTTTGGGTGAGTTTGTGATGAGCTAAGATAACCCAAAAAGATACTACTGGGCCAGTGGTTTAAGATCTTATGTGGATGGATTTGATTCGATTCGGACTTGGGATTTGACCTAAGATTTGTTCCGGACTCGAATTTGACCTGAGTTGTTTCATATGGTATCAGAGCCGATTCTCGAAAGTTCAAGTTGGGTTATCCGATCGTGTTGACGGAGGTGGGGACACGAAGGCTAGTGGTATTATAGGGCGTCAGAAATTTAAGTGGGGGAGAGTTTGTAACACCCCAGTTCCACATCAAAAAATATGAAAAAAATTTATCACTATATAAGAAATTAAGTTACTAACAATGGTACTTTCTTTCAGTCATGACCTTTTGGGTGAGCTTGTGGTTGACTAAGATGACACAAAAAGATACTATTGGACAAATGGTTTAAGGCCTTATTTGGATGAATTTGATTCGATTCGGGCTTGTGATTTGACCCGAGATTTGTTCCGGATTCGGAACTTAACCTGAGTTGTTTAGAATATGTGCCGAGTGCTTGCTGTATAGTTTTTATAAATGATTTAAAACAGATCAAAATTAGGGAAATCATTCTATAATATGTATTGTTGTTAGTATATGTTTGATGATGTCTAAGTCTCTCTTTTGGAGTTGCCCATACTTCATACAAAATTCAATGGATTAACAAAAAAAACTCATGGGTTAATGTTACTAACCAACATGAATTTTACGTAATAAACAAACTTTTTTATTATCTTAGTAATAAATAATATAGGAACATGTATTACAAAGTGAAATTAACTTGATAATCCACGAAAATAAATTAGGAATTATGTCACTGTTAATAAATGTATTAGTGTTTATTGGTCATGTTTAAATTTATGTGGCTATGAATGCGTTATTTATGCATGAGTAATATTACTTGTGGGTTTTATGTGAAATCATTTGTTTTAATTATTAATTTTAATAATGGAATTATCTAGATTTGGACAGATTAAGAACAATATTATTATTAGGGCTTTGTCACTTTTTTATATAATTAATTGAGTTTTATAAAAACAATAGGATTCTAGATTTGGATGTATTTTATATTATGAACTGACTCAAACTTATAGAAAAATTGAAGGGAGTTGACAGAAAACTATAGCTAGTTGACTAGACTCAGAATGAAGGAACCATTTTGGCTAATTAATTACATTGTAGATTGTAGGTATGCGAAATCCTAAATTTAAAAATCAATACAATTTTATTTGAATTTAGTACAAACAACTATTGTATGACTAAGTAAAAGTACTACTCATTACTTTGCTGCTTTCAAATTCATATGAACTCACCAATTTGAAATTTTAGGATTTCACAAATTGACTTAAAAAGTCAATATATCTCGAATTTTGGAAGGAGGGAGTATGTACATGCCATCTCTCCCCTTTTCAGTCTTATTAAGAGCTGGAATGTATTACAGAGTTGAACAGACAGGGAGATCTTATACGTCTTGTCACTCGAATGATATCAATTGTCTGGTTTGCAGGTGGAGGTCGCTCATTTGAATGAAGAAGTGCTTCGGTTGCAAAATCTGGTACCATATCCAACTTCTTAATATTTATACTTGACTTTTTCTCAGGATATGGATTTTATTCTGGTTCAACTAAAAAAGAACATGTTATTTTGTTACGAGGTTATCCTTTCCTTTTGATAATGTTTTTGAATAACTAATATTTTTTTGCTCATTTTATAGTTCACTGCTATTGTGTTGATAATGTTTTTGAATAATTAATTCGAACTGCAATTTAGGCTGAGATTTATAAACTTTAATAATCTTATTTTGGCTAACAATTTGGGGAGCTTTCTTTATTCTAGGCTTGAAATCCCATTAAAAATTGATGTATAGCTAAATAAATCAAGTCATAATATTTCTTGGCTATATATATATGTATGTATATATTTCAAGTCATAATCATTTCTACCATTTACTCTGTCATGTATACTCCCTAGTTTGGACTTTGTGGAAATGAATAGGAATAATACAATTGTATATTTGTATTTAGATGTAGAAAAATAAAATAAATACATTATAGCAGTATTACTCTATTTATGTTTTCTGTGGCTATTCTTTTGTGGTCTGAATATCTTTTTTTCACTTGCAGCTGGAAGAGTCAAAGAATGTTCAAGATGTTTCAGGCGGGAAGAGTAAATTTAGCCGCAAAGATAGTGATGTAACTAAAATGAAAGGCATTCCAAATGACCCTATTGAGGTTCAGCGAAGAGAGAAAGTAAAAGGAGCTATGCTTCATGCATGGACCTCATATGAAAAATATGCATGGGGTCGAGATGAGCTTCAGGTATGTGTACAGTGAAACATAATCCATCTTTCTCTTTGTTCTTATAAAAGGAATTGTGTGTCTGTGATTGTGAAAGTAAGTAAGTTTATTTCTAATTTATTTAAAGTTAGGGAAGTTATTGTTCCATACTTCATGTTTTATCTTTTCCTCTTTTTTGGCTATGTTTTGTTTTGTGAATATTCTTTGATCACGTATTCATACAAATTTTTGCTAACGTGCTTACATTTTTGTGACCAGCCACAGTCGAAGAATGGTGTTGATAGCTTTGGTGGTCTCGGCGCAACTCTTGTAGATTCTCTTGACACTTTATTTATAATGGGTCTAGATGAGCAGTTCCAAAGAGCTAGAGAGTGAGTTTCAGATCTTTCTTTGACTGTGATTACTCGCATATATGAATCAGACAATTGTATCCTGAACCACCAACCATTACATAGTTCTCTAGTTCTTGTCTATGAAGGGGCTTCATATGAGGGTGTACTATGGTTAAAGACATTACAACAAAAATAAAAGAAAAAGACATTATAATAGATCCTTTGTACCCTACTTTCTTTCCTAATTAAAAAACAACTCTGTCTCTCTCTTTTTCTATAAAGAATTCCAAGTACGTCTTTCTGAAGTGGGTCAAGTTTATCAGTTTAACCATTTTGCAAGAGTTTCAGGGATTTCTCGACTTTGATACATCTTTCCATTCTCTAAAGGTAACAGATAAATAAAGGCCAGTTTTGGGGCATTTACTTCATTATAACTTCTTGTCTGACCTCAAGACCTGGTTCATTCTCACAGTTCCATCTTGTTGTCTCTTATGTTTCAAGCATGACCACCCTTATCTAATTTAATATATATGTTCTCGGTAATTGTCAAGTGTATTGTAACTTTTTACCCTTTAAAACCTACACTGGGTGTTGACAACTTTTTTCCAATAAATTCTCCTTATGTGCCATATAATCTGAAAGATATCCTTTGTTTTGTTGTTTATGTGATGTGGCATTGTATAACATTTTTATGTCTGTTTTGATGTTGGTTTGTTGTTTATATGATGTGGCGTCGTGCTAGTGCCCTGTTTGTCAATTTAACCTTTTTACAGGGCTCTAGATATTTTAGACCAAGCTGTGTGCTAATCTCAGGCTAACCATCTTCTGCCCAAACTTGTTTTTTCCTTCTGAAATCCTGCTTTTGGCATTGCATCTTCTTTATTTTTTCCCTGATGCTATATAGTATGAGGCAGACCTGACCTTTTGATTTTGGATAACTACCAAATACTTGTTTAATACAACATTCCGTATGCTGAGTCTCAATACTTCACTGTTTATTAAATGGTTGGATCTAGGCAACCTCGGACGATTAGCAGTTTTGTTTTTCTGATGGTGGAGTTGCCACTAATAAGAAATTCATATAGGAAGCAC
Organism: Panax notoginseng; assembly: GCA_016801055.1. NCBI lineage: Eukaryota > Viridiplantae > Streptophyta > Magnoliopsida > Apiales > Araliaceae > Panax > Panax notoginseng. The sequence goes on along the minus strand of CM029012.1, from coordinate 293,151,624 downwards.
ATTAGGCCTATTGGATGCTCTATGTTGTTTCTAGTATTGTATTAAATGGCTAAATATCATGTATCATTTTGACTGAGTTGAACTTTAGGCACAGAGCATTAAACTTAGAGCAACGTCTCCTATGGAGGCTTGGAAAAGTTGCCTTCATTATTGCATTTTCAAACATATTGATTAGTTGAACAGAAGAACTCATAGAATTCAAACTATTTTATGCCATTTAATCAAAGTCTTTATCTGCTTGTCTAAAAGAATAAAAATATTCACGTTTTTTTTCCCTGAAATTTTGATGGGTATTACTCGTATCAAGTTTCATCTGCTTATTCTGCAGGTGTTTAGACCAATTAGGTTATGGCCTTTTGACCGACTAGGCTTAGACATATATACAGAATTGGACTGAAACTTTTCGGTTGCATGTATTCTTTATAAAGATGGATGGTGTCAGGCAGAGGGCATTTGGGCAGCAAGGGATATGTTAGTAGATTCTAGTAGGTAGTAGATTTAGAGTTAACATGTGAGCACTTGGATATTTAGTTATTTTGTGAGTGAAGGATAAGGAGAGTGGTTTAGATTAGGAGAATGGTTTTTTACTTTTGTTCTCTATATATGTATAAAGGGAAGAGTATTCATTAAGTATATCATCAATTTTGTGAAATGAATTAAGGAGTGAAGCTTTCAGCTGCTTCTCTTTCTCCTCACTCACGAACTCAGTAGGGATTACTGAGTTTTGTATCCTTCTTCCTTCATTCTCTCTAAATTCTAGCTGTGTTTCTCTCTAGATCTTTATTTCTCTCTTATTTTTTGGTTGGGATACAAGTAGGGCCTGACAAAATGGTATCATCTTCTTCCTTCAAAACCTCTATTTCTATTCTATCTTTAAGTTTTGATTTCTTCTCTTTACAAACCCAAACCAGATCTCAGCACCAAAGCAGCAGAAAAGGCTACTTCCGGTTCTCTGTTTTTCAGCAAACCTGCAACTCATCAATTTCAAGTGTTAAACAACTTGAAACGGGTTTTTCTTGTTTTTCTTTGTCAGCAAAAATTATTAGATTCTATGGTTTAATTTTATTTTATATGCAATTGTTTGTGTTTAGAAGACTTGAATAACTTTGTCTAGCATACTTAGTATCATTACAAACAATCGAAAACCAAAAACATCAAAATCCAGTCCTTATTTAAATTTTCAGCCCATAAACAAACATTTTCAGCTATATTTTTAGTGTTAGCACTTATTACTACAGTAGTGATTGGTGTTTATGCTAAGTTTTGATCCTTTGGTGCTATAGCTTGTTTGTGTGCTCAAATTACTCTTTTAAAATTCAACTAGGTAGTAGCTAGTTGAGTTTAAACTTTATTTTAAATAGGATACTCGGTTTGCTTCACTTAGGAGATCTATTTCTCACTTAAAAAGCTACTCGGGTTTAATTACTCTCACTCAAGAAGTATTGCTACTGCTTAATTATATTGTTGGACCTGTACACCAAGTGTTCAACAAGTTTTTTTGAGTTATAGAGAGAATGAGCTTTTAAAGCAAAAAGGCTCATTATGTGGTGGGTTTTGTTAACCTTGTGCCAGGGCCGGCCCATATGTTAAGCCATTTAAGCAATGGCTTGAGGTCCCCAAAATTTAGAAGCCCCCCAAATTTTAATAATCCATATATGTTAGAGCCCATTAATAAAGCTCAAGAAAAAAAATTTCCCAGCAAAACAGTAGCTGTAGCTACGAGTATAATCATACAAAATATTTTTTTTCCATGGCTGAAATTTATTTTTCTTTTTTCTTAAGGCTGAAATTTATTTGACTTGAGGTCCCCAAAAAGTTTGGACCGGCCCTGCTTTGTGCGAGATAAAAGGAAGGAAAAGATGCCAGTTCACACGGGCCACAGAGAAGGTAAGGAACTTTTTAGTAATCCTTGCTGAGAAGTTAAGGGCTAGAACAAATGAAAAAGATGTCCAATGGAGGAGGAACAATTTTGATGACAAAAATGAAGAGGGAAAGGAATTTAAGCATCTCAAGTTTGTGTTTTCATCATTCATTAAAGGTGATGTTGCTAGGAGTGGGGTGCAGGACTACGAGGAGACTCCATGTTATGATGGTCCACCCACATACGACTACAATATGAAGGGAATCATTTCTTAAATGAAAAGGCTGAGTATGTGAGTCGTGACAACATTCAACAATGTGTTACACAACCATAATCTCATAATCTGAAGAAGAGTTTTGTATAATGAAGTCCTTGTGTTTGACAATAATCTTGAAGTGGAGCAAGGATTCATGAATGTAGAGGGAATGTTGACACTTTCTGAACAACAACAAAGAGTTTCCTTGGTAAGGGAGCTTTGCAAGTCAGACTAGAAAATGATGACAAAGTTGCCTACATTTCAGCCCCACAAGGTCCAAAGATTTATACAAAACTTTTTGAGAAATGGGATTCACTCTAGGTGATGTTTGCCATCCAAAACAGCCAAAAATGATTGGTTTGTATCACTTGAACCTTGGAGAGATAAGGTCAAAACCTCTATGCGAAACTCACATTTAATGGAAACTAGTACACCAAAATTACCCCTACCTTGAGTACAATCTATTTCCTTATGTTTCTACTTCAATACCTAGATCCCTCGCTGCATTCAAGGGATTTTGTTGTTACTATGTTGAAAGCCATGATGTGCTTCATAACAATTATTAAATATAAGGAGGCTGAAATTTATTACAGTCCAATTTATGTTGAAGAAACAACTTGTGCTGATGAAAATGAGCAACTAAGTTACAGGATTACATCAATGGCGAAGAGGTTTGCAAGAGTATTAACCAAGATAAGGCCATTGATTATGGTTTTGACAAGAAATTTTAGCAATGATTGTTGCATAGAAACTTCAAGGAAGAAAAGAAAAATTTTCTATAGCAAATGGAGCCATTGAATATATTGATTTCTAAGAGAGATACACGGCAAGAGGCAGTCAAAATTCATGGAAATCATAGTCTTGGGGCCAGTTTCATTTTTAGGAGAAGTAGATATACAGTCTTGGGAACAATTGATGCTAAAAGCAAGTTATCTATCATTAAAGGAGATTGGTTTATTAAATTCCTTGGAGAGACAAAAGGGGAATACACCTTGAGGACTTTTAATCTGGGAGTTTATTTGCAAGAGAAATCTATTCGAAAAAGAAAGATGTAGCACAAAAGCTAATTCCAACCTTTTTCTCTGGAGATTCTCTAAAGCTAACAAAACCATATCAATGGAGTTGGACAAAATCATGTTTTATGTGAAATTTCTAAGTCCTCCTGACCATGCTGCTGTTAGGATCCTGATGAATAACCTGATTGCACTCAAGCAACTAGGCCCTATACCAGAAGTGAATCTCTTGATGAATGAAGAAACTACGAAGATAATGTTTCAGTTGATTTTTCAAATGGTCATAAGACCAAGCTGTGGGTTGTGGTAGCCATGAGCATTAATCTTGCTTTTGAATTAACATTTGTTTATTGGTGTGCATTGTCCTCAAGAAAGGTTGGATCACTTTGGAAATGTGACAATTGCAACAATAACCGCATACAAATTATGTGCAATACTTGCTAAGAATGTTTTAAAAGATTATTCACAGGACTGACATCAATTTTGGGAAGTTGTTATTGATATGGCTAATCCACAAAATTTCATCCTAAGCGGAATAGATAGATTTGCAATTGTATATGAAGGAGAAAGTATTAAAAATCAGCTAGTTATGATGGAAATAAGCAAGTATCAATGGTGTATTTGAAGGAAAAGAAATTTAGGAAATCAAGGCATGCTAAAGCTAATACTGAGGCAAGCTTTTGCAATGGAGAAGTTGCACTAAATCAAAATCCGAAGTTGTTAGTGTTAACTTTTGATACTAGGGAATATGAGAAGGTAGAAGTTTCAAAGAATTGCTATGGGAAGGCTTCTAAACAAGTTCTGAGTTTTGTTTTTGATATTGGAAAGGTGGTGAGAGCTACCAAGATTGGAAAACAGAAAATCATGGATGTTTTTAAGGGGGGAGGGAATGTCAGGCATAGGGCATTTTGGGCAGCAAGGGATATATTAGTAGATTGTAGTAGGTAGTACATTTAGAGTGAACATGTGAGCACATGAGTATTTAGTTATTTTGTAAGTGAAGGAAAAGGAGAGTGGTGTAAGTTGGGAGAATTATTTTCAGCTTTTGTTCTCTCTCTATATATGTATAAAGGGTAGAGTATTCCCAAGTATGATGATATGAATTTTGTGAAATGAATTAAGGAGTGAAACTTTCAGTTGTTTCTCCTTATTTTCTATCTTTCTCTCTCTTCTCACTCACAAAATTATTGAGTTTTCTATCCTTCTTCCTTTCTTCTGTCTAAATTCTATCTCTGTTTCTCTTTTATTTTCTGGTTGGGCTACAGTTTGGGCCTGACAGATGGACCATATCAAGTGTATTTGCAAGTACTTAGTTATAGAATAATTGTGTCCTCCGAAGGCAAGTAGTGTCCATATTTGCATAGAGAGAAAATTTACTCCAGGATGTGTATTTAAATTTAAAATATCGATAATAGATAACAAAATTTTAGAATAAGACCTTGTGTCATGATTCTTGAAGTATCATATAAGATATTATCTTTATGTCTTTTATACCAACCTAATGTCCTTCCCTTAGAGTTGATTTTTTTCAAATTTCATCATCATCCTCCATTAATAAATTAAGGAAGAAAATGAAAATTTATCTTTATGTCTTTAATAACAACCTAATGTCCTTCCCTTAAAGTTGTTTTCAAATTTCATCATAATCCTCCATTAATTAGTATTCTTATGATTCCTCAACTGTTTATATTCCAACTAATTCAATCGCTTATCTCTTATCTGCCCTTTCTTTGCCTTATGTTTTACTTTTATTCCTCCATTTTTGTCGTGCATCTATTACTATTATTCACTACATTTCACTCTTCTTTTCATTGAAGGATGCTCCCATTCTCTTCAAACGTCCATGCAATACTTGTTTAATTATAATCTGTCTCTCTCTCTCTTATCTTTTCTATCACTTCTATGTTCCATGTCCTATCAGTATTGTCGTTTCATAGTCACATACATAGTAATGGTAAGAAATAATAACATATACTATTCTCTCCAAACATCCAAACATCCATGCAATAATTGTTTAATTATTATCTTTCTTTCTCTTATCTTCTCTACCACTTCTACGTTTTATGTCCTATCAGTATTGTTGTTTCGTAAATGCATACATAATAATTGTAAGAAATGATAATAACAAACGAATTTCTATATGGTTCTTGTGTGTATATATATATATGTATGTTCGTCTAATTTGTACATGCTGTTTATTGTAGGTGGGTTGCAAACTCATTGGATTTCAACAAGAATTATGATGCTAGTGTTTTTGAGACAACCATAAGGTTACTTCGTCAGGTTTATTATGTTATGTTTCAGGATTTTTATGAGACTTCTCCTGTAGTATATGCAAGTTACATGCGTACGGATACATTTATGCTCTGTACTATCAACCTAGGGTGAGATATAGCTAATTTTTCAATGCTGATTGATCATGTTTGTTTCAACAATTTAGAGTTGTGGGTGGACTTCTAAGTGCATTTGATCTCTCCGGGGATAGAGTTTTCCTTGAAAAGGCTAAAGACATTGCTGATAGGCTCCTGCCTGCATGGGATACACCTTCTGGCATTCCTTATAACATTATTAACCTGGCTCATGGAAATGCACATAACCCTGGTTGGACTGGGGTAAGTTCTGAACTTTGTTAATATGCAGTTCAATATTTTCTAGGCATGGGATAAATCAGTCTAGTGCTTAATTTGTTTGACTTTGAGTTGGAATAATTCAATCAGGAATTTAATTTATTTGACTTTTGACCTTATGTTTAGAAGGTTATTTTATTAATTTGCCAATCTGCATTTTGCACTCATGCTGAAGAGGGGATCCCTCTCCAGTAGCCCTTGGATGAACCACAGAAAAGTAGAATATTCTCTGCCGATGCTACTTTTCTTAATTTTATAGCAGTATAGCTCAGCCATTTTTGTAGAATTTACTGTTTGTAACTGCTGTACTAGGTACCTCAACAGTGAATAAATTGATTACTGGAGTCTATCATCTTTGTGGGGAGTCTAGTGGTCTTTGCCTTCTGCTCTGTAACTATAGATGGCATTTGAATCCTGGTTTAGGCCATGTTTAAAATTGTTATGATAATGCATTTTCCTCTCCTGGACTTTACCTTCTTTATCGTATCCAATTGCAACTTTTTGAAGAACATTTCATTCTTATTTTAAAAGGAGACTATACTTCTGGCCAAAAAATAAAAAATTCAAGAATAGTTTTGCTACTAAACGTGATGGCCAATTGTTCCCTCTAACCTATTTGATCGGTTCTATTCTGCATTTCACAGTAGTTGTAATGTTCATCTTCGATTTCTTTGTATAACATGTATAAGTACATTTATACATGTAGATGAGCTGATGCTAACTTTTAAAATCATTCTTGCTAAAGGCAACCTGATGTATTATTACAGTCTATTATTCTACTTTTTGGGTTCTCTTATAAATATTACAACTTTATCATCAACTTTTTGAGTCCTTTGATACAAGACATGAGATAAACAACTGCATTGTTACCTTTTTCTCCATTAACCCATTGTGTCAAGGAAGGGCATTTGGGTAGTTGGTATCTATTAGAATATTCTAATGACAAGTATGAACTGAGTTGGTTACTATAGGGTGTAGGATAAAAAACAAAGTGTAGTTTTTAGCTTAATTTTGCAGTAAGTTACCTTTCTATAAATTTATGAATTTTGGCCTTGTGTTTGGATTAATTAATGAAATATATGAAAACAAGAAGCATTTGCTCTCACCCCTATCTCCCTCCTTCTACTACCTTCCTTCAACTAAGATGTATCTATCTGTTTCTCTTTCCTCCCTAATTCTCTCTTATGTCCATATCTTCTCTCTTCTCTATCTCTATATCTCTAAATCACTACATCATGGCCAAGTGTGGCTTGACACATTATTACATACCCCATTCCTGAACAAATAAATTGTCTTATTTGCTTTTATAAAAAATGCAATTGAAGAAGCAATAATCCGTTTCTTAATTTCCTAAAATTCCTTGTTATAAGGATGATGCAGGCCAAATTTAGAAAAGGTTTAGAAATATAGATCAAGATGAGAAAGAAGGGTGATAGAGAACCTATCCGTGCATGGAATTGGTAGAAGTACAAACAGAAAAAGCACTAAGCATTGATCCATATCAATAATAATTCAAAGCCTGTAAAATAATATAGAGTACATCAACTTATAAAGGAGACCTGCAACTTGGAAGACAAGTAAAACTCGTAATTTAAAAAGGAAATAACTCCTTTTTGAATATCCTACTTTATAAAATTAATAAATATTCACATTAATAACCAAGTATTTATCTCTAAATAATAATAATTAATCTTTTGATGCTCTTCTTACGCTCAACATCATTCTCCCCAAAAATAAGTCCTCGTATTTTGTATATGTAAGAGAATAAGGATCCATGACTTGAGAGATATCTTCCAAAATATCACGTTTCAGTTCTAGGAGTACAACTTTTGGCAATGGAAGAAATTATAACATTACGATCCTTGAACAACACGACGATGCCAGCGTTCTATGGGAATAGATGAAACCAATGGGCTTAAGCAGTTCATCGATATCAACTTTGTCTACTTCCGCATGGTCAAGCATGGTGGTTATGAGATGAAATTGATACCAGCTACCATTGAAGCTCAAGCATGTTGTAGGCTCGTGTCTTCTCAAGCGGCTGCCTAGTGAAGATGGTATTCTTGGTCCAATTCCTAACTCTTGAACGAGTTCTTTTTAGCAGAGGAGAACTAATGCTGGACGGGCCTATCCAAGTTGGTTGGATTAATAAAAGAGGCTTTGGAAGCCTATCTAGAATTTTAATTAAAGTAGATTACTATTAGGATTTTTTTCTTATTTTGTTTGGTTTGCTTAGTCAGTAAGAATTAGGTTTTATTATTTTCCTATTGAATATGATATTTTAAAGTTTTATACCTTTAACTGTCTTCTTTCCCTAAATTTCTTCTCTTTCTTTAAACCCTAATTCTAAATCTACCTCTTTTCCCATTACTCTGCTTGTAAATCTCTAATTTTTCGTTCATAGCACTTTGAATCTTCACACCATCTCTCGTAAGGACAATATGGATTAATTTCCTTGCAGAATAGAAAATTATGATGTCCGGCTCGCTTTATTTGAGCCCAAAGGAAATCAGGAGTTCAGTAAAGACATTGCAATAATTTTTTTTTTGGAACACTTCTTTTCTTATTCTTTTGACTTGCTGATTTCTTATTTTATTTTTAACATGCACCAAACTGAAAGAAATAAACAAGACAAAAACTAAACTAAGGAGATAACAAACTAGGGTTCAATTTTAAAGAATTAAAGCTCACGACAGATTTTGAAATGTTATCTAACTCCTGGGGATGATTTTGGAATATTATCAAACTAGTGGACTAGATCTTTATAAAGATTTTGGGGGTGCAAATTGTAGTTTTCCTGTTTAAATGAAAATAAAGAGAGATGGGTTCTTTGTCAGATCACCTATTTTGCACAAATACGAAACAGTTGGCTGAAGAAGAAGACTTGCGGCATTGCAGGTTGATGCGAAACACAATGAAGTGACGGCGACAGTTGCAAGTGCTGACAACAAAGAAGGATGTCGGAAGCCGCTTCCTTTTCTCTTTCCTGTTTTTTTTTTCTTCTTTTGGTTGTGGTGATGTATGGTGTGGTTATGGTGTTGACAGATTTTCCAGTGACTGAAGTTTTTTTCTCCCTTCCCCCGGGCTGGTTATCTGTGTTAACGGCTGATCTGAGGTTGTTGATAGGGCTGTTGGAAATTTATATTGGTTTCTGGTGATGGTTATGGGTGGAAAATAATGGTTGGGCACGGCTTCTTCAGGGCTATTACTGGCGGGACTATGACAATGATATTAGGTTAGGTTGAGGCAGTGTGTGATGGCAGCTTGTAGGTGACGTGTTAGTGTTTTGATTGGGTAATATCAAACAATATCAAGCCTAAGCACTGATACTAATTTGATGCAGGACATATTTAACAGAAGTTTAGAAATAAAAATTAAGATGAGAAAGAAGGGTCATAGATAACCTTACACATGGAATTAGTAGGAGCAGACACAAACAAAGCACAAATCTTTACTTTCATATCAATAATAATTTAAGTCTGTAAAATAATAAAAAGTATGTCAACTTATGTAGGAAACATACAACTTGGAATACATGTAAAAACCCTAATTTGAAAAAGAATAAATGTGAAAATATATGGAATTTTTCTGTAACAGCTAATTAAAATCTACTACGATTAACACTTCTGGATATCCTACTTAATATAATAAATAAAAACATTAATCACCAAATATTTATCCATAATATAATAATTAATTAATCTTTTGATCCTCTTCTTCTGATCCGCATCACAGGGAGACAGTATCTTGGCAGATTCCGGCACTGAGCAGCTAGAATTTATTGCTCTTTCTCAGAGGACAGGAGATCCAAAGTATCAGCTGAAGGTATATCTTGGCTCTTATTATACACATATATAATGGATATTCTCATTGTCATTTTAGTTCTCATATCTGTTACAAATAATTAAAATATATCTGTCACCATAAGCGCTCTATAGAAGTACATCTTTTGTCTAAACAGAATTTATTTATAGTTTTCGTGATTCAGAGTAGGTCATCGTAGGTTAGTATATTCGTACCAAACTTAGTGGCATATTATGATTTTTCAGGCAGAAAATGTTATTGCACAGCTTAACAAGACATTTCCCGCTGATGGTTTGCTTCCCATATATATAAATCCACATAAAGGGACAACATCCTACTCAACTATAACTTTCGGGGCCATGGGGGACAGGTGCTGATCTTGTTATTTCAGTATGATACATATGAACTTCACTTTTTATCTCTCTGTTGGTGATGACCACCTTCTTGCCTTGGCCTTTGTTTCTTAATCCTTTACGAGTTTGATGAAGACGTGATTCTGGTTGCAGCTTTTATGAATATTTACTTAAAGTTTGGATACAGGGAAACAGAACTGCTGTCGTAAAGCATTATAGGTGGGAAGCTTCTATCAAATTTTTATTTATTAATTTTTTTACTATGTACATCAGTCATGTTATCAATCAACTAGAAGCCTTAATCGTTATACTCTCCCTTATAGTTCTTCCAGAATTATGTGTTGTAATAATTGATGTGATAAAAATATATAACTGCAAGTACGCAGTGTCAACTTGAAAAATTAACAAGTACATGTCGAATCACAGAAACTAGATTAATTTTAATGTATCCTTAATATTTATTTCAGACGAATTAAAAATTAAAAGTGGAGATAATTAATTAAATAAATAACGTAAACTAACAATTAAGAATAAAAACTAGTAATCACAAAAATTACCTAGGAATCTGAATCTACTAAATACTAACATAATAATTAATTTCTTCTTTTTTGAATTAATTCTAAATTTTATTTTTCCTTCCGTGTAAAATTAATGATTCTTATATTATATGTGAGTAAGCATAGATTATGAAAAATACTGAGATTAACTATAATCTATCAAAACTTCTTAACTTAAAATAAGAATTATAAACGAATTTTGCATGAAGGTAAAAATAAATGCGAAAAAAATTAGGAATTAATATTGGACCGAAAAGAAACTATTAATTATGAAATACCTAGCGTCATCATCATCCTAGGTATTAAAATTTAGTTAGTCATGAAATTAAAAATAAAAACAAGTAAACTGATTACTACTTCAAATTAATTTAACTAACATAAATAGAATAACCTAATAAAATTAACACATCAATGCTTAAATGATAGTATCAGAGGTAGCAGTACTAAAAATAAATTGAAAAGTAAATGGAATTTAACATATATAATAAAGCTTGTAACTAAAAGTGCATGAATGAATATTTTAATATATAGAAGAAATAATGAATACAAGATTAATATAACTACTCCCTGAATAAAGCTCCAGCAGAAACAGTGAAAAGCTATTAATCCTATTCTGCCGAACTTGGTATCCTGAAGAAGAAAAATAAAAAAAAACTCCGTTCTCTCCAAAACAAAAGTCTTTATTTATAGGGAAAAATTATTTTGTGCTCTAATTTAGGTTCCTTTAACTTGGTATCTTTTGTTTCCTTTTATCCTCTTCTTTCGTTGTTGACTAAAACCTCTCCATGGTAAATCTTATAGAGTCCTTTTCCTCATTTAAAAGCTGAAAAATTATCCATTATTTGCTCACCAAGATCATTAAATAATAAATACAAAACAAAATAAACATTATTAGTTAACTAAAATATACATATAAAATAATAAAACTGAGGGATAATAAAATGCAAAATTATGTGACTATCAAATACTCCCATACCTAGCGTTTACTCGTCCTCGAGTAAAACAAAAAATAAATAAAATAAAAATCAAACTACGCCATTTTCGTAGGAAATACGATCGCACTTAGCATGTACAATAAGCCCTTAACGAGTTGTGTCTCGTGAGGGTTTGCATTGAATATATCCACAAAATTCAAAATAATAAGTAAAATGTTTTTGGCGTTCAACAAATTATGAAATTCAAAGAAAACTACTAAGTATCCATATGGGTATTACATAAGCAAAATCAAATTCAAAAGAACAATTTCACCTTATTAAAAATAATCTATCTTCATTCTAGACACCATCATTCATAAAATTAATTCAATGTGATGCATGCATTGTGTATGTGATGTAACTCTTAGTAGAGATTTTTATCATGAAAATCAAGCAAATCGTTTTTTTTCTTTTTTGAACTATTTCCCCCCTTGACTTATGCAATGTCACTTTTTTTTAGGCTTTTTCAAAGTTATTCATGTAATGAGCATTGGACCAATGACTCCTAAACCAGTTGGCTTTAGCCTAGGACACTAAGTGTAGAGACACTCCTAAAGGGTTACTAACTTGAGTAACAAAGTCACAAAATTAGACTAGTCGAGCTGCTTATATTCACCACACTTTTCAGCGTGAATATCGATACGTCTTGGATACCTAGTTATTTCTTTTAATGGACATTGAAGCAGTTATTTATTCTTTTTCTCTCTTTTTTCTTCATTTTTTCTGTAGATTACTGAACTCAAAGGTTTTATACCCCACAACTAAGAATTAGTGCAGCTGTATAGTGCAAAAAATGCATATGAATTTTAATTTTATTCCAAACTGTGTTTCAAACTAAGATTTTGTATTTAATGAAAGGTTCAAGAGAGATTTATATTTAATGAAAGGTTCAAGAGATATTTATTTTGTATTTTAATCAAAGGTTCAAGAGATATAAATCTTTTAATCCTACTCATGAGGTTTTACTTCACAGACACTTATCAGAATTAATTCAACTCAAAAGTCAACCAAATTTTCCAATATGTTTTTTAATAATTTTTTTTCATTTTTTAATTATTATTATTATTAGTTTTCCTAAAAAGAAAGAAAAATAAACAGACAAACAAAAATTTAATAATAAAAATGCAAAACTCTCCCTACCTAAATCATGCATTGTCCTCGATGCAAGTAAATGAAAATAGTGAACAAAAAAATGAAAAAATTGTACTTTATATGTGGGGTATTGAGCTGAAAGAACATGTGGTAAAAAAAACAAATGAAAATATCTACAATTTTTATATATCTTAAAAACTATGTGACAATAAATGAGTGATGCAAACGAAGATTTCTTAGGATTTTCAGGAGGTCTAGGTAATTGAAAATAACCATAATTTGCTTTAAAAGAGCAATTTTGAGCATGACAAACCAATCCTTCTAAAATTGAGTTAATGATTGGCAAAGAAAAATCATATTCTCTTTTGCAAAATTGAGTCAATGGTTGGCAAAGAAAAATGATATTCTCTTTTGAAAAGTTTCATCCGCATAAAATGTATCCAAACTTGCCAACCATATTCTTCACCAATGGGCACCTCTTGAAGTGGACTGACTCATGCACTATCCAAAGTTGCATTGTCTGGACAAATAAGATTCTCATCCCGCACAACCTTTTGTTCATTTGTTAAGTCAGATTTAGTGGTTACATAAAGTGTTTTGGATGTGCCCACGGTAGTCTTAAAATTTTCAGGAAAGGGCTCAAGTTCAAGCTCAATTTGACTCTCTTTAAAAGGCTCAAAATGTGGTAGACATGGTTCAACTATAGGTTCCAATCTAGAGCAAGACTTTTGGGTTGTGGAGTTCAACATCTCATTGACCTCATTCATATATTCAGTTTCAACCCAATTTCGACCAAAGTGATCCAGACAAAAGTTAAAAGCTTTTTCCTCACCCATGTATTTATTTTTAGACAATTCTTGGATCTTATTCACTTTTACGGCTTGGTCTGAATAATCACTAGGTTGTGTTCTTGAAATAAGTCTTTCAGGGTATGGAGCTTTAGACTTGTAGACTTTTTCAGCAAACACATCAAATGTGATGTGATCAATTATTGAATTAGGCTCATTGGATGAAGTTATTGACTCATAATTGTTCGACTCCTTAGATTGGTTTGACTTAAGAGTGCGATGAATTAAATACTGCATTTTGATGAATTATAGGATCAAGTTCAAGCTGATTGACAAAAATTCACTCTCTTGCTCTCTACCTGTGGTAGCTAACTGACTCGTATGCATTTGAGATATGCCTTGATTCATGGCATGCATGCAATTAGCTTCGACTAAGTAATTCTTCCAAGGCTTCCTCCAAAGGGTCAAATTGTTTTCATTTTCATTTTAATATTTTGTTGGGTATAAAGGTGCTTGACATGAATTTGGATATGAATAACAGTAGGGAGAGGGATATGGATAAGGGTTATGGTAAGTTGGAAAAAATTGATTTACTTGGTGTGCATTAAAATTTTCATAAGAGTTGATTCCAGGCAAAACTATTATTCCAACCAAAGTAAGATTCCATGCTTGCACAAATCACTAACCAAATAATCAACTAAGCCACACAAAAAAATAAAATAAAAAATTATAAGAAATAAAAAGAAAATCATAATTCTATGGTTAACCTAAATAAATTCTAGCCAACTCTTAATTGTTTCAAGTTGCACCTCAAGGTCCACCAAATTCTAAATTAATCATAACACCAGCCAGGTAAGTGTAAGAACAGTGAGTCTCTTCGTGGGTACGGTGATTAATTGAATAAACACACGTTGTTTAGGTGTTTGTCTTTTGAACCACTTGTCTAGACACCAGTAGTTTAATTTAAAATTTAGCCTCTTGGAGTTCCTTGTCCTAATTGAGCTTAAAATTCCTAGGGGCCAACGTCTACTTAATTTTATTAAGTCAATTTTATGCAAAATACAAGTTAGGATGTTTGTGGACCATGGAAGGGTGATGAAATCCTCACCTTATCTTGTTATGGGTTGTGTCCTTAATGTAAATTAAAGATGAATGCAACACACAAGAGAAGGAAAGAAAAATTACAAATAAATAAAATGCTGTAACTACGTGTTCTAAATACTAAAGTGAAGAAGAAATTGTATGTACCTCGTTTCTCCAACAATTGCCATAATGAATAATTGGCATGAAAGAAAATAAATACGACAAAAAGAAACCTAAGCATAATATGTTCTACGTGAGTGAATGCATGAATTTGGCAATTAGTTTACTAACTAACAATAAAAAGTTAAAATAAAACTAAACTACTATTTTTTTGAGTTAAGATACAATATCAGGAAAAACGCAGCAACAATCTTCTCTTTCTGCACCTTTTATCCGCTCCTATAATCCTGGGAAAAAAATATTAGAGCTAAATACTAATTCGAAGTAATAAAAATTAAGGAATAAAAAATTAATTATAGTTCTTCGGCAACGGCGTTAAAAATTTGATGTGATAAAAATATGTAACTACAAGTGCATAGTGTCAAATTGAAGAGCTGACAAGTACTGGTCGAACCCACATATACTAAATTAATTTTAATGCATCTTTAATATTTATTTCAGGTGAATTAGAAATTAAAAGTGGAGATGATTAATTAAATA
This sequence comes from Panax notoginseng, assembly GCA_016801055.1. Taxonomy (NCBI): domain Eukaryota; kingdom Viridiplantae; phylum Streptophyta; class Magnoliopsida; order Apiales; family Araliaceae; genus Panax; species Panax notoginseng. The sequence continues at coordinate 293,136,556 of CM029012.1, read as the reverse complement.
AATAACGTAAACAAACAATTAGGAATAAAAACTAGTAATGAGAAAAATTACCTACGAATCTGAATCCACTAAATACTAACATAATATTTAATTTCTTCTTTTCTGAATTAATTCTAAATTTTATTTTCCCTTGTAAAAATAATGATTCTTATATTAAATGTGAATAAGCATAGATTATGAAAAATACTGAGATTAACTATAATATATCAAAACTTCTTAAATTAGAATAAGAATTATAAACGAATTTTGCACGAAGGTAATAATGAAGCAATTAGAAATTAATATTGGAACGGAAATAGACTATCAATTATGAAATACCTAGCATCATCCTATATATTAAAAATTTAGTTAGTCATGAAATTAAAAATAAAAACTAATAAACTGATTACTACTTAAAATTAATTTAACTAACAGAAATAGAATAAGCTAATAAAATTAAATCGTGAATGTGTAAATGATAGTATCACACATAGCAATACTAAAAATGAATTGAAAAGTAAATGGAATTTAACATATATAATAGAGCTTTGTAACTAAATGTGCATGAATGATTTTTTTAATATAAAGAAGAAATAGTGAATGCAAGATTAATATAACTTACTCCCTGAATAATGCTCAAGCAGAAACAGTGAAAAGCTATTAATCCTATTCCAAAGAACTTGGTATATGGAAGAAGAAAAATAAAAAAAATTCCGTTCTCTTTAAAAAAAAGCCTTATTTATAGGGAAAAATTACTTTGTGCCCTAATTTAGGTTCCTTGAACTTGATCTCTTTTGTTTCCTTTTATCATCTTCTTTCCTTCTTGACTTCAACCTCTACATGGTAATTTTGAAGAGTCCTTTTCCTCCTTTAAAAGCTAGAAAATTATCCATTACTTGCTCACCAAGATCAGTAAATAATAAATCCTACAAAACAAAATAAACATTATTAGTTAATTAAAATAATAAAATTGACTGATAATAAAATGCAAAATTATGTGACTATCAATAATATTATATCAAAATTGAGAAATGAAGTTTCCAGGCAGCTTTTCCGTCTGATATTATTTAGAAATATTCTTTATTATTTTCAGAAAATCAAAGTCAGTGGTTTATATTTGTCTATATCAGAAAATCTTTTGATGTTCCAAGCACATTTCCCAGAATTCCTGATGGAAAATTCTTTCTTGGAATTCTTGAAACAGAGAAATGTGGGAAACATCAATGAAGGGTTTACTAAGCTTGGTTCGGAGAACTACACCATCATCATTTGCATATATTGCAGAGAAGATGGGAAATTCTCTTACTGACAAGGTAATACATGCATGCCATATAGGTATTTCGGAGCTTCATTAGGAATTTACTTTGTTATAGTCAGTTTTATATCCTTCGTTAAATTATGTGTGCAGATGGATGAATTAGCATGCTTTGCTCCAGGAATGATAGCATTAGGGTCATCTGGTTATGATCCTGACAACTCTCAGAAATTCCTATCACTTGCAGAAGAGGTAATTATGAATGCTCATTGAACAGAGATGTATAATTTATTGTAAAGAAAACTGGATTCCCTAAACATGTTTTGATTTGATCAAACTTTTTTGCCCTGAGGATCAAACTTCTTCCTCTCCCCCCCCCCCCCGCGCGGGCATCTTTTATGGGGATAAGTTTTGAAGAAACTATTGTTAAATTAATAAAATTTTGAGTGCATTCTTGTGTTTATATGATATATGCTATTGAGAAATTATGACATTTTTTTTAAATGAAGCTCTATCTTATTGACCGAGATTCTTGCTCTTCTTATGTTACGTTTTACTATGTTATATGTTTATCATCTCGAATTTCTGTGTGCTCGGCATTAGTTATTTAAATGTTTATCTTTTCCTTTCCTGCACCACCCAAAGAATCATTGTTTTCATTTCTTCATCCATCGTAAATGATTACTTATGGAATATACTAATTTTGTTTATCCTATAAAATCCTTCTTTGTACATCTTCTTACCTCAAGGCCTCAATCATAATACCTGCAATCTGTTCTTCTATAGTATATTAAGCAAATAGGAGAGTTGGGCAAACTGTCACATGTCAACCGCGAAGGCTTACATTTTCCCCCTTTATTCTCTAATGTAGTTTTCATTTTCAATTTTGGTCGACAGTTTATATATATATATATAGTCCGTAAGACCAATTGTGCCGATAAATGCTTCTTCTACTACTGGTAATTATGTGCCTATCCTGAAATCTCAGACAAACAATATTGTGGAAAATCTCATGTTATTGCTATCAGTTCATCCCTAAAATAGTAAGGATGATGCATGATATAGCATGGATAATTACTAGAGTTATGTATTTTAGCCCCTCTCACGAGGACGAAGAGAATGCTAGTTAGTTCATTGCATCAGACTTCCGGAGTTTACCTGATTACTATTAAGGCAATAATTTTCCAACGGTATTTTGGAGTTCCTGTTGTGACAGAAAAATCTATATACAGTTAATGTTATGAAATTTGAATGACCAGAACATCATTTAATTCTTTTATCTGAGGACTTTTTTCATGAAGAGAGGTATAATTTTGAAGTTCCACCCTTCTCTCAAGTAGCAATAGTCCAGCGCAACAGCAGTGGATTCCTTTAATTGCTGGTCCTTTTGGCTCCCGCTCCTGTTTAAAGACATGTTCCTTGCAGAGCAGTTACATGCTGTGATTTTGACTGGGTTTCTTTGGCCTCTATATGCAGCTAGCTTGGACATGCTATAATTTCTACCAGTCAACGCCAACAAAATTGGCTGGAGAGAACTATTTTTTTCATGCAGGGCAGGTTAGTTATCTGTCATTGTGATAATAATTATATAATAACTATTTTTTTCATGATATTAACAGTTCTTGCATGCTCAAATTTTCAGGACATGAGTGTGGGTACATCATGGAACATATTGAGGCCAGAGACAGTTGAATCTCTCTTTTACCTCTGGCGTCTAACTGGCAATAAGACGTACCAAGAGTGGGGATGGAACATTTTTCAAGCATTTGAAAAGAACTCGCGCATCGAGTCGGGATATGTTGGATTGAAGGATGTAAGCACTTTAACCCATGATTTGAGATTGTCTAAATCAAGTTCTGCAAGTTATCTTTAGGTTACCTTCTATATAAAATAGGAGATGCATCATTTTATTGTAGCCATTAGGCAATGCTTTCATACCCGTGTTGTTTTTGAAGTCCTAATGTAAATCTTGAGTAGGTTTTCTCTTATATTTCCTTGAAGGCTTGTGGGACTTCAACTTATTGTATTTTCTTAATTTACTTTACTGGGTGGTGGTGGTGGTTTAAATAAACATTTGTTTCCCATGAAGTGTTAAAAAAAAACTTGCTCATTCTAATCTTTAGCTGAGAAGTTGTTGATCAGTTGTTTCCATGCTTGAACAAACATTAGAAGCAAATTAGGTGCTCACCTTCTATTGAAGTAAATCACCAACAACCACCTTTTAGAAACTTGGTTAAAAAAAATAATCATCGACTGTTAAAATATCGGATATACTCCCTCCATTTTAAAATATAAGTGCACTTTTCATATCTCGTTGCTTTTCTATATTAGAAAGAAGGGGGTATTTGGTTGGTGCGTCATACAATCTCCTCTAATTTCTCCTTTTCTTTTTATGTGAAATAATCTCCGATCATCTGGATGATTAGATCTCAATATCCATAATCATTGATAGTAGTCAAAAAAAGAATCATTATCATTGTTACCTTGTCTTTTGTCCACTGAGTTTTCCTTTTTCTAGAAAAACAAAATGAAAAGTTAAGTTGTGGTATTGTATGATCTGTTTCCATCGGTTTACCCATCTGTATCTCAAGATTCTCAACTGTGAATCCTGATTATTGTTTTAACAGTGTATTGCTCTCTTTTTTTTTAATATCAAAAGTCATTTTGCATGATCAGTCTGCTGATAGTGAAAGAGCAATGCTCAAATAAGTAAATTGGTGGAACTGCAAGCATTAATTTTAACAGCTTTATATGAAACTTTATCTAACTGCTGATTGCTGGTGGTTCCCAGGTTAATAGTGGCGTCAAGGACAATATGATGCAAAGCTTTTTTCTTGCAGAAACGCTCAAATATCTGTATCTTCTTTTTTCACCCACTTCAGTTATTTCATTGGATGAGTGGGTTTTCAACACAGAAGCCCATCCCATAAGAATTGTCACGCGACATGGTCTAGGAGACGATAGTGAAATAGATGAGCAACATAAACTGAAGCTGCGTGCAAGGAAAGAAGGTCGATTTGGTAATTAATAAATAATTGTTGGAGTCTTGAAATTTTTAAGTGGCCCCCTTCTCTAATTTTTTGTGCTCAAACCACATGAAGAGGTGAGAAATCCACTATGATAGTGCTTGAGATTATGTTGAGCCTTATGCAGTCTGCTGTCTAACTAAGAGAGATAATGCGGCTGATTAATTCTGAGTTGCTGGGATCATTGAATTTTGTACTTGCATTGTGGCTACCATGCATATGAGAGAAGTGACAACCATGTAACATAAAATAAATGGTCTATTCGACGACCATGTAACATAAAGTATATGGTCTATTCCTTGCTTTTTTTGTAGTATGGATAAGAGATTTGTAATCATATTAGGGTGACCTTGTAGTTTAAGTTCCTACAGCGATTTTTTTTCTCTTCAGAACTATGTAAATTTGTATCCTCACTTGCAATTAGTACAATAGTAAAAAAATATTACTGATGATTTGCATTCTATTTGCAGCTTGTAATGGTATTCTTGTGCAGGAACACATGCATGTGCACAGGAAATGCAAATGCAGAACTGAATTAAAGCAAATTTCTTCCAAATATTTGTCATGTTTGGGAATAGCAAAGTAGCACGAAGTCCCTCTTTTCCACTATACATGGGTTGAACTAGAGGGTATCGTGTGTTCTTAGGCTAAATCATTCTCTCTCTCTCTCTCTATGTGGTATGTACACGAACATACATTCCCCCTAGAGAAGTCATTATCTTTATATGATAATATAAAATGTCATGTCATCAAAAATGTTCCTAAACGCTCAAAAATGTTCGTCTTTAAAATTTGAGTTTTTTTTTTAATGTTCAATTTTTATTTCACGTGTACATTTGCATTTTCTCCTTGCAAGTATGCTTCACAGTTTTACTCTATCCTTACGGAACTCTCTCGAACCCGATGCAAACTTGACTCGATTTTTACGATTTAATAGAGTTAGGGGTTGCTCGTTTAGAACTGAATATATCTGAATGAATGGTTGAATCAGTCAGTTATTAAGTGCGTTTGTTTTGAAAAAAAATCGTCTAAATGGCTGAATCGATCATATGATTGAGCTGAATGGTTAAGTCAGATTTTTTTGGCTGAATAATTGATTGAGCAACTGAATAAAGTAAAAAAAATTAAAAATTTAAAAAAAATATTAACTATTATATTATGTAATATTAAATAAATTTACAATAATTTTGAATTTTTTTAGAGGAGTAAAATAATAAAATTTTGTCATTTTGATGTTTCAGACATGTTAATTATCAAATAATTTTTTTTATTCAGATTCAGATCATTCAGTTACAAATTTAGATTCATTCAGTTTTTATCAAACACCCCTCCTTAAAGTCGATTATGAGATATTGTCTATTATAAGTATAATTTTTTAACTTATGTTTAGATTTTAAATGCACTGGAGTAATGTTATATAGTGGAGCAATGTTAAATATTTTGTTATATGAATTAGGTTAATTATTTTCTAGACTTGTATCATACTTTCCTTATTGTGAGGTGAGTATATAATTAATTATGAATTTTGTGTATTTCTAATATCTTTCCTTAGTGAGGGCATTATGCAAAAAAAACTATCATGTGCCAACACGTACCTTTTTTTATGTCATTTTGTAATTCTTAATAGATGAGTATATTCTTTGTTTTGCAATAAATAAAGTATTATATTTTATTATTAAAAAAATAAGAGTTATTTATTTTATTAACTTTTTAAGAATATTAAATTTTAATTAAAATATAAATTAAATATTGACTTTTTAGCAGTTAGTTCGATTTGAATTCATTTAATTTTTTAAATTAATTGTGATATTATAAATTATTTAAAAAGTATTATTTACTTATTAACTTTATTATTTTTAAATCTTAATTGAGTAATGCTCATTTTGAATTTTAAAAATGTCTTAAATTGACTTATAAAAATTTAATATTTATCTTATTTTCGGGCTAGAGATAGTATTTTTTGAATATTGGATTTCAAAAATAATAACAATAGCAATATCTATCTATTAAATATACTAAATTGCAGTACATAACACCATTGCATGACATTTGTCATTCCTAAATTGCGACACATGTCCTACCTAATTAATGTGTTCATCCATTATTCCAATTTTTATATTATCGCTAATTAGTTATTATCTCCTAAAATCACAACTTTTTAATCCCACATTAATATTTTGATTTTATAATCCCATAAATCACTATAAATCTAAACTATTCTGATAATGTTAATTGCTCTAATATTATCATTACTAATTTAATTATTATCTCTTAAAATCACTACTTTTTTAATCACAAATTAATATTTTGAATTTATAATTCCCTAAATCACTACAAATCTAAACTATTTTGGTAATGTGAACTGTTATGATATTATCATTTTTAATTTAATTATTATCTCCTAAAATCACTACTTTATAATATTATCATTACTCTCCGTTATTTAATCTAATTTTCTCCCTATAAATACAACATAATATTATACCATTTATAATTATATTACAACATAATATTATACAGTTTAAAATATTTAAAACAAAATTAAAATAACAAATAATATCAATCATAACTTACTATGTAGATTTTATAATCCCCGAAATCCACTACTTTTCTAAACATAATTATTATATCCTAAAATCACCATTTTTCTAATATTATACCATACATTATATCATACATGTATGGTATAATATTATAATACACGTATATAACAAAATAACAAAATCACCACATATATAAACTGTACAGTTTATATACCATTATACCATTACTAATTAAATTATATTACAACATAATATTATACTATTTATAATTATATTACAACATAATATTATACAGTTTAAAACATTTAAAAACAAAATTAAAATAACAAATAATATTAATCACAACTTACTATGTTGATTTTATAATCCCCTAAATCACAACCTTTTCAATCTAAACGGTTTTTATATTATCGTTATTTAATTATTATCTCCTAAAATCACTACTTTTTAATCCCATTTTAATATTTTAATTTTATAATCTCATAAATCACTGCAAATCTAAACTGTTCTGATAATGTTAACTATTCTAATATTATCATTACTAATTTAATTACTATATCCTAAAATCACTACCTTTTTAATCTCAAATTAATATTTTAAATTTATAATCTCCTAAATCATTACAAATCTAAAGTATTTTGGTAATGTCAATTCTTGTGATATTATCCTTTTTAATTTAATTATTGTCTCCTAAAATCACTACTTTATGATATTATCAGTACGACTGAATGACACTTCTGTCCCTCCAAGTTGCCACCCATTTTTAAAGTCGTCCCTAAATTTAAATTATTGTCAGTTAGGTCCATAAAGTAACATTTTATTGGTGTTTCCGTTCCTTCAGCCCAATTTAATCTCAACTCGACCCATTTTGACCAACTCGACCCATTTTAACCCAATCTAAAATTTTAATATTTTAAAATATAAAATTATTTTTAAAATAAGTTTAAAACAATAATTATATTTAATTTTCTTATGTAATTTTTTTGAATCTATATTTTACGAAACTTTACTCATTTTTTAAAATATAAAAATTTCTAATATTTTTTCCTTATAATAATAATAATTATCTTTAAAACATTTTTAAAATAATATTTTATTTTAAATATAAAAAATAAATATTATTTTAAAATATTAAATATAATAATTATTATTTTCAAATTATTTTTAAAAAATATTTTATTTTAAAATATTATATATATATATTTTAAATGTCAAAACGGGTCGGGTTGAGGTCAAAATTTGTCAAAATGGGTTGGGTAGAGGTCAAATTGAGCTGAAGGAATGAAAATGTCACTTTAAGGACCTAACTAACGAAAATTGAACTTTAGAGACGACTTTGAAAGTTGGTGGCAATTTGAAGGGACTCTCCGTTATTTAACCTAATTTCTCCCTATAAATACATACCTGATAGACTATATGTAATTATTCTCATTATTATTGTAAATATTTTATATTTAATTTAGGAGATTATTCTGTTGTAAAATCATATTGTTTCCTTATTCTTAGCCTAACTTGTAGGCATAATATTTGTTTATACTTTGTATATATTACTAACGAATGAATGAGAAAAGATCAAGGGATCATATTCTTTTATGGTATCAAAGCCCTATTTTTCTTCCTCCCTACCTTCTGCCATCTTCTTCTTCCATGTATCAATGGCTGACTCAAAAATTCATCCCGCCACCACCGTCACCAATATCAAAACAACCATCCCCATCACTCTCGATCTCGAAAGCGGCCAATACAACAACTGGGCAACTCTTTTCAAGCTCCATGCCCACGCCAACCTCGTCCTTGACCACCTCATCCCTCCTACGGAAGCTGCCACCGCCAAGACGAATGCTGAAACAACGACTTGGAAGAGGATCGATGCCATTGTCACGCAATGGATTTATAACACAGTTTATGTGAGACCCCGAATTTTATGAAATGAAAGTATTTAATTTTATTATAATTATTCTATTAAGTAAATGGTTAAATTGATAAAAGGTTAAAGTTAAGGGTGATATGTGAATTTTTTTTAAAAGTAAGCAAGCTATCATAAAATAAATGGTGATAAAAGTACAGTAACACGTGTGATTGCATAGTAGCACACAGTATTGATTATTGATGCTTACGTAAGAAGTCACTAAGTTATACTCAATTATTGCTACAGTAATTGATGCATCATATCTCTCATATTATTGATTCAATTATTGTCACAGTATCATCTGCACAATATGTTATATTATTAAATCAATAATTGAGACGACAAAATTATTCATATTATTATTTGTAATATTGACAATATCTAGAAGTTCTGTCAAGGAGAGGTTTGATCACCTAATTGCGGGCCAAAAAGGAGAAATCCTTATCGGAAAGCCCCATCTTTCCTGGGAACGACCTGGTTGTTAAATATTGTGAGTTATAATATTAATGATAAATAAGTTCGTGTTGATTAAAGATGAAATTGATAGTTCCATTGTGTTGAAATTATTAGTGTTAGTGAAAATCGACATTTATTTCGATATTAATTGATGTCTGGAAGTTATACTGACCAATCGGATAATTAACCGGATAAATGAGAAATTAATTGCTATTAATTCACATGCTTATAACTATGTATTCACATGTGTATACTATTGATTCACATGATTTACTATTAGGGGAGTTGGTGCAAGATTGATAATACTTGCATGACTAAATTAGAAATAGAGGTATAGTTGAAGGTACTATACTGTAATTAGTATTTTACATGATTATACTGTTAGTTCCCGGAGGCACAATAGTTATCTAAAAGGGGGGGTTGAATAGATACATAAAAATCTTTTCCTTTTAAACTTGTTAGTTGTTATTGATTAAAACTTAGCGAAATTAGTATTTGTTTTAATCTCCCTTAATATATAGTGAAGTTATGAAAGTGAGGCAGTTATAGCAGTTATGGCAAATATAGCAAGAATGTAAAGACACAGTCGTTTTAAGTGGTTCAGAGTACTTAAAGCTCCTAGTCCACTCTTCTACTCCTCGAGTAAGAAATCCACTAAGGATCTCTTTTACACTTTTTTGAATCACTCAGATTCCTTCTAGACCAGTAGTATAGGAACTTCTTAGTTCACTCTTGAACTCTTCAAGTCCAGCAGACTTGGCTATTCACAGTTCACTTAGAACTCTTCAAGTCCTTCTGACTTGGAACTTTACAGTTGATTGGAAGTTGTTGAGTTCTTGATGGTTGCTACTCAGTTGTTGTTTAAGCACTTGTTCGAAAGAACTGAGTAGCTGAGCAAGCTTTCTCTTTTTCTCAGATCGTAGAGTTGAGCATTGAGTGTTCTTTTCGTTTTTGTTCAATGCTTGCTTAAATCTTTCATCTGCTTGATTTGCATATATGTGATTTTGAAAAACTATCCGTTGGATCCATCCGTTTAAGCATTAAATGTGTTTTTCATTTCTGTTCTTTAATGGAGACTTTTCTGCACATCTTCTGAATTGCATTCTGGCCCACTGACACAGTAGACTGCTTTCTCACCTAACACCTGAAAAGATGTTTTTCCTCTTACCCATGGTACTTTTCTTAGCTTCTTCAATACACTTATTTATTGCATGCTAAGAATATTTTTATGCCTTTGGGACTGGTGAGTACTACAACGTCTAGAACCCATTCCACATTTGTAGGAGTTTGTCTCTACTCAAAACATGGGGCTTGATGCTTCTGACACATGGCAGATGATACTCTACGATTCAGATCGTGGTGACTTGTCGCCTTGGTGCTTAGTCTGATGCTATTAGTAGAAAGCACTACGATTTCTCTTAAATACGTGCGCACTACGATTGTCGCTTGTTTGAGTTGTAAACTCTGCGTTTTCGAGAGCACACTACGATCTCTGAGTTGGCTCGGCAAACGTTGGGACCACTCTACGATTTTCGAAGAGGCCCTTCAAGGCATGCACACTACGATTCTCGAAGGTCTACGTTTCTGCCTTGACTTCTTTAATCTTGATCAACTTGATATACTACGATCTCTTCGAAGCCTATCTATTACATCTCAAGATCAACCTAACAACTTTGATCTCTCTATCTATACATTCATTTACAGAATGATACACATTAAGAGCTTAGATCAACCTAACAAATTTGATCTATCACTAAGTCCTTGTACATAGATTCCTTGAAGGACTTTACAAATAATCATGGGCATTTACATTTAAACATCAAATCAAAATATGCACTATCCCAACAATCTCCCCCTATTTGATGTTAACATAACCGAGGAGGTTTGTTGTCATGATTATTAGTTTCTAGATGCATTTGCAGGAAAATAAATATGACTTAGTATTTTAGTGAGCAGCTGAAATTTCTAGAGAATAAGCATGAATTTATTGATGGTTGAATTTAGCTTTATATCAATAAGAATTTAAACTTTCACTTATCTCTATTTCTTTGGTCTTTTGCGTGGAGGATTGGCATACTCCTCAGCCCTTCTTTTCCTGCTTGCTTCATCCCTTCTGGCTATTTCTTCCAACTCACTTGGGCTTATCCTTAGGTTGTGATCATGCCTATTCATGAATGCAGGATCTCCAATTGGCATTCTTAGGCTTGTAGTGGTCACATTTTGTGAGCTGGTGGCTGGCCCTTGAATCCTTATTGGCTGAGCCATTAAGATTTCCTGCTGATCAGATCGTTGAGTCTGATTGCTTGATCGTGGAGTCTGTTGATGGCTTCTTGAAGCTTGAGTGTGGAATTGTCCTCTGCCTCCACCCTGGGCTCCTTCTCCTTTCCCTTTATTCTCCCCTTTAATGTCAGTATCAAGGGTTCGAATGTCTACTGAGAGGCGATTCAGGCCTTGGACAAGCTCGTTGAGCTGACTTTTGGTCTGAGCAATATCCTCTTGATTTTTGTCGATTAGAGCTTCAGACCGAGCTTCCCTTTGTTGGAGAACGGAGAGAATGTTGTCAGTTTGCTGGCCACTACTGACGTAGAATTTTTGGAATTCTTTGACAGCAGTTTGTAGAGTGAGGAAGCTTTTCAACATGTTTTTATTCTGATTTTCTTGAGTAGTATGTAGGGCAATGACAACTTCCCTGTGTTTCTGGGCTGCCAGAAAGTGAATGTCATCACGGTCCTTTATGCTTTGAATCATGTGCTTGACGAACTCTTTAAGTGTCTTAAAGAGCGTAGAGCTTAGGGATTATGGGAGTTTATTGGCAGCATTGATCATTATTGTTAATCTTAGCTGAATGAGGTCAGTGTGTTCTTCAAGACAGACTCTCATCGAGTTCCTTGATCACTTTCTTAGACATTGTTGACAAGTCAGCTTTTGTGGATAACTCTGAAAGAATTTCATTTAGTTGGGGAGTTTGTGAGGAAGGGGTTTGTCTCTGGTATTGATCTTGTAGTGAGTAGAGGGCAAGATCGAGATTGAAGTATTCGTTGCCGGATGAGGATGAAATATCTGATGGAGGGGCCTCGGTTTGGGTGTCTAGAATATATGGCTCTACGATTTCTCCTTGAGACTCTACGATGGGGCTAGAGTCAGTGATCGTAGAGATGATGGGATTATGGATTAATATGAAGTTTGGTGTATTTGGTTTATCAGTTACAGAATTTTGGGATTCTGTAACTGGTGGTTGACTTGGAGGATTGAGAGTCACTTCCAACCAACTTGGAAATTCATAAAATTGGCTTGAAAAAGATAGTGGATAATGATTTACTCTAAAAAGGATTGGAATAGATAATACCTCATGCACCACTCTTGAGGGGGGTTCATTTATGATGAGCTTCTCGGCAAATTTGAAGGTGCCTGGGAATCTATGAGCCAACACAGTGATGGCTGGGTATTCTTTAAAGCTCCAGAACATGTGGTTCCAAGAGGTTAGGATTTGGGCTTGATGATATGGCATCATGGGTAGGTAAGAGAACATCTAATTGTAGAGATAACTTCTATACCCATCTTTGCCCACACTAGTGATCTCATGGTCATCATCATCTTCTTCTCCCTTTTCTTCACTATCTTCTTTTGGGGGTTCCAATATCTCAATGACTTCATTTTGCTCTTGCTCTGGTTCTCCCTCGTTTTTTATAAGAGCAGCTTCTTCTGTTAAGGGAATATCATGGGGCTCCCCCTCAACATGATAATCCCTTTGTAGGACTAATGGCTCCCCCTCAGCTGGAGCACTTTCAATCATTAGAACTTTTGGAATTTCCCTTTCAGCTTGAGCATTTTCTTGAATGAGAGCTTCAAGCATCTTCCCCTCAGCTGGTGTATTCTCTATCATAAGAACTTCAGGTGTCTCCCCCTCAGCTGGAGCATTGTCTTCTTGACTTTTTTTGGATAGTTCCTTTTTAGTAGCCATTCTCTTGTCTTCCTCCTTAAGCACTCCTTCATTGACAAGGATATATTTCTTGACCAGTTTTCTTCTTGGTTTTCTAGGCTGAACCACAGCCTCAGGACTTTCTTGAACTTCAGTTTTGTCCTGTTGATCAGCCAGAATGCTTGATGCAGCTACTTCCTTGCCTGATGTGTTTGGTCTGGTCTCTACGATCGAAGAGATGGATGGCCTCTTGGATTTGTGGCTGATCTTATTCTTCTTCAGCAGCTGAGATTTGGTGGCTCTATCTTTTTCTGCCTCAACCTGCTGTTGCTTCTTTCTCAGGATCCTTAGAGTCTCAATGTCAGAGGACTCTACTGGTTTATCAGTTGTGGATCCCTGGGGTTCTTCTTCCATCCTAACCTTAAGCTTCCTCTTGTCCTTGCTTTTTTTGACAAGGACAGAGGGTTCTTCCTTGTTTGTTTCTTCTTCTTCTTCGGTCTCCTTGACAACTGACATATTTCCTGGAATGCCTGCATCCTTCAGATCACCAGTTCTTCCACTGGACTCGGTTATTATGCGTACATACTCAGCTGGGTTCCTTTTCCAATTCTTAAACAGTTGTTGGGTCATTCGTCTGTTTGGATTGATGGACTCTCCTTCATAGTCCCCAATCTTATCACCCAGAGCAGACTGTAGTAAGATGCTTATGAATCGTCCGTAGAGCATCTTTTGAGAACCCTTTGTCTTCTTTGAGTTGAGAATACATTTTCCTATCCATTCTAGCAGTAGGGCTCCATAGTTAAGCTGTATCCCATAGCTTATGATAGTCATGAGCTTTAGCTGCACCTCATTTACATAATCGTGCCCAGTGCTCTTGCAGCATATACACTTCCTAACAATGTCAGCCAGAAATTCGTACCTCTGAGGAAACTCCTTCTTCTTATATCCTTTTACAGAGGGGGATTTCTTGTGATGTATTCTTTTAAGTCCCTCATAGAAGTCTATGCCATCTATGAATGGATACCCTTCAGGTTTTAGACCTAGGGCTAGATTGATGTCCTCAGCCTTTAGTCTGATTTCTACGTTCCTGACTTTCGCACTGATGGTGTTGTTTTCAAATACACCATTATTGTAGAATTCTTTTATCAGCTTTGGGTAGAACAATGTGTCCGTACCCAAAGCTTCTTTGAGACCCGCCTTCTTCCGTAACGACAGAGTTTTGTAAAACTTGGGTTCAGTTATTTTGAACTCGTCAAAGCAGAGTCTGTAGGCGGAGATAACACTGGAAGTCGCCATTTGATTTTCTTGCAAGAAGTGTGATTTACTGAGCTTTCTTCTGATTTAGGATTTCTTTTTTGAGAGAGGATGAGAGAGATAATCTTTTGAACTTCTGATTTTAAAAAGACGCTTTCAAATAGTACAGGTAACTTCCCTCTCTCCATTTTGCTTAGTGGGACAGGTGTCGAATTCTGCTTGGCTCTACAAATTTGACTGAGATGGATTGTACTGATTTGCCCTTAGCTCCTGTAGATCTGATGTGTCCTTAGGGAGGACTACGATCATTGAGGTAGCTTTTGTGATCGTTGAGTCTGCTTTGCATTCGTTTAGTCTGAACTACGATCATTGATTCTGGCCAACAATCATCGTGTCTAAGCTACGATTGTCGAGTCTGTCCAGCATTCGTCGTGTCTGAGCTACGATCGTCGAGTCTGTCCAGCATTTGTCGTGTCCGAACTACGATCGTCGAGTCTGACCGGATCCTTGTGATGAGTTCTTGACTTAGCATTCTTTTAAGTTAGCTCACGGAGGGCCAACTTCAAGAATGAATCGAGGGTTAGGTTTGTCCCTAAGGTGCTTATCAGAGGGATTGCTTAGTTTTGAGCTTCTCATCACAGGGTGTACTCTTGCTTTGTAGATGAGGCTTCTGCCACCGTTGAGTCTGCACTACGATTGTTGTCTTTTGTAACTTCAGCTCTACGATTGTGGACTTCCTTTGATAATGTCTACGATTTTGAACTTAGCATTTTGTATCTGTATGGTTAGAACAAACTAGAGCATATATTTCATGGTTGTAAATTTAGCATGCCTAGCTCACTTATTAACTTATTAAATCTGGATTCATCTAAAGGTTTTGTAAAGATATCAGCAAGTTGATTTTCAGTAGGGATATATTGTAGAGAAATAGTTCCATTTTGCACATGATCCCTAATGAAGTGATATCTTATTTCTATATGCTTGGTCCTATAATGCATGACAGGATTATGAGTAATTTCTATTGCACTTGTGTTATCACAGTGAATGAGTATGGATTTGAATTCAAACCCATAATCAGCTAGCTGATTTTTCATCCATAGGATTTGAGCACAGCAGCTGCCAGCAGCAATGTATTCAGCTTCTGCAGTTGAAGTAGATACTAAATTTTGCTTCTTGCTAAACCAGGACACAAGTCTGTTTCCTAGTAATTGACAGGTGCCACTGGTACTCTTTCTGTCTATTTTGCATACTGCAAAATTAGCATATGTGAATCCTGTTAGTTCAAATGAGGACTCCTTGGGGTACCAAAGCCCCAAGTAAGGTGTACCTTTGAGATACCTGAAAATCCTCTTTACAGCAGATAAATGTGATTATTTAGGGTTAGCCTGAAATCTAGCACATATGCATGTTGCAAACATTATGTCTAGCCTACTGGCAATTAGATATAGAAGAGAGCCTATCATACCTCTGTATTGAGTTATATCAATACTTTTACCTTTTTCATCTTTGTCAAGCTTGGTTGCAGGAGCAATTGGGATTTTCATGGGAGAGGCTGATTCTATGCCATACTTCTTGAGTAAATTTTTGATGTACTTGGCTTGATTTATGAAGATTCCTTCATCAGATTGCTTTACTTGCAGTCCAAGGAAGAAATTCAGCTCACCCATCATGCTCATTTCAAACTTGCTCTGCATAAGTTTGGAGAATCTCTTGCATAACTTTTTGTCAGTAGACCCAAAAATAATATCATCAACATATATTTGAACTAATAAGACTTTGTCTTTATGCTTCCTAAGAAATAATGTGGTATCTATTCTACCTCTAGTGAACCCATTTTCAATAAGGAAGTTAGTCAGTGTTTCATACCATGCTCTAGGTGCTTGTTTAAGACCATATAAGGCTTTGTCTAATCTATAAACATAATTGGAAAGAGATGGATTGATGAAACCTGGAGGTTACTCTACATAGACTTCTTCTTGGAGTTCTCCATTTAGGAATGCACTTTTGACATCCATCTGGAAGACCTTGAACTTCATGTGAGCAGCAAAGGCAAGGAATATTCTGATGGCTTCTAGTCTGGAAACTGGTGCAAATGTTTCATCATAATCAATGCCTTCATCCTGAGAGTAACCCTTGGCCACCAGTCTTGCCTTATTTCTGGTTATAACTCCATCTTCATCCATCTTGTTTCTGAAGACCCACTTGGTTCCAATGACAGGATGACTCTTTGGTCTTGGTACCAATCTCTATACTTTACTTCGTTCAAATTGGTTGAGTTCTTCCTGCATGACTTCTATCCAGCTGGAGTCTTTCATAGCATCCTCTATCTTCTTTGGTTCCATTTGTGACAGGAAGCTTAGATAAAAGCATTCATTCTGTATGGCAGCTCTTGTTTTGACTCTTACACTCGGATCTCCAATGATTAGATCTTAAGTGTGATCTCTAGCCCATCAGTTTCCGGTTGGGACATCTGTCCTGATGCCTTCTTGTCTTAAGTCTTCAAGATCTATTTCTTCTTCTTGGTGTGGAGGTTCGTTGTCTTGCATAGGGCTCTCTATGATCTCGTTTTCTTGCTCAACGATTTCACAATCTGGCACTACGATCGTAGTGTTGAGCTCGACGACTTCATTCGTAGTGTCTGTACTATTGGTCGTAGTGTCTTGAAGCACTAATTTGTCTAAGTCTATTTCATTAAAGATGATGTGAATCGAGACTTCAACACTCAGTGTCTTCTTGTTGAACACTCTGTAGGCCTTACTGTCTGTGGCATATCCAAGAAAGATTTCTTCATCTGACTTGGGTTAAAATTTTGTCAAGTACTGCTTTCCATTATTGAGAATGTAGCATGCACATCCGAATACATGAAAGTAGCTGACACTTGGCTTTCTTCCTTTCCACAGTTTGTAGGGTGTCTTCTTGATCTTAGAGTGTATCAGTGATCTATTCTGCATGTAGCAAGCAGTGTTGACTGCTTCTGCCCAGAAGTATTCACGTAGATGGGCTGCTGCTAGTAGAGTTCTTCCAACCTCTATCAAAGTTTTGTTCTTTCTTTCAGCTACTCCATTTTGTTGAGGAGTTCGTGGAGCTGAGAAGTTATGACTGATGCCATTGTCTGTGCAGAACAGGTCCATTTCTGAGAAGTCGAATTCTCTTCCATGATCACTCCTTATGGCCTTGATTTTTTCTCCTTTCTCGTTCATAATCAGCCTGAACATCTTGATTGGTTGGGAGCTTGTTTCATCTTTTAAGGTTAAAAAGAATACCCATATGAATCTGGTGTAGTCGTCGACTATAACTAGTGAGTACTTTTTCCCTCCAAGACTAGTTGTTGAAATTAGCCCAAATAGATCCATGTGAAGCAACTGCAAGGGCTTGTCGATTGAGTTAGCAGTTTTGCTCTTGAATGAGCTTCTGGTTTGTTTTTCAAGCTGACAGGCATTGCATGGCCTTTCTTTGACAAAGTTGAACTTGGGTAGGCCTGCAACGAGATCTTTTGATACCAGTTTGGACATGCTTTTGAAGTTTAAGTAGGACAACCGTCTATGCCATAGCCAGCTTATTTCTTCAAATGCTTTTGCCAGGAAGCATATAGTCTAGTCTGAGCTTAGTTGACCAAGATTCACTGTGTAGACATTTCCTTCTCTTGTCCCGGTTAGCTTTACAGCAGATGTCTTTAAATCTCTGACTTGACACTGGTTGTTGAGGAATGTTACTTGATGACCCTTGTCGCATTGCCACTTTGCTGAAAGACACTGCACCATTACCAGCAGAGCCATATCCTCTTGTTTTGCCCAAGCCATTGTCTCCAAAATGATTGAGGGACCCTCCTTCTCTGTGTTGTTCGACAGAAGGGCTTTGTTCCCAGTCATGTGTCTTGAGCATCCACTATCCAGATACCAGGTTGTGATCTTGGAACTCTTTTCCTGTCATAATATTAAATCATCATTTTGGTACCCTTATTTGCATGGGTCCTACTTTGTTAGTGCCCTTGGGGACCCAAATCTGTTTGATTTTGAGTCTCATATGCATTGAATTATAATAGCACTTTGCAGCCTTGTGGCCAACTTTATTACACACAAAACATTTAGTGTGATGCAGGCCTCTGTGTGTGCGATAATTCATCCTCCATTTGGACTTGTGTGGGTCTTTAGTCATCCTTCTGTTAAACTGATTTTCCTTCTTCCACGTGTCCTTGGGTTTCATAAATTGTGAGGAGTGTACCTTTCCTCTACTGTACCTTCCCAGTTGATTCGTAGAGTTGGTCTTACTTGACTCTACGATCCTTCGAGGTTGGTGAGTAGTGGATGGGTTACTCTTCTCATTTATGAAGCCCAGACCAGCATGAGATTCTTTACTCCTTGGAGTATGGATTGGTTAGTAGAACAGGGTTGAACTGGTTCTTCCCTCTATGAGGATTTCACAAATGTAATGCCTCTACTGACACCTGGAGCATTACTAGTGCTAGTTTCCTTTAACTTTTCCATACATGACTCTGAGGTGAATCCCCTAAAGCTTAGGCCTTCTCTGTCAGATGCCCTTCTCTGACTAGAGAGTAAAGAGTCCATGGATGATGATGATTTATTCCATGCAGAGATAGTCTTTTCTAGTTCCTCAACCTTAGAGGTTAGATTGGACTTTCTTTATGCTTTAAGCTCATTTGTCTGAGTTCATTCTCAGCCTCAAGTTTGGAGAGAGAGTTAGTACTTAGAAGAGCTGTTTCCAGTTCTTCTTGAACTTTCTTTTTCTCTTCTTGAAGAAGTGAATGGTCTTTGGAAAGAACTCTAAACCATTTCATGTATTGATGCAAGTCAGATGTTATACCATGCAGTGCAGTTCTTAAATCATCAATATCTACAGCAGGAGAGTTGAAGTCAAATACCTCATCAATACTTACTTCATATATGTTGGAGTTCTGTTTGTTCTTTGCATGTTTAGCCATCAGGCACAGATTAGCCACTTGAGGATCTTCATCATCTCCAGATTTAGGAGTTGAGTCATTGTCTGAATCATTCCACGATCCTCCAGCTACAAGGCCTTTGTCTCTCTTCTGAGGCCTTTTGTTGTCTTTGTATTCCTTCTTTGGATGTGATTTTTTCGTTAGCTCTTCTATGAGAGGTTTGTTGCAGTTGGCAATGAAATGGCCAGGCTTCTTGCAATTGTAGCATAGATCATTCATTTGCTCCTGGCTGCTATAGTTGCTGGCCTTCTTTGGCTTGCTGGTTTTGCCTTGACGCATGAACCTTCTGAGTCTTTTCACCAGCATTGAAAAGTCCTCGTCATCATCTTCATCATAGTCAGAGTCAATCTCAGTGTTGACCTTGGATGCACTTTCAGTTACTTTAAGAGCAACACCTTTATCCTTCTTTCTTCCTTCTGATAGGGTTTCAGCTCGTTGAGTCAGCTCCAGTTCGTATGTCAGAAGGTTGCCATATAGCTGTTGCACTGTCATCTCATGAAGATTCTTTGACTCTCTAATAGCTGTGGTTTTGGCATCCCACCTGCTTGGTAGGGCTCTCATGAACTTTATGATTAGATCTTTGTTTGGATAGATCTTCCCATAGGCTCGTAGAGAGTTGAGCAGAACGTTAAATCTCTCATAGGTGGCAGTGACGTTTTCTCTTTGAACATGAGCAAACATTTCATACTGCTGTGTCAGGAGAGATTGTTTGTTTTTCTCTTACTTCTTCCGTTCCTTCGTACATAATGAGTAGAGCTTCCCAAACCTCCTTCATTGATTTGTTGTTGACAACATTTTCGAACAGATCATCTTCTAAGGATTGGAATAAAATGTTCTTGGCCTTCTTGTTGAGTTGGACAGCTCTCTTCTCATTGTCAGTCCATTCTTCTTTGACTTTGATTTGTATTCTGTTTGGATCGTCCGTAGTTGGTGCAGGCTTTGTTGGAATATAGGGTCCATTTTGAACGGTCTCAAATAGATCTTCATCTATTGAGTTCATGTATGCTTGCAACCTAACTTTCTAGTTAGCAAATTTATCTTTGTTGTACATTGGTGGCTTGCTGCCTCCTCCAGTCCTTGATTCGCTTGGTAAGTGTGCCATTGGATCTACTAAAGCTTTGTAGGTTGTATAATAGAACCTGCTTTGATACCAATTGTTAGTTTTCGGAGGTACAATAGTTATCTAGAAGGGGGGTTGAATAGATACTTAAAAATCTTTTCCTTTTAAACTTGTTAGTTTTTATTGATTAAAACTTTGTGAAATAAGTATTTGTTTTAATCTCCCTTAAGATATAGTGAAGTTATGAAAGTGAGGCAGTGATAGCAGTTATGGCAAATATAGCAGTTATAGCAAGAATGTAAAGACACAGTCGTTTTAAGTGGTTCAGAGCACTTAAAGCTCCTAGTCCACTCTTCTACTCCTCAAGTAGGAAATCCACTAAGGATGTCTTTTACACTTTTCTGAATCACTCAGATTCATTCTAGACCAGCAGTCTAGGAACTTCTTAGTTCACTCTTGAACTCTTCAAGTCCAGCAGACTTGGCTCTTCACAGTTCACTTAGAACTCTTCAAGTCTTTATGACTTGGAACTTTACAGTTGATTGGTAGTTGTTGAGTTCTTGATGGTTGCTACTCAGTTACTGTTTAAGCACTTGTTCGAAAGAACTGAGTAGCTGAGCAAGCTTTCTCTTTTTCTCAGATCGTAGAGTTGAGCATTGAGTGTTCTTTTCGTTTTTGTTCAATGCTTGCTTAAATCTTTCATCTGCTTGATTTTCATATATGTGATCTTGAAAAACTATCCGTTGGATCCATCCCTTAAAGCATTAAATACGTTTTTCATTTCTGTTCTTTGATGGAGACTTTTCTGCACATCTTCTGAATTGCATTCTGGCCCACTGACATAGCATATTGCTTTCTTACCTAACACCTGAAAAGTTGTTTTTCCTCTTACCCATGGTACTTTCCTTAGCTTCTCCAATATGTTTCTTTGTTGCATACTAAGGATATTTTTATGCCTTTGGGACTGGTGAGTACTACAACGTCTAGAACCCATTCCACATTTGGAGGAGTTTGTCTCTACTCAAAACGTGGGGCTTGATGCTTTTGACACATGGCAGATGATACTCTACGATTCAGATCGTGGTGACTTGTCGCCTTGGTGCTTGGTCTGATGCTATTAGCAGAAAGCACTACGATTTCTCTTAAATACGTTCACACTACGATCTTCGCTTGCTTGAGTTATAAACTCTATGCTTCAGAGAGCACACTACGATCTCTGAGTTGGCTCGACAAACGTTGGGACCACTCTACTATTTCCGAAGAGACTCTTCAAGGCATGCACACTACGATTCTCGAAGCTCTACGTTTCTGCCTTGACTTCATTAATCTTGATCAACTTGATATACTACGATCTCTTCGAAGCCTATCTATTACATCTCAAGATCAACCTAACAGCTTTGATCTCTCTATCTATACATTCATTTACAGGATGATACATATTAAGAGATTAGATCAACCTAACAAATTTGATCTATCACTAAGTCCTTGTACAAAGATTCCATAAAGGACTTTAAATATAATCATGGGCATTTAGATTTAAACATCAAATCAAAATATGCACTCTCCCAACATATACTATTGAGTTACATGAATGAACTATTAATTCACATGATTTACTATTAGGGGAGGTGGTGCAAGTTTGATAATACTTGCAGGACTAAATTAAAAATAAAAAAAGAGAGGAAGGTATTATACTGTAATATTTCGAGCCCCAAAATGTGCAATTATTGAAACTATATTTTCCTATAAATAGAAGCTCATTCTTCCTTCATTTTTCACCAATTCACTAAGTCTCACAAGAGCAATTATTATATAAAAATTATAGAGAGAAAGAAGAAGAGAAGTCTGCTACCTCACTATTCCAGTATCCAATCTTTTTTTGAGGTAAGGGATATTATTTATGGTATTGATAAGGGGTATTATTTCTTTCGTATTCATGAAGAGAGCTATTGTTATTCCATTCCTTATTATTCTGTTGGAATAACCTGTATATGCGGACTACCGTATACATGGTGAAATTCTTCTGTTATTCCATTCTTTATTATTCTGGTGGAATAACCTGTTTGTGCGGAATACGCATGACCTGGTTTCATTCTTTATTATTCTGTTGGAATATCCTGTCTGTGCATATTACGCATGACCTGGTTCCATTCTTTATTATTCTGTTAGAATATCTTGTCTGTGCGGAATACACATAGCCTGGTTCTGTTATTTATTATTCTGTTGGAATAACCTATCTGTGCGGTCTATCGCATGCCTGGTGAATTCTTCTGTTATTCCATTTTTTATTATTCTGTTGGAACAACCTGTCTACGCGGACTACCGCATGGTGAATTCTTCTGTTATTCCATTCTTTATTATTCTATTGGAATAACCTGTCTATGTGGATTACCGCATGCATGGTGAATGATCATTTGTATTCATTCCTTATTAAATTGTGGAAATGATCTGTCTACGTGGATTACAGCATGGCGGGCGAAAATTCATTTGCAGTTTCGTAATTTTTTTGACCCTAAAAAATTCTAGAAAAAATTAAAATGATAATTGGATGAGTTTTCTAGATTGTGTCCAAAAATGACGATTTTTGGATGTATAGATTAGGAGTTATGAATTTTATAGAAAAACACTATTTTAAAAGTAAACCCTTATAACTCCTTGTGGTTAACTCTAAAATTTATGAAATTTTTATTGGGAGTACATATATAACAGGAGTATATCCTGTAAATTTCGAAATTTTTGGACAAAAGTACAGTTTATGATAAATGTCCAAATATTCGGCAGTTTTGGCCATATGAAAAATAGTAAATAAATTTTAAAAATTACGAGAAAAATATATGTTCAATATGGGACTATATTCTGCTAAATCCTAGAAAAGAAAACTTTTTGGTACTGATTTGTTATTTTTTATGAAAATGATTTAGTTACGAACATATGAATTAAATATGTTATGTGAAGTTAAAAAATTGGTCAATAGGATTTTATAGCTTGGAAATCCTATATAAGGTATATGCAGATTTTTGATAAGGGATTTAATCATTGGTGATTAAATCTTATGAGTATGACATTTTTGAATGATTAAATGCATTATTTGGTAAAGTGTAAATAATTAAAATAAATTATTTATAAGTTTAAGAAATGATTAAAATATTGTTATAATATTAATGATATTAGATTATGGGATTATTAAGTGATTGATAACATTTGGATATTTTAAACTCTGGATAAATTTAAAATTTTTAATATTTATCCTTGATTTCGTTTGATTAATGCGTATATCATTGTCATCATCCTCATGCTTATATTGTGATGAAAGTCATCTTTGGCTTACGTGCATAGATGGATTGTTGATTATTGGTTTTACAGTTGTATATTTTTGGCTTACGTGCAAAGATGGACTGTTGATTATTGGTTTTATAGTCGTATATCTTTGGCTTACGTGCAAACATGGACAGGTGTATGACATGATCATAACCACTGGTGATAATAACGAATATCCTTGGCCCGTAGTGCATGGATAATTCGATGATATGATTGGCAGGATCATGACCATTAGTTAACAGTTGAATGTCTTTGGCCGTAGTGCACTGACATGTAATTGATTGGTATGATCATGGCCACTGGTTTTATAGTTGAATATCTTTGGCCTGTAGTGCAAAGATAGACAACTGGTTGGTATGATCATTGTTATTACATTTGAATATCTTTAGCCTCTGAGGTAAAGATATTGAGTAAACGTTCTATTAAGCCTTTGTGGCAAGGAGAAACTGTTGATTTACATGATTATAAATATGAATTGTGGATTTAACTATAATCTTTGGTGGTTTAGGTGAAGACAGATGATGATAGTTCTTTTTGTCTTGGGTATAACAAATAACTGTTGTTGAGTATTACAGGAATGAAATATTAACGATAGACTTTTAATCTAGAAGAGATAGTAGACATTAGTTCTACTTGACTCTTTTAATAGATTGCTTATTCCGCTGCAGTTGTTGATCTAAAACTTATTGTCTATTATATTCCATCAGTTGTTATACTGTTGAAGGCTAAGGATAATTTATTATGCATTATCTTAGTCATAATAATTCTTACTGAGCTAGTTGACCTCACCATTTTCTTTCACTGTTCTCTTTAGGAAATGAGAATATAGCTGGGACTGGTTGGGGAATGGATTGACGGTCCGAGATGGTGGCTATAGTAGTCCTCACTATTTTTATAAAATAGTGTGATAATAATTGTAATGAGGACTCCATTGAGTGTGGATATTGTCTAGAAGGCAATATTCGTGTTTAAACTCTCAGCTATGTTTTGTCGTATTTTGCACGACAATTGTATAATTAAGTTTGTAGTTAAGTTATGTACCATGTATCTGGCTACTCAAGATTGGTGATGTATACCTGTTTTGGGGGCTTCACAGTTTCTTTGGATATTCTCAACACTATCATTGATCCGAATGATGAAGCAAAAGATGCTTGGAACCGTGTAGTAGATTTGTTCCAAGACAACAAGAATACGAGGGCGATTCACCTTGAAACCCAATTCACCAACACTCACCTTCGAGACTTTCCCAATGTTGCTGCATATTGCCAACGACTTAAAGTGTTGGCTGATCAATTGGCCAACGTGGGGGAAAAAGTATCCGACGAGTGCATGGTTCTAAAAATGATTCGTGGCTTGATAGAAGCTTAAATGGGATTTGTTACCATCATTCAACACCGCAGTCCTCTTTCGACCTTTGCACAATCCCGTTCGATGCTTTCATTAGAAGAGGAAAGCATGAAACAACGTGCCGCTCTTGAATCAGGTTCAGATTCCGCTTTGCTTATGAATTCAACTAATAATAATGTTTATGGTGGCAATAATTCCAAACAGCAGCAAGCAAATGCAAATGGGCATAATAATTTCGGTAGCCGAAATTATGGTGGTCGTGGTGGGCAGCGTGGACACTACCGCGATGGTCGTGGTGGCCGTAGTGGCAACCGTGGTGGATCTCATGGCGGGGGACAGCAGCGACCTTCAACACCGTCATGGCCGCAACAATGGGCTTCCATGCCTCCTTGGGCTCCCTAGTCACCTCACACTTGGGCCAGCCCACTTTGCCTATTTCCCACTACAGGGCAGATTCGTCAATCATCTACAAAAGGAGTTCTTGGGCCTCAACCTTCCCAAGCCCACTACACGGCAGCAGCCCCAACTGTGATCTACGAACCTACTGACATTGATGCGATTATGCACACTATCTCACTCCATCAACCGGATAAAAATTGGTACATGGATACTGATGCCACCTCACACATGACTGTTAATCATGGTACTCTATCATCTTATTTTAATTTGAGCAAACATAATGGCATTATTGTTGGTAATTATCATACAATTCCGATTCTTGGTTATGGAAGTGCCTCACTAACCCAAACAAATCCACCTTTAAACCTTAAAAATGTGTTGCATGCACCTCAACTTATTAAAAACCTCATCTCAGTTCGTAAATTTACTAATGATAATATGGTGTCTGTTGAATTTGATTCATTTGGATTTTTGTGAAGGATTTGCAGACGGGGAAGCACCTAATGAGATATGATAGCTCGGGCGATCTCTATCCCTTCACCAAACTTTGGGGCCCACCACCTTCAGCTTTACCTTCTTCTTTTCCTGTTATTTCTTCTGATTTGTAGCATTCTCGTTTAGGGCACCCTGGAAATGCCGTTTTGAATTCTCTTCGTAGTAGCAATTTTATTAAATATAATAAGGCTCGCAATTCTTTTTGTGAATCTTGTCCTCTTGGAAAACACATTAAATTGCCATTTAATGATTCTCGTTCTTTTACTATTATGCCATTTTATATAATTCACAGTGATTTATGGACATCTCCTATATTAAGTTCATCCGGTCATCGTTACTATGCTCTTTTTCTTGATAACTATAGTAATTTCTTGTGGACTTTTCCTATGTCTATAAAATCACAAGTTTATTCCATTTTTTTATCATTTAGAGCATATATCAAAACTCAATTCAAAAAAGAAATTAAACAATTTCAATGTGATAATGGCCGCGAGTATGACAATGGTCCGTTTAGGAAATTTTGTGAATTAAATGGTATGTATTTTCACTTCTCATGTCCCCATACCTCTCCTCAAAATGGTAAAACCGAACGAAAAATAAAAACTATCAATAACATGGTTCGTACTTTACTTGTTCATGTTTTCATGCCACCCTCCTTTTGGCCTCATGCTCTCGAAATAGCAACATACCTTCTAAATATTCTTCCTTCAAAGACATTAAGCTACTACTCTCCTACTCAAATTCTTTATGGCAAAACTCCAGATTATACCCATCTTCAAGTTTTTGGATGTTTGTGTTACCCTTTATTTCCTTCCACCACCATCAATAAATTACAAGCCCATTCCACTCCATGTGTCTTCTTAGGCTATCTGTCAAACCATCGGGGTTATAAATGCTATGATATTTCGAATCGAAAAATTATAATTTTCCGACATGTTCTTTTTGATGAATCTAAATTTCCTTTTTCAACACTTCATACTCCCTCTCCTACCTCCTATGAATTTTTAGATGATGGTTTTCATCCCCATATCCTTCATCAATTGCATGCACCTACCTCAATAGATCTACAGACTCAGTAGCCCACTTCACCTGCCGAGCCTCCCTCTTCGCCCACACAAACATCCCCCCTTCCTCCCCAGCCCGCGTTGCAACACAACCCACTCCCCAGCCCACTGCCACGCCAACCCCAACATCCATTCAACCCATTCCAATTTCCACTACATCCATTAGACCTCCTCTTCTAGCCCATCGAATGGGAACTAGGAGTCAGCATGGTATACACAAGCCCAACCCTAAATACCATAACTTAAGTGCCCTCTCGACCACTACCTCTATCTCTCCTATACCCCGCAACCCCGTGAGTGCACTTAATGACCTGAAATGGAATTGGCCATGCAGGATGAATATGATGCTCTTATTAAAAATAAGACGTGGAAATTAGTACCTCGTCCATCTGACGTTAATGTTATTCGTTCAATGTGGATTTTTAGACATAAAAAGAAATCTGATGGTTCTTTTGAGAGGTATAAAGCCCGTCTTGTAGGTGATGGTATGTCTCAAAAAGCTGGAGTGGACTGTGATGAGACGTTCAGCCCGGTTGTTAAACCGGCCACTATTCGTACAGTTTTGAGCATTGTATTACCAAAATCTTGGGCCATTCATCAGTTAGATGTTAAAAATGTGTTTCTTCATGGTAATCTAACTGAAATTGTTTATATGTATCAGCCTTTGGGTTTCAAGGATGCAGTTCATCCTGACTATGTCTGCTTGTTGAAGAAATCACTCTATGGTCTTAAGCAAGCCCTTAGTGCCTGGTATCAACGCTTTGCAGACTATGTGGCCACTATTGGTTTCTCTCACAGTGTGTTAGATCATTCCTTGTTCATCTATAAAAATGGACCTGACATTACTTATATTTTATTATATGTTGATGATATAATTCTCACGGCCTCTTTCGATGCTCTTCTATTATCTATCATGTCTCTTCTCAGTTCCGAGTTCGCAATGAAGGATTTGAGACAGTTGAGTTATTTTCTGGGTATTGCAGTCACCCGGACTGCCCTTGGCCTTTTTCTCTCACAGACAAAATATGCCGAGGAAATACTTGAAAGAGCTGGTATGGCAGGTTGAAAGCCATGTCCCACTCCTGTTGACACAAAGGGGAAACTCAGTGTTTCTACTAGAAAGCCTGATGAGGACCCAACTAAATATCGTCGTCCAGCTGGTGCTTTGCAATATCTTACTTTTACCAGGCCAGATATCTCATATGCGGTTCAACAGGTATGCTTACATATGCATGATCCGAAAGTCGAGCACATGGATGCTCTCAAGCGTATACTACGCTATATTCACGGAACGATTAATTATGGTTTGCATCTGTATAAGTCTAAACTTGACTCTCTTCTTTCTTATACGGATGCTGATTAGGGTGGCTGTCCTGACACGCGTCGCTCCACCTCTGGTTATTGTCTATTCATTGGTGACAACCTGATTTTATGGTCCTCTAAACGACAACCCACATTATCTAAATCAAGTGCCGGGGCTGAATATCAAGGGGTTGCCAATGTTGTCTCTGAATCCTGTTGGATCCGAAATTTACTCTTGGAATTTCATTGTCCGGTCCACAAGGCAACACTTGTATACTGCGATAATGTGAGTGCAATATACCTCTCCGACAATCCAATACAACATCAACGCACTAAACATATTGAGATGGACATTCATTTTGTTCGTGAAAAGGTCAAACGTGGCGAAGTGTGTGTCCTTCATGTTTCGTCACGTTATCAGATTGCCGACATATTTACCAAAGGGCTCCCACGCATACTTTTTGATGACTTTCGGGACAGTCTAAGCGTTCGCCAACCTTCTGCTTCGACTGCGGGGGTGTGATAGACTATATGTAATTATTCTCATTATTATTGTAAATATTTTATATTTAATTTAGGAGATTATTCTGTTGTAAAATTATATTGTTTCCTTATTCTTAGCCTAACTTGTAGGCATAATATTTGTCTATACTCTGTATATATCACCAACGAATGAATGAGAAAAGATCAAGGGATCATATTCTTTTAATACCAACTATTACGCAACAACTCATGCTACAAACAATTCTAAATATTGTTAAAAGTGCAAATGAGTTATATGGAGACCTTCAAATTATGGTGGCATAACATTCAATGGAAGGGGGTATAGCTTCATTTTGTGGACTATATCTCATGGTGTTTATATGTATGGCTTCTTCATCTATTTTATTCAATTATCTGGATTGTGGCTTTGCATGATTTGTTAAGAACTAGCATATGGGAAATTATTTTCATCATCATTAATAGTTTTTTTTTGGCATTGTGGTAATACTGTGAGTGCCTCTACAATTGCCAAAAATGGATAAAAAACTAATGATGCAATGTATTTGTTTTTTAACTATAACATTGTGTTATGTATGACAGATGCTATACTGCTATGTTTTTGGACATGGTGTTTGTTTGATACGAAGATCCAACAAAATTATCAATGCTCGTGTTTTACAGTTTCCAAATGTAACATGTAATTTCCCTTAAGGTCTGAGGACCGAAACTAGCACATTCTTCATCTGTTTCCCCTTTCGTTTGGATGATTGAATTCTGGTGCAAGTAAGTGTATTTAAGATATGAACTCTTTAAAATGCATCAAGTATCTGTGTCAAATATTTGAGGCTTAGTGAGATTTGTGTAATGTATACTTTAAATATGTCACTAACAATCATATCAATATAACAACTCGATGACATTGTGCATTACACTTTCTAAATATTTGTTAGTATTTTAGAATGAAAGGGGTACCCATTTTTAACCCTATTAGTTATATTATAAATATTTTTATCAAGAAATTAATATATATATATACACACACACACACACACACATAATTGTTATATAATGTCCTGGGGTTTAGTGATCAAATTATTTCTATACTTGGATATGTATTTGCGCACAAAACTTTTATCCAACTCTATATAACATATGCTATCAACATTTAATCATCGCACAACAATCTACCATATTCTTATTATATTTTAATTTATTAATTATACATATAAATTTATTATTAATAAAATGAATAATCTCACCGCAACGCGCAAGTTTATATCGAGTTATAATATCAAATACAAGTTTTAATATTAAAAAGAGCAAAAAGCATAAAGTAGT
This sequence comes from Panax notoginseng, assembly GCA_016801055.1. Taxonomy (NCBI): domain Eukaryota; kingdom Viridiplantae; phylum Streptophyta; class Magnoliopsida; order Apiales; family Araliaceae; genus Panax; species Panax notoginseng. The sequence continues at coordinate 293,106,452 of CM029012.1, read as the reverse complement.
ATAAGGGGAAACATTATGGAAGGGGTCAGGAGGGAATTAAGGGGAACTTATGGAAAAGTTATTTCATACTTAAAAAAAAAATTTGTACCACCAAGTTAACATATTAAAAAAAAAGGCATCTGCCACCAATAGTCCATTGTCATTCGTTTGACAATGATTTATTTTAGAATGATTTATAAATAATTTAAAATGAATTATAAAATATTTTTAGTTGTGATTTGTAAGTAGAAGTGTTCGGCACCATCTTGACTTATAAATTAATAAATTAATAAATTAAAATAAGCTTTAAAAATGTTTGGTTTATAATGACTTATAAGTTAAATTAAATTGTAAAAATTACTAAAAAATGATATTAATAAAAAAAATACATTGATTCAACATTCTAGCATAAGATTATCATTCCACCATTAATAATACATTAAGAAGAAACATAACTTCAATATTCATTAGTTTTCTCTCTTTTTTGACATAATGTCCATGAATTATTAATAAATATTATTATTAGTATGCTTTTAGACATTTTAATTATAGTTTTATTCTCCTTTGTTGTTGTTGTTATTATTATTATTATTATTATTATTTCTACATTTTGAGACTTGCAAACTCATACTAACTAAAAAAAGAAAAGCAAAACTTAAATAAATATTGAGAAAAAAATTATCCTAATGAATGTAAATTTAATTATTATTTGTTAAAATTTTAATATCAATTTAATATTAAAATAAAAAATAGGAGGAGTGAGAGAGAAAAGGGGGAGGACGAGGGGGAAAGAGAGGGAGATATAAAGCGAGAGGCTAGATGTAATTTGTGAAAAAGATAAAGGGTATAATAATTATTATATTAGGTCAAAAACTAATTTATTTTAAATAATAAGTCATTTATTGAGAAGTTAAAAATTGTTACTTCTCAAAATCAACTTACAAGTCATCTTAAAAGTTAAAAATTAAGTTACGACATAACACTTAAATTGTGAAAAATAACTTATAAATAATGACCCAACATGTCCTAAGTTTTCTCTAACACTTCATTTATTCTGAATTGTAAGACCAATATTAATTTTATAAAAATCAATTTTAAAGTTAACATGATTAATTTAAGTTTTTTAAAATAATAAATCTTATAATACCTTTTAGATTCTTTATGATATGAATAATTATATAAACCTAAAATAAATAAGTTAATGTTAATTTTGAGTTTAAAAATATTTAAAATTGACTATTTGAAAATTAATATTAATTTTATAATTTGGAACTAGGAGACGGGGAGTATTAAACATAGTTAGAAGTTGTTTGTTTACTTTTGAATGGGTTTTTGTAAGACCCCAACTTTTATAAATAAAGATAAATTTTTTATAAATATCATTTTTTAATATTATGGAGTGAAATTGATATAATGTTATAGTTGTGGGTAATATTTATAAATTTTGCAAAGTACGCAAGTTGCTATATAATATTCGATTGGTCGGGGAATATTCGTTTTAACAGGGAATATTCGTACGACGACACAATCATTGGTGGACCCTACAACAAAATTATTGTCGAATTGAGAAAACGACAAAAATACTTTATGAAAATAACGGCGGAAGTTTTACCATTAATACTGTTGAACTACTCGGTAGTAAAAGTACAGTAATACGCATGGTTACATAGTAGCACACGGTATTGATTATTGATGCTTACGTGATAAGTCACTCAGTTTTGTTTTATTAGTATTATTAATGTAATAAAACAGAAAAGCTTTTTATATAAAACAGAATACTTTTATAAAGTTATTCGTTTTATTAGGCTAATAGTAAAATCTTTTTATATAAAACAGAATACTTTTATAAAGTTATCTATTTTATTAGATAATAATTAGAATATATTATATTTTATTATGCATAGTATTTGCATAGTGCCTATATAGTGTTTGCATAGTAAAATCTTTTATAAAGTTATTCATTTTATTATATTATAAATAGAATATATTATATTTTATTTAAAAGATTTTGCTTTAAATATGGACCGTCAGATTAAAATAAATCAATCTAGACCGTTCATGAGTTAGTTACTATGCAGTACATTTTTCTATAAATAGAAGCTCATTCCTTCATTATTTTCTTACGAATTCACTGAAACTCTAGAGAGAGAAACTATAGAGAGAAAGAAGAAAAGTATTCTGCTACTTCACTACTCCGATATCAAGTTTTTTTTACGGTAAGGGATATTATTTGTTGTACTTGTAAGGAGTATTATTTTCTTTTGTATTCATGAAGAGAACTTTTGTTAATCCATTCTTTATTATTCTACTGGAATAACCAGTATACGCGGACTACCCTATACTCGGTGACATTCTTCTATAATTCCGTCTTTATTATTATTCTATTGGAATATCATGTCTGTGCGTTTTACGCTGGACCTAGTTCCGTCTTTACTATTATTCTGTTGGAATATCCTGTCTGTGCGTTTTACGCCGGACCTAGTTTCATTATTCATTATTCTGTCGGAATATCCTGTCTGTGCGTTTACGCCGGACCTGATTCTATTATTTATTATTCTGTCAGAATATACTGTCGGTGCGTTTACGCATGACCTGGTTCCATTATTTATTTTCTTGTTGGAATAACCTGTCTGTGCGGTCTATCGCATGCATGGTGATTTCTTTTGTTATTTCATTCTTTGTTATATTAAGTTGGTTAAAGTTTTGACTTTTATACTCCATGAAATTAGTGGAATATCCTTGATATTTGCACTTCATCCAGTATCTTTTCATGAAAATATTCTTTCGAGTATTCTTGAATTTTACTCCACAAAGTAGTATCATGTTGACAATTTGGACGTTATTGGTTCCTGGATAAATTAATTTTTGAACTTATTTTATTGAATTTTTATATCATTGTCATCATCCTCATGTTTATATTCTGTTGAAAGTCATCTGTGGCCTATAGTGCATAGATGGACTTGGTATGGTTATGACCAGGGATTATTCGGTATAATCATGACCGTAATGTTACAGATGATGTGGTAAAAGTCCTCATTGGCTGTAGTGCATTGATGGACAGTGGTTGGCATGATCATGACCATTATTGAATATACAAATATTCTTGGCCCGTAGTGCATGAATAATTGTGGTCGTGATACTAAAGAATATCCTTGGCCGTAGTGCAGGGGTGATTCGATGATGTGGATTATTTTTTAAGCTGAGTCCCAGAGATAAAAGTCATGAAAAATCTTTTAAATCATAGAAAATAGTAGATTTTATTCTCTACTTGACTCTTCTAATGGGTTGCTTGTTCCGCTGCAGTTAAACTTGATGTTTGTTATATTGTATCAGTTTAACACTGTTTAAGGCTAATGATAATTTATTCTGCATTATCTTAGTCATAATATTTCTTACTGGGCTAGTTGAGCTCACCCTTTCTTTCATTGTTCTCTTCAGGAAATGAGAATATAGCTGGGACGAGTCGGGGAACGGAGTGATGGATCAGATGATAGTATTAGTAGTCCTCACTATTCTGTTAAATAGTGTGACAATAAATGTAACGAGGACTTATTCTGAGTGTGGATATTGTCTAAAAGACAACATTTGTATTAAAACTCACAGCTCTCTTATCGTATATTAACGATTGTATTTGTATTCTGTACCATATATTTGGCGACTCAGAATAGGTGATATATACCTATTTTGGAGGCGTCACAGTTGGTATCAAAGCTTAGGGATATGATTCCTGGCTAAGATGTGAGACTAGAACTAGGAGGGGAGAAACGGGAAATTCTTTCGCCAGTATGACCTACCTAAGTTTATTTGATATTTAATTGGTCGGCCAGAGTATAGAGATAATATGTGATATGTTATTTAACCCTTGTTTTGTGGCAGTATTTGAAAATGACATCCGAGAATGTTGAGAATAGCAATGGAGCACAGGCGACCGTTGATTCACCACATATCAATAATCAGGATAATGTGCATCAGGAAGGCGATAATCCTCATGTAAATAACAACACTGACCAAATGATGAATGATGGAATGTTCAGAGGCTTTATGCAATTCATACAACAGCAGGCGAGAGCGGCTCCTGTCCAAAATATAGGTAGAAATACTGAAAACTCTAGGACGGTCACCGCTAAACAGTTCAAGGAGCTGGGACCACCGGAGTTTATTGGAGAACCAAAACCACTTAAGGCGGAAATGTGGATAAAACAGATCACCAAGATATTTGATGTCTTGGGATGTGCCGAGGAGCAAAAGGTTCCCTTTGCCACCTTTATGTTGCGAGGAGAGGCAGATTACTGGTGAGAATCGGTAAAGCGTACTCAACCTGCTGCACTGAAGATGTCTTGGGAGAAGTTTCAAGAACTGTTCAATGACAAGTACTTTCCCGAAAGTATTCGTCACATGAAGGAGGTAGAGTTCATCAAGTTGGAGCAGAATAATATGACTGTGTCGCAGTACGAAGCTAAGTTTGCCGAGCTGTCCCGGTTTGCGTCCCACTTCGTGGATAATGAATAGAGAATAACACGGATATTTTTAAGAGGTTTGAAGCCGAAGATACGTCAACATCTTATTTTTCATAAACTGTGTTTGTATTCAGATGTTGTAAATAGGGCTCAGTTAGTGGAGCGCGATAACGAGTCAACGCAACCAAAAGAGAGCAACATGCAAAATGATAATACCAGTGAAAGCAGTCATCGAAGCGGTGACAACAAGCGTGGAGGGAATCAGCAGGCCAGAAATGGTAACCACTTCAGTGGTAATCATGGCCAAAATAATAAGAATGGACATTTCAAGAAGAGGAGATTCAACAATGATGGAAAAACGTCAGCACCAGCACCCGTGGTTAAGGAAGGAGAACGACCACCGATCATATGCTTTAAATGCGGAGGGGAGGGACACATCAGTCCAAACTGCGCGATGCCGTCCAAAGCATTTTATAATTGTGGAAGAGAAGGTCATCTAGCCCGATTTTATCGTTCACCGAAGACAAGTTCAGTTAGGATGGAGGCACCAAAGGACGTCCCAGAAAAGTCAAAATCGGTAGTGCAAGGGAGAGCGTTTGTTGTGACCTCCCAGAAAGTAAGGAACCCGAACGAGGTCATCACGGGTAAGCTTATCATAAACTCTAGCGAAGTCTATACCTTATTTGATACTGGTTATTTTTGTAAGGTTGTTAGCTTTCATATTCCTAATCAACCTATTATGCGAATTCAAACAACCAAACCATTAAAATCAATCACTGTCATCTCAAGCCATAAAGCTATTCGTTTATTGAAAAATGGATGTCAAGCTTTCTTAGCTCATGTCACGGATCTAAACAAAAATACTTCAGTTTTGAATGATATTTCTATTGTTAATGAATTTCCTGACGTATTCCCTGAAGAACTTCCTGGCCTACCCCCAGAGCGTGAAATTGAATTTTGTATCGACCTTGAACCCGGTACAAAACCCATTTCCAAAGTCCCATATCGAATGGCTCCTATTGAACTTCAGGAGTTAAAGACCCAACTGCAGGAATTGTTACACATTGGCTTTATTTGTCCTAGTACTTCTCCTTGGGGTGCTCCTGTTCTACTCGTGAAGAAGAAATATGGGAGTATGCGACTTTGTATTGATTATCGGGAGTTAAATCATGTCACCATCAAAAATAGATACCCATTGCCACGTATTAATGACCTGTTTGACCAGTTACAAGGAGTACAATTCTTTTCAAAAATCGATCTTCGTTCTGGATATCATCAGCTGAAGGTTAGAACTGAGGATATTCCAAAGACTGCCTTCAGAACTCGGTATGGGCATTATGAATTCTTAGTCATGTCTTTTGGATTGACTAATGCTCCTACTGCCTTCATGGATATGATGAACCGAGTATTCAAGGAATATTTGGATCACTTTGTGGTCGTCTTTATTGATGACATCCTTATTTATTCCAAAAGCTGTGAAGATCATGAGCAACACTTGAGGCTGACACTCCAAAAGATTCGTGAATACAAGCTTTATGCCAAGTTGAAGAATTACGAGTTCTGGCTTGAGGAAGTAGCATTCCTTGGGCACGTAGTATCAAGTCATGAAATATCTGTTGACCCGGCAAAGATTGAAGCAATTCAAAGCTGGGAGCAACCTAAATCAGTGACCAAAGTACGTAGCTTTCTCAGTTTAGCTGGTTATTATCGAAGATTCGTGAAAGGATTTTCTCGAATCGCTACTCCATTAACTCAGCTGACTCGAAAAGATACAAAGTTCGGTTGGAGCGAATAATGTCAGAAGAGTTTTCAAGAACTCAAGAAGAGACTCATTTCAGCACCTGTTCTGACAATACCATCTGGCTCGGAGGGATTTGTCATCTACAGTGATGCTTCGGGCAAAGGGTTGGGATGTGTTCTCATGTAACATGGGAAAATCATAGCCTATGCCTGTAGATGATAGCTCAAAGAATATGAGAGGAATTATCCTACTCATAATCTAGAGTTGGCAGCTGTTGTCTTCGCACTTAAAATTTGGAGGCATTATTTGTTTGGGGAGAAAGTGGAGATCTTTACGGATCATAAAAGCCTCAAATATTTCTTCACTCAAAAGGAACTCAACATGCGACAACGACGTTGGCTGGAACTGTTGAAAGATTATGATCATACCATCAAATACCATCCTGGAAAAGCGAACGTGGTAGCTGATGCATTGAGTAAAAGATCATATGCAAGTACGAGTGCGATATTATCAATGCAAATGCCCATTTTGTGTGACTTGCAAAGGATGGAGATAGGGTTAAAGACTCCAAGGACCCTGTGATGATGGCGAATATACGAATAGAACCGACTTTAATTGATAAAGTTAAAGCTGCTCAAGCTACAGACCTGGAGCTGATGCATATGAGGAAGAAAGTGCAAGAAGGTGCTATGCCGGAAGCAAGAATCGATGAAGAAGGAATACTTCGAGTTAACTCCAGACTTTATGTTCCTAACGACCCTGATTTAAAGTATAAAATCATGATGGAGGCGCACAACACACCGTTTACAATCCATCCTGGGAGTACTAAAATGTATTGTGATCTTCGTCATACATTTTGGTGGAGCAATATGAAGAGAGAGATAGCACTGTTTATCTCAAGGTGTCTAACTTGTCAACGAGTCAAAGCGGAGTATCAGGTACCAAAAGGTCCATGGCAACCATTTGAAATTCTAGAATGGAAGTGGGAGCACATTACCATAGATTTCGTTACTGGTCTTCCTAAGGTTTCTCAAGGCATTGATGCAATTTGGGTCATTGTTGATAGATTGACCAAGTCTGCTCATTTCTTACCAATACGAGAAATTTATACACTTGAACGTCTTGCTCGTATGTATATAAACGAGATTGTAAGACTGCATGGTATGCCAGTATCCATAGTTTTTGATCGAGATATAAGATTCACTTCACGATTTTGGGTTAGTTTGCAAAAAGCTATGGGCACGAATTTACGATTTAGTTCGTCATATCATCCCCAGACGGAGGGACTGTGACGAACGAGATTTTGTAATTAATTTCTAATATTTATTGAATTAAATAAATATTTTTTGATGATTTAATTATTGGATTAAATAATTATTTGATGCAATTGTTGTAGATTAATTTAATTATATGTGTTACATTTATTAAATTAATGTAAAGAATTTTTATTGTCAAAGTATGTGATTATGTGAGCTTATTGTATTAAAAGAAATATTTAATAAGCATATTGGTATTTTAATTAATTTAATTATTAATTAGAGATTTAATAAGTTGACATTATTTATTAATGAGAAATTTAATTATGTGAGTATGAGAAATTATTATATTTTATTTAAAGTAAATTAATTAAAATATGGGATTTATTTTATAAAGAGTGTGATATTTTCAAACTATATGATAAAGCTTTATTAAATTAAATGGTTTTGTATTATGTTAATCTAGCCAAACATGGAACTAAAGGGAGTTGGGGCCAGTTAACCCATGACTGGGTAACTGACCACCAACGCGTCAGTTGGTTTAATTATTATACGTCTTCTCTTTATTCTTCATTATTTGTCTAAGTCTGAAAATAGAGAATGAGAGCAATTGAGAGTTAGAGAGAATTTATGAGATTGATAAAAGATTGTGAGTGTGTAATCAATCAAATACTTGTGAAAGGATCATCATTAATCATTTTTTATACTCTACAGGGTAATCTCCTCCTTCCCAAATTCTACTTTACGTTCTTAGTTTTCATAAAATGGGTTTCATAGTTTTTGGCTTTTAAAACCTCTGTTATGTTTCTGTAATTGAGAAATTGTGCTATTATATGGATATATGTAATAATTAGAGTAGCATAACATGTTTTATATATATATATATATTACATGATTCCATATCCTAAGTTTCGTAATCTGATGACTTGCTATTTCAAAAAAAATAAAATTACAGAGTTTGGGTTTTGGCCATATGGCCTTATACGTAACTTTAAGGTGTCAAACATAAATATTTTCGTAAAATTTACACTCTTATTTGATTATGCATGTTGATACGAAGATACTAAGCCTTAAACGAACGGATTCGGTGTTATAACGAATTCGTAGCGTTAAATTATATATTTTTGTTCAAAATCTTCAAGAACATCAAGAACAGTACAATTTGCATAATTTAATTTTGTGATTATGTGTTTTAAATGGTTAAAATCAATTTATAAATGTTGGGTTATGTTTATGCATGAATTATAACATGTGTATATGATTAAATTCGTGTAGTAGTAATTTAATTGGAATTTTTGGGATGTGTTATGCAATTTTCGCGAATTGCAGAACAGTTTCTGGCTCGCCGCGGCGCCAGTCTAGCGCCTGAAGTCCCGCGCCGCAGCGTCACCGCGCCGCAGCGCCAAGTGTCCGGTCGCAGCGCCATCGCGCCGCAGCGCGAAGATCATGTATAACAGTGGCGCCGCAACGCCACTCTCCAGAAAATTCAGAATGAGATTTTTTTTTAAAATGTTTAAGCCTAACAATGTGTTAGTGAATTAATGTAATGAACATGTAAACATGTTAGAAGTATAATGTGATGATAAAATAGTTGTTTAACATATAAATAACATAATTACATGTGAATTGAATTATTGAATACATAATTAGCTTGATAATTCATGAAGTACAAATTATGTGACAAAGTGGTAAATTGATTAAGTATAGTCAATAATCAAAGTAGACAAAGAGAATGAGTTTATGATGATTAGTTAATTATAATTAACTGGTATTGTGAATATGAATGGTATGTAGGATTTAATTCAAAGAACGTGATTAGTTAAAGTATAATCTACGCACGAGGCAAGTTCCCTAACCCTACTTGTCATTATTGTTCAAGCTTATTATTTACCTTGAATAAACTATCGTTACTATTATTCAAGTTCAAATGATTTATTAAAGATTGATTATCTTTTCAAAGTATGATTTAGTTATACATTAATTGTTCTATTGTATACTTCTTGAGATTATTATTCAAATTGAATATCATTATTGTTGAACCTTATTAGACTAGTGAAACCTTAATGATTCAACTAGTCCATAGTTGATGAGCGTTCTAAAATTCAGAACCCTTGATGAATTATCCAAACCAAACTTCCTTTGGTGCGGACTCGAATGTCAAACTGAGATGAACAACCCTGTATAGGGGATTATTTACGCTTTAGCGTTAAGATATTGTGCACAGTATGGTACTAAGGGTTGATCCCCCTAAGTATGAGAAGAAGGTCCATAGTCTTATGACTGTTAAAGGTTTCAAGTATAACCCTTGTTAACCTAGGACATAGTTCAAGGTCTTATGATCCTCATAATTCTTTTGATTCTTGTTACTCACTCTTGATTCAAAAGTTGAGTTTTATTCAGATGTCTTTGATTTATTCGGATGTTATTATACCGTTATTTTATTTTTATACTTGTGGGCATTTGTGCTCACTCTTGCTTAATAATAACATTGCAGTTAAGAACGAAAGAACTGATGAACCTTCCACTAGTAAAGGCAAGGGCAAAGTTAGCAAATGATGAAGACCTATTGTTTTATTTAACGATGTATTTGTTTAAGACTTGAGTTAATGTTATTGTTTAAGACTTATTTGTTTATGATTCCGCACAGATGTTTAAGGTTAGTTTAACCTGGAATTGTATTATTATTATTCAGATGTTGTAACCCTTAAGGGGAAGATTTTATTTCTTTCTATCGCATGGTTTGCATTTTATGGGTAGGTAGATAGATGATATTGTATTGTGAACACCGAATCCTGTGGAAATGGAAGTACCAGATTTGGGGGTGTCACACGGACAATCAGAGAGGACTATTCAAACTCTTGAAGATTTATTAAGACTCTGTGTTCTTGACTTCAAGGGAAGTTGGGATAAGTTCTTACCATTGGTGGAGTTTTCCTACAACAACAGTTATCAAGCAAGTATTGGCATGGCTCCATTCGAGGCGTTGTATGGAAGAAATTGTCGTTCTCCAGTATGCTGGGATGAGGTGGGTGAAGCAACGTTGTTAGGACCGGAGTTGGTATGTATGACTACGAAAAAGATTCAAACGATCCGACAACGTATAAAACCTCACAAGATCGACAAAAGAGTTATGTTGATCTTCATCGAAAGGACGTGGAATTTGATATAGGAGATCATGTGTTGTTACGAGTTGCTCCGTGGAAAGGAGTTACGAGATTTGGAAAGAGAGAAAAGCTCAATCCTCGATTCATTGGCCCATTTTTAATCCTCGATCGAGTAAGAACTGTGGCCTATAAACTCGATTTACCGCCAAGTATGTCTCGTGTTCATAATGTTTTTAACATATCCATGTTACGTAAATATGTAGAAGACCCGAACCACATTATTAAGTTAGAACCGGACGAAATAGCGGAAGATTTAACGTATGAAGAGGTTCCTGTTCAAATCTTGGATAAGAAGGAACATATTCTACGCTCCAAGGTTATACCTCAAGTCAAAGTTTTGTGGAGAAATCACGATGTTGAGGAAATGACCTGGGAGTTAGAATCTGAAATGAAGTCAAGGTATCCTTACCTCTTCGATATACCATGTACGTACCCTAATTTCGAGGGCGAAATTTCATAAGAAGGGGAGGTTGTAAGACCCTAACTTTAATAAATAAATATGAATTTTCTATAAATATCATTTTTTAATATTATGGAGTGAAATTGATATAATGTTATAGTTGTAGGTAATATTTATAAATTTTGCAAAGTACTCAAGTTGCTATATAATATTCGATTGGTCAGGGAATATTCGTTTTAACAGGGAATATTCGTAGGATGACACAATCATTGGTGGACCCTACAACGGAATTATTGTCGAATTGAGAAAACGACAAAAATACTTTATGAAAATAACGGCGGAAGTTTTACCATTAATACTGTTGAACTACTCGATAGTAAAAGTATAGTAATATGCATGGTTGCATAATAGCACACGATATTGATTATTGATGCTTACGCGATAAGTCACTCAGTTTTGTTTTATTGATATTATTAATGTAATAAAACAGAAAAGCTTTTTATATAAAACAAAATACTTTTATAAAGTTATTCGTTTTATTAGGCTAATAGTAAAATCTTTTTATATAAAATAGAATACTTTTATAAAGTTATCTATTTTATTAGACAATAATTAGAATATATTATATTTTATTATACATAGTGTTTGCATAGTGTCTGCATAGTGTTTGCATAGTAAAATCTGTTATAAAGTTATTCGTCTTATTATATTATAAATAGAATATATTATATTTTATTTAAAAAAAATTGCTTTAAATATGGACCGTCAGATTAAAGTAAATCAATCTAAACCGTTCATGAGTTAGTTACTATGCAGTCTATTTTTCTATAAATAGAAGCTCATTCCTTCATTATTTTCTTACGAATTCACTGAAACTCTAGAGAGAAAAACTATAGAGAGAAAGAAGAAAAGTATTCTGCTACTTCACTACTCCGATATCAAGTTTCTTTTACGGTAAGTGATATTATTTGTTGTACTCGTAAGGAGTATTTTTTTTTTGTATTCATGAAGAGAACTTCTGTTATTCCATTCTTTATTATTCTGTTGGAATAATCAGTATACGCGGACTACCCTATAATTGGTGACATTCTTCTATAATTTCGTCTTTATTATTATTCTATTGGAATATCATGTCTGTGCGTTTTACGCTGGACCTAGTTCCGTCTTTATTATTATTCTGTTGGAATATCCTGTCTGTGCGTTTTACGCCGGACCTAGTTCCATTATTCATTATTCTGTCGGAATATCCTGTCTGTGCGTTTACGCCGGACCTGATTCCATTATTTATTATTCTGTCAGAATATACTGTCGGTGCGTTTACGCATGACCTGATTCCATTATTTATTTTCCTGTTGGAATAACCTGTCTGTGCGGTCTATCGCATGCATGGTGATTTCTTTTGTTATTTCATTCTTTGTTATATTAAGTTGGTTAAAGTTTTAACTTTTATACTCCATGAAATTAGTGGAATATTCTTGATATTTGCGCTTCATCCAGTATCTTTTCATAAAAATATTCTTCCGAGTATTCTTGAATTTTACTCCACAAAGTAGTATCATGTTGACAATTTGGACGTTATTGGTTCCTGGATAAATTAATTCTTGAACTTGTTTTATTGAATTCTTATATCATTGTCATCATCCTCATGTTTATATTCTGTTAAAAGTCATCTGTGACCTGTAGTGCATAGATGGACTTGGTATGATTATGACCAGGGATTATTCGGTATAATCATGACCGTAATGCTACAAATGATGTGGTAAAAGTCCTTATTGGCCCGTAGTGCATTGATGGACAGTGGTTGGCATGATCATGACCATTAATGAATACACAAATATTCTTGGTCCGTAGTGCATGGATAATTGTGGTCGTGATACTAAAGAATATCCTTGGCCGTAGTACAGAGGTGATTCGATGATGTGAATTATTTTTTAAGCTGAGTCCCAACAATAAAAGTCATTAAAAATCTTTTAAATCATAGAAGATAGTAGATTTTATTCTCTACTTGACTCTTCTAATGGGTTGTTTATTCCACTGCAGTTAAACTTGATGCTTGTTATATTGTATCAGTTTAACACTGTTTAAGGCTAATGATAATTTATTCTGCATTATCTTAGTCATAATATTTCTTACTGGGCTAGTTGAGTTTACCCTTTCTTTCATTGTTCTCTTCAGGAAATGAGAATAAAGCTGGGACGAGTCGGGGAACGAAGTGATGGACCAGATGATATTATTAGTAGTCCTCACTATTTCTGTTAAATTTCTGTTAAATAGTGTGACAATAAATGTAACGAGGACTTATTCTGAGTGTGGATATTGTCTAGAAGACAGTATTTGTATTAAAACTCACAGCTCTCTTGTCGTATATTAACGATTGTATTTGTATTCTGTACCATGTATTTGGCGACTCAGAATAAGTGATGTATACCTATTTTGGGGGCGTCACAGTTTTAATTTGATCGAATAAGTCATTTAGACCATTTGTTTAACAATTTTTAAACTATGAATGTATTTGAATGTGTTTGAACGATTCATCCAAAAATTTGTGACTCAATGAGTAAGAAATAGTGTTGAATGATATTTTTACTTGCATACCCTCATAAACAATTAAAATTTTACATTCAATTTCTATCTTGTTTGTAAATAATTTTTGTGGTGTACAAATTGTTTTTAATTTTTGTTTAACAAATTGGATAACCAATTTAATGAATATTGTTGGTCTTTTGTTATAATTTTATGTACTATAAAATGTTATTAATATTTTTTTAGTGTTTTATTTCTAAAATAATATTTTTAATAGTATGCTTCATCAAAGAATGTTTAAAAATTTATATTTAATTTTTCTTAGATAATTTTATTTATAATTATATAATAAATTTGTTGGGATAAATTAACTTTTGGTAACTGTACTGGGACACGACTTACAATTTGATATCCGAAGTGAAAAAAGTTACAAACCGGTGATTGTACTCGAAAAATGTTACACTCCGTTAAACATTAGGGACACGATTTATAATTTGGTACCCGAAGTGAAAAAAATTACAAACTGGTGATTGTACTCGAAAAATATTACACTCCGTTAAACAGTAGGGTTTCATCTTTGTTCTGTTTGAAAATTAGGGTTCTCTTCTTCTGTCCTTCTTCTTCTCTCATTCTTCTTGTCTCGATTCTCCATTGATTACTGGTTCCCATATATTTATTAAATGGTTTTCAGTGTTTAATTGAAAGGATGAGCTCATCTTGGAGTGGAATTGTAAATGAAATCGGGGAAGAAGATTGTAGTTCATCCAACAAAAATGAATGGATTACACCGGAGTTCCCAAGTCGGTGCCACTGTGGAGCAATGGTGCGAATGTGGGAGGCAAGGAAAGATGGAACAAAACATCGAGGATCTTTTTCGCGTCGACTTCGCTTCTCTCTATATGTTTGTCTCTCCCGTTGGATCAATTTTAATAATTATTTAAAAATTGGAAAGTACAAGCACCAGATTGCAACATTTTTTGAGTACAATCATCAATTTGTAACTTTTTTACTTTGGGTACCAAATTGTAAGTCGTGTCCCTAATGTTTAACGGAGTGTAACATTTTTCAAGTACAATCACCAGTTTGTAACTTTTTTCACTTCGAGTACTAAATTGTAAGTCGTGACCCAGTATAAGTACCAAAAGGTGATTTATCCCTAAATTTGTTTATAACTGTTTAGAAGGTTAAAATAGAATACTAGCTATTCATATACATATTTTAGAAAGATACTATCAAATCCTCTATTTCATTATTTTTTAAGATCTTTTACCGCATTCATCTCATTCACATTTTCTGATTTATTCATAACTTTTCATTGTGTTTTATCAAATAGCCCATTGTCCAAGACGAGAGTGAGGCCGTGAGGGCGAACAGTGGGGGTGGGGGTTAGTCATAACAAGCACCAACCAGCCATAAATTAGATCATATTGTCACAAACTCACAATTAGCTGTGGGTTCTAAACTTTGGACGATCATAATTTATTAAGCTAAACGAGAAATTCAAAATCAGCTTATTTTGTTAGATTTATTTTCTTTATCGTCGTCAGTTCCAAAACCATCTTTCATGAAACCTAAACCGCTGGTACAAAGTTTCTTCATTCGAAACCCTAGAAACCTCAGGAGAGCAATACTAATGAATTAAATAAACTCCCTCACACTGCTCATGGAAATGCTTCTGGTAGTATCAGAATAAATAGTAACTAGTAATGCATAGGAAGAATATAGGAATCGTAGTGAATTCTTCCTTTGCATTGATGCGAACCTCTCGTTTCCTCTCTCGCCTATGCCGAGATGATCACTCTTCTCTTTACTCAAACTCAATTTCATCCCTTTCTTCTTCTTCCTTCAAATTAATCTCTTACACATTCGATTCGCCTAAAGAGCAGCAGAAGAACAAATTCGCTGATTCTCATCGTAGGTTGCAGTTCAACTCGCCTCATCGACTTACTCGAGGAGGAGGTCAAGGGGTTTTCTTGTCTCCTTGGCGGAGTTTCCTCTACTCGGTGAATTCATCACCACATGTCATCTCCTTACCCTCCTTTTCCCTGGGCTCTTCCAGTATTCGCCACTCTTTCAACCGCGGTAAGTTCTTTGATTACATAATAGACCTATTCTCAAATGTAGTAGTATATTTTGATAGTTTTCTATTTTTTTTTAAAAATAATCCCCCCCCCCCCCCCCGTTTTCAGGTTTTCGGACTAGAACTAAAAAATTAGAGAAGATAGAAGTTGAAGATCACGGGTAAAAGTCTGTTTCCCAATATGTAGTATTAATGTACGTATTTATGTTTTAATTGGGTTTGATGTCCTTTAGGGGTAGGAATAGTTTGAGTTAGTGGATACTGTTTTCCATTGGGGAGAGGTCAGAATCTAAATGCTAAGGTCTCTTACTTTGTTAACCATATCCCCTCTCCATCTTTGAAACATCTCATGTCCCTACTGTTTTTTTCCCTCCTAAATTGAGGAAATCAATTTTTGTAAATCTTATGACACTAGTTTTATATTACCATGACAGAGAAAGTGCAACAGAGAACTTAGAAGTATGTTTTTGTGCTTATGGCAGGTCCCGTAAAAATCTAGGTTTTTTATTACAAATATTAGCTTGACATTGGAAAGAATGGCTACCATGTCTGGAAAAAAATAACGGTGGTATTATATGATGTATAACTTACAAAATAGCATGGATATGTATTTGGTCAATGTTACTCTTTCTTGATTCTTCTGTTATTGTTAACATGTTACTCTTTCTAGTGCAGCACATCACCCTTTGCCTACATTTGGTGCTTTTTAATATAATTTAAATACGTATGCCGTGAGATATTATCTGTATTTACCGCCTGTGCTTATTAGTCAGGTGTACATGCGGCCCAAACTTCTTTGGCAGTAGGAATGAATATTGGACATATGATATTACATTATGGATAAATAAGCTTTGTATTTTCCTTTTTCATTTGGTATTCTGTTTTGTGTCTCCTAAAATTTTATCTAGACAGCGAGCGGTCACGACAGCATTATGGTGCAACTTTCTTGTATTTTCTCTCAAGTTTGGTGTTTGGTTAGTCAGCTCGAGTCATGTGATGCTGGCTGAAGTTGTGCATTCCGTAGCAGATTTTGCAAATCAGGTGAATTCTCCAATTTTATGCTCTTTTATCATTGCATTCTTGTGTTGAACATTCTTTTCTTAACTGCTGAATTTGTAATTTTTTCTATCATTATTCAATGCTGAGAATCTAAATATCTAATTCATGCCATCGTTGTAGGCACTTCTTGCATATGGTTTGAGTAGTTCAAAGCGTGCACCAGATGCTATGCACCCGTGAGTTTTTCATACTATACCTTATTGTTGACCATTGGGATCATCTCTGACCCTTGTGCAATTGAAACATCTGCATTTAACAGCTTGTACTGTCTGTAGTAGTTTATACATTCTTTCTTATGTTTTGTGTGCATTTATACACACACGCGCACACACACACACACACACACATATATATATATGTTAAAAGTGAGAAAATGTGATCCTAACATATAGGAGAGTAGATAATGGGAGAGAGAAAAGTGAAAAAGTGAATAAAGAAGATCAATATAAAGAAAGTTTAAAAGGTAAAATAAGAAAGTAAAAAACTTCACTTTTTTGCTTACACCAAATTAACTGCCAACTTTCTCTCCCGCTTTATAATATAGATATAGATATATTGATGTGTATATAGCAGTTACTTGTCAAAAGACTCAAACGTGTATATGGCAGTTTTCTTATGATTGAAACCCAATTTAGATTTGTCATGTCGTGTTTCTTAACTCAGTATAATTACTAGCTTGAGATAATTGGATCAGTGAAACTATGAAGAATTCTTCACGTAGTTGGCTTTCTTGCACATCCACGACTTCAATTCCATTAGATGCTTAGTGTTTACTATATTTTCTTTAACTATATACATGTATATGGGCTGACTGGTGCACTCAATTTTTTGATTGATATGTATGCACAGTTTTATAAACATTCTCAATCTTTTGTTCTCAGATACGGTTATTCCAAGGAAAGATTTGTTTGGTCTTTAATATCTGCCGTTGGTATCTTTTGTCTTGGTTCCGGAGCTACAATTGTTCATGGAGTTCAAAACTTGTGGACTTCCCAGGTGATCGACACAGTATTTTACTCGGCAGATTGCCGTTTCTTGTTCTTGATTATTTCTTCTATTTTTGTGAAATGGGTGTTTATATCTTTTTAAATTGATCTTTTGCACCAGCCCCCGGAAAATATTAAGTATGCAGCTTTGGTGATTGGTGGTTCGTTCATTATTGAAGGTTGCATATTAAGATAGCTAATTGGTCCAGTGTTCCTGAAATTCAGCCTTTTCTTTTTATCCTTTCTCCTCAAGCCTCATATATAACTTTGATAATTAGGTGCTTCTTTACTTGTGGCAATTCATGCTGTCAGAAAAGGGGCAGCGGCAGAAGGTATGAAAGTCAGAGACTATGTCTGGCGCGGTCATGATCCCACGGCTGTTGCAGTCATGACAGAGGTCATAGCTTATTCACATGCTTGTCCAAAGTTAGCTAATGATACTAATCTGAGGAATAAGCATATTAAATATGACATGAATAGATTTGCATAAATGTCCTAGAAATTGATGTATGACTGCAATTTCGTGGACACAATTACGTCTCTTATGTTAATGTAAATATAAAACTTTAATTTGGATTAATGTTCACAAGATAAAATTTATGGATCTTTCAGTATCTTTTTGGGTATTGTATATGCTTAAGCAAAGGTTTCCAATATTCACTCGTCTACATATTATCATAAGCATAACCTAGAGGAAGAAAAGTATCAAAAAGGGTAATGTGGATTCTTGCATTGCATCAGCACAAATGATCTAATATTGTACTACTAATTTTATTCCAGTTCTTAAGAATGTTGTATAGCTGGCACTGCTTATAATCATATATAGGGATGTATGAAATTTACCCGAGGCGCCCAGGCCACACCAGATTCAATAGCTCAAACCAAGAAACGGTTGGGTTACAATTTTGATAATTATTAAACCAACCAAACTAGTTTGAACTTTGGTTGGTGCAAACAGTCAATTTGAGATTCTTTCTCTTCCCTTTCCCTTCATGACTCACCACATCCTCCCCTCCGACTGTATTCCTTCCAGCAAGACATTGTTCATTAATAGCTTGTGGTGTATGTTTTATTTTTATTTTTAACTTATAGTTATTCTTCCTATTTGATCAATTTTATGTGCTCTCATATAGATCAATAGCCCGAACTGGTATGAGCACATCCTTAATTACATGGTGTTGCACCCACTTTGTTAAAGAAGAATGAACAAATATCACCAATGAGTCTTGCAATGGCAATTGACAGTCTAGTCTAAATGACAATCTTGTTAAGGTTATTAGTTGTGACTGGTTTACTTACCTTCTGAAACTGGAGCTTACTCTTCTATATTCTCCCTTTGCTGTGATCACTAATTTGCAGGATGGTGCTGCAGTTACAGGCCTTGCCATTGCGGCTGCATCATTGGTTGCTGTGAATACCACGGGGAATGCAATATATGATCCCATTGGTTCAATTGTAGTTGGCAACCTACTTGGGATGGTATGTAATATTCAGATATTTTTCACTCTTTAATTAGGTTTTTTTAATAAAAGAAAAAACTAATTAGAAAGAAGAGGAATAACAGAAAAGGCACTCTTTAATTATGTTGAAGCTTTAATATTAAATTGATAGTAACCTTCTGCAGTGCCAGGAAGCATTTTAATCTAAAATTTTGAAATTGTACTTGTCAACGTGGACTTCATTTTGACTGCAACATTCTGTGGCAGTTGATACCAAGCTTTACTTCTGAAAAGCATGGTTTGGTCCTCCATAACATGGGATTATGGGATATGAGGCCTGTAGTATATGTGCAATAGAATGTGCGAGTTAGAAAGCCTTTTTTCTAAACTGCTGTTTTCGAAAGAACTGAAACTAAATCAGTCCAATAAAAGATTCCATCCGTCCCAGATTGTTTGCCTCTTTTCTGTATTGTGATGTTTCATTTACTTGTCACAATCAAACATTCAAGGCATTATAATATTGAGATTCCCATTATTTCATCTTAAAGTTTAAGCAATATGTTTAATACAAAAGTAAAGTAATTTGTTGGAGGGATAATAACATAATATTCGTAAAATTTCAGCAAAAAGATAAGGTGTGAGCTTTTCTTGATCTTTGTTCTGGTTAACGATAGATTGAGTGATGCCAACTTAGGATTCAGGATACTTTCAACATCTGAACATTTCAGAATTCCACATATTTTGGGTAGGTATTGTAACTGATGCATAGTAAATCTAAATACATATGGGTGAGTGGTAAAACAGATAAATTTTTCTATTGAAATTCCTTTATTTGTCAATTTTGTCTTGAGAACCAAGATCAATTTATGAACAATTTAAAGTATTGTTGTGCTTGGTATTGATTTTGAAACCATATTTTACGAGTTTTGGTTACATTTATTTAATGGACTTTGGGTAATCTATATTCAAGGAATTATATGGACTGATGCAAATAAATTATAAGAGCTAATGCGAGAAAGGTAATGCCCATCATAAGTATGGCGTAACTTGTCGTCCATTTATATAGTTATAAGGACGAATTGGTCATGTGCTCTTGTTTTGGAATTGCATATAGTATTTGGTAAAAGTAGTAAACTAAGGGATGCTTCTAGCATCACATGTTCAGCTGAAAATTTCATAATGAAATATTGAAATCTAATAAGTTGTAGGGACTAGACATAGGACATACTAATGTGGATTAATTCTCTTGTTCAAAAAAGTAAAATAATATTGCTTTTTGACAATTTCTTCTGTACATGAGCGGCACCTTCTTGGTGCCCTTTTTATAGTACAATTTTACTTATATAAAAAAAAACAAATCGAGAGACACTTTACTCCAAGCCGAAACATTAAAATCAGAAGCTTAGGTTGGGTTGAAAATGGAGATGTGAAATTGGATTTTATTTTTAGTTTTACTTTTTGTTGGGTGGGATGGTGGAGAATTGCAGTTATCAGTTAGACACTTTCTTACTAGTTCATTTTCGAGGATTTGGAAACAAGAGGGATGCCAAAATTTTGTGGAAGTGTCCTTTTTGTTTTCTTCTTCATTTTATGGGGAATTTGGAATGAGGGTAATGCTAAACTGTTTAGAGGAAGGTGCTCTTCTTTTAAGCTGTTGAAATGGTATGATCATTTAATCTCTGTGACTGATTTGTGTGGAGATTGGACGGCTATACTTTTTTAAGTGCTCTTATTTTTTTAAAAAAAATTGTTTTTATTATTTCTTTATATTCCGTTGAAGGTGGACTTCTTGGTCCCCTTTTATTGTATTATTTCTTTTCTATTAATAAAACAAGCTCACCAACCCCGTCCGAAGCACTGGTGAGTGGTGACATGGATAATAATTTATTATATTAATAATTAAAGAAAATTAATTGTGATTTCGAGAAACATAGTTGTAGCTATTAAATAATTAAATATTTATTCAAATAACTAATGATTGAATTATATATTTTTGGTTTTTTCAATCAATTATTAAGCTAAATATTTGAATGGATTATTGTAGATTTATTTAGTTATGATTATGTGAAATAATTATTTTAATTTTAATTAAGTTTGTAATGGAATTCAATATTAGCGTTTATATTGCTTGAAATTCTAATCCGAATAGAATTATGAAACTTATGTTTTAATAACTTTTAATTTAGTTATGACAATTAGTTAGAAATGAATCCACTATAATTTTTCAACTTATAATATTAATACAATTAATCATGTGATTTGATAAAATTTCAAGTTTAAATGAATTATATTAGTTAGGATATTAATTTAATATTAAAATTCACGACTATTATTAATATAATTAAATCGCGTGATATATCTCTTTAAGTGTGTTTAATTGATTGTTTATAATTGTTTTGTAGGTGATTTTTTTTTAGTGAAGTGTGTTTTACCAATTTTCTTACAAAATTGGTAAAACCAAAAATTAAAATTCTTTTAGAAGTTACTTTTTCTATTAGAGATGGTTGGGTTTCTTTTGAATTCTTTATAAATTTAGATAGTATATATTTAATTATTAATTATTATAAAATTGTATAGTAATTTTACTAATTTGAATAGGAAAGAAAAATCTTCTTTTTTTTCTATTCCTCTTAGAGATAGGAATATTTTTAAATTTGGATAGTATTTAATTGATACAAATTTGGATAGTACTTATGCTAATATGAATTAGGAAAGTTGAACCAAAAATTGGTGAAACCAAACCAAGTTTGTGCTTTTAATTATATAGTTGATTTCTTTCTTTTATCAAAAAAAAGTTACACTTTCTTACTATATAATAACCTTGATATTGATAGGTATTCAAACAAATTATAGTGACGGTTTAAATGTATTGCAATAGGAATGAGTGCATAGTAACACTGACATGTCTCCAACTTTATTGAAGTGGCTGTAAAGTCTGTAATCAAATGCTTTGGACTCTTATATCTGTTTTTGGCAAGAAGTATCAACCAACTTTAATATGAAGAATTTGGTATTTTGCCTTCTTTTCTTTTTCTATAGTTGTATTCATGTGAGTATAAAAGAAGTAAAGGGAAGAGAGCAGAGGGAGAAAGTAGTAATAAAATTATTGCTCACTTCTCTTAAGGAGTGAAGAAAATTGAGGCTCACTGAACGGACTTTTGACGCAGGTGGCAATATTTCTAATCCAGAGGAATCGCCATGCTTTGATTGGTAGAGCAATTGATGATCATGATATGGAAAGGGTTCTTCGATTTTTGAAGAATGACCCAGTAAGATCTGCAGGTTGACATGGTGTTTCAGGTGGCAATCATTCATGACTTGGTGATAACTGAGTTCGACATTTTGAAAATTTTGGTTGCAGGTTGTAGATGCTGTTTATGACTGCAAAAGCGAGGTGATAGGACCTGGTTTTTTTAGATTTAAGGCTGAAATAGGTGATTCTCTCTGTGTCCATTGTTTCCTGTTTCAGGTTATACTTGAAACATCATTTTTTTTAATAAAAAAAATACACAACTCATTAAATCGTATAATAAAAAAATCAATGTTATTGGCATGTTGCAATAGATTTCGTATTTTTCGCTTTCTATTTTCTAAAAATATGTTTGTGCATTTTATACATGTAGCTGCTTTTTGACTTCCTTACTTTAATCTATTTATTTATTGTTTCCGAGTCCTATGGAATCTTAGGAGAACAAGGTTACTTATAATCCAAATTTTCTTAATTTATGTATTGATCTTGCAGACAACTAATACTACCATAACTGTTTTCTGCCATTACATATACTTTACCACATTTGTTCTGGAGATATGCATGTGAAGTGCATATTACATTTGTAATGTTAATTATATAGCAACTTGTGTCCCTTGAGAATGTATGGAGGCAGAAAATTTTCAACAGTTAATTTTTCCTGATGATATATGCATGCATCAGATTTTAAGTTAGTGTTCCAGGTTGTGTTGCTGTTTCAGACATAAGCGTAACTTGGTGAATCTCTATGCTGCAGATTTCAATGGGGTGGTGCTGGTGCAGAATTATCTAAATAGGACTGGACGTGAAGAGTGGGCTAGACAGGTCAGCTACCTTAGTCCTTATCTCTTTTGGTATAGGTCCTTTTTTATTCCTCTTGCATTTTTTATAATGGGGAATATGCTGGTATTAAAATTTATGTTTTTTGGATTTTGCAAAAGGATAGTAGATACTAGGAACTACTTAAGCTCCTATAACTTAGAAAACTTAATGCCTTGTTCAGCTGCTTCTTGCATTCTTTCATATGTATTTAAGTTGGTTAGCCTTTGTATCGCTGGTATATTACCAAGACACCTCGGGTCCTTCCCCACCTATAATATGTAGCTCAATATAATAAAAAAATCAGAGCATGTTGTCGGTGTTACATTTATGGCAGATTGTGAAATCCTCTGCCTCTGGAGGTGACACAGAACAGAAGCGATGGGGCTAGATATTGTTCTAGTGTTGACGGACCTTAGAATCCACTAGGTAAAACAAACCCTGAAATCCATTAGGGGCCGTTGAATCCAAAAGAAAAAAAAATCTGGAATCCACTAGTGAGAGAAATGAAACCCAAATTTTTTTTTTATTAATCAAAAGTTATCTTACAATATAATAGTGCATGTCCTTTTATAAGAAGGGTAGAGCTTATATTCCTAATTGATAAATTAATTCCTAGAATCATGCATAAAATTTTCCTCGCAACTAAAAATCCCAAAAATTATAAATTACATTAATTAAATACAATGGAATAGAATATTTTCCTCCGTCGTTCTTTCTCACTAAAAAAACGTGTCCACGAGTTTACAAGTTGATGTTGAAGTCGTCCTTCCCAAATCTAGAGTTACTTAGAATATATCTTGTCATTCAGTTTCTTTCGAAATAGTTTTTCTTGAATTTAGCAACCAATAATCTTTTCTCTTCCATTTTCAATTTATTGACAAGTTTTAGAAGAAGCTTGGTAACATGTTCAACAACACTTTCAACCCCAATGAAATCAGTTTTTACAGCTTTAGTTTCCTAATACCAATAAGCAAATTCATCAACAGTTACAATACCATGATCTTTAACGACTATATCATTGCCAGTAACTTGAGAAATTTTTTTAGATGTAACATGTTACTTGGTATGATCATTAATTTTCTCTTGTATTTATTATCCAACAATTTCATCATCACATTCTTTTATCGCAGGAATTGTTTTCATCGAACTTTCAAAAAATGTTGTACATGACATCTTTTAAATTATTTTTAGAAAGGTTTTCCTCACATATCTGAACCAAATTTATTGGTGGCTTGTACCTTTGCTCCAATATATCTTGATAATTGATGGCCAAGTATTTTTTTCACCATTAGCTTCATCATTTGAGACCAAAAAATAATGGGTAAATTTCACATAACCACTTGAGGTTTACACATTTTTGCACATCACCACCAAGTTTTAAAAATTGACACAAACACTTGTAGTTGTGAGCGCAAGTGAAAAACAACTTTCCATCTTAACACTGTTAATCAATCTGCACAAAGACAGTTATGCCCTTATTCTACTTGTCATTTTCTTTTTTCTCCTACTTCAAGCTATTGTTATCTCCATTAAAACACTATTCAGCATTGATATTATGATGTTATACAATTTGTTTGACTTTGTGATTTATGACATATTGTGAATTTGGGATGTGCAATTGTAGGTTTGAAATGGAGTTTAAAAGGCTTGAGAGATCTTAGTGATTTAAACGTGGAGTTTAAATCTTAGTTTATTGTCCATAGTATGAATAAAATAATTAACTTCAATATCAATAGTATGTAGTTTAAAAGGCTTGTGAGAATTACATCACTATTTAAAGAGGATCAAATCCTAATATTACTTGGGGAATAATAAAATACTAAACGACTAAAATACCCTTTATTAATAATTCCTAATCACTAATTAATGTCTTAAATCCTCACTAATAAATAAAATACATAAATCACATCAACTACTTTTAAACTAAACATAATTAAAACTCCAAATAATAAATATAAAAAATCTTTTCTTTGTTCTTTACTTAGTCCCCATCACAATTTCTAGAAGTTAGGGTTTCAAAAATTAGTTTACTTCTAAATGGCCACAAGGAGTGAAAGAGAGATGATAGAATGAGCAAAATATTCATGCTCCATGACTCCATGTTTGTGAGAGCAAGAGAGAGAAGAGAAGATTTGTCGAGGTTTGAGAGAGCTGAGAGGAGCTGCCGAACAAATTGCCGAGGTTGGGCCATTGGAGAGGTAGTACTATATCGTTGGTCTGTTGCTAATACTTGTTTAATTTATTGTATGCGAAGCTACAATTTTGCCCCTAGAGTAAAAAAAGAAAAAAGAGACTGCAAGTGACCCCACTGGACCCACTGTGGGCCTGCCATTGATTTTAGTTATTAATCCGTCATATTATCTTTGTTTTAGTCCACTATTACTATTTGTATCATTAATTTGAAGATCTAATCCAAAATAATGTATCTTGATATTCAAAAATGCTAGTATCCAAGTGTCGGCAATTCTCCAATGAAATTTCAAATAAGATTCGTAATTATGTTGATTTTCTTCAATTGATGTTGTTTTTCTTTGATTATATGTGTTGAGCATTTTACAATCATCAAATCTTTCTAAAACTAAATTTTAAGAACTTTATGTAATCCATCATGGAGTTTGGGTTTTCTTTTTAAGAGAAACTCATGGAGAAATTTGGTAAAAAGGGTATTTTTAGGTAAATCTTATCTTTTAAGTCATCTTCACGCGTTTATGGAGTGAGTTACACTCACCGTTACTAGGGATGAAAAAAGCAACAATTTCACTTTGCCTCACAACTACAGGTGTGTTGATTTTAAGAACTTGGGTGGTGATGTGAAATTTACCCAAAAATAATAAAGCTTTTACCTTTTCTTTTTCTGGAGAGGCGACAAATACCACCAAACTGCTGTAATATTTTTTAATTTACCTAATGCCAAGTCAATTTTCTCCTCTTCCCTAATATCCATTTATTCAAAATAGTCATCGATATTCAATCAAGAAAATCCTCGAAATCATGAAAATATTTGGAATTATACATATTTACAAATTTGGAAGTCTTTCAAAATGTTTGAAATTCCTCCGAATGTGAGAATCATCATCAGTATAATTACTTTGACAACCCACTAGATCCCAAAATTCTATTGAAGCGGTAGGATCATTCAAAGAGAAGTTGGTCACCTTCTTTGGAAGAAGATATTAAAGCAGTCAAAACCTTGCTATGAAAGTAAGTGGAGTAGGACGGAAGCAATTGGTGGCTTGATATCGTTTTAGGGTCAACAAAACTTTGAATCCTCTAGGGCCCTTTAAATTTACTAGAAAAATAATTTGGAATTTACCAAAGGGGAATAAAACCCAAAGATATTTTTTTTATTAATATTAACCATAATTTATCTTACAATTTTTTAGTGCAAGCCCTTTTATAAGAAAGGTTGATTACAACTCAAAAAGTAAAGTTAAATGAAAAGTAAATACATAATTTAAATCCCCAAGATTATGTTTGTTTGCAAGTATTATAATTTCGGGATTATAATCAAAGACTATTAATCCTAATCTCGTGTTTGTTTTTAAGGGATTATTCATGGAATAATTTAAAATAATTTTATGTTTTGTTTGTTTTTTCCAGGATTAATTAAAGGATTGGATTAAAAAATTTCGTTTGCACTATTATACCCCTACCAATAATAACATATTTTAAACTTATTTATACATCAAAAAAATGATAAACTATTAATTAAAAACTCTTAAATAAGTGGTTATATTATTCAATCAAATGATCACCGGAAAAAACCTACTCCCACCCCCTACACCCCATCCCCCCACTCCACCCCACCCCCCAACCTCCCAAAAAAATAATATTTATTGATTATGTATACAACCCCTTCCCCCACCCCACCACCATGCTACCCTACCCTACCCCCGCATCCCTGCCCCCACCTCGCCCACCCACCACACGCCCCCCTCACCCCTCTCCCAAAAATAATATTTATTGATTATGTATACAATTCCACCCTCGCCCCCCTCAAAAAAAATAAAAAATAATATTCAGTGATTATGTATACATTTTCACCCTCCAAAAAAATAATAATATTCAGTGATTATATATCCTACCCCTGCCCACCACCAGCCCCCCCACTCAAATTTTTTTAAAATAATATTTAGTCTTTGTACCAATAAGTTTTAAGTTGTCAATAATAATAACAGAAATTACAGGATATGATGGTTATTTTAGAAAAAGATTGAGGTTGATTTTGTCTAGCCATTTTTAATCTTAAATGGTAGGAATTATAATACTAGGTAAAACATGAGATTAAATAATTCCTCATCTTAAGCTATTTTATAATCCCCTGACTAATATTCTCAAGCTCAAATTTAAAAATAAAC
This sequence comes from Panax notoginseng, assembly GCA_016801055.1. NCBI lineage: Eukaryota > Viridiplantae > Streptophyta > Magnoliopsida > Apiales > Araliaceae > Panax > Panax notoginseng. The sequence goes on along the minus strand of CM029012.1, from coordinate 293,078,941 downwards.
AAGACACTTGAGATTAATAGTCATATCACAAGCGTAATCCTTGCAAACAAACTAACCTAAAAGATTTTATGACTAAGATCTTAATTGATACTAATTTAAAATTCCTAATAGAAAGTCTAGTCTTCTTACTTGATAAATTAATTCTTAGAATCATGCATAAAATCTTTCTCACAACTGTGTTCTATAAATCGCTAGGCGGACTTAGGTGGCGTCTAGCGCTTATGAGGTGACTAAGCGTTTTTCTAGGTAGACTAGGCGTTTTTTTAGGCAATCTCATTTATTATTTATACTATACTAATCACACATTATAGTTGTAATTTTCTTAAATTTTGATTGAAAAATTATCAAAAAACAATCTTTTTTAAGTCTTAACAAATTCATTTCAATTAACATAAAATTCCAAAGCCTTTATTAAATTTATGCAGTAGAGGTTTGATTCTGCCTAGGCGTCTAGCCAAATCTAGGCGGTAGAAGACCTGCTCGCAGGGATTAAGTGAACCTATGCAAGGATTTTTCGAACGCTACTCGCAACTTAAAATCTGAAAATTATAAATATATATATTAATAAAATATAATAGAATAGAAATAATTGCAAGGAACTACTGCAAAATCAGAGAATCAGTTATTTGGGATAATAAATAATTGTGAACTAGTAATCTGTGAGCATTATACAATTTTTTGAAGCTTCCTTTCCTACATATACAATTGTGATGTTAAATAGTATTTTAGATTTTGTGAGTAAAAGTTGATCACAAATATTATAATAAATCACAGCTATTGTTCTAAATTGGAAAATATTTCTAACATTTGCAGAATGGTTCACTTGAGTTATTCCATGCAATGAAATAACAATACCATTTTATACACATACTTATAATAATTTTTTATTCCATCTCCATGTTGAATAATTGAAATTAAATAAATGCATGTGGTTTTCATATCTGACCTTTAGACGAAGGCAGCCTCATTATGTATGAAGGCTACTAATTTAGTAAATAACTGATCCTTTATGACCCTATGCTTTCAATAAGTCTATAGTAGTCCAGCTTAGAAGGTCTTATTGGGTAAGAGATGGGTCGGATCCCATTCTGGTAATATGGGGGGGAATTTTCCTATTAATTAGTAAAAGAAGATGGGATATGCAGTTACACAGATAGATTCACATCCAGATTTCTTGTGTGCTACTTTCTCTTGGAATGCATAATTATTTAACTTGGTTAATAATTATCATAATGTATGCAGTTTCGGCAAGCTGCAAAAGAGAAGGATGATAATACATTACTCAAGATTATGTCAAACTATGGTATGAACTTTTATAAATTAATGTCAGTAAATTTTTGACATACATGATATCCAAATTTTATTTCATGGCAGGTGAAGAAGTGGTTACAGCTCTTGGGAGTGAGGTTGATAGGCTAGAAAAGGAAATACAGGAGATTGTACCTGGTATAAGGCACGTTGATATCGAGGCCCACAATCCAATTATCCCATCCCCCTGATCTAAAGATTTATCATATGTAAGCAGTTGTGCTTTCCTTTTCTTGAATGAATTATTCATGTAATTTTTTTTTATGTATTTTTAACTGTCATGTGAAAGGCTTCTAAATGATGTGAAAATCAAATTTGTAATATTGGAAATGTTAATATCCTGGTTTTTGTTTTCATGACTATTGGTTTGTTGGAGGCCTCACATTTTGTTGTAGGTCTCCAAATGGGGGAGGGGGAGGGGGAGGGGGAGGGGGAAGAACCATAGAACCTAGATATTTATGCTCTAATTAACCTGACCTGCATTGAGGTGTTGTATGGTACAACACCTCAAAGCAAGTTGGGCAATCCGGACATGAAATACTCAGGCAACCTAGCATTGCTCAAAGGGGACAAGAATGTGATGAAAAAGGTTGACGATGTTGTATAAAAGGGGTGCGTATTGTGGTTTTTCCGTTAGATCTGTCAGATTTATGTGATGTCATTTTGTGTATCCGTTATCTATTGCAAAAATGATAGGTGGGATAAAACTGTTTGTACTATTTATTATCATTATGGATTATTTTATTCCATGATTAGTTTGTTATTTAATCTCATAGGAGATTATGTTGTCATTGTTAGGCTATTTTATGATGTATAATAATCTTAAATGAAAATGTGGTATTATATAATTCACCTTTTGAGGTATCAAATGACCAATAAAAAATATTCTATAGGATAATCATGAAGCTAAACAGCTCCTACTAGTTTTAGACATGTATATAGTTTAATCATATCCATCATTTTGGTAATGTATACACTAACACCAATTTGTCTTTGATAAGCAGGGTTGTTCAGTGTTTTTACCAACCAGATGAAAAGCAACATTTGAATCTCTTTCTGGAATACTTTATTCTTTTTCTTTATCATGTAGTTCATATATATTTTCTTTTGAAATTTCACGGAGCCAAAACGAAGTTTGGGTCAGTCTGGTTTGTCGCAAATCTACCCACAATATTTGATACTCTTATGTTGCGTTTGGATTGGGAGAATGAAATTGGTGAAGAAATGAAATAGAGAAGAAAAATAGAATGAGTTAAAGACCTTATATATAGACTAATTAGACCAACTCAAATCTGTTGGTATTATCACACAAAGACTTCAGGTATTAAAAAGAGTCGGGGAAACGTAGACTGCAAAACACAATGTTAGCGGAGTTCTGAGTTTATGGGTCTATGAGTGGGCATGACAAGGACGTCAGATGTTTAAATGGGAAAAAAGAATGGTCTGTATATTAGATTTTAACTCTACTATTATGAACATTAATAAATCTTTTTCTTTTGTTGAAAATATTGCCTATAAAATACTTCCTCCGTTATTTAATATAAGTCGTTTTAGAGTTGTATACAAGTATTAAGGTTATAATTGTATAGCATTAACTATAATATCAATTGTCTATATTGCTCTTGTATTGAAATAAGATATTGTTATTTATTGGACAGAAAATAATGAGAGAACCAAAGTTACATTTAATATTTGGGATAATATTGAAAACTAAGCAATTAATGTTATTTGAAATTCTCAAACGACTTATATTAAGAAATAAAAATATTTCTCTTTAGCGACTCATATTAAGAAACGGAGGGAGTAATTAGTTATTGACTAATATCACAAACCATAAAGCAACTCATTTAAGAGTCTCTTCCCTAGTACGAGAGGACCGGAAAGGACGCACTTTTGGTGTACTAGTTATCGCGCCCATGGTAAACGTTGGGTAGTCAAGTGCGGAGCGAATAACTGTTGAACGCATCTAAGTAGTAAGTACATCCCAAGATGAGTGTTCTCTTATTTTGACTTCTCCAAAGCCTCCGATAGCATAGCCGAGACAACGACGAGTTCTCTGCCCGCATGCAGGATGGAGCGACAAAAGTTTTGAGAATTCAAGAGAAGGTCACGATGAGACGAGTTGTTTATCATTACGTATAGCGACATATGTCAACCTTATTAATTGATGGAATGTTCTTACCGGAAGCTTCATCGCATGTTAAGGATTCATGAAGGCTGAGTACGCTCAAAGCCTGGGGATGTTAGGTTGACCTCCCCGTTTCTGTAGCGATTATCTCGGATGTATCACGATATAAGACCAGAAGGTTGTGGTTATCTCAAGAAGCGGAAGCGTCACCTAAGTGCATACATGGGACGTCAGTAGGGGTGAGCATGGTGCGGTTTGAAGTTCAAACCGCACATGAAACCGCTTGTGATTGGTGCGGTGCGGTTTTAAACTGCGTGATTCGGTTTCAATTGAAGCGATTTCGATTCCAAAACCAATTGAAACAACAAAAATGTTTAAGACTTCAAAAGAATTTAACATAGAGCTCACATCGAGCAATTAACTTAGTGACAGAGTCGGCAATGAGAATTATATCAAGCATAGAATCAAAGCTCTTTCTACCAAACATGTCAAATTCACCATCAAATCATAGAATAGTGAGACACATAAAATAGTTTTAGTTTATAATAAAGGAATGATGCTTTAAAACTAAAACATATGCTATATAAAATAACGGAAATCATATATTCGATAACAAGCAAGAAGGTTTATCTAGTTCCCAAAAATTAAAAGTATATACTGGAGATAGAATGAAATTCTATCTTATATATTGTAGGGAGGACTTATAGAATATAATCATAACAATACCTAATTTGAAAAATAATCTATTAGACTATTATTACAATAGCATAGACCTTAACCAACGCATCAAGTGCTTGAACCAACGAATTTGGCCCCTCAGCTATAAGCCCCTCCAGTAACGCATCAAACAAATCTGAAATTCCAAAATCCAAATGCTTAATTTTTGACTCTATAACCTCTAATTATCATCTTCTTTTAATTGGTGAAAAAATGACAATGCAAGACTGGGGTTTTCTCTGAGCGTGTTCAAGTGAAAAGTAACTTTAAAATTTACTAGAGATGATAAATACATACACACACATGGTACGGTTTTGGTTTTATGCGTGCGGTTTTGACTAGTAACCAAACCGGAACAGTAAATTTGGTTATTTAACCCACCTAAAATCGCCACATAAGTCGGAACCGTTGGTCTGATTTTAATTGGTGCGGTTCGTACGATTTTTGGTGCGGTTTCGATTTCAATTTAGTTACTTGCTCAGCCCTAGGCGTGAGGAGTCCATGGACTAGAGGGTGCCATCCTATCAAGCCAAGTATGCTCTTCAGTGCAATACTAAACTCGATGATGGCTCCATACGGTCTCGGAGACATCTCTCTGAGGAGAAGGCTCCTCATAAATGATATTAGGATCAGTTAGTTCATCCTCGGAATTCGAAAAGAAACGGAATCACTTTGTTTTAGTAACATATCTAATTAAACTGAATATGATTTGAAAAGTTGTCACGATCATTCACATCAATTTCAGCAGGTAGGAAGGGCGCGGAAGCTACTATTCTAGAATGCAAGCAAGCTAACTTGCTTACTCTCCTAGTAGCGTATGTTGGCAGCAAGGAAGGATGCATTGGAAAGACTATACCATACTAAAGTCAAGTGCATTCGGGAAACAACAAGTCACTTCTGTGGAGTTGCTTCACCGAATTATGACTTTCCCTTTACTTTTAGGCGACAGGAAAGCCTCATGTTGGGCAGCTCCATGAGTGAGGTTGTTTGTGCCTCTTACCCAAGAGTCACTCATTTGTCTGGCCGGCTGGAGAAGAGCTCTTGATTTCGAACGACTTTTGAACATCTGGCATGGCCAGAACTGGTCCTTCGCAGACTTTCTCCTTAAGTGCCTGGAATGTATGCTCTGGATCTTTTCCCCATCTTGAAAGGTTTGTTTCTTTTTTGGGCCTCGAGTAAGATCAACTGGGAGTCATTTTTTATGAATCTTTAATGCGAAGGTACGTTATTGTTTGAAATAACGTTTAAGGCGCACGCCTCAAGGTGCTCCTCAAAGCGAGGCGGTAGGTGGCTATGGCGAGGCTTAAGCCTCAAAAGGAAATATCGTGGCTCGTGCCTCATTTGTCCGAGGCTTATATGCCTTAATGCGTTTCGCGTCAAGGTGCATCAAGGCTTGGGCCTTGATTTGAATTAAAAAAAACCCTAATGACCACCCACGAGTCACGACAGTTCACTCGTTGCCTCATATCTTCTTCTCTCACCAAACGACCAAGCCAACATGTTCGCTCTCTTCTTCTTCTTCTCCTCCTTCAATTCTTTTTCTTCGATTCTCTTCTTCTTCTTCTTCTTCTTCTTCGTCTTCGTCTTCGTCTTCTTCTACTCTGTTTTTCTTCTTGTTCGACTCGCTTTCTTCTTCTTCGACCGTTCGACTTTGTTTTTCTTTTTAATGATATGAGACAATTTTTTTATTACATATATATATATATATATATATATATATATATATATATATATATATATATATATATATATATATACAGGGAGGATCAAAAGCGGACCAAAAGAACGGACCAAGGAGCGGACCAAAGCAAAAACACGCGGGTTTCAGGGTCAACCCGCGTGTTTTTGCGACCCAGACCCTGAAACCCACGTGTTTTTGCCTTGGTCCGCCCTTGGTCCGTTCTTTTGGTCCGCTTTAGATCCTCCCTGTATATATATATATATATATATATATATATATATATATATATATATATATATACACACACACACACACAGAGAGTAATAGCATTACTGTGAAATGTGAATTAACAATCATATGCTTTTAAATTTTAATTAATGTTCTTAGGTAAAAAAAATTATTACAGTGAATTTTTATTATGGGTAAGAAAGATCCAGCTTTGAAATATACCACCGAAGCTCCTAGAGTTAATAAATCTCATTTATATGTGGAATGCAATTTTTGTAAGATAATTTGTAAAGGAGGGATTACAAATTTGTTAACGTGACGTTGATTATTTACGTCTTTTATGACCTTGATTATAATGATGGATTATTTTGTGATTTTATTAGCATTTTTTATAATTTTTTGGGGACTTTTAGGTCTTCAAATCGAGGCTTGCACGCTTCGCATCATCCGAAAAAAACGCGTCGTACCGCTTTTAGCTTTTTTGAACATTGGCGGAGGTAGTTGATTATACCGAGGAAACTCCTTACCTCCACCAGCGACTTGGAGGATGACCATTCCCGGAAAATTGCGACAAGGGTTCCAAACCTAGCCTGTTGATTTTAGCTGAAGAAATGCTAAGTCGGGGCCTACAGGAGTTGGTATCATTGAAAATGATAACACCTTACCATGGTTCGATATCGTGTACGACACTCTCCTACTTTCTCTTTGCGAACGATGTTTTAATAGTATAGAATTGTCATAAACGGAATCTTAAGAAGCTGAAAATCTTTCAGAAAACAAGTAAGAAGCTTATTCCGATTTACGCCTTTTTCTCACGCGGGCGCGCGCGTGACCTCAACGCAATCCCCTCATTCGGTCGGTCGGAAGAGCTCTACTCGCTATTGCTCGGCCTAAGCATGGGGTTTCACCCCCGAACCCGCAACAGTTTACCAAACTTTCCCCAGGTTGTTCCAATCCCAACCGGCTAAATAACCAATTAGTAGTATGCCGAAACTCTTTCTCTTAAGGCATAGAGCGAACTGTCGAACTAGGTGTTGCCTTGATCTGTTCCCAGACTCCTACGGGAGGCAGTAATGGGGAATTTTCCGCAATGGGTGAAAGATTGACGGAGCAATTAATGGCGCGTGGAGGTGGAAGGCCCACTGGTCGTGAACTTCTTTTCCTGGAGAAGAAGCAATGACAGTATCTGGGAAATAAGCATCGACTAACTCTATGCAAATGTTTTAGTTCGCCAGGTTGTCTTTTGCTTGTCCATGGATTTGAAAGGTTGACCTATTCGGGAATCTAGCTGAATCGATGTTTATTTTCAACTCCTCGAAGCATTTCGTACATCGCTTATCATTACTAATCAATAACTTTAGCAAGTTAGGAGAGGTTTTACTGAAAATCATTTGGAATAATCGAGGGACATACGACTCGAGGGGAGAAGAAATATTATAGGAAAGAAATTAATAATCTTAGTACACCCACCCGAAGGAAAAGGGAAAGCTCTCTTTTCTACGCTACTTTCTTTATATTCTTCTCCTATGAGATTTCTAGAGAGAAAGATCATTCCATGGCCAGAGAAAGACATTCCCACTTTCACTCGAGCAGTGGATATGAGACCAGAGATTCGATTGAAATCGGGGCGCCTAGTTAACCATCTTTCTATTAGGAGATTGACCCTCGCCGTTCCTCTTTAGGTTAATTGATTAGTTGAGTTCTATACCATGCTCCCCAAGGTACCAAGTGTATTTGTTGAAACCAAAAAGATATATGTTTTCATTTTTCTTTTTGAAAAATCTCTTGATACAAGGTACGTATGGGGAGCTAGGCACGTGGATACAGTACTAATGTGGACAACTATGGCGAAATCATTCCTAGCTTAGCTAGCTCTGGAGTTGATGAGAAAGGTGAAACTGCTCCACAAATTAAGGGAGACGCAGGCGGAGGAGGAGGGGATTGCGTTGAGGTTATGCACTAGCAAGCTCGCGTGAGAAAAAAGCGAAAAAGTTTATTAATTGCACCAACATTCTGTTGCTAAAAGGCCAAAAAATCTTGAGTGAAACAAAGGCCGCCCAAATTATACCGTATGGAGCCAGTGTCGAGTACTATAGCATAACTATAAAGAAAATCTTTTTTTTTAATACTCGCACTCCTATTATTAATTGATAATCATAGTGATTGGATTTATATGCTTATTTTGACTAGACCTGACAATATAATTGGTTAACTGTCGGGTCAACCCATATTAATTAAAACCAAATGGGTTGGTTAACTATTTTTATTTATTCAGGTTGGTTAAAGTTTGGAACCATTTTTATTCAGGTCGGTTATAGTTCCAACCCGGTTAACCATTTTTCGACCCATATTTTATTCCAAATCAAAATCAAAAGTTTTTTTCACCCATAATTAGACCTGGCAAAATATGGTTATGGGTTGGTTTTGGTTTTTAAAATATGGTTAACCAACCATTTAAGAACTAAAACCATATTAACCATTTTTAATATGAATAATGTGGGTTGGAACCATATGGTTATGGTTAAAAACTATATTAACCATTTTAATATAGTTATAATTCCATGAAGGCCTGATTTGATATATTATTATTTTTTTTTTGGAGGGTGGGGGGTAGGGAGTGGGGTGGGAGGGTGGGGTGTATACATAATCACATAATATTATTTTTTTGGAAGGTGGGAGTGGGGTGGGGTGGGGGTTAAGGGGTGTATACATAATCACATAATATTTTTTTTGTGGGGTAGGGATGGGGGTGGGGTGGGGGAGTGGGGTGAGGTGGGGTTGGGGTGGGGGGTGATGGGTGAGGGGGTAAGGGGTGTATACATAATCACATAATATTATTTTTTGGAGTGTGGAGGGTGGAGGGTGTGGGGGGTAAGAGGTGTATACATAATCACATAATATTATTTTTTTTGGGTGTGGGTAGGGTAGGGGTGGGGTGGGGGGTAGTGGTAAGGGGTGTATATATAATCACATAATATTATTTTTTTTGGGTGGGGGTGTGGGTGGGGGGTGGGGTGGGGTGGGCGTGGATGGTTGGGTGGGGTGTATACATAATCACATAATATTATTTTTTTTGGGTGGGGGTGCGGGGGTGGGGGGTAAGAGATGTATACATAATCACATAATATTATTTTTTTTGGGTGGAGTGATGGTAAGGGGTGTATACATAATCAGATAATATTATTTTTTTTGGGTGGGGGGTGAGGTGGGGGATGATGGTAAGGGGTGTATACATAATCATATAATATTATTTTTTGGGGGGGTGGGAGTGGGGGTGTGGTGTGGTGTGGGGTGGGGTGAGTGGTGTATACATATTATTTTTTTGGGGTGGGTGGAGGGAGGGGTGGGGTGGGATGGGGGTGGAGAGTGGGTGGGTAGGGGGTGGGTGGGTGAGGTGTAGTGGGAGTGGGTGGGTAGGGGTTGTGTTGCTAATTTTATTTTATTTTTGGGTGGGTGTGGGGGTGTAGGAGTGGGGGTGAGGGTGGGGGTGGGGTTGGGTGGGGTGGAGTGGGGTGCGTGGTTGAGCTTCTTGAATATGGGTCGAAAAATGTAACCGAACCCAACTCCACCCCACCCCCACCCCCACACCCACCCAAAAATAAAATAAAAGTAGCAACACAACCCCTACCCACCCACTCCCACCCCACCCCACCCACCCACCCACCCACTACGCACCCCCTACTCACCCACTCCCACCCCTACCCCACCCCACCCACTCCCCACTCCCCACTCCCACCCCACCTCATCCCACCCCACCCCTCACTCCACCCACCCCAAAAAAAAATATGTATACACCACCCATCCCACCCTACCCCACACCACACCCCCACTCCCAACCCCCAAAAAAATAATATTATGTGATTATGTATACACCCCTTACCCCCACCTCACCCCCGCATCCCCATCCAAAAAAAATAATATTATGTGACCCCTTACCAGCACCCCACCCCCACCCCCACCCCCAAAAAAAAATAATATTATGTGATTATGTATACACTTCTTATCCTCTACCCCCACCTCTACCCCCCACCCCCCACTCCCCACCCCTACCCCCACCCCCCACTCCCCGCCCCCACCCCCACCCCCCACTCCCCACCCAAAAAAAATAATATTATGTGATTATGCATACACCCCACCTCACCCCCCACCCCACCCCCCCACCCCCCACCCACACCCCCATCCAAAAAAAATAATATTATGTGATTATGTATACATCCCTTACCACTACCCCTCACCCCTCACCCCACCCCCACCCACACCCAAAAAAAATAATATTATGTGATTATGTATACACCTCTTACCCCCCACCCCACCCCCACTCCCCACCCCCCACCCCCACCCCACCCTCACCCCCACCCCCACCCTCCACCCTCCACACTCCACACTCCACACTCTAAAAAATAATATTATGTGATTATGTATCACTACAAGAAAAAGCTTTATCAGCGACCGCCTATCAGCGACCGCATACAGTCGCAGATACCCATCAGCGACCGCATGCTGTCGCTAAAAGGCGCCGCACAAAATCTGGTCGCTGAGATGCACATCAGCGACCACTATTAGCGACCGATATATCTGCGACCGCTATGCGTGACCGGAATAACAAATCCGGTCGCTAAGCTTAGTCAGCATGGTCCAGGGCCAAAGCTGACGTGTTCCACGTGTCAGCGACTGGTATCAGCGACCGGATGCGGTCGCTGTCGTCCACAAATAGTATCTGTCGCTATTACTCTACCAGTAACCGCATGCGGTCGCTGATATGGAAAAATAAAAAAATAGAATCTTGCTGTTTTGCAGAAATTCCAAAAATCTGTACCTGTTTTGTCCCAACACACATACCCAACAACAACATACACAACAATATAAACATCCATCGTCCACCAACACATACACCAAACTAGTATATAAACCATTCAAAACCAATATGATTTTGAATAAATATAATAACATTTCAAAACTTGTTTAAGTAACATACAAACATCCTAAGAATGAATATACAAGTACAAACTTATACTATAACTATAAAACTAATCTAAAGCAGGTACGTCAAGCATCACCGCCTCCTTGATCACCCTGTAATTAACAAAATAATAAAACAGGTTAGAAATATATACTAATTGTGTTAATATTGGTATATTACGATAATATACAACAAATTGATTTTATACCTCGTCGCCATCCCCGTGTTGTGATGCTGCTGCTGCCGCTACTGCTTCAGCTAACTCCTCAGCACTCAGAGCCCCCAGATGTCCGTCCAGTATCTTCAGAAGATCCCGATCTTGACATATAGCTCTCACACAGTCAGCCGGAGTATGAACAGCTGGATAGCTCGATGACTGTGTAGACTGGGTAGAAGAGCAGCCTGAGCCACTGAAGGATGGGCGTCATCGTTGTCCTTGACCTTTAATGTAGTTCTTCTTCACAATAGACGCCCTCTCCCACAACTCTTGATCGATAGACGGACGTGGAGTGCCTTCAGGATAGTGCTCATTCAATAAACGCTTATAAGTATCCTGTCATCATGTTAACAATTAAATAGTTAAAAATAAATTAATTCTGTAAGCATTAATTAAAGATCAAGTTGTTAAAATTTATTACCGCTATCTGGATAGCCTCAGGCAGACCATCACGGGTGGCCACGTACACATCCAGCCAATGGATAGGCTGACCTTGAGACTGAGACTCCTATACAAAAATAACACAATATTACTAAGTAAAAATGGGATATATTTTCTACAATTCATGATTGAAAACATATTAAAACTTGTAAATACGTACCCTGGCAGTGATATGCTGCAACTGTGAAATACTGTCGCCCTTGTATGTTCTTTTAGCCTTTGTGCCATCGGATACACCCGAGGCTCTGTTGGTGGCGGCAGTCTTTCGTCTTTTCACCCAGCTCTCAGCTCTCCATTGGGCACACATCTCAGCCCATATGGACTGGGTGCACCACCAAGGGCTATGCTCGTGCATATAATCCTCTCCCTGACCTGGATGGTCGATCTCGGCATTGTGAATGGCTTTTTGTCGTTCTTTATTCAAGTTGTCCTTGGTACGGTCCGCTCACTTCTGCCAGAATAATGTCTGAATCACCGAAGCATGCGCGTCCTCCCATCTATACCTTTTCTGCAAATAAAACAACAATAATAACATTACTAAATAATTATCCTTTGAATATTATATTAATATTATCTATCATAATTAAAAAAAACATACCTGAAATTCTGCCCGAACAACATCCTTATGGCGCGATAGGTGTGCTCGCCCATGTAATCACAGCTGTAGGCCAATTCTGTAAACACAACTGTGATATGCACTTGACGATTTTATTATTTGAAAAATCACTATAATATACAACATCAATTAGCATATATTAAAGCAATTTACATCTACGTTATAATACTTATGAATATTTTTCAAACTTATACTTATATAATACTTAAAAAAAATTCGCCAGAGTCTCCCCTATAATATGGACTAGCCACATGCACGACGACATGCATATATGGACATTTCTAGGCACCTATCTGGGCACTTGACTTTCGTCGTGCCATCCAACTACGGTCTGAATAGAGGTCCATGATTCCACGGTACCTACTACAGACAACATGAGCTTATTAATCATATAACTTGAGCATACTTGTAATCATATAACTTGAGCATACTTGTAAGCATGCATATGATTAACATTTAAGCATACTTGTAAGCATATGACTTGAGCATACTTGTAAGCATATGAGTATCATTTAAGCATACTTGTAAGTAAATGATTTGAGAGCATATATACTTGTAATCATATGATTTAAGTATACTTGTAAGCATATGATTAACATTTAAGCATACTTGTTTTTATTGTTTATCGTAAGTGAATACGTAAGGTATTTCATTCATGCTAGCTTTATATCAGAGTTTGCTAACTCATTTATACAACTTTAAAGCCAAAACAGTCTCTTTATTGACCAAGTGTGTTTAGTTACCTTCTCTGTTGCACTAACAGTTCCCTAGCACTGTCTATTTTGGCTTAACAGCCCCCTAACAACCAAGCTTGGCTTGGCCCCGTGAGGCTTAGCTAAGCTTGGCATGGACTCGTGTGGCCTCGCGGCCCCAAGCCCAGTCCATCAGCTCCAACATCCCCTTAATAGGCTCTAGTGGATCACCAATAGGCTCGTTAATAGTATAAACGTTCGCAACTAACCCGACCAATAAAAATATTTCGCCAGAGTCTCCCCTGTAATATGGACTAGCCACATGCACGACGACATGTATATAAGGTCATTTCTAGGAACCCAAGACATAAACCAACAGTCCATATGAGATACCATAGGAATTGGATGGAAATTATGAACTTATCGGAATCCCAATGCTCATAAAAAGAATTACTATCCGCAAACAGTTTTAATCTAGAGATTTACTACAAAAGAGTTTTGCAGGTATCCGCAGCATGTGAGGATCAAACTTGCAAACTTTGAAACCCAATCATTTTCCGTGGGAGCAATTCTTCATGTTTTGATTCACATTATGATGTCAATGTCAAGTTCTCAGTCTACAAATGATTTTTTCACAATGACCAATATAATTGGTTAAACTACAAACATAAACATGGGATTCACGAGTCTATATCATGTGCATGACTTCCTATAATAACCAAACTGTTACTACCTCTATTGCACAAAAAGAATCCCAAAATATAAATTTTATACTAACTACAATCTAATACATTCATCCTATTACCCAAATCAAGTTACCCAAAATATAAATTTTATACTAACTCCATCCTATCACTAATCAAGTTACCCAAACTGACATAAATTAACAAAATCAAATTACCCAAAGTACTGCGTATTACCCAAATAAATTTTACTCTAATCAAAACTTATAAACCAAACATAATCATATTACCCAAATCGACTTCAAATACTAACAAAATCATAATCATATTACCCAAAATATGATTTAAGCATGCTAGCCATATTCATTCATTCAACTCTTTGCAATAAATTAACTCTTAAAACACAAATTCGTAGCAAACATACTGATTTGGAGGAACACGAACAAAAATAACAAACAACCAAAAAAATTAAAGAAGAAGAACTTAAAAAGTAGCTCTTACCTCTATAATTAGTCTCTAATTTGAAGAAGAATGAACGAAAACTGCTTCTCTTCCTTCTCTTCTCCCCCCTTTCTCCCTCTTCTCTCTATTTCGGTGACCTCCCTCTTTTTTTTCCCTTCCGTGCTCTGTGTCGAGCGAACTGGTTACTGAATTCATTTAGTTTGATAAGCGACCGCTATCTGCGACCGCATGCGGTCGCTGAATTTTAATGACATGGACTTATCAGCGACCGCATGCGGTCGCTGTTTTGAAGTGGTCGCAATAAAACTACGCGCCAACTTTTTCTGCCAAATTTTGGGGGGAAAATTTGTTCTAGCGACCGAGCTGCGACTGCAGTCGGTCGCTGATATATATTAGCGACTAGAATATAGGTTGGCCGCTGATATCGGTCGCTATTAAGAATATCAACGACCGAATATGCGATCGCTGATATAATTGGTCGCTGATAGACCTTTTTTTTGTAGTGTATACATCCCTTACTCCTACCCCAACCCCCTCACCCCCACCCCAACCCCCTCACCCTCCACCCCAACCCCACCCCACCCCCATCCCTACCCCACAAAAAAAAATATTATGTGATTATGTATACATTCCTTAACTCCCATCCCACCCCACTCCCATCTCCCAAAAAAATAATATTATGTGATTATGTATACACCCCACTCTCCCACCCCACTCTCCACCCTCCACCCCCCCAAAAAATAATAATAATATATCAAATCAAGCCTTCATGGAACTATAACTATATTAAAATGATTAATATGGTTTTTAACCATAACCATATGGTTCCAACCCACATTATTCATATTAAAAATGGTTAATATGGTTTTAGTTCTTAAATGGTTGGTTAACCATATTTTAAAAACCAAAACTAATTCATAACCATATTTTGCCAGGTCTAATTTTAACATTCAAATAAAAGTTTTTTCATTCATCTACGAACTATGACTTTTAAAATATTTTTTTAAATTCTTTATGATAAGTTATAGTCTCCTTTTTCAAATTATACAATCATTGTCAACTTTTTTATCTGAGATATTTTTAAATTTAAAATTGAGATAATTAGTCAAAAATTATAAAATAATAAATATGATAATGAGTCATACTTTTTAGATTATTTATAAATTTCATCATTCGACTAAAATTAAAGAAATTTATGTCAATTTTGAATTTAAAAATATCTTAAATTAACTTTAAAAATATATTACTCATTTATCCCTATTATTTCAATAATTCCACTCATTGTCTTCTTTACTTCTTAAAACCTTCCTTTATAGAATATGTTTGTGATCGCTTAAAAAATGTGATAAGTATTTTAATTATTGCTAGCTTTTATATACTTTTTAAAAAAATTGTGTTAGATAAAAAAACACTTAAACTAATAAAAAAAAAATTGATATACAATAATTACTTATCACTTATTTTAAGTATAAGTTATTAAAAAGGAAAGGTTTGAGAATTAAAGACAGATCATAATGAATGGAATATATTATCAAAATAAATAGGGATATATTAGTAATATTCCTTGTTAAACTTGATTATTAATTTTGATCAATAATGAAAAAAAATCCAAATTGGTACTTTTAATTATTTTCCTAAAAAATGATTATAAACATTTTTTAAAAAAAATTTGATTACGAAATATTTTTGAATGTTTGGATCCCTGATAAATAGTCAAATTTGCTTATAATCAATTTTAAAAAGCAAAACACGTTTGCTAAACTGGTTCTAAAATTGCTTATAATCATTTTTTATGAAAATAATCTTTGTTCCAATTTAGAGTTTCTGATTATTTGCCAATTTAGAATTATAATATAGAATCATAATATACATGTATGATATTATATTATATTATGTTTTATTATATATATATATATATATATATATATATATATATATATATATATATATATATATATATATATATATTATTTGTCCTTACATTTTTTCCAATAGAATGAGTCATTCCATATTATTCTCTAAGGAATAAAATTCACAAATTTGATGAGAATAAAAATAATTCATTCCATTTCATTTCATTCTAATGGAACAATTAAATATAATTATTTTTTTCATTTTAGGAGAATGATTCGTTTCATTCCCACATTGATTCATGCAATTCAAACTTAACATATAAGTGTATAAATATAAAGGAATGGGGCATTCCATCAAAATGATAATTTTAACCATTTTAGAGTATATATATATATATATATATATATATATATATATATATATATATATATATATATATATATATATATATATATATAAACGTTAAGATAAAATATTGAACGTTAAGATAAAATATTGAGCGTTCCATTCCGACACCAATTTCAGTCAACCATTCTCGCCGGAAGCTTTTTGGATTAAAATCATCAACTATACAAAAGTCTTCATCATCAGGATTAACATGTGTTTTTGCATTATCTTGCTGAGTACTAAATGGATTTTTAAAATCATCAATTGGCCACTTAGCTCAAATGGCAGGAAGTATTTTTTTCAATCAAGAATCAATGTAAGTAATGTCCAGCACACGATTTACGCAACTTCTTTTAGCAGGCTTCGTAGTGATGAATGGAAATAAACCAATTTTTCAGAGAACAATTCATTTCCTTGTGAATCAACCCTTGGTTGAGCTATAACAACTAAAAACATAATTTTTACAATAATTTTAGACGTGCGCAAAGGCCCTTCTTCATCTGAGAGGAGTATGTACCTTTCTGACTTTCTTTGTCATAAAAATCACTTCTCATCAATGTGAATAATGTTGTACATGTTAATAAACATTCGATCACGTGGTAAAGTACTTGTGTTGAGTATCGATAAGCAAAATTGTAACTTGATTTTTGTATTATACTCCTTTAAATATGGTTTGATGGAATTTGAGTGACGCCTAACACCTTCAACCTTACAAATTATGTGTAATGATGATTTATTATATCACGTGGCACAAGCCATGGATCGAAAAGTCATTCGCTATTGTAATGAAGTTCCACGAATGCGCCCAAGCATCAATCTAAATTATTTTATGGTCACAATTTTTTGTTCATTTGTAGGATACAACAATCACACCTTTCACAAAATTATTTTTTGTTTACTTCCAAATGCGTTTAATAGTCCGAATCGATACATTAATTAAACAATGAAGCAACTGTTTTTGTCGTGTCCCGTTTTAATTTTTCATCAACACCTCTCTCTAATAAAAAAACATCATATATAGCTCGACGTTGCATGTTGGACGAATTCTTTTTTCTAAGTCGAATTTCTCCTTCTAATTTATATTTTCTTGGACTTCTTTCTTCACATAATAAAAAATTATTGAGTACAAAATAAATTAATATTCAAAAGGAGATTTCGATTAATATTTCAACAAAGTTAATTACATGTCAAAGAAAGTAAAATTCTCCAACAGTATAAAAATAGGAAACTGATATTTTCACATAATCTTCTCCCACATAAGTATAAACCGTGTGAAAATATTAAAAATATATGTAGAAATAGTACTCCCCTAAAATTATAGTTACACTACCAAACGATCCTTGCCGGCCGCTGATATTTTTTTTCATTTTCCCTTTTCTTTTATATGCAATACTGGTACAACATATATATAAGAAATAATTGTGCTCAAGTTGGTGGAATATTGAGTTGTCTTAATGAGGGGAAACTTGCAGTCTTGTGACTTTGAGAATTCATGACTTGGCTGTTCGTTTTAGTTTCATGTCGAGGAACTGACTGTTTCTAAACAGTTGATTGCAACATTAGATTAAAGTTAGTGGAGATGGGATAAACCTGCGAACAAACAATCCTGAGCACCAAAATGCTTTTGAGGGAACAAGATTAACGTTCATGATGACAAAAATTACTACTGTGGTATCTATGACATTGCTGATTGCACTTGTGTAGTTCAACTCTCTAAGCATGCCAAATGATAATAGAAAAATAAAATAAAATAAAAAGTAGCATACTTGATTCTTCATTCAAGGGGAGAAGTGTTTAAATCAAAACTTCTCCATTAGCATGTGCTCCATCAAAATTTGTATCCGAAAATTCTCCACTAGCTTGAGATATATGAAAGTTCCCCACCCACAAAAATTAATATAAACATTCAAATCAAAATTATTTCTCAAAAATTCTTGATTTTCATTCAACTGATCTTTCGTTGGATGAATATTTAAATCTATATATAATTCTACTTGTTGCATGCTGGAGTTAGTTGTGTTTTTTCTTTTTAAAAATTCGTGTGGTCTACATAGCTTTTTATAAACAAAAATGGTGGGAAAGTTTAAAAAATAAAAATTAAACAGAAAAACCTTAGAGTGCGTGCATGGCGAACGTGTAATGTAAATTGTGAGGGATGCAGAGGGAAGATGATTTTTAAAGAATCGGATGAGTTTTTTTTATGGGGAGGGAGAAACAGAGAAAAATAAAAGTGAGTAATGACATTTTTTAGGAGAAAATTATAAAAAAATGTTGCAATGAGAGAGAAAGTGAGACAACTATATGATAATTATAGTACTAATACAATCATCTTTCGTACAACTCAAAAACAAGGTACATATACTAGTACTACTTAACTAACAAACTGCTCTACAAATTTATTTATTGAATACAATAGCAAATTAAACCCTAATTTTAAACAAATAATTGGTTACTTAATTAATAAAATCCCGCCATTATCGGTATCCCTCTCGTCTGAAACAAAACACACTAAGAATAGCAAATCAAATCCAACTTACAGTTGCTCCTCCCTCCTCCGGGCGAAATTCCTGTCAATGGCTGAGATGTTCAGTCGACTCCCAAACCCTTTGTGGGGGTCCGGACCCCTGCTCGTCGTCATTTACCTGTACAAACTATTATTGTTTTTCTTTGTTTTGAAATAGTAATAAATTAAAAAAATAATATATATATATATATATATATATATATTTATGTATGTATGTATTTCAAGACCAACCGCCCGTCCCTCCCTCCATCCCTCCCTCACCCCCTGCCCTTACTCATTAATTAGGAGTATTAATTACCATATCGATCTTTGTTGTTGTAAGCATTCTATTTCTATATAATAATAATCATCATCACCAAACCCGAACGGAGGTGGCTCCGTTGAACAGGCGGCGCCATCTCTAATTCTAACATTAATCTTTTTCCTTCGTCCTTAATTATTCCTTTTCTAATTAATATATACATATATATATATATATATATTTTGTTATTGTTGTTATTATTATTATTATTATTGTATATTATCCTAATGACGACCGGGATTTACAATGATGAATCACCTACGGCCGCTATTGATGGCCCCCAACAACACCACCATCACCAGGAGGATGTTGAGGCCGGGGTTCCTCGTTCTCCTCCTTCTGCTGCTGATGGAGGATCAGGATCAGGATCATGGGCCTGCGACCATGAATTCTCCGATCCTTTCCACATTGCCAACACAAAAAATGCCTCTGTTGCCTCGCTTAAACGGTGGAGGGTAAGTACACACATTAATGCCCCTACCCTACCATTACAAATATTAATTGTTTATTGTGTAAGTATATATTTTCTATCTACGTACGTAATTAATATATTCTCTCCAGTTAGGTTATACTACCTTCAACCATGCATGTTAAGTTTCAACGCTTATTTATTATGTAAATATTAACAATGTTGATAATGTCCATTAATGGCCCAACTGATTGAAATTTTGTCTTATTTTGATTCCTTCATGCAAGTACTGGGAAAATCTTTAGAATTTTGATGAATTTTAGATTTATGTCGCATTTTTTTTTATTTATTTACAAAAAATAAATTTCTATTTCTTCTTAATATGTGTGTTACATGGATCGTTCTACTTGGATGGTGGTAAGTGCACGAACTTGCCCACTGCATTTATAATTGAAAATTGGGAAACCATTTGTTCAGACTGAAAAACTGAAAATTAAAGACGAGGGAGTTTTAAGATTGTGGAGTACGTGATATCTGATGTAAATAGTTAAAACAGCTGTACGTGCCATAAACATTTGCAATCTTCCCTCTCAATTGGGCTTCTCAGCTCGTCATTTGAACTACCGAAATTTTTGACAATATTAGACCTACTTAAAACCATTGATATTAAGTACTAGTTTGTATCTTCAGCAATAGTTAGGATGCTGTAATTAATGGAAAAGAAATACTCTATGGGATAACTAATTATTTTATTTCTAAAGGACCTTGCGTTTTCATGAATTTAATGAATTAACTTTTTCTCTTAATTCACTTTTGTAAATTAAATCTCGTGTACAAAAAAATTATGACTGAAAGTACTTTTGATAGTAGCTTGAACTTATTATATACATATCAAATTAGCCCACATTTTTCGATGAGGACTGATCATGTGTTATATCATATATGTGGTCTGACTTTAAGGTTTCATATTGAAGACCACCTACACAAACCTGTATTCTGCAATATCTAGTTTTAATTTATTTTTTTTCCTCACTTTTATTCCCACAATAATTTAGGAATAGATCATAAAATCGTACCTTACGGAGATTTGGATCCTCCCTGTCCAAGGCAAAGATGTTCTAATTGGAGTTGAAAACTGATCATAAACCTTTTTGGTTTCCTCAATGAATTAAAGAGAAATTCTTCTTGTATCATGACATTGTCTTTACTAATCTTAGCGTTCATATTTACTAATCTTAGCATTCATATATATTTACTGAGATTCTGTGTTCTTAATTAACGTTTATTAAGTCTCAGAACTAGCTGCTTGCAAGGCCACCTGCAATTTTGTAGTCAATATGCTATAGGCTTGTCCCGCTAGGAATTTTGCTCATCATGAAAGAAAGTATTAGAATAAGTTTGTTTTACAGTTGGTTCCATCATGATGCTTAGTTAGTGGGACGCGCAAGTGTTTGCTTTGATCAGTTCTTTAATTGTAGTTATATATATAAATGGTTTTAATTATAAAAGTGGCTATTATTTTGAAAATATGTACGTAATTAAGGTAACCTGTGTGCAGCTTATTGTTTTATACTTACCTATCGTACGTTGTTGAGCAGTTGTAGATGTTAAGCTAAGCTAATTAAGAAGTTTTGGTCTCATTCAGCAAGCGGCACTTGTGCTTAATGCCTCACGTCGATTTCGGTACACTTTGGACTTGAAAAGGGAAGAAGAGAAAGAAAAAAGAAGCAGGATGATCAGAGCACATGCTCAAGTCATAAGGGTAACTATGAATTAATTAAGGAAGGACATTTTCATTTCCATTTTTAGATTGTCGGTCGGTCGGTCATACCACTTTCTAATTTTGAACTGATTTGTTTTTAGGCCGCATTGCTTTTCAAATTGGCTGGGCAACGAGCAATTGGTACTAATTACTCTATACAAACCCTTTATACGATTATTAATTAGTGTTGATCGAGCAGGTTTAGAAGTGATTTCTCATACACATCACATCCACTACAACATTGGTCCTTGTACGTATTTTGTTTGGGGATGAAATGTGAATAAATATGAAGATTTATGTGGTATTATACTGCATGCCTTGAAACTTAAAATATTTTTGGTGCATTCAGTCACAAATTAATTTCAAAAGCATTTGTTCTACTTCATTACATATTTATTATTATGGAGACGTCAATGTATTACGATGTTGATTTTCTAGAATTAATTAATGTTTGCATGCATATATCATTCATATATAGTATAGTCACACACATACGTGGATATCGCTCCACGTTTTCTTTCTAATATTATATATGTTTTATTCATTCATGCATGCAGTCTTGGGCACCGTGGTAACTCCCCCATCTCCAAGTGGTGATTTTGCAATCGGAGTAGAACAACTAACTGCAATGACAAGGGATCATAATGGTTCTGTGCTACAACAATATGGAGGGGCAAGTCGATCTATCATGAATTAATTAATTTTCTTTGCAGTGTATATATATTGATTACATGCTGTCTTGATTGTTTGGTGGACTGCTTGTTCACCTTGACTGTATTTATATTCTTTCTAATAAAATTCTTCCTTTATCTAAAAAAAATAGTTAGATTTCATAATATCAGCCATCACTTTCTTCAGGCTAGGGGATTATCTGAGATGTTGAAAACAAATCTGGATAAGGGAATTGCTGCAGATGACGGTGAATTGTTAAATCGAAGGAATGCTTTTGGATCAAATACATATCCCATTAAAAAAGGAAGGAATTTCTGGGTATGTTTTGGGATCTGTTTAATTTTTTGTTGGATACTATTTTTAGTTCATATCTTTTGGTACTAATCATTTGTGGCTCTTGTTTTTGCAGAGGTTTCTTTGGGAAGCTTGGCAAGATTTAACACTGATTATCTTAGTTATAGCTGCGGTAGCCTCATTGGTACTAGGAATAAAGACAGAGGTGAGTTTGGCATATGATAATTGCTTGTTTATGTTCATAAAGACAAGCAATATACTTGATCTTTGGATAATTGAGTGTTGAAAATGTTCTGAAAATCAGTTGAGTTGATATATTCTTTTGAATTTTAAAGGTCCTACCTGTCCCTTTCTCCCTTGAATCACCTTATTACATTGCACTTGATTGATCCGTGTTAAGAGGATTCTAGGATAAGTTTAGAGGCATAACTATCAGACATAATTATAAGGATTCTAGGATTATTCTAGAGGCATAATTATGGGGATTTCAGGATAATTCAAGAGGCATAATTGTGGGGATTCATCGATATACTTTCCATATGCAGCTACAACTCTATCTATATATAAAGAGCTCTCCTATATACATTTCTGTAATATAATAAACATCTTTGTCACTATTCATTATCTCTCACGTGATCAAAAATTATTGCTTCGGTCGGCACATAGCCGGCGGAAGACAATGTTTATTTTTATTATTTAACTTCATCTTAAAGAAGAATTAAGTTGTTAGAGCTCAATTTTGCTTCTTTGTTGGAACTGTAGTTTGAGTTTTTATCAGCGTTACTAAAGTTGACGCTCAAGTACTTCGTGGCCTAGATTTGAGGTTTCTTTTCACGCATTTGTTCCTTGTTGCATGTTTATTCTGATTCCTGTAGATTTTGGGGCATGAAGTTGCATTTCTCAATATGTGGAGAAACTATGGCCTAAGGTTTGTTTGGTACTAATGGAATTTTTTCACTACAAGGTGACATCGATTTGTTGGGAGGCTTAAGAGTCCTCCGTTATTGAGGAAGGCAAGAGTTCTTTTATTGTTGTTATTGAATACAAGTGTTTTCCGTTATTGTCTGCACATAAAATCCTAGGAAAGTAGATATCTGAAGTTATGTATTTAGGGTGAGAAATCAACTTTGACAGAAAATATAGTTATATATATATATTGAAGTTATTGCCTTCTTTTTTCTTCGTGCAAATTGACGAGGGCATCAGTTTGAGGGGGAGTGTTGGAAGATAACATAATTTTTTTTTTATGTTAGCTTCAAATCCTTTTATTTTTGGAATTATGTTTTGTAACAAAATGTAAGTCATAATATATAAGACTTTCAACTTGAAGGGAAGTGTTAGGAGAATTCTAGGATAAGTTTAGATGCGTAATTATTGAACATAATTATAAGGATTCTATGATTATTTTAGAGGCATAATTATGGGGATTTTAGGATAAATCTAAAGGAATAATTATGAGGATTCATTGATATACATTCCATATGTCGTTAACCTTATTTGTTACTCAATCGGTTCCTTTTAGATAATTGTTTTTATTCCTTAATATATATCGTAAGTATTAATTGCTTAATTTCTGATATTACTCCAAATAATAAATATAATTTTAATTTTCTCACTATTTTTTGTCTAATAAATAACACCATATTTTTTCAATACAAGATCAATATAAATAATTAATATTATATTTAATTATATACAATCATTTTCTTAATAATTGTAAGCAACTATAAAAGTACTTATATTTAAGTAACGGAGGAGGGAGTATTAGAGAAAGGGGAAAGGGTTTTTTCAGCTTGCTGCTCGCTTTCTAGCTTCTGAGAGGCGAAGAGGTCTGACTTAAGGTTTCCAAGCCTAGTCGAAGCTAACCAAAGTCGCGATCAGAATGGAGGGAGTAGTTCGCTGGGTCTATCTTTTGCTCCCAGAGGTGCTGGTTCGAATCCAGCTTGTGACAACCACAAAGCCTTTGATCATAGAACATCTTGGTGCCCCCACTAGTAAATACGGGGCTTTGGCATCTCAACTTTTTTCCTATGATGCATCGAATGCTTCCTCTGCTTTGTTCCTTCTGAGTTAGAACTCTCTTTTAAAAAGAGGAAACTTCACCTGTTGTATGCACGGAACGCCTAGCCCCCGAGGGGGAAACACCTATCCGCTCTAACCAAGGCCGCTATTCCTGATAAGAAATAGAGTAAAACATTGCCCATTCCGTAGCTATGAGCTACTAAGTTCTCTGCCCGAATTATCGGTTTTAGGAGTCAATTGAATAAGGGCAGTCCTTCTTATCTTCTCATATGAGCTCTGAGTTACTAAGTTAGAGCTGCGCTCTTAACCTCAGTGTATGGCCAATATATAGGCCTTTAAGGCCCTTTCTTAGTCTCTTTAATGTGTTTATACCTTCTATGGTCTTTTAACGTTCGTTAAAAGCCCCTTAATTAGTGTTAGTGTATAGAGTATGCAATACCCTGACCAATAACTAAAAGGACCTCATGACCACGATGGCTGCAGCTCGGCTTTGTTTTACCTCCCCTCTGCATAGAAGATCCCTTTTTTTGGTTCGAAAGAGAAGGGCTGCCTGGGATGGGAGTCCAATCGATCGAGCTTTCAAAGGCAACCTTCCACGCGTGAGGGTATAGAGCAAACATCGCTTCAGGTATAACGTGTAGTAGAAGGGAATTTCCCATTCACAGCTACTACGGGAACAGGTTTGTCTCGAGCACCTCCGACCAAACTCTTCCTAATCACTGCCTTGCAAAAGGTACGCCATTTGAGTGAATGCGCTTGACTAATAGAATATCTTTCCCAAGCGGCTCTCCCATACCTAAAATCTTAGGTTTTTGGAATGGGAGCTACTGTGTATAGGAGAATTTTATAGTTTTATTATTTTGGTGCGCTTGTGTATGTTTTTGCTTCTATGTGAAAGTTTTTTTTTCACCTGTTCTGTTTTATTTGCCACCCGCCCTTCTTGTCCATATTAATTACTGCTGCTTATCCCATATGACTCTTTTTGATTGAAGATTTGTGCCTTCTTCATTATGTAGGGCCTGAAAGAAGGATGGTATGATGGAGGAAGCATTTCATTTGCTGTTATTCTTGTTATATTTGTTACAGGTAATTGTTTGATGTTCCTTATTATATTTCCATTTAAATTTGCAATTGATGTGAATGAAATGGAGGGGCAAGAATCGACAGATGTAATAGGTCTTTGAATATATTGGAGCTGGTTCGTTTTGTAATTTTCTTTACATATTGGTTTATTCTCTTTCATCTTTCTCATGGAATCTGATAACATCATTTTTATTTTTGTTTAAATGACTGTACATTTTGGAAACAGTTGTACTTCTTATAGGACTTCTTCACTTAACATTTTTGGGGAAAGTAAACTTTGAAATGTTGAAACTTTGAGAATAAGTAGTAATAAAATGATTGTGACGGAGTTGTTCTCCACAGTTGTTTGTTTAGCTGGAAGTAATGTGTAAGAAAGATTTTATGTATGAGATGTTGTACAACTTTACATCTTCTACTTCATTATGTGATTTATGCTTTGATCCTTTCGGATGATACTTTACGAATTCCACCTTTAGCCGTTGTATCTTTCCCCTTCTATCAATAAATGTTCTTGTTCTATCTAAGCAAAAGAATGTAAATTGACTATGATCTATGACGTTAGTGAACCATGTAAGCATTTCTTTGTAAATTATCTATATTTCCCTTTCTTTTGCTTTTCTTTTGCGAAATATTATTTTATGGGGTAGAAACTGACCCCATTGGATGAGTTTGTATCTAACTTAGATCATCGATATATATATATAGTAGATGTGTCCCGTGTTTTAGGCACTAAATGGACGGTGGGATTTATCTCAAACTTTGGACGACCCAGATGATTTATTAGGGTGAGCGGGAAATTCAAAATCAGTTGTATTTTGTTAGACAGATGGGGTAGAAACTTTGACCCCATTGGGCGAGTTTGCCATCTCATCTGTTATATTTGTCCATGTGAGAAATAGATTATGAGGAAATAATTTAAAAGAGTTCTTTTTAAAATTTTGAACACTATTGTTAAAGTCTATAACTTGCCCCACATCAAATACCTGAAAATATGTCTTGTATTGGGCATCCCCTTCACTTTTTAATGTCTTTATATGCTAAATTTGGGTCCATTTTATGAATTTAACAATTGTGATAAACTTTTCTATTACATTACATTGAATTTTGAAGCAGTGTAGGATGTCACTTAGTTTTTTGATAACTTGAACCTCTATTGGTACTCTTCATGATTTGGCACCAAAACATGTATTGTATTATATTACGTTCGTGCAGGGAAACCGGGAGTAGGGGTGGGGATAACCCCACTAGTCCAAAATGTTTGATCTTATATGAATACTAAACATATGTTATTGTATTACACAGGCATAGCCTTTACATGCTTCTGACATAGGCATAGCCTTTACAAGCCTTTACACACGTACATATGTACTCCCTGTGGTCCATTTTATTTGTCATAGTTTCCTTTTGGTCCCATAAGTTTGAATTCTTGAATCTTCCCCTGCCTTCATATTCCCAGGTATGGAAATGGATCTTTTCTAACTATGCTAAATACAAGATTTGATGCTTTGGGTGATTTTGATTGTAGCCTCTTGCAGAAATGAGGCATTCGCACATGCACAGACACGAAGGGAAAATGCACACAGTGATATATGCACACACACACACACTCACACACTCACACATACACAAACACAAATACAAATACAGATACAAACACAAACATGTGTATTACTAATAGCATTTTTTGTTTTGTACTATTTCAATAGCAACTAGTGATTATCGACAATCTCTCCAGTTTCAGAATTTAAATGAGGAAAAGCGAAACATACATGTGGAGGTACATGCATTGCTTGGAATATTCATATTATTGTTTTGCTTACACACACGTGCACACATATACACGCGCGCGCGTGCACACACACACACTCACACTCACTCTTATATATATATATATATATATATATATGTATATACTATTTTTGCTTAACATGAATAATTTCCTATAAATTGTGCAGGTTATTAGAGGTGGTAGAAGAGAGAAGATTTCAATATATGAAATTGTAGTTGGTGATGTTATTCCCCTTAATATAGGTGATCAGGTGAGCGTGGTTGTAAAAATAATCTCCAGCATTACAATTTGAAATAATAATTTGGTTGTTTGGGTTCTTTGTCCAGGTTCCTGCTGATGGAATCCTTATAAATAGTCATTCTTTAGCCATTGATGAATCCAGCATGACAGGCGAAAGCAAGATTGTAAGCTGGTTAGACCTTCTTGAGCAGAAGAATTTAAATTGTTATGCCTATTTTCTCAAATATAATGTCACTCTGTAGGTGCAAAAAGACCCAAAGAAACCATTTTTGAAGTCTGGTTGCAAGGTAGCTGATGGTGCTGGAACCATGTTGGTAAATGATTAATTGTTGTTTCATTCAAGCTGTGTGAGCAAAGTTAAATGGTAGCGTTGGTAGTTTTGATCATTAAATTTATGGTGATGGTGATGTGTTATACGACTGGTTGGATTAAATGGTTTAAGCAAATGATATGTATATGCTTGTCTTTCAGTTTAGTCTTCAGTGCAAATCATCTGATTCCTGCCAGGAAAAGTAATATACTGCAGTTGCGAGCTGTTTCAATTTTGGTATACTGCTACTTGTAATCAATAACCCACATCAAAAGGTTCAGCAAGTTAGGTGGTTGCCCTGCGACTTACCCATTAGATGTGGGACTGAAATTTTTACCCAGATAATACCATATATGCTCTCATCATGATCTGACCCAGGTTACTAGGCGGTAGGCTTCTAGTCACACAGTGGCAATGTGATTGATATTGGCCATGATGCACTTGTCCTGCTCTCCTGCAACTTTCGTGCCCAAAAGACTATTAGGTGGTTGTGTGCCTAGAGATGTACCCAAGTGGTTACCTTCCTGGACTGTTTTGATACATGAACTTATGGTTTCATTGTTGATACCTTCTGCTAATGTGCTCATAGGTGCAACTCCTGTTTACAAATCCTCTGAAAAGTGATATCATATTGCACATTCTTATATTTTTAATTTTGTCTTAATAATTCTGAACTAGTCCTTGTAAAAATGTTGAATGTGCGGTTCACAAAAGATAATAACTGAGTGAATAAATTTTTTAATCTGTTTGAAAACAATGTTCAAGTATATGATGTTTAAATATTTACTCATTTACGTCCCAAGGTTCAGTCTGCTTTGCAGTTTTTATACAAATAAAAATTACTTGTCTATTCTTTGTTCAATAAACTTTTATAATCTTTAGGTAACTGGTGTGGGAATTAACACTGAATGGGGATTGTTGATGGCGAGTATTTCGGAAGATACTGGTGAAGAAACCCCCTTGCAGGTTTTCCTCTCTGATAGCGCTACTTTTTACAATTTACAATCACACTTTATTGATTGCATCTAAGTCGGTATGTGATTACCTTTGACAGGTACGCTTGAATGGTGTTGCAACTTTTATAGGCACTGTTGGGCTTGCTGTAGCTCTATCTGTGCTCGCTATCCTCTTGGCTAGGTAACTTTAAAGATTTTAAAATAAGTTTTTTTAATACGATTCACATTCTATCTAATCAGCTACAATCATCCATATTTTTTTTAGATATTTTACTGGAAATTCGAAAAATCCTGATGGATCTATCCAGTTTGAACGTGAGAAGACGAGTATGGGGAAAACAGTGGATGGAGTCATAAAAATTATTACAGCCGCTGTAAGTGTTGCATTTTGTATTTCTCCGGTAGAGCACTCTATACATTAATATTTATAACAATCTACCAAATTATTTAGGTCACCATTGTGGTTGTTGCTGTTCCTGAAGGGCTTCCTTTAGCTGTCACCTTAACGTAAGTACTATTCAGCTGGTATCATTGCTGCCATTACTTTTAATTTTCTTTATTATCTCTAATTCGTTATTATGTCGTTGAATTATGCGGCAGTCTGGCCTACTCAATGAAGAAAATGATGGCAGACAAGGCCTTGGCACGTAACCTGTTTCTTTGATCATCTGTTTTAGTTTTTGGATTATCTACATCAGATTCACTCTGAGAAATCGTGGCATCAGTATATGAAGTTAACAGCAACTACTGTGCAGGTGCGTAGGCTTTCAGCTTGTGAAACTATGGGTTCTGCAACGACAATCTGCAGCGATAAAACTGGAACTTTGACTCTGAATCAGGTTAGGTCTTCTGCACTTTTAGGTTTTATTCTCTTATATGAATTGATAATATTGTCTGGTTTTCCATTCCAGATTTCCTTACCGTCTGGATTATGTTAATCAATTGTTTGAAATCCTGAAACTTAGTATTTTGAATTTTTAGTTTTTATATATCTGATAGTTTTTGGGATTTCAATAATTTCATACCACAGATGACCGTAGTTGAGTCTTATGTTGGGAAAAAGAAGATTAATCCACCTGAGGACCGATCACAATTACATGCAGAGGTTTCCACTCTGCTTAATGAGGGTATTGCACAGAATACTTCAGGCAGTGTGTTTTCCTCGAAGGTAATCTCTGAGTGTGTGCATAGCTCCTTTTTCCCCATTCATCCCTTGATTATCATTTGAGTTGTACTACTTCCATGAGGTTATTATCTTTTGGATAGCAGTTTTGTGACATTTTATATACTCCATAAGAGGTTTTATTTTATTAGTCCTAATTTCTTCATGAGTTGTGACATGTGAAGCAATTGGAATCTGTCTTTCATAATGTTTATATTGATAGGATGGTGGAGGTATAGAGGTTTCTGGATCTCCCACAGAAAAGGCTATTCTTTATTGGGGTGTCAAGGTATATCTCTTTATGTTTTTCTATATCTATTTCTTGTTCAAATCCTACGTAACCATAAAAGATATAAGATCTATATCTTTTCAATTAATTTTCGCTGTTGATGCGGACAATTATTGTCACTTTGTGCTGCAGTCTGGAATGAAGTTTGACCTTGTCAGATCAGAATGCACACTCTTGCATGTATCTCCTTTCAATTCCTTGAAAAAGCGAGGTGGTATTGCATTACGGCGGGTATTTGAGTCATTCTCTAGTGTAGGGAATGTTATATATGTGAATTCTAAGACCATATTATCTGAATTATATTTTTTGAACATCTCTTGCAAATGACCTGCAAAACTACTGATGTTCCTTTATAGACTGTTATTGTTATTGTAATTTGTTTCTGAATTCTGATGTTTCAGCCCAATCTAAAGATTTCACATTATTTTTTTTCTATAGCTGACAGATTCTCAAGTCTATATACATTGGAAGGGAGCAGCAGAAATAGTTCTAGCCTCGTGCACAAGATATCTTGACACAGATGGTTGCTTGCAGTCCATTGTTAATGAAATGGTCAGTAATAAGCAGTGTCTTAATAGCTAAAAGAAACAAATATGTCAATTAAGTTACAGAAGCACCAAATCAAGGAATTTATTTTAGTTGTTTATACGTTTTTGAAAAGTAAAACATGGGAAATACACGAATGTGGGGTCCATCAGAATATTAATGTGTTTGGATTATACCTAATGCAACTAACATATATTTAAATCGGTATAAATCATCATTGAACTGAATTTTGAAATTATACTTCTCTTGTAGGGTTTTTTTAAGGATGCAATCGAAGATATGGCTGCAAAAAGCTTGCGGTGTGTTGCCATTGCATATAAAACATATGAAATGGACAAAGTTCCAAATGATGAAGAGCAGCTGGCACAATGGGTTTTACCTGAAGATGACCTTGTCTTGCTTGCTATTGTTGGTATAAAGGTATAATTTATGAGCTGATACTATGTGATTGTCATTATGCATTCTTTATTCTCCACTTCTATCAGTCTGGGAATAGCATCTGACTGTAACTTATGTTTCTAGTTTCTTATTATAGCTAGTGTTAGATAAATTGCTGCTATACCTCGATAAAATTCTTACGCCATTGGCAATTGCCTTAATTTTCTGAGGATTGTACTTTCAGTTACTTTTTCCCCCCATCAAATGTCGTTAGTATCTTATTAATTAAAATCTGTGATCCATGGGCAGGATCCTTGTCGCCCAGGTGTCAAAGATGCAGTAAAACTATGCACGGATGCTGGTGTAAAGGTAAAAGTTATTCTTACAAATTGTTCGATATATGTTAGTTATGCATATATGATTATCCATATTGAAATAAAATCGATATGGTAACTTTCATATTACTATTCATAAAGTGAATATTTTACTTGTCCTAATATATTAGATTTAACTGTTATAGAAAGTAGTTTTAACTACTTATATAAGATTCATGATGTTGGCATGTCCATGCCACGTTCATTTCCATGCTTCACAGCCTCTTATCTGAGGCATGGTGAAGGCATTGATGTGTCTGCTCATGTAAACCTGTTGGCTGACCATACAAACGAGTGTGGAGCCGTACTTCCATGTTTACTTTTTGGTGTATGGCGTGGAAAAGCCAAAAAGAGAGAGGGAGAGACTTCGTGTAGAGGTCTGTAGTTCCTTTTAATCTGAGTCCTCAACTTATTGTTCTAACTTGTATTTTAGGGCTAGTTTTAGGTTTTATAGCAAAAGGGTTTGTTATTCACAAGAAAACTGCAGCTCCTACAAGTCACTGCTAAGAAATGCTGATTACGGTTTCACTGTAGATGCTTAAATAAATTAATACTCTCTCTGTCCTAGGATAAAAGTCCTTAATACTGTTTTAGGTAGCCCCAAGTTAAATGTCTATTTACCTTAAATAGTCTATTTTTTACAATAATTTGCCTATAATACCCGTAGTATTAATTTTCATATTTCTATTCTCTATGCATATTTATGGAGCATCACTAGTCATATGTAGAAAACTATGTAATTAAATGAGAATTTAAAGCTGAACGATTTTGTCACTTATCTTCTTTCTTATTATGCGCAAAAAGTCAATCAGGACTTTTATCCTGGGACGAAGGGAGTATGTTGTTACAATCTTAATAGACTTAAATGAGGGGTTTTTAAGATAGGTTAATTTATTGAGTAATAAATGTCATTTTCTTTGTTCTTATAATTACCACTGGTACAGGTACGGATGGTCACTGGGGATAATCTTCAAACAGCGAAAGCAATTGCTTTGGAGTGTGGAATACTTGCTTCTGATACAGATGCTACTGAGCCTAATATTATCGAGGGGAGGACATTCCGAGAATTTTCTGACAAAGAAAGAGAACAAGTTGCAAAAAGAATATTGGTATAATTTGAAAAATGGAAATTTTCTGACTTTATGTCTTTGCTAGTCCTGCCTGATTAAGTACTACTGCTAACTTAAATTGCATGCCTGATGAAAACATTATTGAATGATAATGTACAGGTGATGGGAAGATCTTCTCCGACTGACAAGCTTTTACTTGTTCAAACACTACGTAAACTAGGGGAAGTCGTAGCTGTAACTGGAGATGGAACTAATGATGCTCCTGCACTTCATGAGGTTTGGCTACAATTATCCTATATTGAGGCATATTTCTGCCTTTGTTCTTGGTTTGGGTTGAAGTTACTAATTTTTCCATATGCCATTGTGTGATAGTGGAAAAGCTACTTTTTTCACAAGTTTATTGAAGTAGCTAGTTACATGTTTGACTCGCACCTAGACATGTGCATCTTTTATGTTTCCTTGTGTTAATTGTTACTAGATGTTAATATGTATGTTTGATAGGTTAGAAGAAAACCATCGGGACAATAGTTGGTGTTTTTAATGTGATCATCTTGCTTTTTAATATTGCTACGTGGACTTGAATGGCCACAACCACTCTGTTACTTCTTATGTAGTTTTGGCTGGAATGATGTGTTATGGTATACGTGTCTGCCTTATGTATGTCATTTCTACAGCTCTATTTGCATGACTCTAATATGTGATTCTGCTTTGTTTTTTTGTGTTGTGGTAGTTTTGAATTTGGTTGTAGTTAATTGATTTTTAACTATTCGTCTTTTAGGCTGACATAGGCCTAGCCATGGGCATTCAAGGAACTGAAGTTGCAAAAGAAAGCTCGGACATTATTATCTTGGATGATAATTTTGCTTCAGTTGTAAAGGTTAGTGTAAGCATAACACTTAGTAATACGAGGAAATTGTGGAAGCTTTTTTGTGGAAACTAACTTGATGCAATATCAGATAAATGAATATGTTTTAGCCTATAGTGTAATGTTGTAAAAAAAAAATTAAAAAAACAATTTATAGGTGTGTTGCAGATTTATATTTTTGAACAGTCAGTTAACATCCAAACACACTGCTCGTTTGACTGATGGAGCTAGTAAGATTTGGAGTTTGCAAGCAGTCGAGTCATCAACCAGTCTTTTGGATAAATTATTATGTTCAGAGCATATATAAAATTATGACTAAACATATGTTTTATGTAATTGGAAATTTCTCACATACATGCACCACTGTATGTCCGTGGAACTGGAATCTTGCATACAACCATGAGTATAAGTAGAGTGGTACTTTTGCAGAGGAGGTTGCGTGCAAGATCCCTTGCCTTTATTATCATTTGGGAGAATACTATAGTTATGGTATTCTTCCATTCAACCATGTTTATGTGCTTCTTTACATAGTATACAAGCAAAATGCTTATGAAGGTGCTCATGTTTTTCAATTTGGGTTGTCCTTCAGTTGATGAAATATATGCATGAGGTAGCATGCATTTAACATTTTTGTTTATTCATTCATTTATACACGTGCTAAAAAACACTAATGTAATACTCTGGAAATGTGTGCCTCTGCGCAGCTGAGTAATCTCACTTTACAGGGGAGTTCCAGTTGGGGAACGTGGAAGTCCTCTGTAGTTTTTACTAAAAAGATTATTGTGGTCAAATCTGGAGATATTTTTATAGAATAATAGAAGAGGTTGTGGTACACTAGGATATCTTTATATATATGGTTATAATTATGATTTCTCTTAGAATCTAAATGCAATAAAGCTGGATGATTTTTAGTTACAACAAAATTTAGTAAAAATGTGATGTTTTGGCATCCGATGCTAAGTTAGAATATTAATATTTTGGCAACTAAAAGGTTGAAAACAAAGAAATATGTGGGACTCTAAATTAAAATTTCCGGAATGTTATAACATGTTTGGGAGCTGAAGTACCAAATCATATTTGCTAGGTCAATAGGAGAGTTCGGTAAATCTGGTTTCAAACAAATGAACTTAATAAGCTAGCCAAACAATCAAAACAATGATGGAGCTCCCTCAAACGAACTTATTTTTTTGTTATCAACTCTTACAAGCCTAACGGATGCAAATGTTATCTTCTTTCGTTTCCCATTTGATTGTTTAGGTGAAGCGACCTATTTGACAATTGCTTTCATCGTTTCATGATTATTTCTCATGTAGGTGGTCCGCTGGGGTCGATCCGTTTATGCAAATATTCAAAAGTTTATCCAGTTCCAACTTACTGTAAACGTTACAGCTCTTGTAATTAATGTTGTTGCAGCAATTTCGTCTGGGGATGTACCTTTGAATACAGTGCAGGTTTAACTCTCTTTCTCTCAACTGTTGGTCCATTATCAATATGTTTCCTGATCTGGCATTGGGTTTACTGGAAATTTCTCTGACAATAGCTCCCTTCCCTACCTGTTCTCACTCCCCTGTATTTCTTTATCATGGCAATTAAAGAAAAGGAAATAATTTTAATACACGAAATTCAGAATTGAAGTTTTTAGAATATGGTTTGAAAATCTTAGATTCTCCATACATTTTGGTTATATGATCTAAATATATGATGATGAACCTGTTATAGACGAGGTCATTGTAAGATGGTTTTTTGCAATATTTAGTGTCTGATGGATGTAATTTGGTCCCTGTTATCTGAAGCATATCATTTTGGTGCAGCTTCTTTGGGTTAATCTCATCATGGATACTCTTGGAGCACTGGCGTTAGCTACTGAACCACCGACAGATCATCTTATGCATAGATCTCCTGTTGGCCGAAGGTTTGCATTTTGGGACTTGGAATTAAACATGTTAGACTAGTCTAACAAAACTACGTTGTAGTGTGAGACATACAAGTAGATTTATGCAATCTTAGTATGAGATACATCCTGTTACGCTTGATGCTGTGGTATAGTATATGGTCATGGGGCTGATTTCGTTACTTGGTCATAACACTCGATTCCTTGAAACATGGAGACAATTTCCTTAAAGCTTACAATTTTTTCCATGCAATGCTCATGAGGCAGATTTTCAGTAAGAAAGGGTATAGGAGAGTCCAAACTTTTTCAAAGTTTTAATCCATGTGAATTTGGTTTAATGGACTTGTGGATGAATAGTATCCCATTAAGAATGCAAGATTATGAGAATGGAAATTGCTCTGTGACAGATGCTCCTTTGTCTTTGTTAAACGTGACTGACGGTCTTGTGTAATATAGTACTAAACGAATATTCTGTTTGTTCGTTTTTGCAAGAAGATCAAGTGACTTAATGATGTATTTTGTTGGACGTCTTGCTTACCAAATTATTTTAGTCTTTTGGATCTCCAGTTTACCATATATATATATATATATATATATATATATATATATATATGGGAATTTATCCATGGCAACCGGTTGTCATGGGTACTATTTGAGCAACCAATGTTTCAACCGTTGATCAGTATAATAAATGGCTTGGATTGATATAAATAACCACCCTATTGGTACAGGCTGTAGCGGCAGTAATATAGCTTTTTAATGGCACGAGAAATTACTCATTTGCCCATGTGCTACAGTACCTGCCGCTACTAGTTCTAGCAGCGTTGTAATTAATTAAAAAGGTAGAGTGGTATAGCGGTAGCTTAATGACTCAACAACCTATAGGTCCCAAGATCAAAACTTTGTTGTTGCATAGTTTTTTTGCTTCATGTGCTATATTTTTTTGTGAATTAGATAAATTTTATTACCATCTATATATATAAATGTTTCACTTTACGAATAAAATATTTTCGCACTCTGCAATATTTTTTAATTTATTCTACCAATATAAATATACGTATTCTTTTTTAAATTTCTTGTCAAACTAAATAAAATACTAAATATTTGTAACTATGAATATTTATATAAAGTAAATATTATATTTATATGAATATTTGTTTATAAATATTTATATGAATATTTGTTTATAAATATATATATATATATATATATATATATTCATGATTACTTTATATATATTTAGTTTAATGTTGCGATTTGTTTAGTATGTTATTTAGTTTGACAAGAAATTTAAATTAGAATATATATATATATATATATATATATATATATATATATTGGTAGCATAAATTTAAAAATATTGGAGAGTGCGAAAATATTTTATTCGTAAAGAGAAACAAATATAGCACATGAAGCAAAAAAATTATGTAATGACCAAGTTTTGATCTTGGAACCTATAGGTTGTTGAGCCATTAAACTATCACTGCACCACTTAACTTTTTAATTAATTACACTGGCGCTAGAACTAGTAGCGGCAAGCATTGTAGAACATGTGCAAATGAGGGGTAAATTAGTAATTTCTCTTGCCATTAAAAAGCCATAGTAATGCCGCTACAACGGCAGGGTGGTTATTTATATCAATTCAAGCCATCTATTATACTGATCAATAGTGTAAACATTAGTTGCTCAAATAGTACCCATGGCAACCGGTTGCTTATATATATATATTATTGTATGGATAAATGACGTTGAGTGATCATCAGTTCATTATAATTATTCTATTTTTCTTTTGTAAATCTTCAGGGAACCTCTTGTAACAAATATCATGTGGAGGAACTTGATTGTGCAGGTCGTCCTTATGATTCTGATACCATGAACTTTATTAACACTTCTCTACTGTGATTTGGGTAGAGCATAGCAGACCTCTTTCTGTAACACTTTTAACAGTATTTGTTGTTACAGGCTCTTTATCAAGTTTCTATCCTCCTTGTTTTGAACTTTTGTGGTGAGAGTATTCTCAACTTGAAGCAGGATGGGATGGAACAGGCTAACATGGTGAAAAATTCCTTGATATTCAATGGATTTGTTTTCTGTCAAGTAGGTCTTTCAGCCATTTTTAAAATATAAGAAAATGTTTAATTGTGGAATTAAATACTAACTACACTTAACCATACAGATATTCAATGAGTTCAATGCTAGAAAACCGGATGAATTTAATGTCTTTGCAGGAGTGATGAAAAACCACCTTTTTGTTGGCATAGTGGGAACAACTTTTGTACTTCAGGTAAGAGGTCGTTCTATATTTATATTTATTTTATTTTTTTATTGGGAAAGAGTGATATTATTTTTATTAGTATCTAACAATGGATTGACTAACAATCATCTTCTTTGTACAATAGGTAATTATCATGGAGTTCCTTGGGAAGTTTACATCTACTGTTAGACTCGACTGGAAGCTATGGCTTCTTTCCCTTGCCATGGGCCTTTTCAGGTTGGTTATTTCACCTAAGATACTTGATATACTCCTGTCTAGGAGCAGTACAATAAACATGTCCAACCTTACATTACTATTTGGCGCGATGAGATGGTATTACGTGACGAGAAGTCTTAAAAGTATGAATTTGAAGTGATCTTACATCGACATCTTCTCAGACATGATTTTCTGATAAGTTTTGTCAGTAGAAGTGTTCTTGGTGCCCATCTTTGTCGTGTCCATTATATTTTTATTTTTTTTCTAAAAAGAATAACAATAAAAAACAACTAGCCCCATCCATTGCTAAAAGAAAGCAAGTCTTCGAGTACGAAGGTCAGCTTCAATTTGTATCCTTCATTATTGTATTTACATTTTCCCTTATTTTTGATCATTGCAATTCTCTCGTCTCAGCTGGCCCCTCGCCGTCCTTGGGAAATTGATCCCAGTTCCAAAGACTCCCTTGGCCAAGGTTTTCATCAAGCCATATCAGCATTGCATAGCTTCTCGGAATGCATAAGTTCAAAAACCCTGTGGTTTCATGCAGTAAGGAGCTTGACCCATTGGAGATCTGAACATTCATAAATACTGTACTGGCATGCATGAAGACTTCAACAAATTAGGCGCTCCTAAATTGATTTGGTTGGGATATATGCATATTAGTATAGACCGCATAGCTATGACCTATGTAGCTACCACATCTACGTTTTTATATATGTAATTGCCAAGTTGTAAATGAGAAGTGTTATATTCTCTCTCTCCAGCTGCCAACAAAAGGAAAAGAGAATTGTGATAACAGGAAAACAAAGTAGCCGAAGGAGTTGACATGAGATCAGTAAACTTTCAATTAATCTTCCTGGAGAAATGGAAGGAAAAAGATGAAGATATAATACATGTTTTATGCAAGGATCCCAGCAAAATGATTCACTTAAAAATGTTTTTTTATATTCAGATTGATGGTAATTTCAAATTAATAACGTGCATGCATAGACGCCATCGCTATTGGCGACTTTTTCTTTTGATGGCCCAACTTAATAGTACTAGTATTTCTGAATATGTAAAAGACTATCACAACATTTAAGATGCTAATGGTACATTTGGATTTTAGTAATAAAAGTGAGAATGAAATGAAAAAAATTATGTTTGATTGCGATTGGAATAGATTGAATCATTATTATTTTTTTAAAATTTTTGATTGAAATTTAACGTTTTTGTCTAAGATTTCATGTCCAAAGCCTTGTGAGTAATTTTTTTTATCATTTGAGGAAGAAAGAATATGGAATAACTCATTCCAACTAGAATGAAATGAATCATTCTAATTCTAATCTCCATTTCATTCCTTCAATCCAAAGACGGGGATCTCTATTTCATTCCTTCAATCCAAAGACGGGATAAGTTTTAAAATATTTGACAATCATATCTCTGAAGAGTTTTGACACTCATTTAAGAGCCA
Source organism: Panax notoginseng (assembly GCA_016801055.1). NCBI lineage: Eukaryota > Viridiplantae > Streptophyta > Magnoliopsida > Apiales > Araliaceae > Panax > Panax notoginseng. The sequence continues at coordinate 293,039,707 of CM029012.1, read as the reverse complement.
CCATAGGGAAAAAGGGGGGGGGGGTGTTTACTTAAAGATCCAATCTCAGGTATTAAACTTACATGCAGTATTCTGCCTTTTTGCCAAAAAGTAAAAAAAATTAAAAAAAATCTAACGAGGTCAATTTGAAAGAATCATCATCTCCAAAATGCCTTGGCCATCTTTTGCCCCTTCACAAGATTTAGCAGAAACATGAATAGGCCAAGTGGTTCCTTCTTGAGACATAATGGGAAATGAAATCCGCCACAGAAGCAGAAGAACCAGGAATGTTTCTGGGAACTAGTATCTGAGTCCTGCCTGTAGCAATTCTCTTACCAGCCACATTGGCATAGAACAAGCCCGAGATTGCTGGTACGAAAATATCACTCTGAGAAGTAACATAAAAGTCAACAACCTTCTCAAACTCGGAAGCATCAGAGTTGAGGAACTTTGGCTTTTTATCTGCTGGCATTATGCCATCCTGCAAATAGTTAACAGTACAACAAGGTAAAGATATAGGAGAATATGTAGTAATATGCCTAGGGTTTAAGATTTAGTAACTTCAGGAAAAAAACCAACTTTATTCACAATTAATCTATTCCTAATTATAAAGGGAAGACCGTCAAACCATGTAACGAGTCCACCCATTAAAAAACTTTTAAATAACCGAGTCATCTCGGTTGAAATTTTAGAAATTAGTTTGTTTAATAATATAATTTAGTGACCGTTGGTTTGACATCTATAATATAAGAATAGGTGAGTCAACTCCAATAGTTTTTAGTTGTCTCAAATTGGTAGGTGAGTTAACTCGGATAGTACTGAGTCGTCTCGTTTCTCGGGTAGCAATCTAATTAATTCATTAGGTCTTAATGTAGAACTCCACACTTTACTCTTCCCACTCCAACCATTATTGCCTCATTGGGTTGCTTTTACCAGTTACCTATAATTAAAATAAGTTTGCCATAATCTTTGAATAGGTGCTTTTAATTTTATAATATTTTTTTACTAAAAATCCATAAAAATTTATAAAGTTTCAATTAAATTTTGTGTAGAACAAATACTTTTGACAAAATAAGACACTTTTTGTAAAAGGAAAGAAGTATTTGCTAAACCATGTGTATCCATAGAAATTGATATGAATAAAATCTAATTTGTTACCTGGTTAAGTTGTTAATAACAAAGCACTCGAAGGTTACAACAAAACTTTTAGTGAGAATCTCCATGTAGCAATTTCCACTAATTTCCACAATTCCACCGATACTATTATGAACAATATATGGTACTCCCTCCGTCCCAAATTAATTGCTCAGTTTTGACTTTTTAAAGTCAAATTGACTATTTTTAGAATTAATAATTAAGCATATATAAATATATTTCTAAAATTATAAAAATTGGGATTAGTAATAAATTGTATATACTTTCTTTTGGTTATAATCACTTCACCTATATTTTAGCAAAAATAGTAAAAATATTAGTTTTAAAAATGGTCAATTTGACTTTAAAAAGTCAAAACTGAGCAGTTAATTTGGGACGGAGAGAGTAATTTTTAACAAAACTAAAATCATATGAATTTCATAATAATTATTATTAAATTAGTGGTCCAATCTTTGATATTCTTACAACTATATATATATATATAAGTACACTTAATCATGCACCTGAAATAATATATTGATATATTGAAAAATATCATTTGCAGATTACAGCAGCAAATTCATAATTATCAAACATGTCATTAAAAAAAATCCTTAATTTACCCTAATTATATAAGTTTGAGCAAATAGAGAGATAAATTTATATAATGTATTTTTTGCACTAGCCCGTGTCTCACACGTGTTCAAAAACAAGCATTATATAAGAGAAACTTATCAATGTAAAATTAAGGAGATCACCAATATCCTCTTGAGAAATTAGACACTAAGAATATATTTATACTTTGAAAAAGTGATTTTGCTCATAATTTGGAATAAAATTCAAAATTATTTTGCTCCTATATTTTGGAACGGAGGGACAGAGTATAAACTTCGTAAGCATATCAGGATAATGCTTTAGTCCAGGTTTGATGAATATTTCATGAAATTTGGCAGTGCAATCACGGTTTATGTATTGTTCATTAATATTATTCTTCCCAAGTCCACTCCTGTCGCAGATTCAATTTTTTTAGGAGCACAGGCCAATACAAGTTTGAGCTCACTACAGAGGTTATAACAGACAAATCTTTGTTTTGTGCCATTGCTAGCACCACGATATTTGATTTAAAAGTCAAGGTTGAAAGGTATGAATGATCTCTATTGAGAACTCTAAAAACTGATTTAGATTTGAGAAATAATGCAAGGGAGTTTACTAAATTAGATTGAAAACATGAGTAGCATTATAAGGAATATAAGACTGGAAGAAATCTCACCTTTGTATACGTTTTAGGGAAAAATTCCTTCAGCGCATCAAGACTGTTGTCCCACCTGGATTGGGTCAAATATATTGCGGTGTCCTTGTTGAAACCGATCTTGCTCAAGAATATTGCAATCTCCTGTGGACCGTAACACATTTTTGAACCAGTAGCATCATTTCCTTGGCAACCCTTTTCCTCCAAAATATCAACCCTCAAGTCCACGGCTATAAACTGGCCATCTGACTTCCGACTCAGAGTCTTGAGCCGCTCAACCATTGAGTCAACCACTTCTTGAACTTCTGGTTGTAGCTCTAAAGTTCCAAATGTTGCCAAACATGCAACTGAGCTGATGTTGCTATCAGTCTTTTTCATATTCACTGATGGGAAGTAGGTTGCCATCCTTATGTTGCCCTTTGCTCTAAAAATTGGTTCAATTTGTTCTGCAATATGGGATTCGGTTACACGATTGGGGACCCTAACAACCTCAAGATTTCGTGCTGATATTTTATCAGGTTGATACTTTATTACTTTGACCACCCCATCCAGACTTTTTATAAACATCTCAACATCATAAATATCTTCAAAGTTCCTGAAAGATACAAGTACGATACTTAGAAGTTTTTCATTGCTTGATCAGTAAATATAGTATAATCAATTGATTCAGTCACTTGAAAATGCAACTGGAAAAACTCATGAATGAAATTAAAGATATAATAAAAAGTACCAAATGTGGTGTTTCATTTGCAAAATTGTATGTATGATCATCTTCTTTCCCTTGAAATATCCACAGTGAGACTCTCGTTTGAAATGCATTAAGTTCTTCCCATAGTGTTTGGGATGTATAATATAAGATAAGATGAATCTAGCTTTTGCATTATCTTGGTGAAATGTTTGTGGAAACCATCCCAAATTTCAGTGATATTTATAGCCAAACAACAGATGAAATCAGTTTCTTATAGTCTCAGGACACTAATACTTTAACAAAAAAAAATTCATTTTCAGGAGCCCATCTTATGATTTAACTGCTTTTACTTATCCAAATAAAGAAGAAGATTTGATAGCTTCTGCCGAGAAAGTCAGAATCTTGCTGGCAATTGAAAATCACTGTTTGGAATAAAATCATCACATAAAATCAGAGAATCATAAATATAATCTCAATGTGGTTCAATAATAAAAATTCATAGCAAGCCTTTTTCTGTTCAGAATATCTGTGTAGAGTGTTAAATCCCTAACGTCCTCGGTCCTATTCACAACAGTCCAATTCACAAGTAAATCCAGAATCCAATTCACAAGTAAATTCATACCCACCACACAATAAGATCCACTTTGACACTATTTGGAACGACCAAGGCCCGAACCCAAGTCCAAACTAAGGCTCAATGCACTCCCAAAAACACCAACTAGGTTATCTTGACTCACCACATTCAAACCCAAGATTTATCTAAAAACAAGAGCAAAGACTTTAAATAAGTTCCAGGATATCCCACTTAAATCCCTATAATCCTCGTCAAGGCCCATTCTATCCCACATGTTTTGATTTGAGATTGGAGTATCATAATTGTAATGTGCACAACAGGTCGTCCAGGGCCTGCCAGGCCTTGGGCTTTAACCAAGCCATACAGTTAACTTTGGTCCGGCAGGCAAGGCTAGACCAACTGAAGGAGGTGCGATCTGATTGGGCCTACAGATCAGGCTAAGCCCAAGGTTAGGCTAAGGCCGATCTGTTCCGGCCGGCCCAACCCCCTATTTTTTTTTATACTTTTAATGTTAAATATTAGATATTAAAAACTCTAAAATATAAATTAATAAAAAAATTTACAAAAGAACTAGAGTATTTACAAGAAACTAATTTATTATTAATATTTAACATTTAAAGTTAGTTTATTGATGTATTAATTAATGTTACTCCCTCCATTCTTAAAAAAATGAGTAAAGTACAAATTTCACACACCTTAAGAAAATCAAAAGGAGAGAAAAGAGAGTAAATAAAGTTCCAAATTTATCCTTAGTAGTCTCACAAGATTCATAAAGTGATGGGTAATTTAATTTTTTTAATACTAATGAACCCCATTAAATGACATAATTACCTCGACTTTATATACTTTATCTCATCCTTTTGTGGGCAAAAATAATTGTAAATTTGCTCATCCTTTTGAGAAAGGAGGGAATAATATTTAATATTAAAAGTAGCAAAGAATAAGGAATATTAATAAACTAACTTATTATTAATACTTAATAAACTAACATTTAATGTTAAATATTAAATAAACTAATTAGTTCTAATACTTCTATTCATTGAAGATCATACTTGTTAAGTCGTCACCTAGGCGACGCCTAGTTGGCAAGTCGGTAAAGAACAGGTAAGGCGAGCGAACGACTTAGACGATGACGGAAAGGCGAGCGCTTAGAGAAAAAAGGTGTCGACTTAGACAGAGCGGCGACGACTTGGACGCCCAACCGGATGATCAAGTGACTTGGTCTCTATGGGTCGACCCAAATCTGAACTGGGTTTTTAAAAAAATGACGTCGCATGATCATAAAACTAGCCCTAGAAGGGTCGATCGATCGATTGATTAGAACTCAAAAGATCGACCGAGAACAACGATCGAGAGCGAAGAAGAAACAGAGACTACAATCGATCTTTTTTGCTTATCGAGAGCGATCGACCGAGAGTAGCGACCGAGATTGAAGAAGAAAGCGAGATTGATCGGCACTCGACAGGTATGTTGCATTATAATTTTCCCCTTCCACTTTTTCGAGCAAGGATCTTTTCTGTTGCTGCTACTTTCCTCTTTCCCTTTTCTTTTTCTGCTGCCCGTCTTACTAAAAACATACGCATATCCAATTTTTTTTTTAGCCTTTATGCTTTTCTATTAGGTCTCTCTCTCTCTCTCTATATATATATATATATATATATTTCTATATATGTATAATTATAATATTACATACATATATATATATATATATATAACTGTTTGGCTTTTTTTTTACCTTATCATTCATTTCTCTTGAATATTGAGTATTGACTGTAATACTAATACCTGTTTGGCTTCAATTGTAATACTTGTTTGGCTTCTTTTTTTTTTTATCATTCATTTCTCTTGAGTATTGAGTATTGACTGGCTTACTGGTTCTTATGTTTCCTGTTTGCCTTTTTTTTTCCATATCATTAATTTCTTTTAATTATATTATATTCTTTTTTTTATGTTTTGCAAGTACATATTTCACCGAAAGAAAGAAATTAATCAAACATGAAAAATCATGATTGTGAATTTTTTAATTATATGTAAATTAGTACTACTATGCTATAATGGATAAATGCATGACTGTTAGTTATTATTTTGACCTTAACTTTATGGTTAACTCATCATTTGGACTAAATAATATTTACTATTATTAGTTATTTGATATCACTATATATATATTATATAGTATTAATTATGTCAGCATCAGAGATATTTGTGGGTGCATTATGAGATTGTGAATTCTATATAAATATTATATTATATATGTTTGTCTTATATTTTTTATTTGATTGTATTGTGTAGACACTAAAATGGCGGAAAGTTTGAAGGACGATAATTATGATATAACGAAGGACCCTAAAAGAAAAGCTAAATCGAATGATCCAGGTTGGAAATATGGATATTGGCCGAATTTAAGTAATAAGGATGTCGTGCAATGTATACTTTGTAGAAAGAAATGTCATTCAGGCATCAAAAGGCTCAAACAACATCTAGCCAAAAATTATGGAGATATAGCTAAGTGTACCAAAACAACAGAAATTATGAGAGAGATGCAAACGGCTTTGAATAGTAGAAAGAGGAACAAGCCACTTGAGCTAGATGATGATGTAGTAGAAGTGCAAGAAGAACAATCATCTGCTCGTCCAACCATGGCTTCCAATACTTCTTCTAACACTATCCCAAGTTCTGGGACGGCTTCTAAAAGGAAGAATGTTGTATTTCAATTCCAAAAGCCACAATCAAAAGCTAAATGAGGATAGGCATAGCAAGCGTTTGAGCCAAATGAGTATTGAAAGTTGTTTGAGGACACCGGAGGAAAAGGAGAGAGTCCAAATGCATGTTGCCGACTTTTTCTACGAATGTGGCATACCATTTAATGCTGTAAATTAAAGGAGATTTGAAGTAATGGTCGAGTCCATAGGGCAATATGGGTCGGGTTTCAAGCAATCAACGTATCACGAGTTAAGGGTTCCTTTACTTGAGAAGGCAAAGAAGAAAACTGATGACTTAAAGAAGAAACATGAAGTTGCTTAGAAGGAATACAGCTGCTCACTCATGTCGAATGGTTGGACAGATAAGAGGGGAAGACACTTATTGAATTTCCTTGTTAATAGTCTGGAGGGGACTTATTTCATAGGTTCTGTTGATGCCTCCAGTCAGTCTCAAGATGTCACAATGTTGATAAATCTACTTGATAGCAAGATCGAGGAAATTAGACCCAAGTATGTTGTTCAGGTGGTCACAGACAATGCCTATAATTACAAGGCAGCGGGGTATATATTAATTGAGAGGAGACCTACACTGTTTTGGACTCCTTGTGCCGTTCACTGCCTTGACTTTATGTCATTGTTCGAAATGGCGATCGAGGCGCACGCCTCAAAGCGCGCCTCATTGCGAGGCGGATGGTTGCTAAGGCGAGGCTTAAGCCTCAAAGGGAAGAACAGAGGCTCGCACATCATTTGTCTGAGGCTTACGCCTCAGTGCGAATCGCCCCGAGGCGCATCAAGGCTTGGGCCTTGGTTTGACTTAAAAAAAAAACCCTAACTCACTTTAGGCTTCAGCAGTTCTCTTCTTTGCTTCACTCGCCCAGTACACTCTCTTCTTCTGTTTCTTCTCTTCTTCTGCTTCTCTTCTTCTTTTCTTCTCTTCTTCTGCTCCTCTTCTTCTCGATAGTTCGTCTTTTTCGTTTTCATCTCTCTTTTTCTATTACAATTATATATTATATGTATATTAGTATATATATAGAGAATACAGTACTAATAATATTACTGTATATATACTAATACTCATATATACTAATACTCATCTAGTATTCATCATCTAGTATTCGGCTGGTTAAATATCTTAAGGATAATTACAGTTAGGTACCCTATAGTCTTTATAAATTTTTAGTTTAGTCCCAAAAGTGTTTTTAAAATTTCAAAATAACCCCTAAAATTTTATATTTCAGCCCCTATAGTTTAATTTTTTTTTTCATTTCAGCCCCTGAAGTTTTAGAAGTTTCAGTTCAACCCCTATTTCTTTATATTTCCTGTACTTAAGTCCCTAGAATGAAAAAAAAAATTCTTGTGTTGATAACTCGACGGAGTCGAGTGTTGATAACTGAATCTTTTTTTCTAAATTATTCAACACCACAAAATTTATATATAATCAATATTTATTAATAACATATGTTTTCAAATCGAGGCTTACGCCTTGCTCCGCCTCGAGGCTTACGCCTCGCCTCGTCTCGCCTCGTCCGGAGAAAAACGTTTCATACCACTTTTAGCTTTTTCGAACATTGCCTTATGTTAGAGGACATAAGCAAGTTGAAGCAATTCCAACCCACAATCACAAATGCAAGAAGAATTACAACATTCATTTATAGAAATGATCGTCTTCTTAGTGCGATGAGGGAGAAAACGAATGGGAGGGATATTGTGAGACCCGCAATTACTAGATTTGCTACAGTTTTCCTCACCTTGCAGAGTTTGTACAAGTATAAAGATGCATGGAGGCATTTGTTCATCAGCGAGGATTGGTCAAAATAAAAATTGTCGGCTACTAAAGCGGGGAATAAAGTATGTGATACTGTTATTTCAACAACATTTTGGTATACTGTTCAGGATTGTTTATAGTGATGAGAAGCCTGCCATACCGGAAGTTATTGTTGAGATGGAATGCGCGAAGAAATAAATCAAAGATGCATTTGATAACAAACAAAGACTGTATAAGATGGTGATTGAAATTGTTAAGCGGCGATAAAAAAATCAAATGGAGTAAAAATTATATGGGACTGCGTTGTTTCTAAATCCGGGAAAGTACTTTGATATCAAAGAGGAACGTCGGTTGTTTGCTAATGCTTTACGAGATGACTTCAATGGCGTTCTTGCAAAGATGGTGCCCGAGTTAGATTTGCTAGACAAGATAAGCAATTTAGCCGACAACTATGATGCTTCTCGACATACTTTTACAAGAGAAATGGTGATTAGGCAACGAAAAATAAAGAATCCTCGTACATATATTAAAATATATATAAAGATATAGAAGCTAAATTATGATTATAATTTATATACATTCTTCCTTTCCTCCCTTTAAAAATATTTATATTTCTTTTAAATGTTTGCTAGTTGATTGGTGGAATGCTTTTGGAGCACGGGCTATTGAGATATTCTCGTTTGCAAAAAGAATTCTAGGCCTATGTTGTTCTTCTTCCGGTTGCGAGCGCAATTGGAGTACATTTGAGTTTGTAAGTACTTTCTATTGTTAGTTCAAATTTCAAAAGTAATAAATCATTCACTATTATTAAAATTTCATCATTAATATTATTATTTTTTGTTCTATTTATTTTAGATTCATACGAAGAAGAGGAATAGATTGGAACACAAACGATTGAGTGACGTGGTGTATGTCCAATACAATCGAAAGATCGACTCAAATTTCCAAAAGAAGCGTGAACTTGACAATAATTTTGATTCATTAGTCATTGATGACTTTGAATGGGATAACGAATGGATCGATAATGATGCCGACGACGTTCATCCCAGGGGATCTTACATGGAATTATGTGGATCGAGCAACCGGTGCATCCAACACGCTTGAGGGTCGCAATCTTTCAAGGAGGGCTCGTGCTAATACTAGTGATAATCTCATGACGTACTCTAGACGTGGTGGTGGTTCAACTTCAAGGGAATCAAGGTTGATGGATTCCGACTCCGATAAGGAAGTTGATGAAAAAGAGAGAATTCCAAATGATGATGAAGATGTAGAGGATGATTTTGAAAAAAGACCGCCACATACGCCTTTGAATGAAAGTAGTTCTCGTGGAAGAGATGGAGATGACCTTTTCTATGATGATTTTGATTGAACGATGTTTCTAGACTAGTGCAGAGAGTCTAGACATTATTTTGGCTTTGCTATGATGGTGTTTTATTAGTTATTAAACTACATATTTGTGATGGTTGGTTGCAACTTTATTTTCTATGTGGTGTTTGTTGAATTCATCATTTCTTTTACTAATTTTAAATATCAAGTGTTTTGTTTTTGGATTGTTATTGCTAAGTATTTACATAATTATGCCTTTAATGTTATTCCATAGTATTATGTTTTAAGTTTTAATGTATATGAGATTTTATTGCCAATATACTTGTTAAGTAAAATGAATAATATATAAATTGCACATTATAAACGGCTTGTCGCCTTACGGACGCCATGGCGGTCACCTAGGCGTCCAGGCAGTCGGCTACCGTCATGACTCGCCGTGGCGCCTTAACAACTATGTTGAAGATATATATTACTTTACAAGAAATTAAGAATGAATAATTAAAACTTTAAACTTTATTGATGTATTAATTAAAACTAATGTATTACAACTTAGAAATTACAATAATGAATAAATAAAATTGATATTTCATTGAATCATTGATGAATAATTATAAGTTTATAACTTTAAAGTATAACTTAAACAATTATTTTAATTATTATTCTTTATAACTTTAAAGTATAACTTAAACAAGTATAAGTCTTAACCGATTATTATTTAGATTGGGCTAGGCCTGCGTCATCTATCCTATCTAATTAATTATTTATCTATCTAGATGGGTTGGGCTTGGGACTCATGAAAGTGGTCAACTGGGGCAGTGCAGTGGGTTGTGGGACGGGCCAGACCCAGGCCGAACCCCAAGCCAGACTAGGTTTTTTGTCAGGCCAGTCCAGGCCGGTCATTGAGTCAAATAACACGACCTCTTTATAGCCTAGTAGGTTGGGCCTAACCAGTCCAGGTTTTGACCACGCCGAGCCTAGGTCCGACCTTGGTCGTGCAGCAATCCATTTGTGCACCTCTAATTGTAAACTATCTAAAAAATACTATTAGTACAGATTTGTTGTTTTAAAATTTAGATAAATTCATACTAACATTCAATTTTAGGATTTTCTAAACTGACTTCAAAAAATATAAATGACTCTTTTTGTGGACAAAGGGAGCACAACACAAAAACTACATATTTTAAAGGAACTAATATTTTCACTTGAGAATGATAGCTTCACTAGTTCATCATCAGATGAACAGTAAGTGGGACTCACCTACGTGTGAGAAAGAGCATGTGGAACTATCATTTTCACTTGAAAAAAAAGTAATGGCTAACTATGTTACACGGACTCTTCACTTTGCCTAAAGTCTTCAAAACTTGACCCTCGACACTCAGAGAAGAGTATGGGTATTAAACACTTCATTTTAGTATAAAAAATTGAGTAAAATTGAGGAGTACCCATGTTGGACTTTTCAAAATACCGTGTCGAACTGAGCACTCCATCCCAGTCCATCCAAGTATGTGTAACATAGATGGATAAAGATCAGAAATTAAATAGCCAAAGATATTTGATGTGTTCCCATTTGAATGCACTTGGGTTATTTACAGTGACTGAAGTATCAATGTAAATAAATCTAAGCGCCAATTCTTTTGCAGTCAAAGACTCATATTTTCTTTTGAACAATATATTGGTTATCAACCTCCAACTAAAGTTTCTAAAAGTTGTTTGATATGAATTATACCAATAATGGGGAAAAAAATAAGTAAACACTACATAAGGAACATATTGTCGCCACAGAACCAAGTATCAAAGTTCCATGCACTACGACTTGCCGCTTGTGAATTCTAGAGCAGATTAGTACTACGTGGAGAAAATTGCTTGATCTATTCAATTGCTCGTAGTATATTATAGAACAATATCAGTCCAATCCCCCAATCACCCTCCCTCTCCAACAAAAGAAAAGGAAAGGAAAAATAATCCACTCCAAAAGATATCCTCGCTAACTGCTAATAGTATTCATGCCTTTGTATTACTTCAAAGTGCTTTCAGTTACTAGAAAGTACTGCTACACGAGTGAAGTTTAGCTAAAAGTACTTAAAATAATGGCACAAATGCTATCTTGAGCCTTTACCTCTTATCACCAGGTTTGCGGCCCCTTATGTCTGGAACTACAAGAGTGGCCCTCAGGTATCTCGCCACTACCACAGCATCAGCAATCTGCAATTGGAAATTTCCAAGGAAAAGATCAATGAGAACAGAAACACTAGAACCAACTTCAAGAATAAATGATTTCCACAAAGAAATTTTGGAAAAAAGCTTTGAAAGGATTGCTAAATTTATATTAAGTAGTCCAAATGTGGTAGATAGTGCAGCCAGTTGATATAAGAGCAATGGAAGTGTATAATGGAAATTGAATGCTATAAGCACAAGTGGCATATGACCTCGAAAGAAGCTTAAGTCTGCCCTCTGCTTATTCTTTTTGGTTTGGCAAGGTTAATCAGCCCGGCTATGTAAACAGCATCTAAATTTTAAATTAACTCAGACTGGATCACACGAGACTATGGAGTAAATTAGTTATAAGAATTACGAATTCTGATATTGAAGTACTACAGTGTCCACCTACAAAAATCTTGTTACTTGTAGGACTTGTTTTCCTAGGGAAACACCTTAGTGAAATATTAAAAATATAACAAAAAATTCTGTAGAGAAAGGGGTTAGACGTTTTCTGGATACCTGTGAGACATGGTATTCGGGACCGTTAGTTAAGGAAAAAGTCACGAACCCCTGTGATTGTTCTGCCTCTTCTGTTAACCCTATGACAAACAAATAAAATAAATAAAGATTAATGGAAATTATATGAATTCAGCATATGGTAAACCCCCACCCCCACCCCCACCCCCAAAAAAAGGGGGAACAAAAAGCAACAGCGCTGACTAACCTAAAACTGGCTTTGCCCAACAAGGTTTTAGGTTGAGGGCATCATCCTTCCAAAGGGCGTCATCCTCCTTAGGAAGTGTAGCAAGGCTCTGGTCTGAAGCAGCCTTGGTGGCATCATGAGGAAAAGTTGTGGATTCCAAATGCTTCACCTTGAAGGAAAAAGGAAGAGGGAAAAAAAATGAGCAATGAGGAAAATGATCCAAACCATATGAGCTGACATTGGATATTCATTAAATCATTAATGATGTTGCAACCACCGAACTAGAAGTCTAGAAGTGAATTGAATGAGAGAGAAAATATATATATAGAGAAGAATAAAAAGGGATTACTTGAAGTAGAGCAGTAGAATGATTCAAGTGTTCTCTCTTGATCATGTTGCCGAGCATGACAAACATGGTGACTGTTAATACTCCGGCAACCACATGTCTTGGATCCATTTATTTATTCAATATTATTATGAATACCCAATTCCCAATCCCAATCCCAATCCCAGCTAATATTTCTTCCTTTTTCACCCTCTTCTCATCCAACCTATATATCTCTCTATAAATCTATTTAATTTCTCTCTATTTTCTGTCTCTGTCTAAAATATCAGGGACGGAGAACCGACAAGTGAAGTTATTAAATTAAATATTATACATATATAGAACAAATACTTGTTGTTGAATAAAAGTTGATTATATATATATATATACACACACACACACCCCCCCCCCCCCCCCCGTCTCTTTCGACGTTTTCCTACCGCCGACAGTGTCTTCCTTTTCTATTTCATTCTTTATTGAATTCTTTCAAATTGTTAATTTAGAAAGATAAAAATATATATATTCTAAATCATTTATGCTAATTTTTGATTCTCAATTAATTATTGATGATAATTTTTTTAAAGAAGATATCCAATAAATAAAATCCTCTTATAATTGTTACAAATCTCATACATTTATTTATTGATAAATTTTATAATTATAATTTAATGTAAAATTTTCATAATACATAACTTAATTCAAATACATATTTACTATACGTATAATAGTATTATATTAAGTCACATCTCCAAAGTTCTTTGGATCAAAAACGGTGGAGACGTGTGGACCATAAAATAAAGAATTTAAAAAATAAATATCATCTGTTTTCAAAATATAAGATTGATTTTGATTATTAAGGTATAATTTAAAATATTTTTAAAATTAAAATTAATATAATTTTTTAAAAATTTATAAATATAAAAATTGGAAAATAATTTAAAAATATCCTATTTTTAACTTTTAAAAGCTAATTTGAATCTTATACATAGAATTTTAAAACGGGGTGAGTATTATAAATGTTAAAGGTGGGGACTCATTTATTTTTGATATAGAATCAATATAAAAAAATAAAAAAAAAACTTGGGAATTTAATGGCACAACTCTTGAACCTTAATATTAATATATATCTTTGACAACCCACAAAATAAATACATCCATCGAGTCTAACAAACTTAATAAGTAAAAAAAATATATTTATAAATTTATAGACATGGAAATTAATTAATTAATGTTAATACAAGTAAACGAATATCATTGACAGCGTCTCTCCAAGTCCTAGAGCTCTAATTTTATACTGGACTGGAGTATAAAAACTCTGACGTCTTGGCAATCTCCAAATTTATTCATACTAATTACCCTTAATAAAAAGTGTTATTTACACCTCCTAGTATATTTTTAAAAAAAATTATAATAAAAATATATTCAGAAAATATTTATAAAATTAATATATTTTTAATATTTTATTTATAAATTTAGTGTTACGGGTAGGGCGTGATTTTTGAAATTTAGCTTTTATCATCTACTAATATACACTGTTCCCCAAACCATCCCCAAACCAATAAAATAAAGTAAGCACAGGACAGAGAAAGCAAGAAAAGAAACTACAGAGAGAAAATCAATCTTCTTTACTTTTACTTTACTTGTTCAAGCAGCCATAACAGGTTATGGAGAAGAAAAATCAACCACATCCCCATCCCCATCCCCCAAGTTACTGATAAGAATCATGAACAAAAGAAGAACATGGGTATTTCTGTTTATTGATGTATACACCATTCTATTATCTTCCTCTTGGAATCTCCTCAAATCCGTAATTTCTTGGTACGAATCCACCGTCTCAAGTTCATCCAACTCATCTGGGTGCCCGGCAATTTACGCCTCGGTGGCACTTGGGGTCATTTTTGGGCTTCTTTCAATGGCCAGCGCCCTGGCAGTGGCGGTTCCGACCACCTTGGTGACATGGATCATTGTGTTGGTTTTGCTGACTTTTTGTGGAAAGTCAAAAAAAGCTTTGGTGGTGGAGGGTAAGCAATTGACAGTTGAAATTATTGGGTTTGTGGTGAAAATCTTGATAACCCCAAATTTGTATTTCTGCATAAAATCTTGATCTCTCGTTGTCCACTCCCCAAGTCCTAACTCTTGATTGGTCTTTGATTCTATTACCAACAATTTGACATCGTTTGTTTGTTTATATTACTCCCTCCTATCCTTTATATAAGTCGTTTTACGATTATGCATAAGTATTAAGGTAATAATTGTATAGCATTAACTATAATATCAATTGTCTATATTGCCCTTGTATTGGAATAAGAGATAGTTATTTATTGAATATAAAAGAGTGAAATAACCAAAGTTACATTTAATATTTGGGGTAATATTAGAAACTAAGTAATTAATGCTTACTTGAAATTCTAAAACAATTTATATTAAGGAAGAAAAATATTTCTCTAAAATGACTTATATTAAGAAACGGAGGGAGTAGATTTTTTGGACTCTTTCCTTTAGAGGTAACCAAATGCGTATTAGTTAATGACAGAACTTCATCATGTTGGTTACTATTTATTTTTTGATTATTTTAACATATTGAACATATTGAGGAATTTCATTAATATTTATCTAATTTATAATATTTTCTGAACTTTAATTTAAAAGTATCTAATTATGGTATGTCGAAGTTTTAATGAATAATATACCCCAATTAAACAGCGTAATAAACAGGTGTCCAATATGTAGTGACCAATAAATCTCATTGAGGTATCCCGAATGATCAATTTTATAGTGATGGTAATGTATGTATGATTTTATTTTTTTTAACAGAAGGTGTAGATGGTATCCGAAATGTCATGTAAGAGTTTTCATTTATGTAGTTGTTGTTTACTTATAAAAAACCTTTTAAAAATAAAATTATTTTGAATATGGTGTAGTTGGTAGCCAAACCTTCATACAAAGGTAATCATTTTAGTTTTTGTGGGTAACCAAATAGTCATAAATAAAATTCAAAACAGTTACCAAGTGTTACATGTATTTATTTTCTTTATCTTGTTAAACTTAGCGGTGCTCAAAAAATTCGATTTTTCGGTTTTTTTATCGAATCGGTTGAAACCGGTACCGGCGGCGGTACCGATTTTTTTCGGTTTCAATTTTTTCGGTTTCGATTTTTTGATTTTTTTATACTTTTCGGTACCGGTAGCGGTAATGAGAATTTGGAATTCTGTAAAACCGAAAAATCGAAAAAAAAAACCGAATAAACTAGTACTCACTAATAATGTAATGTACTTGGTCAACTTTCTCTCACAGTCCGCGATCAAGGCAACGTGTCTAATTAATATTCCTCTGTCTCAGGATAAGAGTTGAGTTGCATTGTAATATATAAATTCAAAATAAATAATATATCATTTTATATTATTATTATTATTATTATTAATAAAAAATAATTATTTTGTTTAAATAAATAATTTTCACTCTTTCTATGGAGCTAAGAGATGATATTATTTGTGATTATTCTAAATATTTATAATATTTTTGAATTCTAAATATAGATATTAGTAATAAAAATAAATTATTTTGTTTAAATTAATGTTTATTAATTTAGGTAACTAGTGGTACCAAAAAAACAAAATAAAAAGTGGGTCTATCGTTCAAGAACAAGACTTGCTTTCGAAGTAGACAAGTGGAGGAGATAACCATATGAATTTAGTTTAACATTATTATTATTATTATTATTATTCCCAACAAGAACATGGAGATAACCATATTATTATTATTATCAAGGTCAGGCCGCAGGCCTCGGGCCTTTTGTGCATCCCTAACGGTAATAATGCTCAATTTCTTCACCATTTGACAAATATATACAGTTGCTTACAGTATGATCTCATGTCATAAATTGCACTAACAAATAATGAGTTGGCACTAACAAAAAAATTTACTTGGCACTAACAACATTAATTTGACACTAACATTGTTGTCCCTAAATTAACAGTAGCACGTGACTGTGCTTCTGGTACTTGTATTATTTGGTGAAGCTCGAAGGGCTATCTGTGGCTGCTAATTATAATTATGTATAATATATAATTGTTGATAATTTTTTTTTTTTAGTTTTAAAATTTTTGTGTTAATATATTAAAAAAAATTATTTAATTATTATTATTTATTAATAATTATATATATTACCATGCATGCGGTATAACCGAAAACCGAACTGAAAAAATCGGTACCGCTTTTGTACCGAACTGGTACCGAAACCGGTAATTCGGTACCGGTTTCGGCTCTTATTTTTTCGGTTATTGTGGTTCGGTATCGGTTCGGTTTTTTCGGTACCGATTCGATTTTTTACCGATGAACACCCCTAGTTAAACCATGATAGAATCAGAGAGTAGTCGTGTGGTTTTCCTCTTACTTAATGATTTCAAATTTAGAAAAAGGAAACCAAAAAAAAAAAGAAAAAAAAAGGTAGAAGATGTTGAATGTTTAAAGCGTGACAGAGGCACGCGGGATGGCGGCCATGATAGTAGCAGCCGCTATGGGGAGCTAAATTCTGTTCCTGCAAAGAAATTTCCTCCTCCAACAATCGAAGATCTTCATCAGTTTCCTACACTTTCTAAAATAACGAAACCGAGGACCTAATTGAAGTGTTGTTCATTTGTTTACCCGGTTGAAAACTTTTTGACTGAAATTCCTTCCTTGATAAGTAATATGGAATTGAAAAAGTTATACTCTTTTTGTAATTATTTTGTGTATGCACTAATCTTGTTATTATTTTTTAATTGTTGTATAGTAGTGTAAAGAACCTAATTAAAAAATCATACAGGCCAACCATTTTGACCATCTTCGATCCACATAGAAAGGAAACCCAACCCAAGAAAATATGATGTTGGTGGCCCGTAACCCTGCGCTTCCTTCCATAATCGGTCATCTCATTTGAAATAGTTGGATAAATAGTTAGATTTTGGCAAATGGCAAGTAGGAATTTAAAGTGTTTTTGTTTGTGGTTCATCTTTTAGTTAATTATATGTTGGTTGGAAGAATTTTTGAGTTGCTGCTTCTTGAGAAATGAATTGAATTGATGTGTTTTGTTTGTTTTCTTTATTACTCCATTATTATTCCTATCATCATTACTAAAACTACCATAGTAATCCATGTTTTAAGTTTTGACCTCTTCTAGGTGGACATGGAAATTGAACATAAATATTGGATATGAGTTTATTTGAATTTTATCTATTTGTATTTTTACCCATAATTGGGAGTCAAAATACAAATAAATAAAATTTAAATACACATATGTCTAATTTTTATGTCCACATAGAGAGTTTTTTTTAAGTTTTACCACTTCTATTTCATAATAATCGACTTTTTAAAAGAATAAATTTATACTCCCTCCGTTCCTTAATATAGGTCGTTTTAGAAAAATATTTTTGTTCCTTAATATAAGTCGTTTTGGAATTTCAAGTAAGCATTAATTGTTTAGTTTCCAATATTATCCCAAATATTAAATGTAATTTTAGTTCTCTCACTATTTTCTGTCCAATAAATAACAATCTCTTATTCCAATACAAGGGTAATATAGACAATTGATATTATAGTTAATGTTATACAATCATTACCTTAATGCTTGTGCATAATCCTAAAACGACTTATATTAAGGAACGGAAGGAGTATAGAAAATCACAAACCAAATTTGATTACGAGGAAACTTGAAAAACGAAAAGATGTGAATGTGGTCTTACCGATGCAAAAATTTCAGCACCCATTATTGGTAATTAAAAATTTAGTTAATTAATCCACCAAATAATTAAATACTCCCTCCATTCCTAAATAAGTGTCGTTTAAAGTTTTTGCACATGGATTAAGAAAATCATTTAATACTATCATTTAATAATTAAAATCTGTGTGAAATTCCATCACTACCCCTTTATTGGAAGTTGAAAACTATTAATACTGAGGGTGAAAATTTCTTGGGACAATGAGAGAAGGTAAGGGTGATATAGGAAAGTAAATATTTTATTCTCCTAGAAAGTTATAAACGACAGATAATTTGGAACAAATTTTTTCTACCAAAACGTCACTTATTTAGGAATGGAGGGAGTATAATTTTAAGTCAACCGGATTCAATAACATTAATCACTGTCGAGTTAAATTGGTTAGACTTAGACATTCAATTAATTAAAAACTAAACTGATTTAGGTATTTGTAAGACCCCAAATTATTAATAAATGAAATTTAATTTCCTCTATTTATTATTCTGATATAGTAAGGGTTGATTTGATTAATGTGATTAGTTATGGGTAAAATGCGTAAATATTTTAAATAAGTAAGTGGTTATAAAATATTCATTATTGTCGGAGAATATTCGCTTGGTCGTGGAATATTCTTACTGTCGGAGAATATTCATACGACGGCGCAGTCTTTTGTGGGCCCCATAACGGAAAGCGATTGGATGAAGAAAACGACAAAAATAAGTGGTTTATAAATAACGGCATAGTTGTTACCGTTAATATTGTTGGAATACCCGGTGGTTAAAACGCAGTAATACGCGTTGTTGCACAGTAGCACACGGTATTGTACCAATTATTGATTCTTACGCAAGAAGGCACTACTCAATAAATGTTACAGTAATTACTGTTCAATATTGTATTTTATTGATTCAATAATTGTTGCGTTGATATTTTATATTACTGTTGTTTTAATAATTGTCACTACACAGTATTTTCTATTATCGGAACAATAATTCATATTATCTGAATAATATTATTAGATAATATTATTGGCAATGTCTAGAAAGTTCTGTCTAAGGAGTGGTTTGGTCATCTAATTACGCGCCAGTAAGGAGATATCCTTAGTGGAAAACCCCCTCTTTCTTGGGAACGGCCTGGTTGCCAGTACTGTGATTCTGTAATATTATTTCTGTATAATTAATTATTGATTTATATGATGAGGAAAATATTAATTTTATGTGAATATAGATGGAGAAAATTTTTAATGTGACAATTGTTGAAAATTAATATTTTATCTTTTTCTGATAAAATAATTCATTTAAATATATTATTTTAATAATATATTGATGGTGATATTTTTATAATGAATGTGGGATATATGAGTATATGAGGAGGAAGAGTATTTTTGTGGTATTAAATGATTAACACATGTTTTGTGTGTTGGTGGACACAATTCTTGACTGAAAATTTACTATTGACTGTAAAATCGTCCGTTTGTGGATTTCGGTCAATTTCTGTTTAGAATTTGGAAAAACTTTCTTCTGTAAAGTTGTAGAGAATTGAATTTCCTATAAAAACTCGCGAGATTCGAATTTTCTAATAAAAGGGCTATTTATTACGAATTATTGAAGTTTCGAATTATTGAGTCTGAATTGATTTTTGTTACAAAAATTGTTTAAAACATGTTTTTTATTTTTGGTGCATTTGTGTGGAAAATGTGTTTTTGATGTGGTGGGCTAAGGAAAATTTAGTTATAAATATATTATTATATTTAATTTTCTATTTTGGTGTTCTAAGCAATTTCCTATAAATAGGTGCTTAGGTTAGAATTGAAAATCACACCAGAAACACAAGTTTCTCTCTATTTCTCTCTCTATATCGAGCGTATTCTTGTGAGTATTTGATACTTTGAGTGTTGCTATACGGTGCAAGTTTCCTTCAGCACTATATCTAGTATTCCAGTCAGAAGTGCCGTCTTTCCGAGGTAAGGAATGTTATTTCTTCTTAAATGATATTATTTTCTTCAATATCATTATGCCGAAGTATTGATCTGAATTTTTATCAAATTTGGAACTTTTCATGTCGGGGTTACTATTCATGAGTTACTATTCACGAGTTACTATTCACGAGTTACTATTCACCGAAAAATGAAATTTTCTTCTTTTCGTCCAAAATATCTATTCTGGATACTAGCTTTGATTGTATCCATGTTTTGATCATTCTTGAATTTTACTCCACTATGATTATTTATGAGGTATTTTTGGACATGGAATAGCTGAAATACGAATCCTTAATATTTATTCTTTTGTTTCACTGGATTCGTTTCCTTTAAAATATTTTTCATCATCCTCAGTCCTAAATGATGATGTTATTGAATATCTTTGGCCTGTAGTGCAAAGATTGATGATTTCTGATGAATATCTTTGGCCCGTAGTGCAAAGATGAACAGGTGTTGAGATGAACATGATCGACTGGTGATACAAATGAATATCTTTGGCCTGTAGTGCAAAGATGAATATTTGATTAAAGATGGTTATTGATTGTTGTTACAGAGATAAAATATTGATGATGGACTTTTAAATCTTAGAAGATAGTAGAACTCATTCTCTACTTGACTCTTCTAATGGTTTGTTGTTTCCGCTGCAGTTATTGATTTAAAATTTGTTGTCTATTGTATTCTATTAGATTTTTCCCTGTTGAAGACTAACGACAATTGTTGTATATTATCTTAGTCATAATATTCTTTACTGGGCTAGTTGAGCTCACCCTTTTTCTTTTTGTTCCATTTTTCTTCTCAGGAGACGAGAATATAGCGGGAACTAGTCGGGGTGTGGAGTGATGGTTGAAGACAGTTGTTTTAGTAGTCCTCACTATTTTGTAAAATAGTGTATCAATAATTGTAATGAGGACTTAATTGAGTATGAATACTGTCTAGATGACAATATTTGTATTTAAACTCACAGTATATGTGTTGTCGTATTTTGCACGACAATTGTAATAATAAAGCTGTAGTTATTTTCTGTACCATGTATTTGGCGACTCAGAATGGGTTGGATGGATTGGACCTATTTTGGGGGCGTCACAGTATTGGACTACTCTCTCCGTTCCTAAAAGATTGTCGTTTTAAAGAAAAAAATTTGTTTCAATTTATTTGTCGTTTACAACTTTTTAGGAGAATAAATTATTTACTTTCCTATATCACCCCAACCTTCTCTCATTGTCTTAAAAAATTCTCTTCCTTGTATTAATAGTTTTCATCTTCCCATAAAGGGGTAGTGATGAAATTTCAAATAAATTTTAATTGTTAAATGATACATCACTACCCCTTTATGGAAAGTTAAAAACTATTAATACAAGGGAAAATTTTTTAGGACAATGAGAGAAGGTAGGGGTGATATAAGGAAGTAAATAATTTATTCTTTTCGAAAGTTGTAAACGACAAACATTTTGGAATAAATTTTTTCTTCTAATACGACAATCTTTTAGGAATAGAATGAGTAATATTAAATGATTTTCTTAATCTATGTGCAAAAATATTAAAAGACAATATTTTAAGAACGGATGTAATAAAAGATTTGTCAAGTAAGCTGACATGGTTGGTTGGTTGGGACAAAAGGAAAGATGAGTGTGACTAAATGTGAGACAATTTTTTGTTACTCTTCGAACCCTATTCAAAAAAGAATTGCTAATATAGAAAGGAAGAACTTTTATTTTTAATAGGAGTATTGTTTTGGAAAGGAATCTATTTGTAATAAAAAATTTATTTTGGAAGTATCCTATTTTGAATAGGAAAATGAGGATCGTGAGTATTTTATAAATAGAGTATTATGCTGAGTTGTTGAAGGGTAGCACAATCAAAAGTCATGTAGCATCCTAAGAGCGAGGTTGTGAGTGGATTTTTATGTTTGTGTGAGGCAGAGAGTTTTCACAGTTTTTATATTTCGTGTAAAAAAAGGTATATTGTGGGTCAGAGGGTTTTGCAGCTCTTAATAATATTTTGGAACCTCAAGTTTTAGGGCGTAAAACTTGGAAGAATTATTGTAAGTTCATTATTTTGATATGGTGGAGATTCGGAGTTTGACCTGTGATTTTTCCCGTTTTTCACATTAAATCTTGTGTTGGTTTATCTCTCTTTATTTTATTATGTGGTTTACGTTGACTTAATTCCCAACAAGTGGTATCAAAGCTAGGTTGAGTAAATCCAAGGTTTAAGGGTTAGTCTCATTGGTGTGACAAATAAAGAGAGTGGAGATTGAAGGAGTTAGTGTTCATCGTGATTTTGATAAATAAGAGATTTTGCGCTTATGGGGATCATCGTTGCAGTCGCTAGGTGAATATCATGAAGATGCTGATGAAGATAAAGATAATAATGATGATGCAGATCATGCGGATGATGTGGATAATGTAGATTATGAATATGGTGTGGATAACATGAATGACCCGAATAGTGTGGATGTTGAGTATGGCGCAAATGATGCGGATGTTGCGAATGACACAGATAATGCGTATATTGCGAATAACAAAAATAATGCAGACAATGCGAATAATGCAGATGATAGTAGCGATTACAACAACGGTGAAAGTGATGAAATTGAAGTGTTTGCAGATTCGAGTCGAGGGAGGAATTGTAGGGTTACTTCTCCAATCCTATTCAGAAAAGTATTGCTAATATGGAAATCAAGAATTCATATTTTTAATAGGAGTATTATTTTGGAAAGAAATCTATTTGTGGTGGGAATTTTATTTTGGAAGTGTTCTATTTTGAATATGAAGAGGAGAATTGTGGGTATTCTATAAATAGAGTATTATGTTGAGTTGTTGAAAGGTAACACAATCAAAAGTCATGTAGCATCTTAAGAGTTGAGAGATGGTGTTAGTGGATTTTGTGTTTGTGTGAAGAAGATGATTTTTGCACCTTTTATATTCCGTGCAAAAAAAAAAGGTGTATTGTGGGTGAAAGGGTTTTATAGTTTTTAGTCCGTACAAAAAGTTGTGTCACGGTATTGTGGAACCTCAAGTTTTAGGGCATAAAAGTTGAGAGGATTATTGTAAGATCATTATTTTGATATAATGGAGATTCGGAGTTTGACCAATTATTTTTTCCTTTAATGAGTTTTCCACATTAAATCATGTGTTATTTTATCTCTTTTTTTTATTGTCTAGTTTACGTCGACTTAATTCCCAACAGTAATGAGGTAATATCATCGAATGTTTTCCTTTTAAGAACAATACATAATATTTTAATCAATCGTTAATTGTTAATTAGTGTCTGATATAACTTTTTTTCCTTTCTGATAATTGTTTTGTTTTGTCAGTAATCAAATATAGAAGTCTATACTATAAAGTGGAATAAATTAGGATGGAATGATCGGATGATTGTTAAGTGGTTTATGATATAAAAATAATGTTACTATCACATAAAAAAGTCACATAATGCTCATATACATATACATGCATATTGCGGGCTCCACATGTCAGGCGGGGGCCCACAATATGCATGTGTGTATGTGACCCTTTTTTATGTGATAGTAACATTGTTGATGATGTAATTTGTTTATGGGAACAGATATTTCCATACAAAAAATTAATATTTCCACATGATCCCTCACACATGAATAGTGACATTTGAAAGAAACTCATGTGAAAATATCATTTTAACATGTAAAAATGTTAGTTTCCTTCGTTTTTTCCTTTCAGGCGATTGTTTTGTTTTGGCAGTAATAAGTTTGGTTTGAATCTGGTGATCAACTTGAGTTGGTGGTGGTGCATGGATTTTTTGGGGGTTCGGTGAGTTTGGTTAAGAAATCCCCAGAATTACCATTAAGCCATATATATATATATATATATATATATATATATATATATATGATCATCAGAACTAGGTGTGTATATAAACCAAACTAGGTGTCATTTTTATTCTAGCACTAGTACATGTAATTAAGGGAAGGGAAGGGGCCCCCGTGAAATTTAATTTTCCTCCATCTCCATGGGCGAATTCGAGGAGTCTAGGGAGATTTTAAGGAGTAGCATCGCGAAATCCAAAGAAATAGGTACTGCAATCAGCAAGAGTGGGGCAAGATTGGAGGAGATGAATCAACGATTGGCAGC
Source organism: Panax notoginseng (assembly GCA_016801055.1). Classification (NCBI taxonomy): domain Eukaryota; kingdom Viridiplantae; phylum Streptophyta; class Magnoliopsida; order Apiales; family Araliaceae; genus Panax; species Panax notoginseng. The sequence goes on along the minus strand of CM029012.1, from coordinate 293,015,247 downwards.
ATTACAAGCAACATTCAAAAGTATTGGGCGTAAATGTAAATGTGCTTTTGATCATGATGCTGTTGTCGGCCCTCCTGCTGCTGCTCTTTTCAGCGTCTTCCACGCAGTCCATCACCTGCACAACTCCCTCCTCCTCCAACTCCTCTTGCCTCCTCCTCCCGCTTCTTCTTCTTCTTCTGATTTTTTTACTTTCATCTCTCGCCTCAAACGTCTCGAGGACGCACTCAGTTTTCTTACGGATAACTCCAAATTACTAATTCTTTTGCTTCAAGATGTGCTAATTACTACCACCACTACCGCTGAGAATGATGGTGATTCGAATTGGTATCGGTACGTCTCCAAGAAATCTCTGAGACTTCTTGGCGAGTTGCATGCCACTGAACAACATTCTCGTCTCCGAGGAGGCCTGCTCAATGCTGCCTTCAACAAGCTAGAAAACGAATTCACACATCTCTTGACACAAAACACTTTTCCCCTCCCTGTGCCCACCACCCCCAAGGAACACCACCACCAAACACCAACATTACCTTTCCCACTGCCGCCTCCTCATGTTACTCAAAAGATGCATGCCATTTTGAAGAGGTTAGCTGCTAATAATTGCCTCCACAATTGCATAACTATCTACGTTCAAGTTCGGTCCTCGAATGCTCGAACCACTTTAAAAGCTCTTCATTTGGGTTACCTTGAGAGTTCATTTGATGACGACGGTGTACAAAGCATAGAGGAGACTACTACTACTTGCATAGATCGGTGGAGCAGTCATTTGGAATTCACTGTGAAGCATCTACTAGATTTGGAATACAGACTCTGCAATTATGTCTTTGGCAATGTTGACGGACTGGATTTTTCCCAGGATTGCTTTGGGAAGATTGCTGTCCAATGTGGATTCCATGGTTTCATCAATTTTGCAAACACAATCACCAAATCTAAGAAGGAAGCCGTCAAGCTCTTCAAGTTAATGGACATTTTTGCAGCTCTCAACAAACTGCGATTGGATTTCAACCGACTCTTTGGTGGGCAAGTGATGACCTGCGTCGAAATCCAAACTCAGACGAGGGATCTCATCAAGAACCTCATTAATGGGGCTTGTGATATTTTCTGGCAACTGCACATTCAAGTCGAGTTACAAAGGCAGTCCAACCCTCCTTCGGATGGAAGTGTTCCAAGACTTGTAAGCTTTGCTACTGATTACTCTAATCAGCTCCTCAGTGACCACTACAGACCTATATTGACCCAACTTCTGGATATTCATTGGAGTTGGAATCATGACAAGATATTCGAAAACCAACTTATGTCCAGCGAGGTTCATAATATTGTAAAGGCACTTGAGCTCAATTTACAAGCATGGGCAAGGACATATCAGGACTGCACCCTCTCCTACCTTTTCCTGATGAACAACCATTGGTACTTGTGCAACAACTTGAAGGGCACAAAGATTGGGGACCTGATGGGGGACTCATGGTTGAGAGGACACGAGGAGTACTTGGAATATTACGCAGCGGTCTTCATGAGAGAGACTTGGGGAAAACTTCCTGCTCTTTTAAGTGAGGAGGGTTTAATCTTGTTCTCAAGTGGGACAACAATTTCTCGAGATTTGGTGAAGAAGAGAATAAAGGCATTTACCGAGGCTTTTGATGACATGTATAGGAAGCAATCTAGCTGGGTGGTGCCGGACAAAGGGTTGAGATGGAAGATATGCCAGCTTGCAGTGAATGCCATTGTCCCAGTGTATAAGAACTTCATGCAAAGCTACATCCCTTTGGTGGAAAAAGAGGCAAGTCCTGGGAGGCATGTGAAACACAGTGCAGAGAGCTTGGAGATTATGCTGAGCTCCTTATTTCAGCCGAAGCTAGGCAAATATGGCAGCCGTGCAAAACGCACACACTTGATTGGTAAAATCAAGAATATTGTCACCAATCACCTTTCCTCAACTCCTGCCGCTGCGTGATTGTCTTCAGAGATGCTGCTCCTCTTCTTCGATGTCCATTCTCTGCACTGGGAAAAATAGCTTATATATATTAAATGTATTGCCAACTTCACATTCTTAGATCTTAGGGTAGATCAGTGGCAACCAGAAACTGTGTAATGTGTTGTAACTTTCAAATGTTATTCTCAATTAACTTGTACATGCGTCTCGATTGATTTTTTGACAACTATGTCTATGACTCTCAAAATATTAAGAGAATGTTATAAATTGCATGGTACTGAATATTCTACAAAAGAAAATATCAAAAGATCATACATTACTGTAATGGCAAACCAAAAACAAGTAGAGGGTAAAGCCTACAAGTATCAAAGTTATAGGGACTCTACACAACATCAAAGCCAAGCACACCAGCTCCTAATCAACAGGAATTTTCAATCTCTGGTAAGAAGACTTTGCATCATCAAGTTACACATGAATTAGCATTTTGACTGAGAAGCCCAAGGATGTCGCTGAACAGAACTTTGCAAGATCAGTCCGTTGCACTGCAAATACAGGATAATCTAATTTAACTCAACGCCCTATGCATGTGATCTTCTTCAATTGCTTCACCTTATTGAAATCATGGGCATGGTAATTCTTTTCCATTTCCCAAGCAAGCTGGGACATACAATTAAAAGACGATTTTGCACCCTTCTCATCTGCTACTTCCCTAGGGAAAGGAATCCGGACCTCAAAGACATCATTTTGAGGAGAGCTAAGACGCATGTCAAAGCCTAACCGATCAACCCAAACCATCTTGGCTTCGGACACCTGCAAGACAAAGTGTTAGAATTTAAGAACTAATAATACTGCAATCATAGATATTATATAGATATTATATGAAAGACGAAAAAGTAAGAAAACACAATACACCAAGGTTTACCAATTTGGTTAGTCCTGCTTGTCTGATGTATTTATAAGATGACTCACACACTCTACAATGATCCACACACCAAAAAATGGTTTTATAGTAAACTAAAAAACCCTAGCTGCTATAACATGAGCTCAAACATGAAGCCTAACACATCAGTAAAACCTAAGATCGGGCTACTAATAAAATCCTGTAGAAGTGGCCATTAATCGAACCCGCAGAAATATGAGTTAATCCCAACATTCTCCTAATTGATGAATACTTCTTGATACCCACCTCAGGTGTACAACTAACTGCTTTAGTTAAGAAGAATGTGTCGTTCACTACTGTGTCAATTTTCTCGAAGAGAATCAGTTTCTCATCAACCTTCTCTCTAATGAAATGATACTAAATATCAATATACTTCGACTGTGAGTGGAATGCAGGATTCTTTGCTAAGTGCACTCTGACTGTCGCACTTCAACTTCATTGTCTTTTGTTTAAAACTAAGTTCAGCACACAACCTGCTAATCCATATTACTTCCTTACTTGCATGAGTATGCGCCCTGTATTCTGTCTCAGTAGATGATAAAGCAACAACACTTTGCTTTTTGCTCATCCAACTCACAGAACCATCAAATAATTTGAATACATAATCACTTGTAGATTTCCTGCTATCAACATCTCCACCCCAATCAGCATTCACAAATCCTACCACCTCAAAGTTCGTCCCATTTTCTTTACCTCCAAAATGCAATGCAAAATCAGTAGTACGACAAAGATACATGAAAACTCTTTTGATGGCAGTCCAATGCTCCTTCCCGGGGTTTGACATATATCTACCTTGTACATACCATTGCATACATTAAGCTTTCGACTGCGCTTGCATATGGAATGTGGGCCATCTCCTCTTCTTCTTCTTTGGTCTTAGGACACTGATCTGCAAACGATTTAGTTCCTGTAGCCATAGGGGTTCCAACCGGTTAGCGGTCGATCATGTTGAATTTCTTGAACACCCCTTCAATGTACTTCTGTCCTAACACGAATTTTTGATTCTTACGATCCATGTGTATATGCATACCCGATATGAAATTTGTTGGCCCAAAGTCCATATCAAACTGTTGTGCCATGACACCACGTGAATTCAAGTTGTAAAGCGTAAGAATCAAACTTTTGATACCATATTCTCAGAGATTGCTTAAGCCCATACAAGAACTTCTTCAATTTACATACCAGATTCTCCTTGCCTTACATTTCAAAACCATCTGGTTGATTCATGTAAATCTCATTCTCCAAGTCACAATGAAGGAACACTGTTTTGACACCTAGTTGCTCAACCTCTAGATCATAAACAGTTGTTGTAGATAGAATTGTCCGGATGGATGTCAACTTTGCTACTGGAGAAAAGATCTCACCATAGTCAATTCCCTCTATTTGAGAATACACTTTTGCCACTAGTCGTGCTTTGTACTTCTCTATATTTCCATCCGCATTTGTCTTCTTCTTAAACACTCATTTGCATCCTATCGCCTTTCGATCCTTTGGCAATTTAACAAGACTCCAGGTCTGATTCTTATCAAGTGATTGCATCTACTCATTCATAGCAAGGCCCACTAATTTGACTCCCCCGAGGCCCTCGCCTCCTTAACTATGCATGGATGCATAATTGAATATCTTCTTGGTCACCTTCGAACACGTGTAGACCTCCTCAATATAGGCTCGACTTCTTCCTCAGCCTCTACCTCAGCATCTTCCTTAACATCTAAATCATCCCCATCTTCCTCATGTAAAACAGCATGCTCAAACTCAACTAGTTCATCATTTGTAAAAATTGTAGCCAACTGTGAATTCCAAGTCTCCACATGTTTTCCCATGCTCACATCAATCTGCGCACGATGAAGTTCTTCGGAAGACTTATCCACAGCTGGCTCATTCGATGTTTCTCTAAACACCACACCCCTGCTGTACAAAACAGTTCTAGTCTCTGGTTCCACAGCTTGTATCCCTTGTCACCTTCCATGTAGCCAATAAAGATGCACTTCTAAGACTTGAAGTCAAGTTTGTTCCTTTTTTCCTTCGGCACATGCATATACGCATCACAACCAAACACTCGAACATGACACATACTAGGCTTCCTCCCGAAAAGTACCTCAAAAGGAGTTTGATCCTTCAATGTAGATGTAGGTGTCCGGTTCTTCAAGTAACATTTTGTAGCAACCGCCTCTACCCAGAATTCAGGCTCCAAGCCTGCCCAACTCCGCATACACCTCGCCTTCTCCATGAGTGTCTGATTTAATCTCTCAACCACACCATTCTGTTGAGGTGTCATCCAAATTGTATTCTGCCTTGCAATGCCCTGCTCAACACATAATTGATCAGCTGGAAAATACTCTTTACCATTATCAGTTCGAAGAACCTTTATCTTCCTGTTGAATTGATTTTCAACTAGTGCCTTAAACTCTCGGATTTTTTCAAGTACTTCAGACTTTCTTCTAATAAAAAAACCTAAGCAAAAATCATCTAAAAAGATACAGTACCTTGATTTTCCAAGAGATGCTTCTGGAGTTTCCCCAAACAAATCACTGTGTATCAAATCCAATACTCTGGTCGCTCTAGTGGCAGTAGACTTAAACTCTATTTTGCTTTCCGTACAAACAATGCTCACAGAATCCGAATCCCATGGAGGAATCTAGAACCCCTTCCACCAGTTTCTTTGATGCTATAGTGAACAACCCCTTCTCACGGATATGCCCAAACCGTTGATGCCACACCATAGACGAACTGTTCTCCACACTTTCTTCTTTCTCGGAAACAAAAGAGCCACCAAACTGCCCCTTTATTGTACTTCCCAACAGCTTGTATAAGGTATCATGTCTTCTACCACACACTATTACAATTAACCCACGAGTCATCTTACATGAGTCTTTGTCACAACTGAAATTGACACCTCCACATCTGTCATTGTGCTAACCGATATCAAGTTCCTGCTAAGGAATATGCATAACTCTCGGAAGTGTTTTAACAGTACCATCGTGCATCCTGAGCTTCACCTTTCCACGACCAACAATTTTCAATGATGCGTTGTTACCCATCATAACATTACCTCTGTCAAATGCTTCATACTGACAGAACCAATCCCTGTCAGGTGTCATATGATACAAAGCTCCTGTATCAATGAACCAGACATCATTTGTTTGGGCTACACAAGCAGCTGCTATGTACAAGTCTCCAATGGTTTCATCCTTATTCCCCGAATCATTCTTTTCATTCGCAGATTTACCACTAGACCTGGCAAAAGCGGCCCAGGCCCGTGGGCTAGGACAGTCCGCCCGTCAAAAATTGGGCTATGGGCTTCATTTTTTTGGCTCATTAAAATCTGAGCCTTTTTGGCCCGACCCAATTTTGGCCCGACCCAATGATCACCCGCCCGTGGGCGCCCGGCTCACCCGGCCCTTTAAAAAAAACCTTATTCGGCTGATGAGTGATGGCTATCAATCAGGTTTGAGACTCGCTAATAAAGTAAAAGACTAAAAGCCAAAAGGGATAGTTTTTCAGATCTCTTTCCACCAGGTCTAAGTCTTCTAGTCATCTCTATTCTCTCATCTAGATCTGAAACTGAGAACTGAGAAGTGAGAGAAACCGAGGCGAGAGCGGAGAGTTAAGTTGGTCTGAGAGAGTGAGAGACCGAGAGCGGAGAGTCCAGTTGGTCTGAGACCACGCCGACTGACGAGTGACAACTGTGGTCTGTGGTCTGTGTAGCTTCTTCTCTACAGGTAGTTTTCTCTTCGTGGAAGGATTTTGTTCTATGGTTTCAGTCTATGATTTTGTTCTATCTTTTGTTTGGCTGTTGTCGCCTATTTTGTTATTGGATGAAATCTTTTGTTGGGGTTATCAGTTATGGGCCTCTTGAGTATCATCATTTTGTGAGCATCGATACCAATATATATACACTGTTCAGATGCATTCAAGTATTCAACCTCCTATCTTACAGTCTTACTGATCTTTCTATTGTTATTCTGTTTGTTCTGGGGGTCTTTTAATTTATGTTCTTAATTTATTTTGTAATTCTACCTGAAGTATTGGAAGCTGCAAGGGTTAAGTTCAATGGCTGAAATCAAGTATATGAACTGCATGAATTAAAGATATAGATTAGATATTCCTTGAAATTACATTTCTGGAATCATTATCTTTTGTAAAAGTTCATTTCTGGAATCATTACATTTCTGCAGACTGCAGGGTTAAGTTCTTTTTCCGTGTTAAATACTAAAATGGATTGACAGAGTTTCTTCTTTTAGGATTGTTGATTTTCTTAAACTTGTAATCTTCTTTTAGGATTGTTGATTTTCTTAAACTTGTTGACAGAGTAATAACCATGTAACAAAGCAGAAATTTGTAATTGTTGATTTTCTTGCGAATTAGTGGCTGAATTCACTTATCCATTAAGATCATATATTTTCTTGCATATTTTGTTTGTAGAGTTCTTATGGAGGATCGATGAGATCGTGTAACAATTGATTTGATTGATGGGGGAGTTGAAAGCTCGAACAATTTGACACAACCAATTGACAGTTCAAAGAGAAAACGAAGGGAAGAAAGTTCAATTTGGAATCAATATGAAAAAAAGGTAGATCCTTCAACCAAAAAGTTAAGAGCATATTGTAAAACATGCACAAAAAGTCGTGCTATTGGAGATGGTGGTAGTTCTCATGGGACTAGAAATTTGCATGCACATGAAAAGTCATGTCTCGGTTTAGTTATCAAAAATGTGACTCAAATGCATCTAGATCATGAAGGAAAAATGCTTAATAGAAAATTTAGTCAGCTCATTTATAGGGATAAAATGGCTGAAGCAATCATGATGCATAACTATCCATTCTTGATTGTTGAACATGAAGGATTACGAAGAGTGCATAACTATTTGAATCTGGATGTGAAATCGTATACTAGAAACACTGCCAAAGCGGATTGTATTAAAATTTATAAACTTGAGAAAGCAAAGTTGAAACGTGCGTTTGAGAACATCCGCGGTAGAATTTGTCTCACTTCCGATTTGTGGCCGTCCGGTACTAGTAAGGGTTATATTTGTTTAACCGCTCACTTTATTGATCATGATTGTGTGTTGCACAGTAGGATTATAAATTTTTGTCATTTTCCCCCACCACATACCGGTACTCTTTTATCAGAAAAAATCTTTGAGTTTTTAAAGGATTGGGGAATTGAAAAAAAGATCTTTTCTATCACTTTAGATAATGCAACAAACAACTACAACATGCAAAATTTCTTGAAGGCTCATTTGAGAGGAAACTTGTTGTGCAATGGTAGGTTTTTCCATGTTCGGTGTTCTGCTCACATATTAAATCTCATTGTTCAAGATGGTTTGAAAATTGCAAGTGAACCTTTACGCAAAATTAGAGTGTCAAATATATTAAGGAAACTGAAAGTAGATTATTAAAGTTTGTTACATGTTGTGAACAATTGCTTGTGTCCGTGCGTTTGGATTGTGTGACTAGATAGAATTCTACATGGGAGATGCTTGATAGTGTTCTGAAATTTAAAGATGTATTCTTTCAATATGCCATGGTTGAATCATCTTACACAACTTGTCCATCAAATGATGAGTGGGAAATAGCACAAGCTATCACTACATATTTGAAACCATTTTGGAAAATTACAGAACTTTTTTCGAGAACGAGTTATCCAACAGCAAATCTGTATTTCTTACATGTGTTGAGGATAAAAGAACTTTTGATGTTTAATAAGTCTTGTGAGATTGAGGTAATTAGAAACATGGCAAATGAGATGTTGCCAAAGTTTGAAAAATATTGGAACGACTATGTTGTTATCTTGTCCATAGCTACTATTCTTGACCCAATGTATAAGGTGCAATTTGTCAAATTTAAATTGAAAAAATTTGAGCCGGATGAGTATGTTATAAATAGAAAAGTGGAGAAAATTGTGGATGCTATGAAATCTTTGTTCATGGAATATGTAATGGAGTTGTCAAAAGATGGTTCACAACAACCTCAAGATGGTGTGAGGACTTCAACTATTGCTACCACTAACATGGGCGACCATAGTGATGATGAGTTTGATGTAAGTAAAGTTTTCATGTATTATAATTTTTTTAATTTTTTGCATATTTATCTATATTGCAAATTTATGTTTATGAACTTTTGATGTTTAAAATTTTAAATAGGAGCTTGTGAGGGAAGTGCAAGGTACTACATCAACAAGAACGGAATTGGAACAATACTTAGGAGAAAATCGTCACTAACAAATCTTCTTTTAATATTCTAGAAGAATGGAAAAAACTCTCTGAGAGGCATCCAATCCTTATTTTTTATTCTAGTTTTATACCTTTATTTTATACATGACTAATGACTATTTAGTACTTTCAAATATTGCGTTATTATAGATATCCAATACTAGCGAATATGGTATATGATATCTTATCAATTCCAATTACAACGGTTGCTTCGGAGTCGACCTTTAGCATTGGAGCAAAAGTTCTCACAAAATATCGTAGTTCGCTTCTACCAGATAATGCACAAGCATTAATTTGTGGACGTAATTGGATTTGTGGATATGAAATACAAGGTTTGTTCTAGTTGTAAATATTGTTACTTTAATTGTAGCTTTTTAGTTTAATTTTGGGTATTGAACTATTGATATTTTAAATTGGCATTTTTAATATAGATGATGGGCTGACGGACGACCAACTTTTGGTACCGCTAGTTGCAAATCAAGAGTCAAAGGGTTCTAACATGGGCGAAATTACAAGGCGTGACTAGACATTACTCACTAGTAAGTACATTTTTTATGGACTATTTCTTTGATTTTTGAAGTACTAAGAAAATGTAGAATACTAGAATTGAATGCTTTGTTAAATAGCATTGTGATTTACATTTGAATTGGATTATTGGAGTATGATTAGGCATGTTTTCATTTGAATTTTTACCAAACACAGTTTGGGGGAAGTTTGCCATGCTTGTACTGTTTTTATTATGCCTGTTTTCATTTGCATTTGCAGGATCTGTTTTGATTTGCCTGTTTTCAGGATCTGTTTTGCATTTGCAGGATCTGTTTTGATTAGACCTGTTTTCATTTTGCATTTTGCAGGATCTGTTTTGCATTTGCATTTGCTTCAGTTGGTCCATATATAATGACACATTTATGAATCTTTTTGCACATGATGTCAACTGTCAAGCCATTCTTTCACTAGCAGATGGGATTGCAAGCATGCATTTGGACCAACTGAAGCAAATGCATTTGGACCATCTGCAGTTTCTGTTGATGGTGATTGGTGACACGTCAAATGAAATGAATAGTCTTGATGTCTTCATGTCTTGGTTTGAATTTGTGTACTTTATCATTTATCAATCATTTATCATTGTATGTAAATTGTAATATGTTACACTGTTACAGCAACTGAACTTTCCCTAGAAAGAAAGTGGAGACAGCCAGATAGGAGAGAATGATTGATTAAAATTTAAATATTATTATGAATTTGTGATGTACAGATTTTTTTATTAAAAAAAATAAATGAAAAGACCCGCGGGCCGGGTCGGGCCGCCAAAACCCGGGCCATTTTGGCTCAGCCCGCCGATGGCCCGGCCCATTTGCCAGGTCTATTTACCACCCTCGTTCTTGCAGTCCTTTTTCATATGCCCAAATTCATTACACTTTCAGCATTTAATTTACCTGTCAGTACTCTTGGATTTTCCTTGTGATTGTGACATGTTTCCAGACCTCTTTGAATTTCTATCCTGATTTCGCCCTCGAACTAACAGAGCCTCCTTGGTTGAACTCTCCATAGTCTGACGTCGCATATCTTCTAACAATAAAGCTGAAACAACCCCCTCAAACGACAATTTTGTAGTACCACTACCAATGGCAATAATCAGATTATCCCACGAAGGCATTGAACAGAGCAAGGTAATAGCTTTATCACAACTTATTGATGATAACTGACTAATCAGGGTATTAAATTCATGTAGGTGTGCAGAAAACGAACTTCCATCATCCATCCCGAGTTTATACAATTTAAACAGTTTATTAACTAAGGACTTACTTTGATATAGGGTTTCCAATTTCGACCAGAAATCCTTCGCAGTCTTCTCCCCAGAAACATTAACTAGGACGTTATCAGTAAGGCAAAGTCAAATCAAGCAGTGAGACTTCCGATCCAACTTCTCTCATTCAACAAGTTTCTCCTTCAACTCCGTTTCAGTCGAAAACGTCCCCTCCTTCTGAGTGATAACAATCACCTTTGGATCTTAAATTACTGTCCATAAATCCCTATCCATGAGCAGATCCCCCATCTTCAATTTCCAGAGTTCAAAACTCTTTCCGTTGAATTTATCAATTTCAATCCGTGATGACCAAATATTCGACATCTTAAGTTTGACAATCCCAGAACTCTCAAACGCAACTATGATACCAAATGATAGAATATAAGAACTAATATTATGTGTGATTGCAATATTATTAGTTCTTAAATTCTAACACAAAGGATATATAATAAAGGCGCACACAAACTTTATGCAACTCCAAATATTAAATTACCCTTTATTTATTTTAGTTCATTTGTTAGACGTGTTTTGATTCACAGAATGATACTCTTATCAATGTTAGAAAGGAGCAGCCACTTCCATCCAAATGAAATACTTATAAGAGCCTACTAAAACATAGTTCTGTTTTAAGAGATGAAATATGTCCCCACTTCGTGACAAATCAAGAGTGCACCATTCAAACACTATTTTCGCCAACTGCACTTCCACACTTCTAAAGCTCATTTTCACCACCTCCAATATTAGAAAACTAATAATGTGCAAATTTCACGACTCTCTGTCTACCTACCTTCTCTAACACCAAAGAGTAAAACCAAGCATAGAACTTTTTTTTAGTTGTGTCAGAAAAAAGAAAAGGAAGTTAGAGTCTCCTAAGCTCTCAAACAGCCGAATGTAAATGAGTAAAAGGATAGACATCAGAGAGGGAAAAGGAAGATCTAAATTTTAACCCCCGAGTATGGCAAGAAAAGGTATTAAAATATAAATAAAAACAAAAGCATCAAAAGTAAACACAAACTGTAGTTTCGTTAAACATATATAATGCTCCAAAATGATTATAACATTATCAATCCTAGTGATAAGTTTTTAACAATTCAGTTTCCAACCTATCATTTTAGGTCTCTAACTGGATATGTTGTAATGGGAATCATTGTTGGGGTTCTTTTGACCTTTCCCTCACAGTAATTGTATGTCATGCAGACATGCACTCTTCCAATGGAGAAGGAAATTAGGATTTATCGAAATTCTCTCATTCATATTCTGCCATTCTCACTTTGGAAGGATGTGAAATTTTATGAAAAATGTCAGCCTCAGAAATCTTACAGGTTACCATACAACAATGCATGAATGGTCTATTCAGATCTCCAAGTAACGTAAATCATATCCAGAATCTCCTTCTGACTACGAGTACTAGGGGTGATTTAAGAACTATGACAGAAAGGAGCACATTATTATCCCCCTAGTCAGTCAGATTCTTCAAAAGGGTCTCTGACCCCATAAACTGAAAAGGAAAGCTGAATCTCATAATTAAAGCATTAAAGATATCACAAAGTTTTATGAGCATATAATTGTATAAACCTGGAAATTCAGATCAGCGTAAATGTTGCAAAAGCGGTGGATATCTTCCATATTATGAGTGTTAATCTCATGAACAATAGTCTCTGCAGACTCTCGGAGTGGGTCAGGAATTGCCAATTTATAATCCAAAGATGTGAACCATACACCATCCTGAAATATTTTTAAATAGTAGGTTTAGAAAATGAGTAAGTTGGCTATAATGTTGAAAAATATTTATCTATATTAATTAACCACAGAGATACACATGCTAGCACGGTAAAAGAAGTTATCATTAGGCATAGAACATCTAACAAGCTCAATAGAAATATAATGTGTTAAAACAAACTAACAATGAATGACCCAACACACCTCCATAAAATCTTCTATCTGAAGTACCCGTTCCACAGAAACAATATATATGAGGTCTTCGTCCACTTCTTCCTCAAATCTCTTTCTCCATATTGACTGAAGCTTCTGACCAAACAAACAAATACATCAAATTGAAGATTCAATTGAATTTATAGTCTTTGATTAACAAAATAACAACCATCATGCTTATGATATGCTATCATCAACTGTATCAGATCAACTTGAAATTAGAAAAAAAAATATTAAAAAATGATTTTATGCAACTCCGTGTTCCCAGCCATCACGAACGAATGCATGTAATCCACATGAACTATGCAATTCTGTGGACTTGTGAATTGATCTATGGGCAATCTGCAAAAGTTCCCCTTCATGTTTTACCCACTTTTGCAATATGTTCTATGATGTTACAATTTTTGCAATGCCCTCCAACATCTCTCCATTTGCAAGTTTGTCAATTCTTATGTTAAATTGGGAGAAATCGGCTCCCGCGACAAAAATGGGACACAAGGATTATTTTCTGCAACTGTGCAATTAGGACGAGGATTGACCCTTATTCTGGACTCCGGTAGGACCCAGGTCATTACCAATTGTAACAGCAAAACCTTGACTAGGTAAGGAACTAACTGCAATGCGAGGATAAGTACTACACCTTATTGGAAATTGAGAGCCACGCCTAGAACTCATAGGATCCACCTCTAGTTACCTGCACTGCCTCGGGGACTGATCCTGAGGACTATTTGGAGCATGACTGAGACATTTAGAGATTTAGTGGGGGAGATTGTAACACCCCAATCCCACATCAAAACACGTGGGTTAAGTCTGTTGTGCATAAGACTTCAACTCTACTAGTAAAAATACCAATAACATGTCATGACTTATGAGTGGCTTGTGGTTTTAAAAGGCCCAGACATTTTGGTCCTCTTATAAGTGGCTTGAGCCTTTTTTAGGATTCGGGATTGGCCCTAGTTCTTACAAATGGTCCTGCTAGTTCTTTTTAGGAGGCACGAATGGAAGAATTTATCATGCAAGCAGAAGAACAGCTGAGACTGCATGAAAATCTCACAAGGGTTTATGTACAAAGAACCGGCAAATCCTTGTCAGTTCTCGGAAGATATGGAACCCAGTATGCCCTTTTAAATAGATGGAAGCACGTGACCATATTCCGCCGATGAAAATACTATTAAATTGGGTCACTTTCAATTTATCACGTCAATTGATTTTCGAATTTAAAGGGGATAGGTTACATAATTGCAAAATCTGAAGTGATGTTGGAGGACATTGTAAAAATTGGAAGAACGCAAATTGCAAAAATGGGTAAACATAATTAACAATTTTTCAAATTATTCATGATTTAATAACTTACTCTGGCTTTGGGATCTAGTAGTTGTAGATATGCCTTTTTATATTAAATCATAAGAACAGAAATGCCATAAAGTGCCATGGCATTCTATCTTCCAGCAAGTAATGGTATGACAAAAATGTCATTTTCACTTGTGATTCCCTGACCGCCTATATTTTCCCAGGAGCACAAATGAAAATATCATATGTTTGCTGGAAAAAGTGCGGTCTTCAGTCATCCACTCAGTCTACTATAAAATAGTATACGAGATAGAAAAGAAACTACTACTGCAGAAAGGACTTTAGGGTAGGCAGGAGAGCCTGGAGACAAGGAACTATCAGCTCAGATAAGGAAATTACTACAAGACATGTGTTCAAGCATTGTGGAAAGGCCATGAACTGTGCAGCAACCTTAACATGGAGATGTTTGTAACTGCCAATTATACGCTTATAACAAGAAATACCACATCACCTAATCATACATATAAGCTATCATACTTTGGTGTTTTTAACAGAATACTTATCACAAATTCACAAGAGAGTATAATCAAAAAATAGAACTTGTGATCAAATAAGAAGGTAGGTTTCCAATGGTTTACAAGCTAATATTCAATGATTAAGGTCCTTAATAAAGACAGCTGTGTTGTCCTTTTTTAAAAACTAATTAAAATGTTAAAATTAAAACTTGGTGAATGAACCAAGAAGTGTCTTACACAGATTTAATGGCATGGAATAAAGCTAAGTTAGGAAATAAGAAACCAAAAATGTAGACATGAGAATTTTACCTTCAACGTCATTCTATCTTGTGGTTTATCAAGGGTGCCTTGAATGGTGCACTGTGGGGTACGCAATCCACACTGCTCTAACTGGGTTCAGAAAATACAGCACATATTTTGTTATCTGTAATATATAGTATTATTTAATATATATATATAAATATGATAAAACAAAACATGATTTTATATAACTATACCACATATGCTAAGGGTTAATTGAATAATTACTTCTCAAGATAAAACGGATTTCAATTCTTAATTAGTAGCATTATAAAATTAAGAATTCATTATGTTATGTACCGAACTTTTAATAATGATGCAAATGATGCATATGAATAGAAATTATTTCTATAATAATGATGCATGCAACTTACAGTACAACACTTGAAGGAAATCAAGACACGCTGCACACACTTTGCAAACAAAGATTGGAACGGAAAACGAGAAAAAGAGGAACAGAACGGGATTGGGAAAAATGAGGAATAGAACGGGATTATTTTATTATACAGAACGGGAAATAAAACTACTGCTGCAGAACGGGAGAAACTGCAACGGTAACGGAACGGGAGAATTCTTAATTCAGGAACGGGAGATCACATTGTTTATTTATAGAATAAACTTGTGACTGTTATTACTGTCGACTTGTAACCGCCGTCAAAACTACGTGGTTTAAACAAAATCTGATAAACAGATTTTGCCCAAAAAATATATATATTATGACCCGACCCAAATCGGCCTGGCCCGTCAATTTTCTCGTTCAATTCTTAATCAATTTGAACACATAAATATATATTTTATCAAATCCATTTCTAACATATTTTAATTTCAATAAGTCGATAGAAATGTAGAAGGGCTGTTAGTTTTGATGGACTGAGTTGAGAAAATGGTACCTGGACGTGGAGGGTAGATTTAGTGGGTAAAGGAGCAGCAACAAAGTTGGTGGTGGAGGAATTGAAGCACAAGAGTGGAGTGCCTTGAGGGTCAACGGCAAAGCGAACACCAAAGCCCAGAGGAAAACCCTCTTGGGTCAACACAGAAAGAGTGCCTACAGAAGACAACTCCATAATTGTTCTTGAAACCTCAGGTGGAAGTGGTTTGCAATTGATGCTGCCGCCGCCATTGTTCTTCCGGATTGTTGGCTCTAAAGAAACCGCACATCTCAATTTTAGAGCAGCAGGAGGAGGAGGAGGCTGAAACAATTTTACTCCTCTGCCAGATTTACTTTTCTTTGAAAGGTTGAAATGGGTGCTGCTGCTGCTTCTTCCTTTAGTGGTAGCAGGGAGGAGGATTGAAGGAGGTGGAAGAAGGTGGGTGGAGAGAGATTGAGATTGAGGATGAATCATTTTACTTTACTTAATTTGTGGAAGGAACCCAATTGGGTTGTGCAGACACTAGACAGAGAGAGGAGGGGACGAGGGGTAAAGAATAATGATAATGATAACATCCTCCGATATAAATACATAAGTAAAGGACTCTAGCCGGAGCGAACACACATATATTCGAATTTGGCTCAAAATAATAAATATATACTTTTAATTCGGCTCAAATTCTAATTATATTTAAAAAATACTATTTAAATTAGACTTAACTCGAATATTTATTACTCGAATTCGATCCGACTAGACTTAATATTTCAAACTACTCGCGAGCTTCAAATTCAAGCTCGAATTTGAGTCTCCATATAATAACTAGTTTTATAATAAATATAATTATAAATTAAATTTGTTATTTTATTTAAAAATGAGAAAATATATTTATTATTATACTTTATAAATATAAAATTACAATTAAAATTAAAAACAAAACAAAATAATAACTAATTATCCTAATTTGATTTAAATTTGTATATATTATAAAAGAATGTATCAAACATCTAATCGAATATGTATTAACTGAGTATGTATCGAATCACAATCAATAATTCGAGTAGTTTGAATCTTAAACTAGTCGAGTGTAACCTTGTTCAGATTTTACTTATATTTGTATTCGAACTATTTTTAATGCTCAGATTTTGATCATATTATTAACGAATCCGAGTATCGCTCGTATTTTTTCGAATCGAACCCGAATTGAGCTCGAACTGTGTTGACTCGTTTACAGCCTTATAAATACCACATCATTCTAAAATATTACTCTCTTCGTTCATAAAAGATTATAGTTTTAAGAAGTAATTTTTGTTTTAAAAAGATTGGGGTAAAATGTAAATGTGACAACTGAACTTTAGGTGTTTTAGAGCTCAATCAAAAAATTTGTTGTTCCATAGATTTGATCCCACAACCTCTTATTTAAAATGTTAGTCACAAGACTACTCAAGCTACAAAGGCTAATTGTTTAGTTTACCCAACAAATAAGTTATATGCTTAATCAAACAATTCCTCCACTAGAAAAAAGGGAGAAAATTTTAATCTAAAGATCAATTAAGTTTATAAAATTAGAAAATAAAATAAAATATTTTATAATAAAATATGCTAAAAAAGTATAAGAAAATAATAACATTTAAACAAATTGCAAAGTCAATTAGAAAAACTAATAAAAATTATTAACACAAATTAAAAAATTAAAAAACAAATATAAGTATTATTACATATTAAATAATTACACTTATAAAAACTAATAAGATTATTTAAACAAATTCAAAAAAATATTTAGAAAAACTAATAAAATTATTTAAACAAATTTTAAAAAATACACTTAGAAAAACTAATAAAATTATTTAGACAAATTTAAAAACTACACTTAGAAAATCTAATAAAATTATTTAAACAAATTAACAGGAAATCAAAATTTGATAATGTAAATTAATTTTAGTTAATGTTATTTTAATTTTATTAATTATTTTTTTAAAAAATATATATATAAATTTGTGACAAAATTTAAATTTTATAAAATAATTTAATCAAATAAAAGAAATGATCATTTTATTAAAAAAGAAAGAAAAAACAAAATTAAAAAAATATATAAAACCCGGTGCTCTCTCCTCTCCTCTCTTCCTATTCCCCTTCCCCCTGTAATGGCCCTCCTCTGCCCTTACCTCCACCGCCGCCTCATCCACGAACTAGCCACCAACGCCGACACCTCCTCCCCCTCCGCCCCAATCCCCCGTCACCACAATCCAACTTCCAAATCCGCCCTCGAATCAATCCCAACCATCACAATCACCGACATATTGCTCGAATCAGATCCCGTGATTCTCTGTGCTGTTTGTAAGGACCAGTTTGTGATTAATGTTGAAGCTAAGCAGCTTCCTTGTAATCATATGTATCATCCGGATTGTATTTTGCCGTGGCTGAAAACGCATAACTCGTGCCCAGTTTGTCGGTTCACGATGCCGAGAGAGAGTGATGGTGGATTTAAGGGGAGGAGGATGAGAGAGAGAGTTATGAATGCGAGGTTGGGAGAGTTGATGGGTGAAGAGGAGTTTTCTGGGTTTGGGAGTATTTTGAGGCACATTGCAAGGAGGCACAGGCTCCTTGTATTTTTTTTTTCCTTTTTCCTACTTTATTTTTTTCCAGTTCTTGTTAAGTGCTGAGTTGGGCATTTTGGGAGAAGGGAGGGAATAATTACATTATTTTAATTTTTTTTTTGGGGAAATAAAATTTTTTGATATAAAGATTAATCTTTGTGAGATGTTAATAGTTAGGCTTGTGGTGTTTGAGCGGTCGTATGAATAAAGTTTTAACTATAAGGTTATGAGTTCGAATAATTGGATTGACAAATTTTTAGAAAAATTTTAAAAGAAGTCACATCAGTGTTGTTGATGTGTAAAATTAAAATATAATATATCCATGTCAAATTTGTCACGTAAGCATCACGTGTGACACGTCATCGGTCAACGCACTTGGGGGTTCAAAGTTTAAATTTTTAAATAGAAAAAGGCTCAGTTTGGCACCTGGAGGGTTCAAAGTCCAAATTTTTAAATAGAAAGAGGTCCAGTTTGCATTGACCAGAAGAAAATTGCTTAATACCCAAAAATCACTAAAGTTCAGTGGTCGACTTTGTATTTTATCTAAAAAGATCGTCATTTTGAGTTTATCAATATACATTAGCTATTTTTTTTTATACTTTACCCTTATTTAAAGTTTTCTCATATTTAAAGTTTTCTTCTCTTCCCAATAATTCTTATTCAATTCAATGTTATAATCCAAGTAGTAATTGGTTGAATAATAAGTAATTGAATAAGAAACATTTGGAAAGAGAATAATTGGTTGAGACAATTAATAAGGATAGTATAGTATTTTCGCTAGGTATTAATTGTATTCCTTAATCTGTGTGCATTAACTTTAAACGATAATCTTTTAGGAACAGAGGGAGTTCTACTGTATAACAAATTTTATTTATTTTTTTGATTGCTCTTTTACATTAATTTGACACGATACTAAATTTAAAATTATTGGATTAAATATTTTAAAAATAACAAATATATTTTACAACTAATCATACTTAAAATACAAAAGGGTTATATGTATATTACACGGCTGTGTATTATACAGTCGGCTATGACGACGAATTTTTTGGGTTATGGCGACGGTTCACCCGTCGCCGTAGTCCAGAATAGTTACCACTATAACCTAAAACGGTCGTCATAGCCGACTGGGTACTACACAGTGTGTAAGACCTCAACTTATTAATAAATGAAATTAAATTTCCTCTATTTATTATTTTGAAATAGAAAGGGTTGATTTGATTAATGTGGTTAGTTATGGGTAAAATGCGCAAATATTTCAAATAAGCAAGTGGTTATAAAATATTTATTTTTTGGTCGGTGAATATTCGTGTGGTCGTGGAATACTCTTTCTGTCGAGAAATATTCGTACGACGGCGCAGCTATTTGTGGGCCCCATAACGGAAAACGATTGGATGAAGATAATGACAAAAATTGAGTTTTTATAAATAACGGCGTAGTTGTTACTGTTAACACTGTTGGAATATCCGGTGGTTAAAATACAGTAATACGCGTGGTGCACAGTAGCACACGGATTGCACAGTATTTTTGAATTATTGATTCTTACGAAGGAAGACACTACTCAATAATTGTTACAGTAGTTACTGTTCAATATTTTATTTTATTGATTCAATAATTGCTGCATTGATATTTTATATTATTGTTGTTTCAATAATTATCATTGCACAGTATTTCTCATTATCAGATCAATAATCATATTATTTAAATAATATTATTAGATAGCATTATTGGCAATGTCTAGAAAGTTCTATCTAAAGAGAGGTTTTGTCATCTAATTGTGCGCTAGTAAGGAGAAATCCTTATTGGAAAGCCCCCTCTTTCTTGGGAACGGTCTGGTTGTCATAATTGTGATTCTGTGATATTATTTATGAATAATTAATTATTGATTCATATGATAAGGAAATATTTATTTTATGTAGATATAAATGAGGGATATATTTTTGTGGTTAAAAATGAAGGAGTTAATGTTGAGATTTTTTATCTGTATTTTTATCGGAACGGAGGTATTGAAAATCAAATTAGGGTTTTTGAGATATTTTGCGAGGGTTATAATTTTTAATACGACCGTTGGATCGTGGTAATATTTGGATATGTTATACATATATAAGTTGAGTATATGTCCACAAATTTTGAACCGTTAAAAATGAACGTATGATTTGTTATGAATTTTACGAGATGATTGGTTCAGAAATTGTTGAATTTTCGGAGTTAATCATTTTGGTGAAAAATTTTAGAATTGGTGAGTCCCACTCTTGGTTGGTGAAGAAATGTGCTGATATTTTTATTCAAATGTGGTGGGTGGAAATAATAACAGGTAAAGCCATCAGGTTGCAGGTTAAGTCTGCTTCGGCGTGCTAACATTTTCCTATAAATAGAGAGCTAAATTAGAATTGAAAATCACACCAGAATTCATAAGTTTTCTCTCTTTCTCTCTCTAGATTATTGAGTGTATTTTGTAAGTATTTAGATACTTTGAAAGTTGTTATTCAGCACAAGTTTCATTCAGCCTCATATCCGATATTCAGTCAGAAGTACGGTTATTTTGAGGTAAGGGATATTATTTCCTTCTAAAATGATATTATTTTCTTCAATATCATTATGCTGAAATATTGATATGAGTTTTTTATTAAATTTAGAACTTTTTGTGTCGGGGTTACTATTCACGTATACGGCACTATTCACGAATACGACACTATTCACGAATACGGCACTATTCACCGAAAAATAAAATTTTCTTTTTTTGTCCAAGATGTCTATTATGGTTACTATCTTTGATTGTATCCATATTTTGATCTTTATTTTTAAATACTGCTTCACAATTAATTATTATGAAGTATTATTGATCTTGGATAAACTGTTATACGAATCCCTATTATTTGTTCTTTTATCTCACTGGATTCGTTTTCTTTAAGATATTTTTCATCATCCTCAGTCCTAAATGATGATATTACTGAATATCTTTGGCCTGTAGTGCAAAGATGTATGATTACTTGATGAATATCTTTGGCCTGTAGTGCAAAGATGAACATGTGTTGAGATGAACATGACTGACTGGTGATACAAATGAATATCTTTGGCCTGTAGTGCAAAGATGAATATTTGGTTAAAGATGATTATTAATTGATGTTACAAGGATAAAATATTGATGATGGACTTTTAAATCTTAGAAGATAGTAGAATTCATTCTCTACTTGACTCTTCTAATGGTTTGTTGTTTTCGCTGCAGTTGTTGATCTAAAACTTGTTGTCGATTATATTCTATCAGATTTTTTCCTGTTGAATACTAATGATAATTTGTTGTATATTATCTTAATCATAATATTCTTTACTGGGCTAGTTGAGCTCACCCTTTTCCTTTTTGTTCTATTTTTCTTCTTAGGAGGTGAGAACATAGCAGGATCTAGTCGGGGTATGGAGTGATGGTTCTAGAAAGAGGTTTTAGCTATCCTCACTATTTCTGTAAAATAGTATTTGAATAATTGTAATGAGGACTTACTTGAGTGTGGATATTGTCTAGAAGACAATATTTGTATTTAAACTCACAGTATGTGTTGTCATATTTTGTACGACAATTGTATTATTGAAGTTGTAGTTTACTTTTTGTACCATGTATTTGACGACTCAGAATGGGTGTTGTATACCTATTTTGGGAGCGTCACACAGTGTAAGTACATTTTTCCCAAATACAAAATCATAAAATATTTCCACAAGTTTGTGAGTCATACAAACTCTTTTTTAAAAAAAAATCTTAAAGATTTCTAATTAATTGAACAATTTATTAAGGGGAGAAAGTTCGAAAATGTCCCTGACTTTTATCGCGATGTCTATCGAGCACCCTATATTTTTTTGGGTCCTTTACATAAGTATACAACAAATAGAAAGTAATTACAAGAAAAATGCATCAATCAAATAATTACAAAAAGAGTGTAATTATGACCCATATTACAAAAATAGTACAATTCACATTAATAAGGAAACCTAAAATCAAGGACAAATAACTGTCATAATTAATAATTCAAATTTAAATATTTGGATCTAACAACAAAAATAAATTCAAATTCAAAATAATAATTCAAATTTAAATATTCAAATTCAAATCTTCATCTCCCTCATATACACTTTGAAATAATAGTCCACCGCTACACCGCCGCGAATCTCCGTTGTCCAAAACGTCAATGAGAATAAGAAGAAGATTCGTCCTACAAAAAATTTAAAAATAAATAAATGTAACTATTAATATTCTAAATTTTTTTTTATAACTATTTTGTTACTCATAAATAATAAAATGGTTACCTTTGTATGAATGGTTGGCTACCAACTCCATCGCATTCAAACGAAATTTATAACTTAATAAAACTGAATTGGTAACCAAACTTTTATACAAGGTAACCAAATTTTTATACCAACATAACCAATCTACTTTCACACCTGCAGTATGAATTAGTTACCTTGGTCTGAAAGTTTGGCAACCAACTGCATGAACGTTTGGCTACCAACTGTATTACATGCAAAATAAATTGGAAACGTAATAAAACAGAATTGGTTACCTTGGTATGAAGGTTTGGCTACCAACTGCATTATGAAAAAACTGCAGAAACAGAGCGATTGTAACGTTCTTCCCTTCTCCTTAGTCTCCACCCTCATCCTCGGTCCTTCATATTTGCAGAGTCCATTGCACCGTTTCAAGACTCCATTTTCTCCTCTTTCTCTCTTCTCCATCTTCATATAATTAAATTATATGGCCAAAGGGAGTAGACTCTCCATTGATCCTCCACATCCCCTCACATTATTTTTTTCCAACATCAACTGTCATCATCAATTCTTTTCCATCCCAAGACCACCGCCACAACCACAAGTGGAAGCTTGATCAATCGTCACCACCACCTTTCATGGATTCATCATCACCAAGCACTGTCCGATTTTCAGCCAACCTTAACCGCATCACCCATGATCGCTGCTCACTTTCTTGTCGCTGCTCTCTTTCTTCTTTATTATTAAAGTTAAATTTGTTAAATAACTTGAGGAGAGAGAGAAGAAGCTATAACTAATCCCTAAATTAAGGAATTATAATTGAATTATAATTCCCTAAATTAAGAAATCATAATTACACTAGAATATGTAAATAAATACGAAAGTGTATTAATTATGTAAATATTATATGAGTGCACTATTGATGTAATTATTTTTAAAAATGTTTTAGAATATGTAATTGATCATATTTTTTTTGTCCAAAAGTACACTTAAGATTATAATTTTTTGGTCGACCGTGCCACTGCCGTTAACAGATCTGCCAAATAGACAAACGGAATTATAAATTTGATGACGTGGCTAACACATAGAACATTTGCTGAAATTAATTAATACATAATATTTGGCCATAATATTTGAATATGATTAGTATTTTAGTATTTGAATTTTAATATTTTAATTAAATGATGTAAATATATTATGATTTTTTTTTGTATTTTAGTATTTTTTTAATTAGTATTTTAGTATTTTTACATCATTCAGTATTTGAATTTTAGTATTTTGATATATTATACAACTATGGTAAAATTTTAGTATTTTAGTATTTGAATTTTAGTATTTTGATTAAATGATGTAAATATGTTATGACGTAAATATGTAAATATGATAATATCAAAATACTAAATATTAGTATTTTAGTAATATTTTAGTATTAGCGTTATATATTTAGTATTATATTTTGGTAATTTTACTAAAAATATTAACGTTAAAATACTAAAATATTAACGTTAAAATACTAACGTTATTAATACTAACGTTATTCATATTACTACTAAAATATTACTCCTAACGTTATTAATACTAACGTTATTAATATTAGTATTTTAACGTTAAAATATTTTTAGTAAAATTACTAAAATATCATACTAAATATATAACGCTAATACTAAAATACTAATATTTGGTATTTTGATATGTATACAACTATGATAAAATTTTAATATTTTAATATTTGAATTTTAATATTTTGATTAACTGATATAAATATGATGTAAATGATGTAAGTATGTAAATATGTAAATATGATAATATGTTATGTTCCGATATAAATGATGTAAATATGTTATGATTTTAGTATTTTAATGTTGTAATTTAAATTTTTGTTGTTTAGATTAATTAACAAAATAATTCAAATTTTAGTATTTTTTTAATTTGATTTTTTTTAGTATTTTAGTATTTTTAGTATTTTTTTAATTAGTATTTTTTTAATTAGTATTTTTAGTATTTAATGTAAATATGTAATTAGTATTTTAGTATGTTTTGACCATCATTAATTTCAGCAAATGTTCCATGTGACAGCCACATCACCAAGATTGTAACCCCGTTTGTTTATTTGACAGATCTGTTAACGGCAGGGGCACGGTCGACTCAAAAATTGTAACGTTAAGTGCACTTTTGGACAAAAAAAAAGTATAGGGTGTTCGGCAAACATCGCGATAAAAGTCAGGGGCATTTTTGACCTTTCTCCCATTTATTAAGTGTCCAAAGAGATAATCTAGTCGGTAGCATGTTTCTGATCTTGATTGAATCTTGTTTTAATTTAAACTATCACGCAGACCCGCCATTGCGAGGCAAGGGCTTATTATTGGTGTCTTATTTAATAATATTCTTTAATAAAAAACTATTATTTATAATATACAAAACTAATTAACAAATTATATAACTGAATATTGTATCATCATGTACATTAGAAAATTAATATATATAAATTTGTCACAAAAAAATGAATTAAAATTAAAATTAAAATTAAAATTAATATTTGTATTATTTATTGTTATAATTAAATTAAAATTCTTGAATTATGGAGTTATATTTGAATTAATATACTTAAAAATTCTAGCTTATATTGGAAAATAGTATAAACCCTAATATATAAAAAAGTATACATAGCAAAAATCTAGTAATCCAATCGGTCTTAACCAATTTATTAAGGGGAGAAAGTTCGAAAATGCCCCTGACTTTTATCGCGATGTCTATCGAGCACTCTATATTTTTTTGGGTCCTTTACATAAGTATACAACAAATAGAAAGTAATTACAAGAAAAGTGCATCAATCAAATAATTACAAAAAGAGTGTAATTATGACCCATATTACAAAAATAGTACAATTCACATTAATAAGGAAACCTAAAATCAAGGACAAATAACTGTCATAATTAATAATTCAAATTTAAATATTTGGATCTAACAACAAAAATAAATTCAAATTCAAAATAATAATTCAAATTTAAATATTCAAATTCAAATCTTCATCTCCCTCATATACACTTTGAAATAATAGTCCACCGCTACACCGCCGCGAATCTCCGTTGTCCAAAACGTCAATGGGAATAAGAAGAAGATTCGTCCTACAAAAAATTTAAAAATAAATAAATGTAACTATTAATGTTCTGAAATTTTTTTTATAACTATTTTGTTACTCATAAATAATAAAATGATTACCTTTGTATGAATGGTTGGCTACCAACTCCATCACATTCAAACGAAATTTATAACTTAATAAAACTGAATTGGTAACCAAACTTTTATACAAGGTAACCAAATTTTTATACCAACATAACCAATATACTTTCACACCTGCAGTATGAATTAGTTACCTTGGTCTGAAAGTTTGGCAACCAACTGCATGAACGTTTGGCTACCAACTGTATTACATGCAAAATAAATTGGAAACGTAATAAAACAGAATTGGTTACCTTGGTATGAAGGTTTGGCTACCAACTGCATTATGAAAAAACTGTAGAAACAGAGCGATTGTAACGTTCTTCCCTTCTCCTTAGTCTCCACCCTCATCCTCGGTCCTTCATATTTGCCGAGTCCATTGCACCGTTTCAAGACTCCATTTTCTCCTCTTTCTCTCTTCTCCATCTTCATATAATTAAATTATATGGCCAAAGGGAGTAGACTCTCCATTGATCCTCCACATCCCCTCACATTATTTTTTTCCAACATCAACTGTCATCATCAATTCTTTTCCATCCCAAGACCACCGCCACAACCACAAGTGGAAGCTTGATCAATCGTCACCACCACCTTTCATGGATTCATCATCACCAAGCACTGTCCGATTTTCAGCCAACCTTAACCGCATCACCCATGATCGCTGCTCACTTTCTTGTCGCTGCTCTCTTTCTTCTTTATTATTAAAGTTAAATTTGTTAAATAACTTGAGGAGAGAGAGAATAAGCTATAACTAATCCCTAAATTAAGGAATTATAATTGAATTATAATTCCCTAAATTAAGAAATCATAATTACACTAGAATATGTAAATAAATATGAAAGTGTATTAATTATGTAAATATTATATGAGTGCACTATTGATGTAATTATTTTTAAAAATGTTTTAGAATATGTAATTGATCATATTTTTTTTTTGTCCAAAAGTACACTTAAGATTATAATTTTTTGGTCGACCGTGCCACTGCTGTAAGACCCCAACTTATTAATGAATAAAATCAAATTTTCTCTAAATATTATTGTGAATAATAAGGGGCTAATTGGATATAATACTTTGGTTATGGGTGAAATGTGTAAATTTTGTAAAATAAGCAAGTGGTTATAAAATATTTATTTTTGGTCGGTGAATATTCGGTTGGTCGTGGAATATTCTTGCTGTCGGGGAATATTCGTACGACGACGCAGCCTTGTGTGGGCCCCATAACGGAAAGCGATTGGATGAAGAAAATGACAAGTATAAGTTATTTATAAATAACGGCGTAGTTGTTACCGTTAATACTGTTGGAATACCAGGTGATTAAAATACAGTAGCACGCGGTATTGCACCAATTATTGATTCTTACGTAAGAAGGCACTACTCAATAATTGTTACAGTAGTTATTGTTCAATATTTTATTTTATTGATTCAATAATTATTGCATTGATATTTTATATTATTGTTGTTTCAATAATTGTTGCTGCACAGTATTTTCCATTATCAGATCAATAATTCATATTATTTGAATAATATTATTAGATAACATTATTGGCAATGTCTAGAAAGTTCTGTCTAAGGAGAGGTTTGGTCATCTAATTGCGCGCCAGTAAGGAGAAATCCTTATTGGAAAGCTCCCTCTTTCCTGGGAACGGCCTGGTTGTCATAAATGTGATTCTGTAATATTATTTGTGAATAATTAATTATTGATTCATATGATAAGGAAATATTTATTTTATGTGGATATAAATGAGGGATATATTTTTGTGGTTAAAAATGAAGGAGTTAATGTTGAGGTGTTTTATCAGTATTTTTATCGGAAAGGAGGTATTAAAAATCAAATCAGGGTTTTTGAGAAATATTGCGGGTGTTATAATTTTTAATCCGACCGTTGGATCGTGGTAATTTTTGGATATGTTATACATATATAAGTTGAGTATATGTCCACAAATTTTGAACCGTTAAAAATGAACGTATGATTTATTATGAATTTTACGAGATGACTGGTTCAGAAATTGTTGAATTTTCGGAGTTTATCATTTTGATGGAAAATTCTAGAATTGGTGGGCCCCACTTGTGGTTGGTGAAGAAATGTGCTGAATTATATTTCAAATGTGGTGGGTGAGAATAGTAGCAGGTAAAGCCATCAGGTTGCAGGTCAAACCTACTAAAATTTTCCTATAAATAGAGGGCTAAGTTAGAATTGAAAATCACACCAGAAACAAGTTTTCTCTCTTTCTCTCTCTAGATTATTGAGTGTATTTTGTGAGTATTTAGATACTTTGAGAGTTTCTATTCATCAGAGCAAGTTTCTTTCAGCCTTATACCGGTATTCCGACCA
This sequence comes from Panax notoginseng, assembly GCA_016801055.1. Taxonomy (NCBI): domain Eukaryota; kingdom Viridiplantae; phylum Streptophyta; class Magnoliopsida; order Apiales; family Araliaceae; genus Panax; species Panax notoginseng. Next base: position 292,987,057 of record CM029012.1, on the reverse strand, counting down.
GAAGTACTGATATCTTGAGGTAAGGGATATTATTTTCTTCTTAAATGATATTATTTTCTTCAATATCATTATGCTGAAATATTGATATGAGTTTTTATCAAATTTGGAACTTTTTGTGTCGGGGTTACTATTCATGTATACAACACTATTCACGTATACGGCACTATTCACGAATACGGCACTATTCACCGAAAAATAAAATTTTTCCTTTTTGTCCGAGATGTCTATTATGGTTACTATCTTTGATTGTATCCATGTTTTGATCTTTATTTTTGAATTCTGCTTCACAATTGATTATTATGAAGTATTATTGATCTTGGATAAACTGTTATACGAATCCCTACTATTTGTCCTTCTGTCTCATTGGATTCGTTCTCTTTAAGATATTTTTCATCATCCTCAGTCCTAAATGATGATATTAATGAATATCTTTGGCCTGTAGTGCAAAGATGTATGATTACTTGATGAATATCTTTGGCCTGTAGTGCAAAGATGAACAGGTGTTGAGATGAACATGACTGACAGGTGATACAAATGAATATCTTTGGCCTGTAGTGCAAAGATGAATATTTGGATAAAGATGATTATTAATTGATGTTACAGGGATAAAATATTGATGATGGACTTTTAAATCTTAGAAGATAGTAGAATTCTTTCTCTACTTGACTCTTCTAATGGTTTGTTGTTTCCGCTGCAGTTGTTGATCTAAAACTTGTTGTCGATTATATTCTATCAGATTTTTCCCTGTTGAAGACTAACGATAATTTGTTTGTATATTATCTTAGTCATAATATTCTTTACTGGGCTAGTTGAGCTCACCCTTTTCCTTTTTGTTCCATTTTTCTTCTCAGGAGGTGAGAACATAGCAGGATCTAGTCGGGGTATGGAGTGATGGTTCTAGAAAGATGTTTTAGCAGTCCTCACTATTTCTGTAAAATAGTGTTTGAATAATTGTAATGAGGATTTATTTGAGTGTGGATATTGTCTAGAAGACAATATTTGTATTTAAACTCACAGTATGTGTTGTCGTATTTTGCACGACATTTGTATTATTGAAGTTGTAGTTTGCTTTCTGTACCATGTATTTGGCGACTCAGAATGGGTGTTGTATACCTATTTTGGGGGCGTCACAGTTGGTATCAGAGCTTAGGGATATGATCCCTGGCTGAGATGTGAGACAAGAACTAGGAGGGGAGAGACGGGAAATTCCTTCGCTAGTATGACCTGACTAAGTTTATTTGGTGTTTATTTGGTCGGTCAGAGTATAGGGATAATATATGACATGACTATTAACCCTTGTTTTATGGCAGTATTTAAGAATGGCAGCTGAGAACGTTAATAATGGAGTAAATCAGACCGTGGAGACACCTTTGATCACCACCCAGGGGAACGTGCAACAGGAAGGCAATATTCCTCCTGTAAACAACGTTACCGAGCAAACGATGAATGATGGAATGTTTAGGAGCTTTTTGCAGTTCATGCAAAATCAGACGAGGGAGACTCGTGTGCAGAATACGGGTGGAAATGATAACGCGCGGTTTGTCACAGCTAAGCAGTTCAAAGAATTGGGACCACCAGAATTTAAGGGAAAGCCGGATCCGATCATGGCGGAAACGTGGGTCAAGCAAATTACCAAGATATTCGATGTCTTGGGATGCACGGAGGAACAGAAGGTTCCATTCGCCACCTTTATGTTCCGCGGTGAGGCAGACTACTGGTGGGAGTCTGTGAAGCGTACCCAGCCTGACGCACTCAACATGTCCTGGGAAACATTTCAAAAACTGTTCAATGACAAGTACTTTCCTGAAAGTATTCGTCATATGAAGGAGGTAGAGTTTATCAGACTGGAACAAAACAACATGACGGTGTCCCAGTACGAGGCGAAGTTTGCAGAGTTATCCAGGTTTGCACCTCATTTGGTCGAAAATGAGGAACGAATGACAAGGATGTTTCTGAGAGGTCTAAAACCCGAGATTCGACAATATCTTATCTCTCATAAATTTTCTTTATATTCAGATGTTGTAAACAGGGCTCAATTATTAGAGCGAGATAATGAGTATGTGCAACCGAGGGACCACAACCAGGGTCATACCGGTGGCGGCAGTCATCGAAGCAATGAAAACCAGCAGGGAGGAAAATATTCGGACAAAAGCGGTAACCACTCTGGTGGTAATCGTGGTCGTGATAATAGAAGGAGCGAGTCGGGAGGAGATTTCAAGAAGAGAAGGTACAACAATGATAATGTGAAGACGTCAGCACAAACATCAACTGTTTCTAGGGGAGGAGAACGACCACCGGTCGTATGTTACAAATGTGGGAAAGAGGGACATATCAGCCCAAACTGCCCACAACAATCCAAGGTATGTTATAACTGTGGAAAGGAGGGTCATATAGCTCGAGAGTGTTCTGTAGCAAAACCAAGTTCAGCGGGGATGGTGACTCCAAAAGCTGTCCCGGATAAGTCGAAATCAGCGGTTCCTGGAAGGGCGTTTGTCGTTACTGGCCAAAACGCGAGAAACCCGAACGAGGTGATCACGGGTAAGCTAATCTTGAATTCTTGCGAAGTTTATACTTTACTAGATACCGGTTCTACCCATTCTTTTATCTCTCCTGCTTGTGCTCAACGTTTAAACTTGACTCCGGAGAAATTGGACTTTAACTTATCTGTTGAAACTCCGTTGGGTGAAACCTTCGTTACATCTACAGTTTATAAATCTTGCATGATCCAAGTTGGCACTATCACATTACCTGTTGATCTTATCTCTTTAAAGATACTTGCTTTTGATGTGATTTTAGGAATTGATTGGTTAACCACTCATCATGCTAAAATTGATTGTTTTCGTAAGGTTGTTAGTTTTCATATTCCTAACCAACCTGTCATACGAATTCAAACTACTAAACCACTAAAATCAGTCACTGTCATATCAAGCCACAAAGCTATTCGTTTATTGAAAAACGGATGTCAAGCTTTCTTAGCCCATGTTATGGATTTGAACAAAGACAAGTCAGATTTGAATAATATTTCTATTGTTAGAGAATTTCCCGATGTATTTCCTGAAGAACTTCCTGGTCTACCCCCAGAACGTGAAGTTGAATTCTTTATTGACCTTGAACCCGGTACAAAGCCCATTTCTAAAACTCCATATCGAATGGCTCCTATTGAACTTCAGGAGTTAAAAGTCCAACTACAGGAGTTGTTGGACATCGGTTTTATTCGTCCTAGTACGTCTCCTTGGGGTGCTCCTGTTTTATTCGTAAAGAAGAAAGACGGGAGTATGCGACTTTGTATCGACTATCGAGAATTGAATCATGTCACTATCAAGAATAGGTATCCGCTACCTCGCATTGATGACCTGTTCGACCAGTTACAAGGAACACAATTCTTTTCAAAGATCGACCTTCGTTCTGGATATCATCAGCTGAAGATTAAAACTGAGGATATTCCAAAGACTGCCTTCAGAACTCGGTACGGGCATTATGAATTCTTAGTAATGTCTTTTGGATTGACTAATGCTCCTGCTGCCTTCATGGATATGATGAACCGTGTATTCAAAGAATATTTGGATCAGTTCGTTGTTGTCTTTATTGATGACATCCTCATCTATTCCAAAAGCCGTGAAGATCATGAGCGCCATTTGAAGCTGGTACTGCAAAGGCTTCGTGAAAATAAGCTATATGCCAAATTGAAGAAATGCGAGTTCTGGCTTGAGGAAGTAGCATTCCTTGGGCACGTGGTGTCAAAACATGGAGTATCTGTCGACCCGGCGAAGATTGAAGCCATACAAAGTTGGGAGCAACCGAAGTCGGTAACCGAAGTACGTAGCTTTCTGGGCTTAGCTGGTTATTATCGGAGATTTGTGGAAGGATTTTCTCGAATCGCTACTCCGTTAACTCAGCTGACTCGGAAAGATACAAAATTCGTATGGAGTGAGGAATGCGAGAAGAGTTTCCAAGAACTCAAGAGGAGACTCATTTCGGCACCTGTTCTGACAATACCATCTGGTTCGGATGGATTTGTTATCTACAGCGATGCTTCAGGCAAAGGGTTAGGATGTGTTCTCATGCAACATGGGAAAGTCATAGCCTATGCCTCACGACAACTCAAAGAATATGAGAGGAATTATCCTACTCATGATTTGGAGTTGGCAGCAGTCGTTTTTGCGTTGAAGATCTGGAGACACTACCTGTATGGGGAGAAAGTGGAGATCTATACAGATCATAAAAGCCTCAAATATTTCTTCACCCAAAAGGAACTCAACATGCGGCAGCGACGTTGGTTCGAGCTGTTGAAAGATTACGATCATACCATCCAATATCATCCTGGAAAAGCAAACGTAGTAGCTGACGCATTGAGTAGAAGATCATATGCGGGTACGAGTGCAATATTGTTAACACAAAGGCCCATTTTGTATGACTTGCAAAGGATGGAGATAGAGATGAAGGCTCCAAGTACCCACATGATGATATCAAATATACGAGTAGAACCGACTTTAATCGATAAAGTTAAAGCTGCTCAAGCTACGGACATGGAGCTGATGCGTATGAAGAAGAAAGTGCAAGAAGGTGCTATTCCAGAAGCAAGAATCGATGAAGAAGGAATACTTCGAGTCAACTCCAGACTTTGTGTTCCTAACGATTTTGACTTGAAGCATAGAATAATGATGGAGGCACACAACACACCGTTTGCAATCCATCCTGGGAGTACCAAAATGTATCACGATCTTCGACATACATTTTGGTGGAGCAATATGAAAAGAGAGATCGCGGAGTTTATCTCGAGATGTTTAACTTGTCAACGTGTAAAAACGGAGCATCAAGTACCAAAGGGTCCATTGCAACCACTTGAGATTCCGAAATGGAAGTGGGAACACATTACTATGGATTTTGTTACGGGTCTTCCCAAGGTTTCTCAAGGCATAGATGCGATTTGGGTTATTGTTGATAGATTAACCAAGTCCGCTCATTTCTTGCCGATACGTGAGACTTATTCCCTTGAACGTCTTGCTAGTATGTACGTGAACGAGATTGTGAGATTGCATGGCATGCCAGTATCCATAGTTTCGGATCGTGACCCAAGATTCACTTCACGATTTTGGGTTAGCTTGCAGAAAGCTATGGGCACGGATTTACGATTCAGTTCGGCATACCATCCTCAAACGGACGGACAATCAGAGAGGACTATTCAAACTCTTGAAGATCTATTAAGACTTTGTGTCCTAGATCTCAAAGGGAGTTGGGATAAGTACCTACCATTGGTGGAATTCTCCTACAACAACAGTTATCAGGCGAGCATAGGTGTGGCTCCATTCGAGGCGTTGTATGGAAGAAAATGTCGTTCTCCAGTATGCTGGGACGAGGTGGGTGAAGCAACATTGTTGGGACCAGAGTTGGTACGCATTACTACAGAGAAGATCCAAACGATTCGACAACGTATACAAACGGCACAGGATCGACAAAAGAGTTATGCGGATCTTCATCGGAAGGACGTGGAATTTAATATTGGGGATCATGTATTATTACGTGTTGCACCATGGAAGGGAGTTACAAGATTTGGGAAGAGAGGAAAGCTCAATCCAAGATTTGTTGGTCCATTTGAGATTCTTGAGCGAATAGGAAATGTGGCATATAGACTCGCATTACCTCCAAGCATGTCTCGTGTTCATAATGTTTTTCACATATCTATGCTTCGTAAATATGTTAAAGACCCGAACCACATTATTGAGTTAGAACCAGACGAGATAGCTGAAGATTTAACGTACGAGGAGGTACCTGTTAAGATCTTGGATAGGAAAGAGCATGTCCTACGCACGAAGGTTATACCACAAGTTAAGGTTTTGTGGAGAAACCATGCTATTGAAGAAATGACCTGGGAGTTGGAATCAGAAATGAAAGCGAGGTATCCTCACCTTTTTGAAACATCAGGTACGTACGTCAATTTCGAGGACGAAATTTCATAAGGAGGGGAGGTTGTAAGACCCCAACTTATTAATGAATAAAATCAAATTTTCTCTAAATATTATTGTGAATAATAAGGGGTTAATTTGATATAATACTTTGGTTATGGGTGAAATGTGCAAATTTTGCAAAATAAGCAAGTGGTTATAAAATATTTATTTTTGGTCGGTGAATATTCGGTTGGTCGTGGAATATTCTTGCTGTCGGGGAATATTCGTACGACGACGCAGCCTTGTGTGGGCCCCATAACGGAAAGCGATTGGATGAAGAAAATGACAAGTATAAGTTATTTATAAATAACGGCGTAGTTGTTACCGTTAATACTGTTGGAATACCCGGTGGTTAAAATACAGTAGCACACGGTATTGCACCAATTATTGATTCTTACGTAAGAAGGCACTACTCAATAATTGTTACAGTAGTTATTGTTCAATATTTTATTTTATTGATTCAATAATTGTTGCATTGATATTTTATATTATTGTTGTTTCAATAATTGTTGCTGCACAGTATTTTCCATTATCAGATCAATAATTCATATTATTTGAATAATATTATTAGATAACATTATTGGCAATGTCTAGAAAGTTCTGTCTAAGGAGAGGTTTGGTCATCTAATTGCGCGCCAGTAAGGAGAAATCCTTATTGGAAAGCCCCCTCTTTCCTGGGAACGGCCTGGTTGTCATAAATGTGATTCTGTAATATTATTTGTGAATAATTAATTATTGATTCATATGATAAGGAAATATTTATTTTATGTGGATATAAATGAGGGATATATTTTTGTGGTTAAAAATGAAGGAGTTAATGTTGAGGTGTTTTATCAGTATTTTTATCGGAATGGAGGTATTAAAAATCAAATCAGGGTTTTTGAGAAATATTGCGGGTGTTATAATTTTTAATCCGACCGTTGGATCGTGGTAATTTTTGGATATGTTATACATATATAAGTTGAGTATATGTCCACAAATTTTGAACCGTTAAAAATGAACGTATGATTTATTATGAATTTTACGAGATGACTGGTTCAGAAATTGTTGAATTTTCGGAGTTTATCATTTTGATGGAAAATTCTAGAATTGGTGGGCCCCACTTGTGGTTGGTGAAGAAATGTGCTGAATTATATTTCAAATGTGGTGGGTGGGAATAGTAGCAGGTAAAGCCATCAGGTTGCAGGTCAAACCTACTAAAATTTTCCTATAAATAGAGGGCTAAGTTAGAATTGAAAATCACACCAGAAACAAGTTTTCTCTCTTTCTCTCTCTAGATTATTGAGTGTATTTTGTGAGTATTTAGATACTTTGAGAGTTTCTATTCATCAGAGCAAGTTTCTTTCAGCCTTATACCGGTATTCCGACCAGAAGTACTGATATCTTGAGGTAAGGGATATTATTTTCTTCTTAAATGATATTATTTTCTTCAATATCATTATGCTGAAATATTGATATGAGTTTTTATCAAATTTGGAACTTTTTGTGTCGGGGTTACTATTCATGTATACGGTACTATTCACGTATACGGCACTATTCACGAATACGGCACTATTCACCGAAAAATAAAATTTTTCCTTTTTGTCCAAGATGTCTATTATGGTTACTATCTTTGATTGTATCCATGTTTTGATCTTTATTTTTGAATTCTGCTTCACAATTGATTATTATGAAGTATTATTGATCTTGGATAAACTGTTATACGAATCCCTACTATTTGTCCTTCTGTCTCATTGGATTCGTTCTCTTTAAGATATTTTTCATCATCCTCAGTCCTAAATGATGATATTAATGAATATCTTTGGCCTGTAGTGCAAAGATGTATGATTACTTGATGAATATCTTTGGCCTGTAGTGCAAAGATGAACAGGTGTTGAGATGAACATGACTGACAGGTGATACAAATGAATATCTTTGGCCTGTAGTGCAAAGATGAATATTTGGATAAAGATGATTATTAATTGATGTTACAGGGATAAAATATTGATGATGGACTTTTAAATCTTAGAAGATAGTAGAATTCTTTCTCTACTTGACTCTTCTAATGGTTTGTTGTTTCCGCTGCAGTTGTTGATCTAAAACTTGTTGTCGATTATATTCTATCAGATTTTTCCCTGTTGAAGACTAACGATAATTTGTTTGTATATTATCTTAGTCATAATATTCTTTACTGGGCTAGTTGAGCTCACCCTTTTTCTTTTTGTTCCATTTTTCTTCTCAGGAGGTGAGAACATAGCAGGATCTAGTCGGGGTATGGAGTGATGGTTCTAGAAAGATGTTTTAGCAGTCCTCACTATTTCTGTAAAATAGTGTTTGAATAATTGTAATGAGGATTTATTTGAGTGTGGATATTGTCTAGAAAACAATATTTGTATTTAAACTCACAGTATGTGTTGTCGTATTTTACACGACATTTGTATTATTGAAGTTGTAGTTTGCTTTCTGTACCATGTATTTGGCGACTCATAATGGGTGTTGTATACCTATTTTGGGGGCGTCACAACTGCCGTTAACAGATCTGCCAAATAGACAAACGGAATTATATATTTGATGACGTGGCTAACACATAGAACATTTGCTGAAATTAATTAATACATAATATTTGGCTATAATATTTGAATATGATTAGTATTTTAGTATTTGAATTTTAATATTTTAATTAAAAGATGTAAATATATTATGATTTTTTTTAGTATTTTAGTATTTTTTTTAATTAGTATTTTAGTATTTTTACATCATTCAGCATTTGAATTTTAGTATTTTGATATATTATACAACTATGGTAAAATTTTAGTATTTTAGTATTTGAATTTTAGTATTTTGATTAAATAATGTAAATATGTTATGACGTAAATATGTAAATATGATAATATCAAAATACTAAATATTAGTATTTTAGTAATATTTTAGTATTAGCGTTATATATTTAGTATTATATTTTGGTAATTTTACTAAAAATATTAACGTTAAAATACTAAAATATTAACGTTAAAATACTAACGTTATTAATACTAACGTTATTCATATTACTACTAAAATATTACTCCTAACGTTATTAATACTAACATTATTAATATTAGTATTTTAACGTTAAAATATTTTTAGTAAAATTACTAAAATATCATACTAAATATATAACGCTAATACTAAAATACTAATATTTGGTATTTTGATATGTATACAACTATGATAAAATTTTAATATTTTAATATTTAAATTTTAATATTTTGATTAACTGATATAAATATGATGTAAATGATGTAAATATGTAAATATGTAAATATGATAATATGTTATGTTCCGATATAAATGATGTAAACATGTTATGATTTTAGTATTTTAATGTTGTAATTTAAATTTTTGTTGTTTAGATTAATTAACAAAATAATTCAAATTTTAGTATTTTTTTAATTTGATTTTTTTTAGTATTTTAGTATTTTTAGTATTTTTTTAATTAGTATTTTTTTAATTAGTATTTTTAGTATTTAATGTAAATATGTAATTAGTATTTTAGTATGTTTTGACCATCATTAATTTCAGCAAATGTTCCATGTGACAGCCACATCATCAAGATTGTAACTCCGTTTGTCTATTTGACAAATCTGTTAACGGCAGGGGCACGGTCGACTCAAAAATTGTAACGTTAAGTGTACTTTTGGACAAAAAAAAAGTATAGGGTGTTCGGCAAACATCGCGATAAAAGTCAGGGGCATTTTTGACCTTTCTCCCATTTATTAAGTGTCCAAAGAGATAATCTAGTCGGTAGCATGTTTCTGATCTTGATTGAATCTTGTTTTAATTTAAACTAGCACGCAGACCCGCCATTGCGAGGCAAGGGCTTATTATTGGTGTCTTATTTAATAATATTCTTTAATAAAAAACTATTATTTATAATATACAAAACTAATTAACAAATTATATAACTGAATATTGTATCATCATGTACATTAGAAAATTAATATATATAAATTTGTCACAAAAAAATGAATTAAAATTAAAATTAAAATTAAAATTAATATATGTATTATTTATTGTTATAATTAAATTAAAATTCTTGAATTATGGAGTTATATTTGAATTAATATACTTAAAAATTCTAGCTTATATTGGAAAATAGTATAAACCCTAATATATAAAAAAGTATACATAGCAAAAATCTAGTAATCCAATCGGTCTTAACCAATTTATTAAGGGGAGAAAGTTCGAAAATGCCCCTGACTTTTATCGCGATGTCTATCGAGCACCCTATATTTTTTTGGGTCCTTTACATAAGTATACAACAAATAGAAAGTAATTACAAGAAAAGTGCATCAATCAAATAATTACAAAAAGAGTGTAATTATGACCCATATTACAAAAATAGTACAATTCACATTAATAAGGAAACCTAAAATCAAGGACAAATAACTGTCATAATTAATAATTCAAATTTAAATATTTGGATCTAACAACAAAAATAAATTCAAATTCAAAATAATAATTCAAATTTAAATATTCAAATTCAAATCTTCATCTCCCTCATATACACTTTGAAATAATAGTCCACCGCTACACCGCCGCGAATCTCCGTTGTCCAAAACGTCAATGAGAATAAGAAGAAGATTCGTCCTACAAAAAATTTAAAAATAAATAAATGTAACTATTAATGTTCTGAAATTTTTTTTATAACTATTTTGTTACTCATAAATAATAAAATGATTACCTTTGTATGAATGGTTGGCTACCAACTCCATCACATTCAAACGAAATTTATAACTTAATAAAACTGAATTGGTAACCAAACTTTTATATAAGGTAACCAAATTTTTATACCAACATAACCAATATACTTTCACACCTGCAGTATGAATTAGTTACCTTGGTCTGAAAGTTTGGCAACCAACTGCATGAACGTTTGGCTACCAACTGTATTACATGCAAAATAAATTGGAAACGTAATAAAACAGAATTGGTTACCTTGGTATGAAGGTTTGGCTACCAACTGCATTATGAAAAAACTGCAGAAACAGAGCGATTGTAACGTTCTTCCCTTCTCCTTAGTCTCCACCCTCATCCTCGGTCCTTCATATTTGCCGAGTCCATTGCACCGTTTCAAGACTCCATTTTCTCCTCTTTCTCTCTTCTCCATCTTCATATAATTAAATTATATGGCCAAAGGGAGTAGACTCTCCATTGATCCTCCACATCCCCTCACATTATTTTTTTCCAACATCAACTGTCATCATCAATTCTTTTCCATCCCAAGACCACCGCCACAACCACAAGTGGAAGCTTGATCAATCGTCACCACCACCTTTCATGGATTCATCATCACCAAGCACTGTCCGATTTTCAGCCAACCTTAACCGCATCACCCATGATCGCTGCTCACTTTCTTGTCGCTGCTCTCTTTCTTCTTTATTATTAAAGTTAAATTTGTTAAATAACTTGAGGAGAGAGAGAATAAGCTATAACTAATCCCTAAATTAAGGAATTATAATTGAATTATAATTCCCTAAATTAAGAAATCATAATTACACTAGAATATGTAAATAAATATGAAAGTGTATTAATTATGTAAATATTATATGAGTGCACTATTGATGTAATTATTTTTAAAAATGTTTTAGAATATGTAATTGATCATATTTTTTTTTGTCCAAAAGTACACTTAAGATTATAATTTTTTGGTCGACCGTGCCACTGCCGTTAACAGATCTGCCAAATAGACAAACGGAATTATATATTTGATGACGTGGCTAAGACATAGAACATTTGCTGAAATTAATTAATACATAATATTTGGCCATAATATTTGAATATGATTAGTATTTTAGTATTTGAATTTTAATATTTTAATTAAATGATGTAAATATATTATGATTTTTTTTAGTATTTTAGTATTTTTTTTAATTAGTATTTTAGTATTTTTACATCATTCAGTATTTGAATTTTAGTATTTTGATATATTATACAACTATGGTAAAATTTTAGTATTTTAGTATTTGAATTTTAGTATTTTGATTAAATGATGTAAATATGTTATGACGTAAATATGTAAATATGATAATATCAAAATACTAAATATTAGTATTTTAGTAATATTTTAGTATTAGCGTTATATATTTAGTATTATATTTTGGTAATTTTACTAAAAATATTAACGTTAAAATACTAAAATATTAACGTTAAAATACTAACGTTATTAATACTAATGTTATTCATATTACTACTAAAATATTACTCCTAACGTTATTAATACTAACGTTATTAATATTAGTATTTTAACGTTAAAATATTTTTAGTAAAATTACTAAAATATCATACTAAATATATAACGCTAATACTAAAATACTAATATTTGGTATTTTGATATGTATACAACTATGATAAAATTTTAATATTTTAATATTTGAATTTTAATATTTTGATTAACTGATATAAATATGATGTAAATGATGTAAATATGTAAATATGTAAATATGATAATATGTTATGTTCCGATATAAATGATGTAAATATGTTATGATTTTAGTATTTTAATGTTGTAATTTAAATTTTTGTTGTTTAGATTAATTAACAAAATAATTCAAATTTTAGTATTTTTTTTAATTTGATTTTTTTTAGTATTTTAGTATTTTTAGTATTTTTTTAATTAGTATTTTTTTAGTTAGTATTTTTAGTATTTAATGTAAATATGTAATTAGTATTTTAGTATGTTTTGATCATCATTAATTTCAGCAAATGTTCCATGTGACAGCCACATCATCAAGATTGTAACCCCGTTTGTCTATTTGACAGATCTGTTAACGGCAGGGGCACGGTCGACTCAAAAATTGTAACGTTAAGTGTACTTTTGGACAAAAAAAAATATAGGGTGTTCGGCAAATATCGCGATAAAAGTCAGGGGCATTTTTGACCTTTCTCCCATTTATTAAGTGTCCAAAGAGATAATCTAGTCGGTAGCATGTTTCTGATCTTGATTGAATCTTGTTTTAATTTAAACTAGCACGCAGACCCGCCATTGCGAGGCAAGGGCTTATTATTGGTGTCTTATTTAATAATATTCTTTAATAAAAAACTATTATTTATAATATACAAAACTAATTAACAAATTATATAACTGAATATTGTATCATCATGTACATTAGAAAATTAATATATATAAATTTGTCACAAAAAATGAATTAAAATTAATATATGTATTATTTATTGTTATAATTAAATTAAAATTCTTGAATTATGGAGTTATATTTGAATTAATATACTTAAAAATTCTAGCTTATATTGGAAAATAGTATAAACCCTAATATATAAAAAAGTATACATAGCAAAAATCTAGTAATCCAATCGGTCTTAACCAAATAAATTTACATTTTATTCAATTGTTTATCTAACTTCTCTCTAAATATTAAGAGTACATTTTTTTTTGTTAGTACTTACATTTATGTGGTCCTTTATTTGATTTAATGATGACTTAAATTAATGTATATTTGGAATGTCAATTAGTTTTTATAAAGTTCTTCTGAAAGTATTATGTAAAAGGACTTGGTTATGGATCAAATTTTTTAGTGTGGTTCAAATCATAGAGCATTTTCTTGTAATAGTTAAATTGTCCCTAAATAAAAGACTTTTCATAGAGTTAATGGCAAAACTACTCTAAGGTCGCGAAATGAATTTAAGATAGTCGAATATCGCACAGTATAAGTCAATTCGTAAATACAGAATCGTATAGTCACTCGAATTCATAGAGCAACTGTAGCAGAGCATGTTACTCCGCTAACCTGGAAGTTACTCTACGAATTCACTCTACCATAGTCAAATATCGTAGAGCTCAGACTTATAACAAGTCAGTGGCAAGCTATAACAAAGGTCATCAACCTTAAACACACGACCCTCGAGGTTGACTTTCATGTGTTTGGGACAAGGACAAGACCTTTTAAAGCTCTATCTAACAACTATATAAGCAAGGACAGGACATATGACGCCCCCAAATTCGGATATCTTCCAACCCGACATATGGTGCTACACGGTACTTATAACTATACATTCATTCCATTAAAACAACATCAAAATGAGTGTATTAACTACATTCTTATTACAATAATAATAACTCCTTTCCCAGGTTCGGAAACCGAATACATTCTTCATTGTTCATAAGTATAATACATACAAACATACTAGTCTATTACAGGATAACTAATTATCCATCTTAGCTTTGCCTTTATCTTTCTTAGAACCCTCAGTTCGTTCAGCCTTAGCTGCAATCATATAATTCAAGCAAGGAGTGAGCATAACTAGCTCAGCAAGTCTAGCAGTGTATAATATAGATACCACGTCGAGAATCATATGATTATTCTTCAATAAACACAAGTAATTATGAAACATTGGATAACACTTTTCATTCTCATAAAACAATTCCGAAGAATGTGAAGCCCCCAAAATTAGGTATACATCACCCATCTTGAGTCGCCAGATACGTGGTACAGAATTTAAATACAGCTTAATAATACAACTGTCATGTACAACACGACAGAACATAAACTGTGAGTTTGAATACAAATATTGTCTTCTAGAGAGTATCCATACTCAAAAGGAGTCATCATTACAATTATTATCACACTATTATATAGAATAGTGAGGACTACTAATGCTATCATCTAGGACCATCACTCTGTTCCCCGACTAGTCCCAGTTACGTTCTCATTTCCTGAAGAGAACAGTGAAAGAAAGGGAGCTCAACTAGCCTAGTAAGAAATATTATGACTAAGATAATGCAGAATAAATTATCATTAGTCTTCAACAATGTTAAACTGATAAAATATAATAGACATCAAGTTTAACTGCAGCGGAACCAATAATCCATTAAAAGAGTCAAGTAGAGAATAAAATCTACTATCTTTACTGATATAAAAGGTTTTTCATGACTTTTATCGTTGAAACTCAGCTAAAAAAATAATCCACATCATCGAATCACCCCTGCACTACGGCCAAGGATATTCTTTAGTATCACGACCACGAATTATCCATACACTACGGGTCAAAGATAATCGTGTTTTCATCAACGGTCCTGATCATGCCATAAAATAATTCATCTTTGCACTACGGCTAAAGAGAATCCATAGCCATAACCATACCAAAAACTGTCCATCAATGCACTACAGGCCAATGAGGACTTTTTTCACATCATTTATAACATTACGGTCATGATTACACCGAATAATCCCTGGTCATAATCATACCAAGTCCATCTATGCACTACAGGCCACAGATGACTTTCAACATAATATAAACATGAGGATGATGACAATGATATAAGAATTCAATAAAACAAGTTCAAGAATTAATTTGTCCAGGAACCAATAACGTCTAAATTGTCAACATGATACTTTTGTGTAGAGTAAAATTCAAGAATGCTCAGAAGAATATTTCCATAAAAAGATACTGGATGAAGCGCAAATATCACGGATATTCTACTAATTTCATGGAGTATAGAAGTCATAACTTTAACCAACTGAGTATAATAAAGAATGGAATAACAAAAGAAATCACCATGCATGCGGTACTTCGCATAGACAGGTTATTCTAACAGAATAATAATAACGGAATCAGGTCAGGTAAAATTCACACCGACAGGATGTTCCAACAGAATAATAAAGACGGAACCAGGTCCGGCATAAAATACACAGACAGGATATTCCAACAGAATAATAAAGACGGAACCAGGTCCGGTGTAAAACACACAGACAGGATATTCCAACAGAATAATAAAGACGGAACCAGGTCCAGTGTAAAACACACAGACAGGATGTTCCAACAGAATAATAATAAAGACGGAACCAGGTCCGGTGTAAAACACACGGACAAGATGTTCCAACAGAATAATAAAAGAATGTCACCAAGTATAGGGTAGACCGCGTATACAGGTTATTCCAACAGAATAATAAGAAATGGAATAACAACAGTTCTCTTCATGAATAAGAAAGAATAACACCCCTTACAGGTACAACAAATAATATCCCTTACCTTTGAAAGAAGAGTATTCTGACTGGTAGGGCGAGAATATTGTAAGACCCCGAGTTTTATGAAATAAAAGTATTCAATTTTTTCTTATAATTACTATTCAGTAAATTGTTAAATTGATAAAAGTTAAAGTTAAGGGTGATATATGAATTTTTTTTCAAAATACGCAAGTGGTTAATTATAAAATATTCATTGTTGTCGGGGAATATTCGTTTGGTCGTGAAATATTCTTTCTGTCGGGGAATATTCGTACGACGGCGCAGCCATTTGTGGGCCCCATAACAGAATAACTGTCGAATGAAGAAAACGACAAATTTGAGTTTTTACAAATAATGTAAGACCCCAACTTTTATAAATAAATATGAATTTTCTATGAATATCAATTTTAAATATTATGGAGTTAATTTGATATAATGTTATAGTTGTGGATAATATTTAAAATTTTTACAAAGTAAGCAAGTTATTTTAAAATATTCGTTTGGTCGGGGAATATTCGTACGACGGCACAATCATTGGTGGACCCCACAACGAAATTATTGTCAGATTGAGAAAACGACAAAAATAGTTTATTAAAAATAACGGCGAAAGTTTTACCATTGTTACTGTTGAACTACTCGGTAGTAAAAGTACAGTAATACGTGTGGTTGCATAGTAGCACACGGTATTGATTATTAATGCTTATGTGAGAAGTCACTCAGTTTGATTCAATTATTGTCAGTTAATAATATGAATTATTTAGCGATAATGATATTTTGTTTTATTCGTATTATTAACGTAATAAAACAGAAATATCTTTTTATATAAAACAGAATACTTTATTAAAGTTGTTCTATAAATAGAATATATTATATTTTATTTAAAAGATTTTTCTGTAAATATGGACCGTCAGATTAAAGTAATCAATCTGGACCATTCATGAATTAGTTACTATGCATTCTATTTTTCTATAAATAGCAGCTCATTCCTTCATTATTTCTTACGAATTCACTGAAATCTAGAGAGAGAAACTATAGAGAAAAACTATAGAGAGAGAGAAGAAGAGTATTCTGCTACTTAACTACTTCCTTATTTCAGTTCTTCTTTAAAACGGTAAGGGGTGTTATTCTTTCTTATTCATGAAGAGAACTGTTGTTATTCCATTAATTATTATTCTGTTGGAATAACCTGTATACGCGGTCTACCCTATACTTGGTGACATTCTTCTATTATTCTGTTGGAACATCCTGTCTGTGTGTTTTACACCGGACCTGATTCCGTCTGTTGGAACATCCTGTCTGTGTGTTTTACACCGGACCTGGTTCCGTTTTTATTATTATTCTGTTGGAACATCCTGTCTGTGTGTTTTACACCGGACCTGGTTCCGTTTTTATTATTATTCTGTCGGAATATCCTGTCTGTGCGTTTACGCCGGACCTGGTTCCATTATTTATTATTCTGTTGGAATAACCTGTCTGTGCGGTCTATCGCATGCATGGTGATTTTTTTTGTTATTCCATTCTTTATTATACTCAGTTGGTTAAGTTTTGACTTCTATACTCCATGAAATTTGTGGAATATCCTTGACATTTGCGCTTCATCTAGTATCTATTCATGAAAATATTCTCCTGATCATTCTTGAATTTTACTCCACAAAGTAGTATCATGTTGACAATTTGGACGTTGTTAATTCTTGGATAAATTAATTCTTGAACTTGTTTTATTGAATTCTTATATCATTGTCATCATCCTCATGTTTATATTATGTTGAAAGTCATCTGTGGCCTGTAGTGCATAGATGGACTTGGTATGATTATGACCAGGGATTATTCGGTGTAATCATGACCGTAATGTTACAAATGATGTGGTAAAAGTCCTCATTGGCCCGTAGTGCATTGATGGACAGTTGTTGGCATGATCATGACCATTAATGAATATACGAATATCCTTGGCCGTAGTGCAGGGGTGATTCGATGATGTGGATTATTTTATTAAGCTGAGTCCCAGCGATCACAGTGTTGGAAAATCTTTTAAATCATAAAAGATAGTAGAGTTTATTTTCTACTTGACTCTTTTAATGGATTGCTTGTTCCGCTACAGTTAAACTTGATGTCTATTATATTTTATCAGTTTAACATTGTTGAAGGCTAATGATAATTTATTCTGCATTATCTTAGTCATAATATTTCTTACTGGGCTAGTTGAGCTCACCCTTTCTTTCACTGTTCTCTTCAGGAAATGAGAACGTAGCTGGGGCAAGTCGGGGAACGGAGTGATGGTCCGAATGATAGTATTAGTTAGTAGTCCTCACTATTCTATGTAATGGTGTGTTAATAAATGTAATGAGGACTCCTTTTGAGTATGAATACTCTCTAGAAGATAATATTTGTATTCAAACTCACAGTTTATGTTTTGTCGTATTGTACACGACAGTTGTATTAATAAGTTGTATTTGTATTCTGTACTATGTATCTGACGACCCAAGATGGGTGATGTATACCTAATTTTGGGGGCGTCACAGTTGGTATCAGAGCTTAGGGATATGATCCCTGGCTAAGATGTGAGAATAGAACTAGGAGGGGAGAGACGGGGAATTCCTTCGCTAGTATGACCTACCTAAGTTTATTTGCATGGTATTTAATTGGTCGGTCATAATATAAGGATAAAATATGACATATCAATTAATTTTTATTTTGTGGCAGTATCTGAAATGGCATCTGAGAATGTTGAGAATAGCAATGGAGCACAGACGACTGTTGATTCACCACATATCAATAATCAGGATAATGTGCATCAGGAAGGTGACAATCCTCATGCAAACAACAACACTGACCAAATGATGAATGATCAAATGTTCAGAGGCTTTATGCAATTCATGCAACAACAGGTGAAAGCGGCTCCTGTCCACAACGTAGGTGGAAATACTGGAAACTCTCTGGCGGTCACCGCTAAACAGTTTAAGGAGCTGGGACCACCGGAGTTTAAGGGAGAACCCAAACCACTTGTAGCTGAAACATGGATAAAGCAGATCACCAAGATATTTGATGTCTTGGGTTGCTCCGAGGAGCAAAAGGTTCCCTTTGCCGCCTTTATGTTGCGAGGAGAGGCAGATTACTGGTGGAAATCGATAAAGCGTACTCAACCTGCTGCACTGAAGATGATCTGGGAGAAGTTCCAAGAGCTGTTTAACGACAAATACTTTCCCGAGAGTATTCGTCACATGAAGGAGGTGGAGTTCATCAAATTGGAGCAGAATAATATGACCGTGTCGCAGTATGAGGCAAAATTTGCGGAGTTATCCCGGTTTGCGTCCCACCTGGTGGATAATGAAGAAAGAATGACGCGGATGTTTTTAAGAGGTTTGAAGCCGAAGATACGTCAACATCTTGTTTCTCATAAACTGTGTTTGTATTCAGATGTTGTAAATAGGGCTCAGTTGGTGGAGCGCGATAACGAGACAACGCAACCAAAAGAGAGCAGCCGGCAAAATGATAATACCAGTGAGAGCAGTCATCGAAGCGGTGACAACAAGCGTGGAGGGAATCAACAGGCCAGAAATGGTAACCACTTCGGTGGTAATCAGGGCCAAAACAATAAGAATGGGCATTTCAAGAAGAGGAGATTCAACAATGATGGAAAGACGTCAGCACCAGCACCTGTCGTTAAGGAAGGAGAACGACCACCTATCATATGTTTCAAATGCGGAGGGGAGGGGCACATCAGTCCAAACTGCGCGATGCCGTCCAAAGCATGTTATAATTGTGGAAAAGATGGTCATTTAGCCCGATTTTGTCGTTTACTGAAGACAAATTCAGCTAGGATGGAGGCACCAAAGGCCGTCCCTGAAAAGTCAAAACGGTTGTGCAAGGGAGAGCGTTTGTTGTGAACTCCCAGAGAGCAAGGAACCCGAATGAGGTCATCACGGGTAAGCTTATCATAAACTCTAACGAAGTCTATACTTTATTTGATACCGGTTCTACCCATTCTTTTATTTCTCCTACTTGCGCTCATCGATTAAATTTGATTCCGGAGAAATTAGACTTTGACTTAGCAGTTGAAACTCCATTGGGAGAAACCTTCATTACATCCACGGTTTATAAGTCTTGTTTGGTTCAAGTTGGTACCCACACATTACCTGTCGATCTGATTTCATTAAAAATACTTGCATTTGACGTGATTCTAGGGATTGATTGGTTAACTACTCATCATGCAAAAATTGATTGTTTTCGTAAGGTTGTTAGCTTTCATATTCCTAATCGACCTATTATGCGAATTCAAGCAACCAAACCATTAAAATCAATCGCTGTCATCTCAAGCCATAAAGCTATTCGTTTATTGAAAAACGGATGTCAAGCTTTCTTAGCTCATGTCACAGATCTAAACAAAAATACGTCAGCTTTGAATGATATTTCTGTTGTTAATAAATTTCCTGACGTATTTCCCGAAGAACTTCCTGGCCTACCCCCAGAGCGTGAAATTGAATTTTGTATCGACCTTGAACCCGGTACAAAACCCATTTCCAAAGCCCCATATCGAATGGCTCCTATTGAACTTCAGGAGTTAAAGACTCAACTGCAGGAATTGTTAGACATTGGTTTTATTCGTCCTAGTACTTCTCCTTGGGGTGCTCCTGTTCTGTTCGTGAAGAAGAAAGATGGGAGTATGCGACTTTGTATTGATTATCGGGAGTTGAATCATGTCACCATCAAAAATAGGTACCCATTGCCACGTATTGATGACCTGTTTGACCAGTTGCAAGGAGCACAATTCTTTTCAAAGATCGATCTTCGTTCTGGATATCATCAGCTGAAGGTTAGAACTGAGGATATTCCAAAGACTGCCTTCAGAACTCGGTATGGGCATTATGAATTCTTAGTTATGTCTTTTGGATTGACTAATGCTCCTGCTGCCTTCATGGATATGATGAACAGGGTATTCAAGGAATATTTGGATCACTTTGTGGTCGTCTTTATCGATGACATCCTTGTTTATTCCAAAAGCCGTGAAGATCATGAGCAACACTTGAGGTTGGTACTCCAAAAGCTTCGTGAATACAAACTTTATGCCAAGTTGAAGAAATGCGAGTTCTGGCTGGAAGAGGTAGCATTCCTTGGGCACGTAGTATCAAGTCGTGGAATATCTGTTGACCCGGCAAAGATTGAAGCTATTCAAAGCTGGGAGCAACCTAAATCAGTAACCGAAGTACGTAGCTTTCTCGGTCTAGCTGGTTATTATCGGAGATTCGTGGAAGGATTTTCTCGAATCGCTACTCCATTAACTCAGCTGACTCGAAAAGATACAAAGTTCGGTTGGAGCGAAGAATGTGAGCAGAGTTTTCAAGAACTCAAGAGGAGACTCATTTCAGCACCTGTTCTAACAATACCATCTGGCTCGGAGGGATTTGTCATCTACAGTGATGCTTCGAGCAAAGGGTTGGGATGCGTTCTCATGCAACATGGAAAAGTCATAGCCTATGCATCAAGACAACTCAAGGAATATGAGAAGAATTATCCTACTCATGATCTAGAGTTGGCAGCTGTTGTCTTTGCACTTAAAATTTGGAGGCATTACTTGTATGGGGAGAAGGTGGAGATCTTTACGGATCATAAAAGCTAAATATTTCTTCACTCAAAAGGAACTCAACATGCGACAACGACGTTGGCTTGAACTGTTGAAAGATTATGATCATACCATTCAATACCATCCTGGAAAAGCGAACGTGGTAGCTGACGCATTGAGTAGAAGATCATATGCAAGTACGAGTGCGATATTGTCAACACAAAGGCCCATTTTGTGTGATTTGCAAAGGATGGAGATAGAGTTAAAGACTCCAGGGACCCATGTGATGATGGCGAATATACGAGTAGAACCAACTTTAATCGATAAAGTTAAAGCTGCTCAAGCTACAGACCTGGAGCTGATGCGTATGAGGAAGAAAGTGCAAGAAGGTGCTATGCCGGAAGCAAGAATCGATGAAGAAGGAATACTTCGAGTCAACTCCAGACTTTGTGTTCCTAACAACCCTGATTTAAAGTATGAAATCATGATGGAGGCGCACAACACACCGTTTGCAATCCATCCTGGAAGTACCAAAATGTATCATGATCTTCGTCATACATTTTGGTGGAGCAATATGAAGAGAGAGATAGCGTTGTTTATCTCAAGGTGTCTAACTTGTCAACGAGTCAAAGCGGAGCATCAAGTACCAAAAGGTCCATTGCAACCACTTGAAATTCCAGAATGGAAGTGGGAGCACATTACCATGGATTTCGTTACCGGTCTTCCTAAGGTTTCTCAAGGTATAGATGCGATTTGGGTCATTGTTGATAGATTGACCAAGTCTGCTCATTTCTTACCGATACGAGAAACTTATACACTTGAACGTCTTGCTCGTATGTACATAAACGAGATTGTAAGACTGCATGGTATGCCAGTATCCATAGTTTCTGATCGAGACCCAAGATTCACTTCACGATTTTGGGTTAGTTTACAAAAAGCTATGGGCACAGATTTACGATTTAGTTCGGCATATCATCCTCAGACGGACGGACAATCAGAGAGGACTATTCAAACTCTAGAAGATTTATTAAGACTCTGTGTCTTTGACTTCAAGGGAAGTTGGGACAAGTTCTTACCATTGGTGGAGTTTTCCTACAACAACAGTTATCAAGCAAGTATTGGCATGGCTCCATTCGAAGCATTGTATGGAAGAAAATGTCGTTCTCCAGTATGCTGGGATGAGGTGGGTGAAGCAACGTTGTTGGGACCGGAGTTGGTACGTATGACTACAGAAAAGATTCAAACGATCCGACAACGTATAAAAACCTCACAAGATCGACAAAAGAGTTATGCTGATCTTCATCGAAAGGACGTGGAATTTGATGTAGGAGATCATGTGTTCTTACGTGTTGCTCCATGGAAAGGAGTTACGAGATTTGGAAAGAGAGGAAAGCTCAATCCTCGATTCATCGGTCCATTTTTAATCCTCGATCGAGTAGGAACTGTGGCTTATAGACTCGCTTTACCGCCAAGTATGTCTCGTGTTCATAACGTTTTTCACATATCCATGTTACGCAAATATGTGGAAGACCCGAACCACATTATTGAGTTAGAACCGGACGAAATAGCGGAGGATTTGACGTATGAAGAAGTTCCTGTTCAAATCTTGGATAAGAAGGAACATATTCTACGCTCCAAGGTTATACCTCAAGTCAAAGTTTTGTGGAGAAACCACGATGTTGAGGAAATGACTTGGGAGTTAGAATCTGAAATGAAATCAAGGTATCCTTACCTCTTCGACATACCAGGTACGTACCCTAATTTCGAGGGCGAAATTTCATAAGAAGGGGAGGTTGTAAGACCCCAACTTTTATAAATAAAGATGAATTTTCTATAAATATCATTTTTGAATATTATGGAGTTAATTTGATATAATGTTATAGTTGTGGGTAATATTTATAAATTTTGCAAAGTAAGCAAGTTGTTTTAAAATATTCGTTTGGTCGGAGAATATTCGTACGACGGCACAATCATTGGTGGACCCCACAACGAAATTATTGTCGGATTGAGAAAACGACAAAAATATTTTATTAAAAATAACGGCGGAAGTTTTACCATTGTTACTGTTGAACTACTCGGTAGTAAAAGTACAGTAATACGTGTGGTTGCATAGTAGCACACGGTATTGATTATTAATGCTTATGTGAGAAGTCACTCAGTTTGATTCAATTATTGTCAGTTAATAATATGAATTATTTAGCGATAATGACGTTTTGTTTTATTCGTATTATTAACGTAATAAAACAGAAACATCTTTTTATATAAAACAGAATACTTTATTAAAGTTATTCTATAAATAGAATATATTATATTTTATTTAAAAGATTTTTCTTTAAATATGGACCGTCAGATTAAAGTAATCAATCTGGACCGTTCATGGATTAGTTACTATGCATTCTATTTTTCTATAAATAGCAGCTCATTCCTTCATTATTTCTTACGAATTCACTGAACTCTAGAGAGAGAAACTATAGAGAGAAACTATAGAGAGAGAGAAGAAGAGTATTCTGCTACTTAACTACTTTCTTATTTCAGCTCTTCTTTAAAACGGTAAGGGGTGTTATTTTTTCTTATTCATGAAGAGAACTGTTGTTATTCCATTCTTATTATTCTGTTGGAATAACCTGTATACGCGGTCTACCCTATACTTGGTGACATTCTTCTATTATTCTGTTGGAACATCCTGTCTGTGTGTTTTACACCGGACCTGGTTCCGTTTTTATTATTATTCTGTTGGAACATCCTGTCTGTGTGTTTTACACCGGACCTGGTTCCGTTTTTATTATTATTCTGTTGGAACATCCTGTCTGTGTGTTTTACACCGGACCTGGTTCCATTTTTATTATTATTCTGTCGGAATATCCTGTCTGTGCGTTTACGCCGGACCTGGTTCCATTATTTATTATTCTGTTGGAATAACCTGTCTGTGCGGTCTATCGCATGCATGGTGATTTTTTTTGTTATTCCATTCTTTATTATACTCAGTTGGTTAAGTTTTGACTTCTATACTCCATGAAATTTGTGGAATATCCTTGACATTTGCGCTTCATCTAGTATCTATTCATGAAAATATTCTCTGATCATTCTTGAATTTTACTCCACAAAGTAGTATCATGTTGACAATTTGGACGTTGTTAATTCTTGGATAAATTAATTCTTGAACTTGTTTTATTGAATTCTTATATCATTGTCATCATCCTCATGTTTATATTATGTTGAAAGTCATCTGTGGCCTGTAGTGCATAGATGGACTTGGTATGATTATGACCAGGGATTATTCGGTGTAATCATGACCGTAATGTTACAAATGATGTGGTAAAAGTCCTCATTGGCCCGTAGTGCATTGATGGACAGTTGTTGGCATGATCATGACCATTAATGAATATACGAATATCCTTGGCCGTAGTGCAGAGGTGATTCGATGATGTGGATTATTTTATTAAGCTGAGTCCCAGCGATCACAGTGTTGGAAAATCTTTTAAATCATAAAAGATAGTAGAGTTTATTTTCTACTTGACTCTCTTAATGGATTGCTTGTTCCGCTACAGTTAAACTTGATGTCTATTATATTTTATCAGTTTAACATTGTTAAAGGCTAATGATAATTTATTCTGCATTATCTTAGTCATAATATTTCTTACTGGGCTAGTTGAGCTCACCCTTTCTTTCACTGTTCTCTTCAGGAAATGAGAACGTAGCTGGGACAAGTTGGAGAACGGAGTGATGGTCCGAATGATAGTATTAGTTAGTAGTCCTCACTATTCTATGTAATGGTGTGTTGATAAATGTAACGAGGACTCCTTTTGAGTATGAATACTCTCTAGAAGATAATATTTGTATTCAAACTCACAGTTTATGTTTTGTCGTATTGTACACGACAGTTGTATTAGTAAGTTGTATTTGTATTCTGTACTATGTATCTGACGACCCAAGATGGGTGATGTATACCTAATTTTGGGGGCGTCACAAATAACGGCGTAGTTGTTACCGTTAACACTGTTGGAATACCTGGTGGTTAAAATACAGTAATACGCGTTATTGCACAGTAGCACACGGTATTGCACAGTAATTTTGAAATTATTGATTCTTACGTAAGAAGGCACTACTCAATAATTGTTACAGTAATTACTGTTTAATATTTTATTTTATTGATTCAATAATTGCTACGTTAAAATTTTATATTATTGTTATTCAATAATTGTCACTGCACAGTATTTTCCATTATCAGATCAATAATTCATATTATTTGAATAATATTATTAGATAACATTATTGGTAATGTCTAGAAAGTTCCGTCTAAGGAGAAGTTTGGTCACTTAATTGCGTGCCAGTAAGGAGAAATTCTTATTGGAAAGCTCCCTCTTTCCTGGGAACGGCCTGGTTGTCATAAATGTGATTCTGTAATATTATTTGTGAATAATTAATTATTGATTCATATGATAAGGAAATATTTATTTTATGTGGATATAAATGAGGGATATATTTTTGTGGTTAAAAATGAAGGAATTAATGTTGAGGTTTTTATCAGTATTTTTGTCGGAATGGAGGTATTAAAAATTAGAGTTTTTGAGATATTTTGCGGGGGTTATAATTTTTAATCCGACCGTTGGATCGTGGTAATTTTTGGATATGTTATACATATACAAGTTGAGTATATGTCCACAAATTTTGAACCGTTAAAAATGAACGTATGATTTATTATGAATTTTACGAGATGACTGGTTCAGAAATTGTTAAATTTTCGGAGTTTATCATTTTGGTGGAAAATTCTAGAATTGGTGGGCTCCACTCTTGGTTGGTAAAGAAATATGCTGAGATTTTTATTCAAATGTGGTGGGTGGAAATAGTAGCAGGTAAAGCCATTAGGTTGCAGGTTAAGTCTGCTTCGGCGTGCTAACATTTTCCTATAAATAGAGGGCTAAGTTAGAATTGAAAATCACACCAAAAACATAAGCTTTCTCTCTTTCTCTCTCTATATTATGAAGCATATTTTGTGAGTATTTAGATAATTTGAGAGTTACTATTCTGTGCAAGTTTCCTTCGGCTTTGCATTCCAGTCAGAAATACTGCACTTTTGAGGTAAGGGATAGTAAGGGATATAGTAAGGGATAGTAAGGGATAGTAAATGATTTTAAGGGTTATTATGTTTTTCAGTTCGTAATTCTTTTGACCTTCAGAAAATTTTGGAAAAATTTGAAATGATATTTTGATGAGTTTTATTGATTGTGTCCAAAAATGGTGATTTTTGGAAGTATAGATTAAGAGTTATGAATTTTACGGGAAAAGACTATTTTAAAAGTAATCGCTTATAACTCTTTGTGGTTAACTCCAAAATTGATGAAATTTTTATTGGAAGTATATCTATATAATATCAGTATACTCTGTGAATTTCAAAATTTTTGGATAAAAGTACAATTTTTGATAAATGTCTAAATATTCGGCTGTTTTGGCCATATGAAAAATAGTAAATGACTTTTAAAAATTCTGAGAAAAATATATGCTCACTATGAGACTATATTATGCTAAATTCCAGAAAAGAAATATTTTTGTAACTGATTTGGTATTTTTCATGAAAATGGTATAGTTATGCGTAAATAAATTAAATATGTTATATGAAGTAAGAAAATTGGAAAATAGGATTTTATGACTTGAGAATCCTATATGAGGTATATGCAGATTTTTGATGAGGGTTTTGGTTATTGGTGATGAAATCTTATGAGTTTAACATTTTAGAATGATTAAATACATTATTTTAGTAAAGTGTAAACAATTTAAATAAATTGTTTATAAGCTTAAGAAATATTATTCTTTCAATATCATTATACCAAAATATTGGTATGGATTTAATTGTGGAATTTCTATCTTTTGTGTCGGGATTACTATTCATGAGTTACTATTCACGATTTACTATTCATGAGTTACGAATATTACTCTTGAGATTAAAACTATATGTTGATCATATTATTTTTGTTATCATATATAACATTTTTATAACCCTGATGTTGAAATTCTCTTTCACTGGAGTGTAAAGATGGGTAGATTATTGGTATGATCATGACTAGGGTTCTCTTTGGCCTGTAGTGCAAAGTTGAATTGTGACTGGTATGATCATGACCATTGAATTTATAATTGAATATCTTAAGCTTAAGTACAAAGGTGAATTGATCAACATGGTTATAATTATTGTTTATATAAATTCTGAAATGATTATATATTTCTTTGAGATATGAATATATTTGGCCTGTAGTACAAATATGAATTGTTGATGAATATCTTTGGCCCGTAGTGCAAAGATGAACTGTTGTTGAATATCTTTGGCCTGTAGTTCAAAGATGGTCTGTTGATGAATATCTTTGGCCTGTAGTGCAAAGATGAACTGTTGTTGAATATCTTTGGTCGTAGTGCAAAGATGAATTTATTAGTATGATTATGAACAGGAACTGTGATTTGGTATAACCATGATCTTTGATGTTTCAGGTAAAGACAGGTGATGAAAATATTCTTCGTCGTGGGTGCGAAGAAAAATTTAGAATTATAATTATGATTATGAATTATTTATATGATTGTGGACCAGAACTGTTGATTGATGTTACATGTATAAAATATTGTTGGTAGATTTTTAACATGGAGAAGATAATTGACTTTATAGTCTATTTGACTCTTCTAATGGATTGCTCGTTCCGCTGCAACTATGGTTAAAATTTTTATCATTTACCATATGTTCTAAATCTCTGATTTATTATTGATGAAGGCTATTGATAATTTAATTACCTTTAGTCATGATATTCTTTACTGAGCTAGTTGTGCTCACCCTTTTGCTTCCAATTCCTTTCAGGTAATAAGAGTGTAGCTGGGTCGAGTGGGGGTAACAAGGGAATAGAACGGTGGTCATCATTTAGTAGTTATATTTGGTGAAGAAAATAGGGTGAGGCGAACCCAACGTTGGAAGGGTGTTTTGTCACTATCATACAAGATGTCTAATGACATACAATCTCGTGTCATCATAAGACAGGGTTGTGCTCTTCCACTTGCTGAGTATATCTATGGGCACTACCTATATAATCTTGGTGTTTGTTTGAAGTATAATTCACGATTAAAGACAGTGGAGATAATGATAAGTCAAGAGAAGATTCACCATTGGGAAGAATATGATAGTAATCTTCTCGTTTTTCTTTGGGGTCTATTGGGTCAACCAAGGATAATTCTGTGGCCATATGATATCTATCATAACCTAGACGCGTGGCCTCCCATGTACGAAGGTTTCCTTGAGCACTTCCCAAATATTCTAATTTCTAAAACAGTTTTTGACTATACCTTTATGTAAGGTGTCATTGTGAGGTGATGTCTACGGTTGGAACATGAGTCACATTTGGTATATATTTATATCCAAACTCACAACATATGTGTTGTTGTATTTTGCACGACAATTGTTGTAATAAAGTTGTAGTTATTTTCTGTACCATGTATTTGGCGACTCAGAATAGGTTGGATGGAATGGACCTATTTTGGGGTTGTCACAAATATACTCGAAGAAACTTGTACTACGCTCAAAGCTTTCTTAAACTCTAAAGAAATACGCTCAAGATTATAGAAGAAGAACTCTCTCTATAGTTTCTCTCTCTAGAGTTTCAGTAAATTCGTAAGAAAATAATGAAGGAATGAGCTTCTATTTATAGGAAAATAGAATGCATAGTAACTAATCCATGAACGGTCCAGATTGATTTACTTTAATCTGACGGTCCATATTTAAAGAAAAAACTTTTAAATAAAATATAATATATTCTATTTATAGAATAACTTTAATAAAGTATTCTGTTTTATATAAAAAGGTGTTTCTGTTTTATTACGTTAATAATACGAATAAAACAAAACTTCATTATCGCTAAATAATTCATATTATTAATTGACAATAATTGAATCAAACTGAGTCATTTCTCACATAAGCATTAATAATCAACACCGTGTGCTACTATGCAACCACACGTATTACTGTACTTTTACTACCGAGTAGTTCAACAGTATCAACGGTAAAACTTTCGCCGTTATTTTTAATAAAATATTTTTGTCGTTTTCTCAATCCGACAATAATTCTGATGTGGGGTCCACCAATAATTGTGCCGTCGTACGAATATTCCCCGACAAAAATAATATTCCCCGACCAATTGAATATAATACAACAACTTGCATACTTTACAAAATTTATAAATATTACCCACAACTATAACATTATCTAAAATTCACACTATAATATTTAAAAAAATATTTCGAAAAAATTAAATCTTTATTCATAAAATCTGGGGTTTCACAATCTCCCCTCCTTATGAAATGTCGCCCTCGAAATTTTCGTACGTACCTGGTATGCCGAACAGATGAGGACACTTCGTCAGATTCTAACTCTTGAGGTATAACTTTTGAGTGTTGAATAAATTCTAGGATTTTAACAGGTACATCTTCATACGTTAAATTATCCGTTATCTCGTCCGGTTCTAAATCAATAATGTGGTTCGGGTCGTCCACATATTTACGTAACATCAATACGTTAAAAAATGTTATGAACACGCGACATACTTGGCGGTAAAACGAGTCTATAAGTCACAGTTCCTACTTGATCGAGGATTTCAAATGGGCCAATTAAATCGAGGGTTGAGATTTCCTCTCTTCATCGATTCTTGCTTCTAGAATAACGCCCTCTTGAACCTTCTTCTTAGTATTCATCAGCTCCGGGTCCGTAGCTTGCACGGCTTTAACTTTATCGATTAAAGTCGATTCTAATCGTATATTCGTTATCTTCACGTGGGTCCCTAGAGTCTTTAACTCTATCTTCATCATTTGTAGGTTATACGAAATGGGTCTTTGTGTTAACAACATCTCACTCGCATACGATCTTCTACTCAACGCGTCAGCTACCACGTTTGCACTTTCACGATGATATTGAATGGTACGATCGTAATCTTCAACAGCTCGAGCCAACGTCTTTGGCGCATAATACGTTCGTTTTAGTTGAAAAAAATATTTGAGGGTTTAAGAAATGAGTTTTGTACTGGGGTCAATACAAAATTCGATTTCATGCTCTGGGGTAGGCTACGAAGTCTTCAAGAATACGTCAGGAATTTATTAACAATAGAAATATCATTCAAAACTGTGACCCTCATCCAAGACTTGGATAACACGTCACATTGATACCTATTAACTTGCCATCGTCATTCACAACGTCTCCTACGGAAAGTCTGGCTTCGGTGCATTCCACATAAGAAAGTCATCAGCGAAAGGCTCGGGGCACTTTACTTATGGCTTGATATGACAATGATTGACTTTAGTGATTTGGTTACTTGAATTCGCATAATAGGTTGGTTAGGAATATGAAAGCTAACAACCTTACGAAAAGCATGATGAGCAGTTAACCAATCGTTTTCAAAAATCACATCAATGCAAGTATTTTCAAAGAGATAAGATCGACAGGTAACGTGAATGTGTTGATTTGAACAAGATTTATAAATAGTGGAGGTAACGAAGGTTTCTCCCAACAGAATTTCAACAGATAAATCAAAGTCTAACTTCTCCGGAGTTAAGTTCAAACATTGAACACAACTAGGTGAAATTAAAGAGTGAGTAGAACCGGTATCTAACACGGTATAGACTTCAAAAGAGTTTATGACTAACATACCCGTGATAATTTTATTCAGGTTCCTCGTTACGAAAAAAAAATGCTCTCTCTTAAACTACCGGCTTTGGCTTATCTGGGACATCCTTTGGCATCTATCCCAGCTGGACTTGACTTCGCCATACAACAAAATCAAGCTACGTGACCTTCTCTTCCGCAATTAAAACACGCTTTGGATTGCTGCGTATAGTTTGGACGGATGTGTCCCTTCTGTCCACATTTGAAACATACGACTGGTGGTCGTTCTTCTTCCTTTGAAACGGGTGTTGGTACCGACGTCTTCACGTCATTGTTGAACCTTCTCTTCTTGAAATGTCTATTCTTATTGTTTTGGCCATGATTACCACCGAAGTGGTTACCATTTTTGGCATGTTGATTCCCTCCATGCTTATTGTCACCGCTTTGATGACTGATATCACCAGTATTATCATTTTGTCGATTGCTCTCTTTTGGTTGCGTTGACTCGTTATCGCGCTCTACTAACTGAGCTCTATTTACAACATCTGAATACTAACACAGTTTATGAGAAATCAGATATTGACGTATCTCCGGCTTCAAACCTCTTAAAAACATCCGCGTCATTCTATCTTTATTATCAACCAAGTGGGACGCAAATTGAGACAACTCGGCAAACTTGGCTTCGTACTGCGACACAGTCATGTTGTTTTGCTCCAACTTGATAAATTCCACCTCCTTCATGTGACGAATGCTTTCGGGAAAGTACTTGTCGTTGAACAGCTCCTGAAATTTCTCCCAAGACATCTTGAGTGCGTCAGGCTGGGTACGTTTTATAGATTCCCACCAGTGATCTGCCTCTTCACGCAACATAAAGGTGGCAAAGGAAAACTTTTGTTCTTCGAAGCATCCTAAGACATCAAATATCTTGGTAATCTGCTTTAACCACGCCTCCGCCTTAAGTGGTTCTGGCTTTCCCAAAAACTCCGGTGGTCCCAGCTCCTTGAATTGCTTAGCGGTGACCAACCGTGGGTTGCCATTGTTTCCTCCTGCATTATGAACAGGAGCCGCCTTCGCCTGATGTTGCATGAATTCTAAAAAGCTCTTAAACGTACCGTCGTTCGTAAATTGATCAGTGTTGTTGTTTACCGGAGGATTATCGCCATCATGTTGCACATTGCCTGATTATTGATCTGTGGAGACTCAACGGTCTCCTGTGCTCCATTGCTTATCTCAACATTTTCAGACGCCATTTTCAAATACTGTTACAAAATAAGGGTTAATTAACATATCACATATTATCTCTATACTCTGACCGACCAATTAAATAACAAGTAAACTTAGGTAGGTCATACTAGCGAAGGAATTCCCCGTCTCTCCCCTCCTAGTTCTATTCTCACATCCTAGCCAGGGATCATATCCCTAAGCTTTGATACCAACTGTGACGCCCCCAAAATTAGGTATACATCACCCATCTTGAGTCGCCAGATACATGGTACAAAATTTAAATACAGCTTAATAATACAACTGTCGTGTACAATACAACAGAACATAAACTGTGAGTTTGAATACAAATATTGTCTTCTAGAGAGTATCCATACTCAAAAAGAGTCCTCATTACAATTATTATCACTCTATTACATAGAATAGTGAGGACTACTAATCCTATCATCTAGGACCATCACTCTGTTCTCCGACTAGTCCCAGTTACGTTCTCATTTCCTGAAGAGAACAGTGAAAGAAAGGGTGAGCTCAACTAGCCCAGTAAGAAATATTATGACTAAGATAATGCAGAATAAATTATCATTAGTCTTCAACAATGTTAAACTGATAAAATATAATAGACATCAAGTTTAACTGCAGCGGAACCAACAATCCATTAAAAGAGTCAAGTAGAGAATAAAATCTACTATCTTTTATGATTTAAAAGGTTTTTCATGACTTTTATCGTTGAGACTCAGCTAAAAAAAAATCCACATCATCGAATCACCCCTGCACTTCGTTACTCGAGTTCTATACGCCAAATCAAATGGAACAACTCCATTGATTCATCATCTACATCCTAACCAAACAAGATGCAGATACCCTATGATGGTTTTTAATTTGTCCATCAACAACCAAATAAACGCTTAACTGTTTTCTTTGATTTAAAACTTACTTAAACTCTTTTGATTACTAATCATACATGATTTATAATGATTTAATCAACTATTAGTCATCCTTATGACTCCGGAAGAGACATGCTCCACCAATTCATACTTCGCTACAAAGAAAAAATAAAAAAAGATCGAAGACTAACGTTTACGAAATATTACCTTAATGTTCTTCACGTTCTCGAATAAACTTGTATGTTTTTCTTTGGATTGCTATCAATCACTTGTTAAAGCTCTTCTTCTCTCACTCAATATATTTCTAGAGTTGGTGAAAAACAAATAATGAACCAACCTAGCTTCTTATTTATAGAAAAATCTAAAGGATGGCAATTTGGTTATTGTGTCCACCTCCTTGCTATTCCTTAACTTGGCCACCAAGTAAATGCACTTTACTTGGCCACCAAGTGGCCGGCCCACATGCCTTGTGGGTCCCCCCATGGGTTACCCCATGGGTTTTACCCATCCGGTGACCCATTGGTTCGGTCAGCGGTTTATTTTCTTAGTTTGGGCCTTAGCATTAATTCATATTGGGCCTAACTTGGGCTTGATTTTCATACTCATTGAGCTTGACATACTCCAAGTCCAATTGGATTATGCAAAGTCCATAACTCAATATCCATTAAGACTACTCGTATTCTACGCGTTTAATTCTCGTATTCTCTTCGTATATAGTTTGTATGATATTCGTATTATACATCGTAATAATCTTCATACTTTACTCGTATAATAATAACTAGTATCATACTCGTATTCTTTACGTATAATAACCCTAATCATTATACGTAGCCCTTAAATTCTCGGAACTCATTTTTCCTAACCTTTAGGTTTTAAGTCCGCAGGTGAAAACTTCGTTTGTCATAACTGAAATATTATTGAATATTTCATCACGACTTAGTATTCTATCATTACGCGTTTCTCAGAAATTCAAACTTAATCTCCGAGCAGAAACATATGAATAGTATTTTTACGGAAATTTCTCGAAAAACCTTTATTTTCGTCTTGGACAATTAATCCTAGCACATAGCCAGAATACTAACCACATCCGCACATTCTAGGTCATAGAACGACCTTCAAACACCGTACTCACATAAATAATCAATTTAATTCATTTAATTCAAATAATCAAATAAAATTTAATTCACATAAAGATCTGATTTTTCCCGGGCGTTATAGGACATGTGTCTATAACTACACAGTTTATAAGACTAAGGAAAATAATCTGAGGTGGTTTAAACAGAACACAATTCAAAGTGAAAATAATTAAAAATTGACAAGTGTCTTGGACAGAATGGAGTAAAGATAATAAGTACTTTTAGGAATACCATTTTTTTTCGTGTATTAAAAATAATAAGGTGTTAATTTAATAATGTAGCATTATAATAAAATTATAATAGGAATAGTGTTATTTGATACCTATTATCACTAAAGAAATAAATATCTTCAGTATAACAATTTTTTTAATAAATGAGAATATTGTTATGGACCTAAAGAAATACTCATTCCATTCCTAAAAGATTGTCGTTTAAGATTTTTGCACATGGATTAAGAAAATTATTTAATACTATGGGAAATTGAATTAATTTGTTTGAAATTTTATCACTACCCTTTATGAGAAATTTAAAACTATTAATACAAGGGAGAGAATTTCTTGGGACAATGAGAGAAGGTAGGTGTAATATAAAAAAATAAATAATATATTGTCCTCAAAAGTTGTAAACGACAAACATTTTGAAACAATTTTTTTTGCTAAAACGACAATCTTCTAGGAACAGACGGAGTATAATATTCTTACGCATTTGGAGAAAATAACTACACCAGGCATAATGCACCTATCCATAACTAAAAGTCAACATTTTAGAGAATAGCAATAACCTAAGAGCATTCACAATAGTTTCTTTATCTCTATCCCTACTCTATAGTGATGTTGACCTATTCTGCAAAATAGATATTCAATTTTTTCAATATGTACCCAACAGATTCCTTATATTTATTTCTTAAATAATGAAATTTAAAATTTAAAAGTTTAATTATAAAATCGGTATTAATTTTTTTAAAGTAAGTATTTGATATTTTTAAATTTAATCAATACATATAGTTACTTTTTTAGAAAAAAAATACTACTATAATTTTTAGCAAAATTATTAAGTTTGAGAATGCATCAAAATGACTTACAAAAATTAATAATAATCTTACTGTGACGCCCCCAAAATAGATATACATCACCCATCTTGGGTCGTCAGATACATGGTACAGAATATAAATACAAACTTAATTATACCACCGTCGTGTAATATATGACAATACATAAACTGAGAGTTTTAATAGGAATATTGTCATCTAGACAATATCCACACTCAAAGGAGTCTTCATTACATTTATTGTGACACTATTTAATAGAATAGTGAGGACAACTAATGCTATCATCTGGACCGTCACTCCTTTTCCCGACTCGTCCTAGCTATATTCTCATTTTCTGAAGAGAACAGTGAAAGAAATGGTGATCTCAACTAGCGCAGTAAGAAATATTATGACTAAGATAATGCAAAATAAATTATCAATAGTCTTCAACAATGTTAAACTTATAAAATACAATAGACATCAAGTTTAACTACAGCGGAACAAGCAATCCATTAAAAGAGTCAAGTAGAGAATAAAATCTACTATCTTTTATGATTTAAAAAGATTTTTCATCACTTTTATCGCTGAGACTCAGCTTAATAAATAAACCACATCATCGAATCATCCCTGCACTACGGGACAAGGATATTCATTAAATCATCAATGGTCATGACTATAACAAATAATTTCGGGTCATAATCATACCAAAAACTATCCATCAATGCACTACAGGCCACGGAGGACTTTCACCACATCATTCGTCACATTACGGTCATGATTATACCGAATAATTTCTGTCTATCTATGCACGTAAGCCAAAGATGACTTTCATCACAATATAAGCATGAGAATGATGACAATGATATAAGCATTAATCAAACGAAAACAAAGATAAATATTAAAAACTTTAAATTTATCCAAATATCATCAATCACTTAATAAACTTATAATCTAATATTATTAATATTATAACAATATTTAATCACTTCTTAAACTTATAAACAATTTATTTCAATTGTTTATACTTTAACAAATAATACATTTAATCATTCAAAAATGTCATACTCTTAAGATTTCATCACCAATGATCAAATCCCTTATCAAAAATCTGCATATACCCTGTATAGGATTTTCAAGCCATAAAATCCTATTTTCTAATTTTGTTACTTCACATAACATATTTAACTCATAGGTTCGTAACTAAACCATTTTCATGAAAAATTACCAAATCAACTTGTTATTTTTCTATCATTTGTCCAAACATATATTGTAAGACCCCAAATTTATAAATAAAGATGAATTTTCTATAAATATCATTTTTGAATATTATGCAATGAAATTGATATAATGTTATAGTTGTGGGTAATATTTATAAATTTTGCAAAGTACGCAAGTTGCTATATAATATTTGATTGGTCGGAGAATATTCGTTTTAACAGGGAATATTCGTACGACGACACAATCATTGATGGACCCCATAACGAAATTATTGTTGGATTGAAAAAATGACAAAAATACTTTATGAAAATAACGGCGGAAGTTTTACCATTAATACTGTTGAACTACTAGGTACTAAAAGTACAGTAATACGTGTGGTTGCATAGTAGCACACGGTATTGATTATTGATGCTTACGTGATAAGTCACTCAGTTTTTTTTTATTGGTATTATTAATGTAATAAAACAGAAAAGCTTTTTATATAAAACAGAATACTTTTATAAAGTTATTCGTTTTATTAGGCTAATAGTAAAATCTTTTTATATAAAACAGAATACTTTTATAAAGTTATCTGTTTTATTAGACAATAATTAGAATATATTATATTTTGTTATACATAGTGTTTGCATAGTAAATTTTTTTATAAAGTTATTCGTTTTATTATATTATAAATAGAATATATTATATTTTATTTAAAAAAATTTGCTTTAAATATGGACCGTCAGATTAAAGTAAATCAATCTAGACCGTTCATGAGTTAGTTACTGTGCAGTCCATTTTTTTATAAATAGAAGCTCATTCCTTTATTATTTTCTTACAAATTCACTGAAACTCTAGAGAGAGAAACTATAGAGAGAAAGAAGAAAAGAATTCTGCTACTTCACTACTCCGATATCAAGTTTCTTTTACGGTAAGGTGTATTATTTGTTGTACTCGGTATTCTTTCTTTCTTATTCATGAAGAGAACTTCTGTTATTCCATTCTTTATTATTCTGTTGACATAACCTGTATACGCGGGCTACCCTATACTTGGTGAAATTCTTCTGTTATTACATTTTTATTATTCTGTTGGAACATCTTATCTGTGCTTTACGTCGGACCTGGTTTTATTATTTATTATTCTGTCAGAATATCCTGTCTGTGCTTTACGCCGGACCTGGTTCCATTATTTATTATTTTGTCAGAATATATTGTCTGTGCGTTTATGCCGGACCTGGTTCTATTATTTATTATTCTATCGGAATATCCTGTCGGTGCGGTTACGCATGACCTGGTTCTATTATTTATTTTTCTATTGGAATAACCTGTTTGTGCGGTTTATCGCATGCATGGTGATTTCTTTTGTTATTCCATTCTTTATTATATTCAGTTGGTTAAAGTTTTGACTTTTATACTCCATGAAATTAGTGGAATATCCTTGATATTTGCGCTTCATCTAGTATCTTTTTATGAAAATATTCTTTCGAGCATTCTTGAATTTTACTCCACAAAGCAGTATCATGTTGACAATTTGGACGTTATTGGTTCCTGGATAAATTAATTCTTGAACTTGTTTTATTGAATTCTTATATCATTGTCATCATCCTCATGTTTATATTCTGTTGAAAGTCATCTGTGGCCTGTAGTGCATAGATGGACTTGGTATGATTATGACCAGGGATTATTCGGTATAATCATGACCGTAATGTTACAAATGATGTGGTAAAAGTCCTCATTGGCCCATAGTGCATTGATGGATAGTTGTTGGCATGATCATGACCATTGATGAATACACGAATATCCTTGGCTGTGATGCATGAATAATTTGTGGTTGTGATACTAATGAATATCCTTGGCCGTAGTGCAGGGTGAATTATTTATTAAGCTGAGTCTCAGCGAAAAAAATCATGAAAAGCCTTTTAAATCATAAAAAATAGTAGATTTTATTCTATAATTGACTCTTTTAATGGATTGCTTGATCCCCTGCAGTTAAACTTGATGTTTATTGTATTTTATCAGTTTAACATTGTTGATGACTAATGATAATTTATTTTGCATTATCTTAGTCATAATATTTCTTACTAGGCTAGTTGAGCTCACCCTTTCTTTCACTGTTCTCTTCAGGAAATGAGAATATAGCTGGGATGAGTCGGGGAACGGAGTGATGAACCAGATGATAGTATTAGTAGTCCTCACTATTCTATGAAATAGTGTGACAATAAATATAATGAGGACTTATTCTGAGAGTGAATATTGTCTAGAAAACAGTATTTGTATTGTTAGCATTAATTATATTAGGCAGTTACAAATCAAATATTGTAAATATTAAGCAGTTACAAATCAACTATTGTAAATAGCATTAGTTGTTAGCTAGTATTTAGCCTTCACTCTAGCCTAAGCAGTTACAATTGTAGTGTATATAATTGAACCCTTTGTAATGATGTGAGGCAAGGAACACCATTATCTTACATGGTATCAAAGCCTACAGTCGAGAACAAAATCTCGCAGCCGCCCAACCCTCTTTTTCTTCTCCTCTGTTTTTCGATCTTTCTTTCTTGTCATCAATGGCTGACCACCAAAAATTCCACCCAGCTTTAGCTGTTAGCAATGTCAAAAACTTCATCCCCATCCATCTCGAAATGGAAAAGGGTTTATACACTTCTTGGGCGGAGCTCTTTAAGATCCATTGTCGCGCATACCAAGTTCTTGATCACATCATCCCCCCCAAATCCAATTCGACGGACAGAGAAACAGAGAAAACCGACACCGACACCGAAAAGGAATTGTGGTCTCGCTTGGATGCCATTGTCCTCGAATGGATCTATGGCACAATCTCTAATGAGTTGTTGCAAATAATTTTGGCAAAGGACTCGACTGCTTCGCAAGCATGGATCAAATTGGCAAACATTTTTCAAGATAATAAGAACGCACGGGCTGTCTACCTTGAGAAACAGTTCACTTCCGTTCAGTTGGACGATTTCCCGTCCATGACCGCCTACTGTCAAGAAGTAAAAATGTTAGCCGACCAACTCGCGAATGTCGACGCTCCGGTTTCTAATCACCGGTTAGTTTTACAATTGATTTCGGGTTTAAATGAGAATTATGATACCGTTGCATCCATGATTCAACAGAGCGATTCATTACCGGATTTTTTTGAGGCCCGCTTGCCCCTCATTCTCGATGAAACTCGTAAATCGAAGCAGTCACAGGCTGCTTCCAACACCGCTGACACAGCCCTTGTCACCTCTAACCAATTCGACCAGCCACCTCACCCTCCTCGTAGCTCTCATTCTGGATCGGGAAGCAGTTCTAATCGGAACGCTAGTGGTGGCCAATATCGCTTCGGCAGACAGAACCGTAACTCCTCCGGTCATGGAAAGGGAAAAGGTCGTGGTGGTGGACAAAATGGAAACAACAATAATGGTGGTGGTCGCTCCGGCAGGGGACAGCTGCAAACGCCACTACCGTGGGTTCAATACAATCCGTAGGATCAGTGGATGCACCAACCTTGGGCTGCTCCACCTTGTCCCTACCCGACATCCTCTTGGGCACGCCCATCTTCGTCACAACAGCCCAGAATTCTTGGTAGTCGCCCACAACAGGCCTACACCATGTCCGCACCACCGCAGTCCAATTATGCACCGACTGATATAGAAGCTGCTATGCACACAATGACTCTCAATACCCCGGATGAAAATTGGTATATGGATACCGGTGCAACGTCACATATGACTGCTTCTCACAGTACTCTCTCGTCTTATTCTAATATAAGTAACACTAGAAACATTATTGTTGGCAGTGGACACACGATTCCAATTCACGGTTATGGACACACCTCTCTAACCCCACCAAACCCCCCTTTACAATTAACTAATGTGCTTCACGCCCCTAAACCTATAAAAAATCTCATTTCTATACGACGTTTCACAATGGATAATAATGTTTCTATTGCTTTTGACCCATTTGGTTTTTCTGTGCATGATTTTCATACGGGGAGACTTCTCATGCGATGTAATAGCACCGGGGATCTTTATCCTCTCACAAACACAGGCCATACACCTACTATTTCATCTACTTTTGCAGCTATTTCACCCACTTTATGGCATAATAGACTTGGTCACCCGGGCGCAACTGTTTTACGCTCTCTTTCAAATAATAAATTTATTTCTTGTCATTACAGTTTACGCACCTCTGTTTGTGCGTCTTGCGTTTTTGGGAAACACTCTAAATTGCCATTTCATGCTTCGAATAATTGCACTACTTTACCTTTCGATATCGTACATAGTGATTTGTGGACCTCACCTATTTTGAGTTCAGCAGGGCATAAATATTATGTTATTTTATTAGATGATCACACTAACTTCTTTTGGACTTTTCCTATTGGTAAAAAATCGCATGTTTATTCCATTTTCTCATCTTTCGCCTCCCTTATTCATACCCAATTTGCTATGAAAATAAAAACTCTTCAATGCGATAACGGAAAAGAATTCGACAATGAATCTTTCAAAAAATTTTGCCATAAAAACGGTCTCCAATTTCGTTTTTCATGTCCCTACACCTCACCCCAAAATGGTAAAGCTAAACGCAAAATACGAGCAATAAATAATCTAATTCGCACACTTCTAGCACACTCCTCTATGCCTCCATCCTTTTGGCATCATGCTCTAGAAATGGCTACTTACCTCTTAAACATCTTACCCACAAAAACTCTCAAAAAAGCTTCCCCCACCCAAATCCTCTATAACCGGGACCCTTCCTATTCACACCTCCGAGTCTTTGGTTATTTATGTTACCCTCTCCATCCTTCCTCAACCATCCATAAGCTCCAACCTCGTTTCGTCCAATGTGTTTTCCTAGGCTATCCCCAAAATCATAGAGGTTACAAGTGTTATGATATCTCAAACCGCAAGATAATCATTTCCCATCATGTTGTTTTTGATGAGTCAACATTCCCGTTTGCTCATCTACACACCTCGATTACCATGTCCTATAAGTTCTTAGAAGATGGCCTCCATCCAATTCTACAAAACCATATACATCAACCCCCTGCTCTTCCTCAAGACATTCAGCCGAACCCCCCTTTGAGCTCAACACGGACCAATCCCACATCTTGCCCATTATCTCCACTAGCCCACACCTCGCCAGTCCCCACTGCGTCCCAGCGCTCACCCAGCCACTCGCCACCCAACCCAATACAGCCAGCTCAACCACGGACCATTTCCACTCGCAGCATGCACGGTATTTTTCGCCCGAAACTTTAATATAACTTGACCACATCTACCACTCCATCCCCCCTACCCAAAAACCCCAAGACAGCACTGTCCGACCCAAATTGGTACAAATTGGTACGCTGCCATTCAAGATGAATTTAGTGCACTTATTAAAAATAAGACGTGGGAGTTGGTGCCTCGTCCGCCTAATATTAATGTTATTCGCTCTATGTGGATTTTTCGACATAAAAAGAAATCTGACGGTTCTTTTGAGCGATACAAAGCTCATCTTGTTGGTGATGGCAGGTCTCAACAGGTAGGCGTGGATTGTGATGAAACCTTTAGTCCGGTCGTGAAACCGGCTACTATTCAGACTGTTATAGGCATTGCTCTTTCCAAGTCTTGGTCCATTCACCAGCTGGATGTTAAGAACGCTTTCTTACATGGACAACTTCATGAAACGGTATACATGTATCAACCACTGGGTTTTCGTGATTCCACTCATCCGGCTCACGTATGCTTGTTAAAGAAATCTCTCTATGGTTTAAAACAAGCCCCTCGTGCTTGGTATCAACGGTTTGCCGATTTTGTCTCAACACTTGGTTTCTCACATAGCAAATCTGATCATTCTCTCTTTATCTACCGACGAGGGCACGATATTGCATATATACTGCTATATGTGGACGATATCATTCTCACAGCTTCGTCACTCACACTTCGCCAATCTATCATGTCAAGTCTCGCATCCGAATTTGCTATGAAGGACTTGGGTACTTTGAGTTACTTCTTGGGAATCGCCGTCACTTGTAACGCAACAAGTCTCTTCCTCAATCAACAAAAATATGCGGAAGAAATTATTGCTCGAGCGGGAATGACTACTTGTAAACCAATGGCAACTCCAGTTGACACCAAAACCAAACTAAGTGCCAACTCTGGCCTTCCATACGAAGATCCCACACTTTATCGAAGCTTAGCAGGGGCTCTTCAATATCTCACCTTCACTAGGCCCGATATATCCTATGCGGTCCAACAAGTTTGCGTACACATGCACGATCCTCGAGTCGAACACATGACAGCCTTGAAACGCATACTACGTTACATCCAAGGCACACTCGCATGCGACATTACACTCTCAAAATCGCCAATCTCTGACCTCCTCTCTTACACGGATGTAGATTGGGGCTGTTGTCCCGACACGAGACGTTCGACCTCTGGTTACTGTGTGTTTCTCGGCGACAATTTAACCTCTTGGTCCTCTAAACGGCAACCGACTCTATCTCGATCAAGCACTGAGGCCGAATACCGCGGTGTTGCTAATGTTGTTGCTGAATCTTGTTGGATCCGCAACTTACTTTTGGAATTGCACGTCCCGGTCTCCAAAGCAATACTCGTATATTGTGATAATGTAAGTGCAATTTACCTCTCCAGAAACCCCGTTCAACATCAACGCACCAAACATGTTGAAATGGATATACACTTTGTTCGTGAAAAAGTTGCTCGTGGACAAGTTCGAGTTCATCACGTTTCGTCTCGTTATCAAATAACTGATATATTCACTAAAGGACTTCCGCGCGTACTTTTTAATGACTTTCGAGACTGTCTCAACGTCCACCAACCTCCCGTTTCGACTGCGGGGGAGTGTTAGCATTAATTATATTAGGCAGTTACAAATCAAATATTGTAAATATTAAGCAGTTACAAATCAACTACTGTAAATAGCATTAGTTGTTAGCTAGTATTTAGCCTTCACTCTAGCCTAAGCAATTACAATTGTAGTGTATATAATTGTACCCTTTGTAATGATGTGAGGCAAGGAACACCATTATCTTACATGTATTAAAACTCACAGCTTGTTATATATTAAATATTGTATTTGTATTCTGTACCATGTATTGGCGACTCAAAATAGGTGATGTATACCTATTTTGGGAGCGTCACATATATACATATATTTCATACACAACAAGTATTAATTTTTTAACTCCCTTAAGTATTTTTCAAAAATCAATTTCTAATTAATTCCTTAAGAAATTAGCTACCTCAAGTTTAACTCCAAAAATTCCAAAATCTTGGCAGGATCTTACACATGTTAATGTGAGCTTCCAGTTTAAATTGTATGGTCATCAGAGTTATAGAATTCCGGTTATAGCATTTTTTGTTGGAAAAACCTAAATATTGAAATAGTCATATCTTGCTCAATTTAAGTCAAAATGAGCTCATTTTTGGACAGGAGGTACTTTACACCATATATTTTCATGTCCCAAAAGGCTAGAATTTATTTCATAAGCTAAGTGGCCGAAAATGCCCTTTTAAACTTCTGGACAGTAGCTTTTTTGGTAATTTACAGTTTTTGATTCCTTTGCTAAAATCAGTCCACACGAAAATCTACAACACCTTTTCCAGTGATTCCACTTGGATAAGTTAGAAAACTCATAGATCTAACTTTAGAATTTGGCCACACTCAAAAATTCGAAATATAATAGGAGATATAGTCAATTGAATTTCATACTTCATTTTTACCAAAATCTGATTTTCAACCCTTTGTGATTTCTAAGAAACTTCCATGTTTTCACATAATAACCAACATAACTCATCATGACAATGACCTAATAATTCAATAAAACAAGTTCAAGAA
The DNA here is from genome assembly GCA_016801055.1 of Panax notoginseng. Lineage (NCBI taxonomy): Eukaryota > Viridiplantae > Streptophyta > Magnoliopsida > Apiales > Araliaceae > Panax > Panax notoginseng. The sequence goes on along the minus strand of CM029012.1, from coordinate 292,942,646 downwards.
TAAGTTTTAAAGATTTATAAGTTAATTTATCCCGAACTCAATAATGTCCAAATTGTCAACATGATACTGCTTTGTGGAGAAAAATTCAAGAATGCTCAGAAGAATATTTCCATGAAAAGATACTGGATGAAGCGCAAATATCCAGGATATTTCACTAATTTCAAGGAATATAGAAGCCAAAACTTTAACCAACTGAGTATAATAGAATGTATGACACTGCAATGGATTTTCACCCGTCATGCGGTAATCCACGTATACAGATCATTTCCACAATTTAATAAGGAATGAATACAAAAGATCATTGACCATGCATGTGGTAATCCACATAGACAGGTTATTCCAACAGAATAATAAAGAATTGAATAGCAGAAGAATTCACCATGCGTGTGATAGACTGCACAGACAGGTTATTCCCAACAGAATAATAAATAATGGAACCAGGTCATACATAATGCACAGACAGGATATTCCGACAGAATAATAAATAATGGAACCAAGTCCGGCGTAAACGCACAAACAGGATATTCCGACAGAATAATAAAGAACGAAATAATAGAGGAATGGAATAACAGAATAATTTCACCATGTATACGGTAGTCCACGTATACAGGTTATTCCAACAGAATAATAAGAATGAAATAACAGAAGTTCTCTTCATGAATACGAAAGAAATAATACCCCTTACCTTAGAAGAAATTGGATATTAGAAAAGTGAAGTAGCAGAATACTTTTCTTCTTTCTCTCTATAGTTTCTCTCTCTAGAGTTTCAGTGAATTCGTAAGAAAATACTGAAGGAATGATCTTCTATTTATAGAAGAACTGAAAGTGGCTCTTGGTCTTAATGTAGGGTCAAAATGACTCTTGAAGAGACAACTACTATTTACGAAGGGGCAATTAACTCTTGAAACACCGAAGGGGCAAATAACTCTTGAAAAATTGAAGTGACAAATAACTCTTGGAAAACTGAAGGGACAAGTTACTATTAAAACTTTAAATCAACGATCCATATTGATTTACTATTATAATTTTAACCAACGGTCTGAAAAATTAGCACATCTCCTCATAGAATAATATTGTACCCAAAATGATTTGGACCGAAAAGAAATATATTTTTTGGGTGAATAGTATTCGGTGAATAGTACTCCGACACGAAAAGTACTTCGAATACCCGATTGAACAATATAACCTCCAGACATCAATTATTATCGAAATAAATGTCGATTTCCACTAACACAAATAATTTCAACACAATGGAACTATCAAATTCATCTTTAATCAATACGAACTTATTCATCATTAATATTATAACTCACAATATTTAACAACCAAGTCGTTCCCAGGAAATAGGGGGCTTTTCAATAAGAATTTCTCCCTATTGGCGCGCAATTAGGTGACCAAACCTCTCCTTGACAGAACTTTTAGACATTGTAAGTATTGCAATTTAATAATATGAATAACTTTGTCGTCTCAATTATTGATTTAATAATATAACATATTATGCAGATGATACTGTGACAATAATCGAATCAATAATATGAGAGATTTGATGCAGCAATTACTATATCAATAATTAAGTATAACTGAGTAACTTCTCACGTAAGCATCAATAATCAATACTGTGTGCTACTATGCAACCACGCGTATTACTGTACTTTTACTACCGGGTAGTTCAACAGTTTTAACGGTAACACTTCCGCCGTTATTTATCGTTTTCTTACTACGACAATACTTCCGTTGTGGGTTCACCAATGATTGTGCCGTCGTACGGATATTCCCGACAAAAAGAATATTTCCCGACCAAACGAATATTTTATAACAACTTGCATACTTTGTAAAATTTATAAATATCACTCACAACTATAACATTATATTAAATTCACATCATAATATTAAAAAAATATTTCGAGAAGTTTAAATCTGTATTCATAAAATTTGGGGTCTCACACTTATAATTTATAAAAGAGAGTATAATTTATCAATTGTATTCTACTGTAAAATAATTTTTATTTTATTTTAAATTTTAAGTAATTTATGGAGTGAGTATTGAATGAATTGTAGTTGCAAATGTATATAAGATCAATATTAACTTTTAAAAAGTTAATTTGTGATATTTTTAAATTTAAATTTAATATGATTCATTTAAATTTTAAAAATAATAAATTTTATAATTAATAGTACTTTTATAATATTTATAATTATATTGACATGAATTAAATAAATTTATATTAATTTTAAATTTGAACACGTTTGGAATTAATTTTTAAAAAACAAGACAATATTAATTTTACAATTTGAAAATGAAGATGAGTTGGACAATAATTGATGAGTTGTCCACTTAAATAATGGTGTGAAATATCATTTTGCATACATAAAGAACGGTATTTTGACTCCCTCATCCTGAGGAGTAAAATCCTATATAGAGATTGAAATAGAGAATTAAATAAGGATAAAGAAATTGTTAGATAATAATTTGTTAATAAATTTTTTAAAATTGGGGATATAAAGTATATTGGAGAAACTGTTATGAATAATCTAAGTGGAGTAAACTACTAGAAACCATCGCTAAATTTTCTAGCCTCAATGAGAAGCAATTTGGCTAATGAGCTAAAGCAAGAATCCAAAGAGTTATCAAATTATGTGAGCCCAAAAAACTAAAACTTAAATGTGATAATAATTGAATAATAAAATTAATTATGTAAAGATTGATATATAGTTTCAATAATTATCTCATATAATTGCATAATAAAGTTAGCTGTATGTAAGGTTAAATATACATTTTCAATAATTATCTCATGTAAAAATATAAAGATAAATAGAACAAAATAATAATTGCATAATAAAGTTAATTGAATGTAAAGATATATGTAAATTATTGTTTTAGTCAACTCGTGCATTACCAACCAAAAAAACTCACCAAACTTTGGTCAAATTTTTTGGTTATTTTCCTTATTGCAGGAATAGAGGGAGTATAGGGCCTAGGAAGTCGGATTTTGAAATTTTTTATAAGCTTATGAAATAAATTTTAATATTTTTACTTTAGGCCCCCTTTTATATATATATATAAAAGAGCGAACCGGCTATAGCGACAGTTTTTTCCGTCGATATAGCATAAAAAATCGATTTTCTATGTTATAGCGACGGAAAAAACCGTCGCTATAGCCGGTTCGTTCATAATTCGCTCCTTCCAGTTCGTTGGAGAAGCGGACTGTATATATATATATATATATATATATATATATATATATATATATATATATATATATATATAATATTAAGGCTGTAAAATGAATCACACAATTCGGACTTGATTCGTATTCACTCGATTAAAAGTTTAATTCGAACTCGATTCAAAATATAAACAATTTAAATATGAACAAATTTTAAAGTTCGATATTTTACTCGAATCTCTTCAAATTATAATTTTCTATTGATACTCGAATTAATTCGTTCAAAAAGTTCAATTTGTTCGGATTCAATTCGAAAACGTGCTCGATTCGGTAGCTAAACGAGACTCAATCAAATCTTATTTCATACTCGATAAATTTTATGAACCAAATATGAGCAACTCAATACTCGGCTCGACTCGACTCGACTTGATTTATTTACACACTTAATATTATAAAAATGTATATTTATTCCAAATATAAGAGTTATTTTTAATGATTTAAGTTAATTTGAAATATAGACAAATTTATAAATTTATCGTTCTTCTCATTTTTTGGGTCTCATTATACGAGTATCAAATTTTATTAATTCTTTTTAGTTCGCCTTGTGTACTATAAAAGGTGCAAATGGACATCATACAAAAAAAATCTTATTTCAACCACAAAATTTGAACTGGGGACAATGCCCCCCAAACTTCACTAAATTATTTATAACTTTACAGTATTATGTCATGGCCCCCTGGATAAAATTTATGGCTTCTTCCCTGCCTTAAGACATGGCAAACGGGCCGGGCCATTGGTGGGTCGGGCAAAAACGGGACAGGTTTTGATGAGTTGAAAAAGTGAAACTCAAAGCCCACTTGTTTACGGGGGGTCGGGCTGGCCTGCGGGCTTAGACTGATTTTTGACCATAATTTGACACATTTCTGGGCTTGGCCCAAACGGCCGGTCCATTAGCGGGTCGGGCCAAAACGACCCAGATTTTGATATGTTGAAAAAGTGAAGCTCAAAGTCCGTTTTTGACAGACGGACCAGCCCGGCCCGTGGGCCTGGGCCGATTTAGCCAGGTGTACCTGCCTTATTGTATATAGATAGTATAGATAGTACCAAGGCAGATGTATTCATAGGGTACCATAGGTTGCCTATGTTGGATTTTTTATTATTATTTATTTTTTAGTTAATAAATCTGAGAGGCAAATTTATTAAAAAGTTAAACTTAGGGGACACAAAAGACTTAAAGTATTACTATTCTAAAAAGAACTAAACACACGGTGCATTTGAATTTTCACTTTCTGACTCGCTAAGCTTCATGCATTAAATTTTAATATGAATGACAAAGTTGATTTTTGGTGATTTAATGCCTATTAAACTTGAGTTGCTTCTATTTGTATTTTATAAATTGGATCAACAAAATGTGTCAGTTATATCTCAATGAGATTTTTTAGCAGTAATTGGGTGAGACTTAATTTGAGCAACATCTTAATGTGTCGTTTCTATCTCAATGAACTTCATTTTTTTTTGGTGATTCTGTTGTATGGCCTGATTTGGTTGTGTTTGTTGCTTTATTTTTAAGTGTTTCGGTTTGATTTGTTTGAATACAGAAAATAAATTTGATTTGAGGCTTTGATTTTGCCAATCACTACTGCCACGGTGGAAATGATATTTTCAACAATTAATATTATTAAAACTACTTTTCGAAACCAAATGGACGATAAATAGTTGAGTGATTGTTTAGTTCCTTACATTGAAAATAATATATTTGAAATTATTGATAATGGAACTATCTTAGAATATTTTCAAGTTATGAGATCTACGAGGATATCATTATAATTTGTAAACATTATTATGATTAATTTAAGTTTTATTTATTTAACTTCAATAAAAAAAATAATTAAAATTCAGGATCCGTCGCTGCTAAAGTAGTCATAAAGTGGATGGCGTAAAATAACAGAAGAATAATGCTAGAGACACAAACTATTTTACAAACATTTTATAAACTGCTGATATGGCATACTCCACCTCAGCATATTGTGTGGGGCCGAAAACTATATTGAAATAATTTATTGATCAATATGCTGAGGTGGAGTATACCACATCAGCAATTTGTAAAATATTTATAAAATAATTTGTGTCTCTAGCACTACTCATGACAGAAAACAACTTGACAGTTCCATTTAGGGATGCACAAAAGGCCCGAGGCCTGGCCTTGATCTGGCCTGGGCCCGACCTGGTCAAAGTCCGGCCCGGTCAAGGCCTGGCCCGGTCAGGCCTGGCCTGGAAGGCCTGAAAAGGCCTCTTTTTTAAGACAAAAGTCTGGCTTGGCCTGGCCTGCAAAAAAGTCTGGCCTGGCCTGGCCTGGCCTGGCCTGACCTGGCATGAGGCCTGGCCTGGCCTGATACCTTACATGATTTTTTATCCAATTATTTGAATTTTTTGAACTTTAAATTTATAATTATTCATCAATAAAGTATAAATTTTTACTTATTCATTATTGTAATTTATAAATTATAATACATTAGTTTTAATTAATACATCAATAAAATTTAAAATTTTAATTATTTATTCTTGATTTCTTGTTGATACATTTAGTTAATATACATCTTCAATGAATATAACTAGTTAGTATATTTAATATTAATAATAAGTTAGTTACTTAGTTGATTAAATATTAATAATAAGTTAATTTATTGTAAATACTAAAGTACTAATATTTAACAATAAAATTTTATTAATATTCTTTGTTACTTTAATGTTAAATATTAACATTAATTAATACATCAATAAACTAATTTTTAATATTAAATATTATTAATAAGGTAGTTTCTTGTAAATACTCAAGTTCTTCGTTAATTTGGATATGCTAAATTCTTGTGGGGATTTATGATTGTAGTTATTTTTTAGGTATTCCGTTGTACTAATTTAAATAAAAATTTCATAAAGTAATTAGAAAATTAACTGAAATAACCATGTAAGAGTGTAATGATCATAAATGAAAAGATATATGTGTGTTTAAACTTTACAAAATATATGTCCAACCGATTCTAGTACGTACTATAAGAAAATAAAATCAAAACTAACTTTATATTCAAAAAATAAAAGTTTAATCTACAGTATTTAAGTAATCTACAATATTAATATTTTACAAAATTTATTAATTTATATTTTATTATTTATATTTTTAATATTTAATATGTAACATTAAAAAAAAGGGACCAAACCAGCCAAGGCCTTGGGCCTGGTCTGGCCTTGGGTCTGGGCATGGCCTGGCCTTGAGTCTGGGCCTGGCCTGGCCTTGGGTCTGACCTGGCCTGGCCTGGCCTGCAGGCCTAGCCAGGCCACAGCCCAGCGACCAAGGCCTGGCCTGGCCTGGCCTGGAGGCCAAAAGTCAACGGTCTGGCCTGGCCTGGTCAAAGCCCAAGGCCTGGCAGGCCCAGGCCAGACCAGGGCAGGCCGGCCTGTTGTGCACCTCTAGTTCCATTTATGCAATGCAATGCAATGACATTTGTCTCACGGGTTAAATCACTTGTTGCTCTTTGAACTAAATCATAATTTACATTTGCATCATCAAACTAATTTTTTCCTCGTCAACTTATTAGACTACAATTTTTTTTTTACAAAAACTAGAAAAATCATCTAAAAGTTAACGACATATCCACGTGGCACCATGTTAGACGCTTACGTGGATTATTCAGCAATTTAAAATTTGAATTTTTAATGAATTTATATATTAACTAAATAAATAATAAAAACGAATAAATTAGATAAACTATGTTGATTACACAAATAAAAAAAATTAAACAAACTATTTATATATATATCAACAAATCGAAAACATCAAACTTAACTAGATCTGAATACCAAATTATTGAGAAAAGATTTGAAATATATCAATTGAATCAAAATGTTGAGGGGCTTTGGAAGTATAAGTTGACACAGACGGTTGCGATCCATTCATAATCGGAATGAAAATAAAACTTTTGTGATGTAACTATATACATATCAATTTTAGTTGGCATTCAACAAGTAGTTCAACTTTATGATTTAATTTTGTAGAGAGACGAGAATATGGGGCAATTTAAATGGTATGGGGAAAATTTTGCTTTGTGTGGAGGAGTTTGAACACAATCCCTCAATATATTATAGATCTATTTCCTTCAAAAACTTTATGCACAAATTAACAATTGCCTCATTTTCAAAATTTGAGGAGGAACAAGAAAAATTCAGGGCTGTTTTGTTTCTATTTATAGAGATTTGAGGGTATATAAAGATAGATGTTGGACTTCAAAATTTAGAACTTCTTATGAATTGGGTTTGAGGATATATATATATATATATATATATATATATATATATATATATATATATATATATATATAGGATTCCATTCATGGCAACCGGTTGCCATGGACACTGTTCTAACAACCCACTTTCGGGCCGTTGATCAACTTATTGGAAGGCTTAGATTGAAACTCAAAATATACCCCACCGGTACAACAAGTAGTGTCTAAAAAACAGGTTGTACCGACTTTTATTTTAATATAAGGGCCCCACATGGTCAACATGTTGTCAGTTTGTTTAAATAAAACGAATTTTAATATTAAATAATGCCCGACCGGCACAGCTTATACCGGCTATGCCTTCTTCTTTGTTTAAGCATTTCCCAATTAATAGTCATGACTCAGCACATTGCGTAAATTTAAAAAAATATAAAATACTCCCGACCGCTACAAGTTCTTCCGACTGTTAATAAATAAATAAAAAAAACCCCAACCGGCACAAGCTGTTCCGGCTTGGAATAAAAAATTTAAAAAAAATTCTTTAGGCCCTTAAAAGCACGCTGACGTGACTCAGATTAATTATTTCCAAAGATTTGCACCTCACAAGATTCGAACTCACAACCTCTGATTCAAATCCTCATCATATGTCCCGACCGGTTATATTTTGAGTTTCAATCGAAGCCTTTCAATAAGTTGATCAACGGTCCAAAAGTGGATTGTTAGAACAATGTCCATGGCAACCGGTTGTCATGGATAGAATCCCTATATATATATATATATATATATATATATATATAGAGAGAGAGAGAGAGAGAGAGAGAGTAGTGTTTTAATTTTCCCTAGTTTGTGATGAAGAACTCAGATTTAGGGAAGAAGAAGAAACAGGGGTAGCTTTTGATTCTAAGTAATTTAATTTATTTCACTTGTTTTAATTGTTTAGTTTACTTTACTTGTTTTAATGTTTAATTTTAAGTGTTTTTTTTAAAATTTTATTTTCCACCATGGCATGATTGATTGACATATGTATGAGTCGTATGACATGTATACAGCATCTTTTTCATGTGTTACTTGTTTTGTTAAAAGTCAAATAATTTAACGAAATTTGTAAAAAAATTATAGTTTAGTAAGTTAAATAGAAAAAAAAATTATAATTTAATATACATTGGACTTGAGTTCAATAGGAGAAAAATGATTTAACCGTTTGTTTCACTTGATTGCATTTAATGTGCGTATAAAGATAAATATATTGGGGGCGGGGGGACTATTGAATTGAATTGGGGCTTTGAACAATTGGATAATAAAGAATATTGGGTAGTTGTGGATGGTGAAAACAATTACAGGGAAAAGGAAATCCTCTTCTAAATATTTCAGTTCATTTTCTTTTATACACTCCATATGTCCTAGACCCAGTATGGTAAAAGTAAATATATATATATATATATATATATATATATATATAAAATTTTTAAAAAAAAGTCCTAATTTTTATTTCTTTCCTTTGTATACAATAAATACTCTTACTGTCTTGCACATAATTTACTTCAATAATAATAATGTTAGTCATCAGTGTTTAATGTTAAATAATCTAGCATAAAAAGATAATGCCCAGTTGTGTCCTATTAAACCATCCATGTTGTAAAAATTTATGAAAAACTCAGACAGAGTGATTATTCAATTTATATGTAAATAAAAAAAGAAGAAGAAGGAAAACAAACATAAAGGTATAAATAGTTTTGAAACTTAAAAGTTTGGCCAATGTTGCTTTTAATTAACGAGTCTTTACAATTATAACGTATGTATGTCTGTCAGATACGTGATTAACCATAATTATTTACTAAAAGAAATTATTATTCTTAATTAAATAAATGGTTATGAATAAATGCAACTGCCATCCTAGAGAGAAATGCTGATAATATGGACTCTACAACTGCAGGCCCGACATTTGGGAAATTTTTTTTTTGCTAGTCTAGTCTCCGTTTTTTTTGTCTTCTTGAATCTACATTTTCTTTCTTCTGTATATGTTTTTGGCAAGATCAATCTACCTCATTTGTTCACCAATTAGGTCAAGACCCACGAGGAGGAAGGACAGACCTTGAAATAGTAAGAAGTAGAAGTGAACCCCATGTGCTGATAACAGGCTCCTGAGTGCAGCAGTGAGTAATAAGACTGCTAGAGCAATCTCCTTTTTGTATATCTTGTTTGTTTTCTTGACAGGAGGAGGTTCAGGAACAGCTTCATGATCATAATGCTGTTTCAACTTGTTGAGCTCAGAAAGGCTGTTTAGTTGTGCGTGAATATTCATGGCTTTCCCCCCCTCCCTCTCTTCTGCTTCTGCTTCTAATAGGTGGTCAGGCTCAGATGATCGACCTGCCTTTTTGGTGACAACCCATTCATATGAGCTTCCCAGCTGGAACAATCCAGATACCATAGCATTGAATTTGGTCACAGACATTGTATTTTCAAATAGAAGGTAAGGAGCAATGAATGGGAACGATCCTGGAGCAGGAAGAATGCCAAGGACGGACATGACTACAGGAACGTAACAAATAACCCAAGCAGGTAACTCAGCTTCCGGGACAAACATGGTTAAAGGAAGAATAATGCAAAACAATGTGAAAGAATAGAATGGAAGAATAAGTTTCCTCAAGAGAAAAAACAGTAGTATTTAAGTTTGCTTTCTTCCAAAATGATATCTGCAACATTCAATCAAGTCGAGGATCAGAGTTATTTTAGCTGAAAGGGAATATTGGAGTATATAGTATGAGAGTGAGACCTACCTTAGAAGTAACAATGGCAGGAAGGCACAAGCGAAAAAGCTGCATCGGACCAGAGTGCCAACGATGTTGCTGCTTTTTGTAAGCTTCATAAGACTCAGGAACCTCACAGAGGACCTGCCAACAAATTCCATATATGTAAGACATAGTTGATAGTACAGTTCTTCCAACCGTCCGTCAATGTTTTTAGTTATGCTCAACTTCAAATATAGCTCAAGACTGAAATACTTTTTGACACGTAAATTACTTCTCATTATCAAAGATTGAGCATTTGCACCAAAATAGAGAAACAAAAGCATGATGCTCAAATTGGCTCTCAACTTGCCTTTTCCCGCCCTTGAATTCATCGTGATCTTTCACTTGTTTAAAAGTAGTTCTTAGGATTTCCTGCTTCCTTATGAATCTTGCAATTTACATTGCCAAGTCTCTAAAATTAACAACTTAAATTGGACAAAAAATAATAAATCTAGATTACCTTCACATCATTAAGATAGATAAATTTCCAACCATGGAGATGGGCACGCACTGCTATGTCCATATCCTCTACGGTTGTCCTCTCAAGCCAACCCCCAGATTCCTCAAGTGCTTTGATTCTCCAAACGCCGGCAGTTCCATTGAAACCAAAGAAATTAAGGAACACACCGTTAACCTGCTGCTCCACCTCAAAGTGGAAGCACAAATTAATGTCTTGAAAACGAGTCAGCAAGTTCTGATCTTTGTTAACAAAAGCCCACCTAGTCTGAACTAAGCCAAGTTCAGGATTGTTCTGCGTGTAAGGCAAATGAGTTACTAACTTGAACAAGCCTTCCCCAGTAGGAATATTAGTTATCTAATTGACAAGTGCAGGATGAGTTAGACCTACCTTGAAATGTGGAACCGTAAGCTTAAGGAAATCTGGGTTTGGTTGGAAATCAGCATCAAATATTGCCACAAATTCATATGCCTTGACATAATCACAATTCATTGCAGACTTCAAATTGCCAGCCTTATAACCAGTTCTAACCAATCGATGCCGATATATAATGTTCACACCCTTCTGGCTCCACTTGGAGACCTCTCCCTTAATTAAGCACTGAATGCTCTCGTCATTGGAGTCATCAAGAACTTGAATCAATAGACGCTCTTTTGGCCAATCAAGCTGGCTAACTGCCAAGATAGATTGTTCATATACCTGAAGGGATCACCACCAAAATTACCATCATCGCTATCACCAAGAACTTGTGTTTATTGTCATGGCATTGCCTACACTTTCATATCATCTTTTACTAATATTCTCACTTCTACCGTGTTAAAACTCAAAATGTGTACTTACAACTTTAATGGCAAAAACTTAAAAACAAAATATTTCAATTAAATTATAAATGCGAAAGTAGTTCACTTTGACATATTAAGCAGCACCAAGTACTTACCTCTCGTTCATTACACATAGGAATCTGAACCAGAACCATGGGATAAGTATTACATCCAAAACTTTCCAAATCATCAGACTTAAACGGATCCCCTTCAACTCTGGGCTTAATCTTCTTGCAGTTGATCCAGAAGCAACTTAGACACAGTATCAGCCTGTCGGTAGATTGAATTATGAATAGAGCAACACAGAAACAAGAGAGAGCCCGAATAGTAGGAGCAATGTAGTCACAACGAAATTCCAACCAAGTGATATATAGAGTGTGCAACCATCCTCGAATCTCTAGAGTTTGAGGGATCCTGTGCAAATTATGGTTGTGGAAATAATGCCACCCACTCAAGTGGGCAACCACTTCGAAAGCCAGAAAAGCGAAGGAAGTGACTAGCAGTACTAAAATTAGTCTAAACAAAGACCTAGTGCCCTTGCCGTGGGATCTCTGATTCTCCATCCTCGCCCCTTGCGCAAAGATACATCTTTTGTTGATGGCTCCAATTAATGCCCAGAGAATATTGGCCAGCCAAGACATGAAACTGGCAGCGCAGTGAGCCGTGAGGAGCAGAACCCATGTGTATTGTTTTGCATTATTTACCCTGTCCTTATGGATTGGGCGGAATGCGGCATCAGGGCCATCAAGTTCCATCACAGAGTAATTGGGGTTCTCCATCCTCACTGCCACCGGAGTTCCCTTCCTCCTCGTATCCTTATTAATCCACCACCTCGTTGTTGTACCCATGTTGTTATTCAATTAAGTGAACTCTAGCCACACAAACATCAAAGAATCTAAACCTATATTAGTAATCTCAATATGCTTAAGAACCTCAACCCCCAAAAAAAAAAGCACAGATAACAAATAATTGCAGGTCTAACTAAAAGCGTATATATAAATATATTCTAGTACGTACCTGGTCTTCTTCTATCTTCCTACCGCCCAAAAAGGCTCTGCAAGCTACCAATATTATCAAAGGACTATAAGTATATAAAGGGAAGAGGTTGCTGCTGCTCTTACAAATCCCTCGTTTTAACTTTCCAAATATATCATCATCATCATCATGGAATGAATCTATTTAGTATCCGGCAAGAAGGAAAGATGTTCATAATTATTTAATGCCAACAATTTATACAACTACAAACAAGAAACTCCCAGACAATATATTATTATATTCAAATTCAAATAAATTTAAGATTTTTCAAATTAATTATTAAGAAAAAAATAAGTAAATAAAACTCTAGCTTTTTGTGAATAATAAAAACAACAATGGGATATATTAATATTACAAGCGATATGATGTAACTAAAAAAGAGTGGGGATGCAGTCATGCAGATCATTTATTTTTACGTAATGATCTTATTATTAAGTGGAGTATTAACATTATTAAGAAGAAGTACTATTATCCTAAAGATGACGTGAAAATAGCCCAGCATCATTATCCTAAAGTAAACTCAATCAACTCTTTTAACGTCAAAATTAATTAGTTGCCAAACACCATAAAAATATATATACTTATACTACTATTATTGAAAATAATAATAACGTGGGAGAATTAATTAATTAATTAATGATTTCAATTATCTTACTCTTTCTTTTCTTTTAGAACAATTATCATCGTCTAATATTAGTTAGTTGGGACTTGGGACCAAAATAATGTTTCCTCATTAAGTTATAATTAAGGAGGAAATCTTTCTTCTTCTTCTTTCCTATAACAACATTTAAAATACTACCACATTAGTTTTATTTATATTTAGCTAGGAGAATAAATTATATAAGGATGACAATAAATTACTAGTAGTATTTTATATCAGACACTCAGGAATTTTTAATTTAATTTGATTAACTAAACAATTTTATTTATCATGGTAAATAATAATTACACATTTTATTGCTACCATTCAAATCTCTTTATTTTCTCCTAAATTTACCTACATGACATGTTGCTATTAGATCGTATAGTAAAACATTAATTTTACAAATCTCTTTGGTTATCGACCTTTTAATTTTTTTCAATCAGGTAATTAAACTATTAATTTTTTCTACTTTGGTTCGATTAAAGTTGTCACGTCATAAATTGATGACATGATTTTAACACTTAAGATGTGCACGTGACTGATGACGATGTGTTAAAACAATACTCAATTATAATTAGTTTAAATTATTTTATAAAAACTAAATAGGCATAAATTAATGTAATATTATATTATAACTTAACAACAAAAAGTAAAAATAATTTAAAAATGAAACAACTATTTAAGATGGTCTTTTTTATTTGAAAAAGGGGTCTAAGTAATAATTATGAAAGATATTATCATCACAATCATTAACACTTAAATTTTCAAACAAAACAGAAAGGGAAAAAAATTATATGTAACTAATTATTAAATATCATCTTACTTACAACTATCATTAACTATTTATTTTCCACAAAGTAAAAATGGTATTAAATTATTAGAACAAAATTTACACGTAATCACTTTCCACGTACTTTGAGCTCTTAGTTAATGAAAAAAACCAATTAAAAACTAATAATTAAAAAATAAATAACTCTCACCATTTTGCATTTGTGAACCCACCATAAATCTTCAACTTTAATTGAACTAAAGTGAAAATAGTTGAAAGATCAATCACCAAAGTTGAAAATTTTCAATAGTTCAGGGTAATAATTTATATTTAAGCTTAATTTTTAATTACACGTATGCATTGAGTAGCCTAGTCAACGGGGTCATGTCATTAATTTATGACGTGGGAGGTTCAATTGAACGAAAGTGAAAAAAAGTAATAATTTAATAACCTAATTGAAAAATGAAAATGTTGATCACCGAAGTAAAAAAAATGTCAATAATTTAAGGAATTTATTTATATTTAAGCCTATTTATATTGACTGTAATATAAAGATTCAATTGAATATAAATAATACAAAGAAAACAATAATTTTATAAGTCATCTTTATATAATTTATTCCACTCATTTATATTGATTGTAATATGAAGATTCAATTGAATAGAAATAATACAAAGATTCAGTTAAATTTATCATTATAATTTTGTGATCATGTTAATTATTATATATTAGTAAAGTAAATGTTCAATAAATTAAGAGAAAATATAAATTATAAATTTTATAAAGAAAACGCTTTTTGTGCAACTGAAGTAGGGATAGAAAACTAGCAACTGAAGTAGGGACTAGAAACATCAGCTAGCGTAATTTAAACATCCCTCATGTTACAATTGTCAAAGAAATACAACATCGATCAATTCCTTGTCTTTGTAATACAGCAAAGCCACATACATAAGATATATAAAATAATATCTGAACTCAAATGAATTAAGACAGCAGAGCTCTGCCGACCACTTTCCTGGTGTGGCAGGGCAGGGCAGCCAGACAGATTTTATTCTCAAGCTACTCACTTGCAGTACTATGCAGAACTGAGAACCCTCCTTCGAAAAGCATCCATCCCCCATGCACCCAAATGCAATCTCTACAATTCCAGGAAAACAAACTCTTCGATGGCAGGAACTTCCCCTATTTTCTTGAGGCTATCCTTGTCTGGTTTTTCATCCACACCAATTGCCATGATGGCCTTTGTCCTCCTTACAGTCCTGCCGACACTCATAAAGCTCACGTTCACATTTCGCTCACCAAGAATGTTTCCCACTGTTCCAATCATACCGGGCTGGTCCACTTGACGGCACAATATGAGGTTCCCTTCGAGGCTGACGTCAACGCTAAATGACCCTACTCGTGTCAGATGAGGTATCCCATATTTCACTCTTCCCTCGATGCTAATATTTCCATCCTCCGACAAACCACTCACAAATCTTGACTCCACATTGCTTATCTGTACCTGGATCGAGTCAATAGGCTGCTCGTGGGATGAATCAACCACAACCCGCTCCTCACTAATGCGGAGGCCCCTCTGCTTGGCTGTGAAATCCGCATTGACCAGGTTGACAAATGAGCTGGATATGGGTTCAATAATCCCCTTTGTTATCATGGCACGCAGAAGTCTTGTGTCCAAGTCATCTGGATCTCTAGCTGATCTGTAAACCACCCGCACTGATTTAATCCCACTCCCTCCAGCCACTAGTTGTACAGCCAGCCTACCAAGCTTTTCGGCTAGCAGGACATAAGGAGCCAGTTCTGATAGAACCTGATAGTTAATGATCAAGAGAGAGAGAGAGATAATAAATTAGATAGTCATTTAAGAGTACCAAGTCAATAGAATAGGGCCATGAAGGTATGTAGTATATAATTTAACTAACATAAGAATGAGCACAACATTTTCACCTCGGCAGGGACCATAGGAGCATTGACAGCTGTTGCAGAAAGTTCACCTCTCAAAGCTCCAACAACTGCCTCAGCTATTTCAACAGCTACACCTTCCTGAGAAAAAAAAAAATATATATATATATATATATATATATATATATATATATATTAGTTTCACAAACAGCTATATTGGTTAGCAAACTCAAGTTACATGTAGATAAAGCATAGATAGCATAGTGTTACTGGTTGTGCGTGTTCATGCCTGTGCTTCCTTTGTGCTAGCTCCAAGATGAGGTGTGACAATGACATTCTCATGCTGCACTAATCTGCTGTCACTAGGTGGGGGCTCCTTTGTGAACACATCGAGTGCTGCCTGTTATGAGCCAGAATCGTGCGAAATTCATTTATTTGCATCACATTATAGTAAGAAAAGGAGCAAAAATAAGCTATATATACCACAGTATCCATCAACTTGAATGGATTTATTTAAAGAACTTCAGTCATCTCAAGAAAAACATACAAAGAATTGAAAGTGCCTCATGCAATTTCATGGCATGTCCAATAATAGTATGGTTGAATATTGGAGGATGCATTTGACTCACTTGAATCATTCACAAATTCAAGAGGACGGATAGATTGACTAAATTCAAACATAGCCTAGTCTATTTCTTATGGAAGAGAATTCCAGATAACATCAATATATATATATATATATATATATATATATATATATATATATACTACAGACAACCTAATCATCATTTGCGCAGACCAAAGAATCATACCTGGGCGACTACTCCACTGTCAAGGGCCCTCACTAATGCATCTTCGTCAATGACACCTCCTCGGGCAACATTGATGATGCGGACTCCATTCTTCATCTTTGCAAAAGTGTCGTCATTAAATATCTTGGATGTAGTAGGAGTGAGTGGCATATGGAGTGAAATGAAATCCGCAGTGGAGATGGCCTGGTCAAAGGAGACCAAATCCACACCAGCAGCTCGGGCTCTATCAGCTGGGGCATAGGGATCATGCGCAATAACATTCATCCCAAGGCCTTTTGCACGCCTTGCAACTTCAGACCCAACCTTTCCATATCCCATAACTGCTAACGTCTTCCCAACCAGAGAGACCCCAACATACTTGTTACGCTGCCATTTTCCTGCAAAAAGAAGCATTTACAACTATCACTCCGTATCCATCTTAACTGTTATTTACAATCCCTTGCACCTGTGGGACTGAAATTGAAAAGGAAAAGGTAGGTAAGTAGAGTCATAGATACATGCATCCAAAAGTGGAAACTATGGGGCATAGTCAAATTTCAAGTAATGACAACTACGGTTTATGCCCATCTGCAAGAAGCTGTGTAATTTTGGTAGGGAAATGACACTAGTCTAGATTTTCTCTCTCCGGCAACAAAAGTTTATCTATCCTCATTTACAAGGAAGGCACCGTTCCAACAAATTAACAACTTCATCAGGAAGCTTTGCTCCAGTAAGCAGTGGATATAATGTATTTGTTCTAATTAATTTTTATTTTTGCCGGGTATTAAAAAAAAAAGGTGCATGCTAACCTGCAGCGTTAGAATTAGTTTTATATACGCAAACAATAGCAAAGATGCCAGCCACATAATTGCTTCAACATTGGTAATACAGAACACTACACACAATGTTCAAAAAACAGTTATTTGAAGGAACAGGGGGAATGAATAAATAATACTACATCGTATCGAAGATAATAGAGCAAAACTTCATCCTTGTAGAACCAGAAAAGGCGAGTGAAGAAGCTATAAAATTCATATCACTGTGATTACGACATTTAATTTGCATCATCTGGATGGCTGGATTGTACTCCAGTGGATTAAAAAACACAAAATATATGGGAATCCGTTGATATAAAAACCGAAATCAGTTTGTACCACCAAGAATATATTACGAGTAGTATGTACCAGTACAGAACAGATTAATTAATCTCCATACAAACACGCATGCTTGTTAGGTGATGCAGCCAAGCTTACACAAAAATCAATTAAAATCACAAACACTGATATGAATAACTGATGTCCACGTCATCATCCTACTAGTAGTAGTGTCACTACTAGTAATGCTATTAAATATTCAACTATAAATAAACCAATATTAATGTAGTAATAATTGTCTAGCGCGGGTTGCATCATATTTTTTAATTTTTTTTTTACTAATTTGCTCACACGCACACTCACACTCAAAAGAATCCAACACTTGACTCATAGAAGAACCAGACAAGAGTTACCGCCGGGTAAGAACCGTACCGCTTTGCATCATAAATTTTCTCCCATCTTAATTATTAATGTCACAAGGGACCGTCATTTTCCGCAAATAATTTATTTATTACTATAATATTCCCGTTACGGATCTACACAAACCAAGTCATATATATATAGTGGAATATATTTACTCCATAAAGTAAGAGATTTAAAAAGAAAAAAAAGTGAACTAATTTGAGTAAATTACCATACCAGATTTCATGGAAGCATCGGCCTGAGCAACATTACGGGCCATTGAGGCCAATAAGGCAATGCCATGCTCGGCGGCGGCGATGGTATTGGCGGTGGGAGCATTCACGACGAGACATCCGAACTCGGTGGCGGCCTGCAGATCGACATTATCAATTCCGACGCCGGCCCTTCCAACGACCTTCAAGCGGCCTTTAGCCGCCTCAAAGAGCTGGCGAGTGACCTTAGTCCCGCTCCTCACGATCAAGGCGTCGCAAACCGAGATCTTGGAGCGGAGGTCCTCCGGGGAGAGATCGTAGGAGCAATCGACGTCGGCGAAGGTACGCAGCAGCTGGAGACCAGCTTCTCCCCAGCTTCTCGGAGACGAGAATTCTGGGTTTCGAAGTGGAGATAACGGATTCCGGATCTCGGCGTTTGGATACTACGGAGGAGGTGGTGGAGGAAACAACATTTGTAATTGGAATAGATCGTAGACGAGGAGGACGTGAATATTGGGAATATTTTAGAAGAAGAGGATTGATTGATTTGGAGGTACGGAGAAACGATAGCCGGGACGATTTCTTAGGAGGAGGAGATGATGACGAGGTCAAATTAGGAGAAGGAGGCGCTGCTGCTACACCTACATTATTAATGGAAGCCGCCATGTTTTTTTTTTTTTCTTTTTCCTTCCCTGTCTATAGCTAGCTAGCTCTTTCTCTTTGTGTGTGTAATGGGATGATTTAAGGAGAGATATAGAGAGAGAAATAGTGTTCTTTTCTTTGGGCCTGAAATGTTAGCGGAGAGAGAGAAAGAAGGGGTGGATCTCAAAAGTTGTCGGAGGAGGAGGGAAAATTTATGTACTGGCCAGTTTCAATCCCGTTTTCAGGGAGACTGCTCCGTACGAATGGTCATTAATATACTAAAAGGTCTAGTAAGATTATAAGTACATAATTTTTTCTCTTTTTTTTCAGGATCAATACCAATTTATTTAATTTTAATATAAATAATTATAATAAGGGATTGCGGAATATACTTCTAGGCTATATAATTTACTCCATTAGTTTCGTAAAACGATTTTATCTTCAATTTTTAACAAAATTTAACTTCATGGGCGAATGATTATGTAAAAAATAAGATAATATAAATTTTAATATTGTGTTGCACCGTAATCTTAACTATATTTTTTGACGACTTATATTTAATGAATTTTTATTAATATCGGGTTGTTGATAGACATCACTAAATCGTATAAAATTCATGTGTTTAAATATGTTTGTATATTCTTTATATGCGTAAGGTTGAATTTATCTAAAATCTCTATAAATTATTGTATTAATGTTATTGGTTATACTAACTAGATACCCTCCTTTTTCACTTATAATTATTTAAAATCTAGTTACAGTTATAATGTTATTTGTTTTTGTTGTAATGTAATCTTTCTTCTTAATATAATGACATAAAAAAAAAAAAATTTGAGTTGGTGTTTTTGGAGAAAGAAATTCCAAATAAATGATTAAAAAAAAGTAAATAATAATTATTGATTTAACATTGAATGTCGACAGATTATGTTACCTAGTCAAGACTTAGTTTGAACTCACACACACATTGTTGTCAACTGTGTGACGCCCCCAAAATAGGTATACAACACCCATTCTGAGTCGTCAAAATACATGGTACAGAAACAACTACATCTTTATTATTACAACACAAGAACTGTGAGTTTAAATACAAATATTGTCATTTAGACAATATCCACACTCAAATAAGTCCTCATTACAATTATTGATACATTATTTCACAAAAATGGTGAGGACTACTAAAGTAACTTCTAGAACCATCATTCCATACCCCGACTAGTACTCGCTACATTCTCGCCTCCTGAGAAAAATGGAACAAAAAGGAAAAGGGTGAGCTCAACTAGCCCAGTAAAGAACATTATGACTAAGATAATACAGAACAAATTATCGTTAGTCTTCAACAGGGAAAAATCTAATAGAATACAATAGACAACAAGTTTTAAATCAATAACTGCAGCGGAAACAGCAAACCATTAGAAGAGTCAAGTAGAGAATGAGTTCTATTATCTTCTAAGATTTAAAAGTTCATCATCAATATTTTATCCCTGTAACAACAATCAATAACCATCTTTAATCAAATATTCATCTTTGCACTACAGGCCAAAGATATTCATTTGTATCACCAGTCGGTCATGTTCATCTCAACACCTGTTCATCTTTGCACTACGGGCCAAAGATATTCATCAGTTAATCATTCATCTTTGCACTACGGGCCAAAGATATTCAGTAATATCATTATTTAGGACTGAGGATGATGAAAAATATCTTAAAGAAAACGAATCCAGTGAAACAAAATAACAAATATTAAGGATTCGTATTTCGATTTATCCATGTCCAAAAATACCTTATAATTATTCATAGTGAAGTAGAATTCAAGAATGATCAAAATATGGATACAATCAAAGCTAGTACTCAGAATAGATATTTTGGACGAAAAGAAGAAAATTTTATTTTTCGGTGAATAGTAACTCATGAATAGTAACTCATGAATAGTAATCCCGACGTGAAAAGTTTCAAATTTGATAAAAAATTTCAACCAATATTTCGGCATAATGATATTGAAGAAATAATATCATTTTTGAATAAAATAACATCCCTTACCTCGTAAAGACAATACTTTCTGGTCGGAATACCGGTATAAGGCTGAAAGACACTTGCTCTGATGAATAGAAACTCTCAAAGTATCTAAATACTCACAAAATACACTCAATAATCGAGAGAGAAAGAGAGAAAACTTGTTTCTGGTGTGATTTTCAATTCTAACATAGCCCTCTATTTATAGGAAAATGTTAGCACGCCGAAGCAGACTTAACCTGCAACCTGATGGCTTTACCTGCTACTATTCCCACCCACCACATTTGAATAAAAATCTCAGCACATTTCTTCACCAACCAAGAGTGGGGCCCACCAATTCTAGAATTTTCTACCAAAATGGTTAACTCCGAAAATTCAACAATTTCTGAACCAGTCATCTCGTAAAATTCATAATAAATCATACGTTCATTTTTAACGGTTCAAAATTTGTGGACATATACTCAACTTATATATGTATAACATATCCAAAAATTACCACGATCCAACGGTCGGATTAAAAATTATAACCCCCGCAAAATATCTCAAAAACCCTGATTTTTAATACCTCCATTCCGACAAAAATACTGATAAAAATCTCAACATTAACTCCTTCATTTTTAACCACAAAAATATATCCCTAATTTATATCCACAAAAATAAATATTTCATTATCATATGAATCAATAATTAATTATTCACAAATAATATTACAGAATCACATTTATGACAACCAGGCCGTTCCAGGAAAGAGGGGGCTTTCCAATAAGGATTTCTCCTTACTGGCGCGCAATTAGTGTGACGCCCCCAAAATAGGTATACAACACCCATTCTGAGTCACCAAATACATGGTACAGAAAGCAAACTACAACTTCAATAATACAAATGTCGTGCAAAATACGACAACACATACTGTGAGTTTAAATACAAATATTGTCTTCTAGACAATATTCACACTCAAATAAATCCTCATTACAATTATTCAAACACTATTTTACAGAAATAGTGAGGACTGCTAAAATATCTTTCTAGAACCATCACTCCATACCCCGACTAGATCCTGCTATGTTCTCACCTCCTGAGAAGAAAAATGGAACAAAAAGGAAAAGGGTGAGCTCAACTAGCCCAGTAAAGAATATTATGACTAAGATAATATACAAACAAATTATCGTTAGTCTTCAACAGGGAAAAATCTGATAGAATATAATCGACAACAAGTTTTAGATCAACAACTGCAGCGGAAACAGCAAACCATTAGAAGAGTCAAGTAGAGAAAGAATTCTACTATCTTCTAAGATTTAAAAGTCCATCATCAATATTTTATCCCTGTAACATCAATTAATAATCATCTTTATCCAAATATTCATCTTTGCACTACAGGCCAAAGATATTCATTTGTATCACCTGTCAGTCATGTTCATCTCAACACCTGTTCATCTTTGCACTACAGGCCAAAGATATTCATCAAGTAATCATACATCTTTGCACTACAGGCCAAAGATATTCAGTAATATCATCATTTAGGACTGAGGATGATGAAAAATATCTTAAAGAAAACGAATCCAATGAGACAGAAGGACAAATAGTAGGGATTCGTATAACAGTTTACCCAAGATCAATAATACTTCATAATAATCAATTGTGAAGCAGAATTCAAAAATAAAGATCAAAACATGGATACAATCAAAGATAGTAACCATAATAGACATCTTGGACAAAAAGGAAAAATTTTATTTTTCGGTGAATAGTGCCGTATACGTGAATAGTGCCGTATACGTGAATAGTAACCCCGACACAAAAAGTTCCAAATTTGATAAAAACTCATATCAATATTTCAGCATAATGATATTGAAGAAAATAATATCATTTAAGAAGAAAATAATATCCCTTACCTCAAGATATCAGTACTTCTGGTCGGAATACCGGTATAAGGCTGAAAGAAACTTGCTCTGATGAATAGAAACTCTCAAAGTATCTAAATACTCACAAAATACACTCAATAATCTAGAGAGAGAAAGAGAGAAAACTTGTTTCTGGTGTGATTTTCAATTCTAACTTAGCCCTCTATTTATAGGAAAATTTTAGTAGGTTTGATCTGCAACCTGATGGCTTTACCTGCTACTATTCCCACCCACCACATTTGAAATATAATTCAGCACATTTCTTCACCAACCACAAGTGGGGCCCACCAATTCTAGAATTTTCCATCAAAATGATAAACTCCGAAAATTCAACAATTTCTGAACCAGTCATCTTGTAAAATTCATAATAAATCATACGTTCATTTTTAACGGTTCAAAATTTGTGGACATATACTCAACTTATATATGTATAACATATCCAAAAATTACCACGATCCAACGGTCGGATTAAAAATTATAACACCCGCAATATTTCTCAAAAACCTGATTTGATTTTTAATACCTCCATTCCGATAAAAATACTGATAAAACAACTCAACATTAACTCCTTCATTTTTAACCACAAAAATATATCCCTCATTTATATCCACATAAAATAAATATTTCCTTATCATATGAATCAATAATTAATTATTCACAAATAATATTACAGAATCACATTTATGACAACCAGGCCGTTCCCAGGAAAGAGGGGGCTTTCCAATAAGGATTTCTCCTTACTGGCGCGCAATTAGATGACCAAACCTCTCCTTAGACAGAACTTTCTAGACATTGCCAATAATGTTATCTAATAATATTATTCAAATAATATGAATTATTGATCTGATAATGGAAAATACTGTGCAGCAACAATTATTGAAACAACAATAATATAAAATATCAATGCAACAATTATTGAATCAATAAAATAAAATATTGAACAATAACTACTGTAACAATTATTGAGTAGTGCCTTCTTACGTAAGAATCAATAATTGGTGCAATACCGCGTGCTACTGTATTTTAACCACCGGGTATTCTAACAGTATTAACGGTAACAACTACGCCGTTATTTATAAATAACTTATACTTGTCATTTTCTTCATCCAATCGCTTTCCGTTATGGTGCCCACACAAGGCTGCGCCCCTCGTACGAATATTCCCCAACAGCAAGAATATTCCACGACCAAACGAATATTCCCCGACAAAATGAATATTTTATAACCACTTGCTTATTTTGCAAAATTTGCACATTTCACCCATAACCAAAGTATTATATCAAATTAGTCCCTTATTATTCACAATAATATTTAGAGAAAATTTGATTTTATTCATTAATAAGTTGGGGTCTTACAATTAGATGACCAAACCTCTCCTTAGACAGAACTTTCTAGACATTGCCAATAATGTTATCTAATAATATTATTCAAATAATATGATTTATTGATCTGATAATGGAAAATACTGTGTAGTGACAATTATTGAAACAACAGTAATATAAAATATCAACGCAGCAATTATTGAATCAATAAAATAAAATACTGAACATAATAATTACTGTAACCATTATTGAGTAGTGCCTTCTTACGTAAGAATCAATAATTGGTGCAATACAGTGTGCTACTGTGTAACAACGCGTATTATTGTGTTTTAACCACCGGGTATTCCAACAGTATTAACGGTAACAACTACGCCGTTATTAATAAAAAATATATACTTGTCGTTTTCTTCATCCAATCGCTTTCCGTTATGGGGCCCACAAAAGACTGCGCCGTCGTACGAATATTCCCCGAAAGGAAGAATATTCCACGACCAAACGAATATTCTCCGACAACAATGAATATTTTATAACCACCTGCTTATTTGAAATATTTGCGCATTTTACCCATAACTAACCTCATTAATCAATTTAACACTTACTATTTCAAAATAATAAATAGAGGGAATTTAAATTTCATTTATTAATAATTTGGGGTCTTACAACCTCCCCTCCTTATGAAATTTCGTCCTCGAAATTGACGTACGTACCTGGTGTTTCGAAAAGATGAGGATACCTCGCTTTCATTTCCGTTTCCAACTCCCAGGTCATTTCCTCAATAGCATGGTTTCTCCACAAAACTTTAACTTGTGGTATGACCTTCGTGCGTAGGACATGCTCCTTTCTATCCAAGATCTTGACAGGTACCTCTTCGTACGTTAAGTCTTCAGCTATCTCGTCCGGTTCTAACTCAATAACGTGGTCTGG
The DNA here is from genome assembly GCA_016801055.1 of Panax notoginseng. Classification (NCBI taxonomy): domain Eukaryota; kingdom Viridiplantae; phylum Streptophyta; class Magnoliopsida; order Apiales; family Araliaceae; genus Panax; species Panax notoginseng. The sequence continues at coordinate 292,917,495 of CM029012.1, read as the reverse complement.
GTCTTTCACATATTTACGTAACACAGATATATGAAAAACATTATGAACACGAGACATACTTGGAGGTAACGCGAGTCTATAGGCCACATTTCCTACTCGGTCAAGAATCTGAAATGGACCAATAAATCGTAGATTGAGCTTTCCTCTCTTCCCAAATCTTGTAACCCCTTTCCATGGAGCCACACGCAACAATACATGATCCCCAATGTCAAATTCCACGTCCTTTCGATAAAGATCCGCATAACTCTTTTGTCGATCCTGTGCCGTTTGTATACGTTGTCGAATCGTTTGGATCTTCTCTGTAGTCATGCGTACCAACTCTGGTCCCAACAATGTTGCTTCACCCACCTCGTCCCAGCATACTGGAGAGCGACACTTTCATCCATATAATGCTTCAAATGGCGCCACACCTATACTTGTCTGATAACTGTTATTGTAAGAGAATTCCACCAATGGTAGGTACTTATCCCAACTCCCTTTGAAATCTAGGACACAAAGTCTTAATAGATCTTCAAGAGTTTGAATAGTCCTCTCTATTGTCCGTCCGTTTGAGGATGGTATGCCGAACTAAATCGTAAATCTGTGCCCATAGCTTTTTGCAAGCTAACCCAAAATCTTGAAGTGAATCTTGGGTCACGATCCGAAACTATGGATACTGGCATGCCATGCAGTCTCACAATCTCATCTACGTATATACGAGCAAGACGTTCAGGGAAAAAAGTCTCCCGTATCGGCAAGAAATGAGCAGACTTGATTAATCTATCAACAATAACCCAAATAGCATTTATGCCTTGAGAAACCGTGGGAAGACCCGTAACGAAATCCATGGTAATGTGTTCCCACTTCCATTTCAGAATCTCAAGTGGTTGCAATGGACCCTTTGGTACTTGATGTTCCGCCTTTACACGTTGACAAGTTAAACACCTCGAGATAAACTTTGCAATCTCTCTCTTCATATTATTCCACCAAAATGTATGTCGTAGATCACGATACATTTTGGTACTTCCAGGATGGATTGTAAATGGTGTATTGTGTGCTTCCATCATGATCTTGTACTTCAAATCAGAATTGTTAGGAACACAGAGTCTAGAGTGGACTCGAAGTATTCCTTCTTCATCGATTCTTGCTTCTGGAATAGAACCTTCTTGCACTTTCTTCTTCATACGCATCAGCTCTATGTCCGTAGCTTGAGCAGCTTTAACTTTATCGATTAAAGTCGGTTCTACTCGTATATTTGATATCATCATGTGGGTACTTGGAGCCTTCATCTCTATCTCCATTGCAAGTCATACAAAATGGGCCTTTGTGTTAACAACATTGCACTCGTACCCGCATATGATCTTCTACTCAATGCGTCAGCTACTACGTTTGCTTTTCCAGGATGATATTGGATGGTATGATCGTAATCTTTCAACAGCTCGAGCCAACGTCGCTGCCGCATGTTGAGTTCCTTTTGGGTGAAGAAATATTTGAGGCTTTTATGATCTGTATAGATCTCCACTTTCTCCCCATACAGGTAGTGTCTCCAGATCTTCAACGCGAAAACTACTGCTGCCAACTCCAAATCATGAGTAGGATAATTCCTCTCATATTCTTTGAGTTGTCGCGAGGCATAGGCTATGACTTTCTCATGTTGCATGAGAACACATCCTAACCCTTTGCCTGAAGCATCACTGTAGATAACAAATCCATCCGAACCAGATGGTATTGTCAGAACAGGTGCCGAAATGAGTCTCCTCTTAAGCTCTTGAAAACTCTTCTCGCATTCCTCGCTCCATACGAATTTGATATCTTTCCGAGTCAGCTGAGTTAACGGATAGCGATTCGAGAAAACCCTTCCACGAATCTTCGATAATAACCAGCTAAGCCTAGAAAGCTACGTACTTCGGTCACCGTCTTTGGTTGCTCCTAACTTTGTATTGCTTCAATCTTCGTCGGGTCAACAGATACTCCATGTTTTGACACCACGTGCCCTAGGAAAGCTACTTCCTCAAGCCAGAACTCGCATTTCTTCAACTTAGCATATAACTTGTTTTCACGCAGCCTTTGGAGTACCAGCTTCAAATGATGCTCATGATCTTCACGGCTTTTGGAATATATGAGGATGTCATCAATAAAGACAACAACGAACTGATCCAAATAATCCTTGAATACTCGGTTCATCATATCCATGAAAGCCGCAGGAGCATTAGTCAATCCAAAAGACATGACTAGGAATTCATAATGCCCGTACCGAGTTCTGAAGGCAGTCTTTGGAATATCCTCAGTTTTAACCTTCAGCTGATGATATCCAGAACGAAGATCGATCTTTGAAAAGAATTGTGCTCCTTGTAACTGGTCAAACAGGTCATCAATACGAGGTAGCGGATACCTATTCTTAATAGTGACATGGTTTAATTCCCGGTAATCAATACAAAGTCGCATACTCCCGTCTTTCTTCTTTACAAATAAAACAGGAGCACCCCAAGGAGATGTACTAGGACGAATGAAACCGATGTCCAACAACTCTTGTAGTTGGACCTTTAACTCCTGAAGTTCAATAGGAGCCATTCGATATGGGGTTTTAGAAATGGACTTTGTACCAGGTTCAAGATCAATAAAGAATTCAATTTCTCGTTCCGGGGGCAGACCGAGAAGTTATTCAGGAAATACGTCAGGAAAGTCAATAACAACAGGAATATTATTCAAATTTGACGTGTCTTTATTCAAATCCATAACATGGGTTAAGAAAGCTTGACATCCATTTTTTAATAAACGAATGGCTTTATGGCTTGATATAACAGTGATTGATTTTAATGGCTTAGTTGTTTGAATTCGTACAACAGGTTGGTTAGGAATATGAAAACTAACAACCTTACAAAAACAATCAATTTTGGCATGATGAGTAGTTAGCCAATCAATCCCTAAAATCACATCAAAAGCAAGTATCTTTAAAGAGATAAGGTCAACAGGTAAGGTGATGGTGCCAACTTGGATCACACAAGATTTATAAACAGTGGATGTGATGAAAGTTTCTCCTAACGGAGTCTCCACAGATAAATCAAAGTCTAACTTCTCCGGAGTCAAGTTTAAACGTTGAGCACAAGCAGGAGAGATAAAAGAATGGGTAGAACCGGTATCTAATAAGGTATAAACTTCGCATGAATTTATGATTAGCTTACCCGTGATCACCTCGTTTGGGTTCCTCGCATGTTGACCAGTCACGACAAACGCTCTTCCAAGAACCGTTGACTTTATCTTTTCTGGGACAGCTTTTTGAGTCACCATCCCCGCTGAACTTGGTTTTGCTATAGTGCAATCTCGAGCGATATGTCTTTCCTTTCCACAATTATAACATACCTTAAACTGTTGTGGGCAGTTTGGGCTGATATGTCCTTCTTTTCCGCACTTATAGCATATAATCGGTGGTCGTTCTCCTCCCTTGGAACCAGTTGCTGCTGGTGCTGACGTCTTCGTATTGTCATTGTTGAATCTCCTCTTTTTAAAATCTCCTCCCGACTCGCTTCTTCTATTTTCATAGCCACGATTACCACCAGAGTGGTTGCCGTTCTTGTCTGTATTTTTCTTTCTCCGCTGGTTATCATTGTTCTGATGACTGCTGTCACCGATATGATCCTGGTTGTGGTCCCTCAGTTGACCGTACTCATTATCTCGCTCTAATAATTGAGCCCCGCTGACAACATCTGAATAGAGAGAAAATTTATGAGAAATGAGATATTGACGTATGCCAGTTTCAAACCTCTCAAAAACATCCTCGTCATACGTTCCTCATTCTCCACCAAATGAGGTGCAAACCTGGACAACTCTGCAAACCTCGCCTCGTACTGAGACACCGTCATGTTATTCTGCTCCAGTCTAATAAACTCTACCTCCTTCATATGACGAATACTTTCAGGAAAGTACTTGTCATTGAACAGTTTCTGAAATGTCTCCCAAGACATGCTGAGTGCGGTTGGATGGGTACGCTTCACAGACTCCCACCAGTAATCTGCCTCGCCACGGAACATAAAGGTGGCGAATGGAACCTTCTGTTCCTCCGTGCATCCCAAGACATCGAATATCTTGGTAATTTGCTTGACCCACGTTTCAGCCATGATCGGATTCGGCTTTCCCTTAAATTCTGGTGGTCCCAATTCTTTGAACTGTTTGGCTGTGACAAACCGTGAATTGCTATCATTTCCTCCTGTATTTTGAACACGAGTCTCCCTCGTCTGGTTTTGCATGAATTACAAAAAACTTCTAAACATTCCATCATTCATCATCTGCTCATTGGTGTTGTTCACAAGAGGAACATTACCAGCCTGTTGCC